>JALMGF010000121.1:0-640000 GCA_023333645.1 Sceloporus occidentalis
CCATGATATTTTATGCACACTTGTTGACGTTCCAGGCTTTTTTTTTCCCAGGGCTTCCATAATTTCTCACACGTTCGCTGCTTTGACATGTTATTCGTTGGCATGTTGCGATGTCACATTTTTTTCACACATCTCATTTGTGTTACATTTATGAAACAATAAGGAATGTTAACTTTCTTTTTTGCTACCTTCAATGTTTTTTTTTTCCTGTCTGTAACTCTTAATTATGTATATATTTATATCGTGTATAGAAGCAACAGGGATGTGTTTATCCACACACATACATCAACCTGTCAGAGTATGTCCATGCATTTTCTTTTTATTGTTAGTATTACAACAATGCATGCAAGGGGGGTGATCACTTTTTCAAAGCAGAAAAACCTTAAGTTGTTATCCTAGCAGTAATGAATGGGAGTGGTGCTTTTTGAGCTTTTTTTTATGACGTGTTGGCGGCACTTCTCTTCCTTCCTTCTTCTCTTCCTTCTTTCCCCTACCCTTCTCTCTCTTCTCTTTCCCTTGTCTTCTTCTGCTTTGTCTCTTCCTGTCTTCTTCTTTCCGCCTTTCTTCTTTCTTCTCCTCTTCTTTCTTCCCTATGTCTGTTTCTTCCTTCTCTTCTCTCCCCTTCTCATCTTCTCTCTTTTTCCCTCTTCCTTCTTCTCTCTGTTCCTCCTCCCTTCCTTCTTTCCTCTCTCTCTGTTTCCTTCTTCTCTTCCTTGTTCCCTTCTTTTTCTTGTTCCTTCCTGTTCTCTTTCCTCCTCTTCTTTCCTCGTCCTCTAGTTCTTTCGCTCTGTTGCTTCTTCTTCCTGTCTTCTCTGAAACTCTACTTCAACTCAAACTTTCAAAGCAGACTCTACTGTGCTGTCGAAACCAAAGGTATAAATGTCAGAGCAAACTAACATAGAAACCAAAATCAATGCTGACAACTCTCTGTATTCCCCCCCTCTCTTTCTCCCCCCCCTCTCTCTCTCTTTCCTCCCCCTCTCTCTCTCTTTCCTCCCCCTCTCTCTCTCTTTCCTCCCCCTCTCTCTCTCTTTCCTCCCCCTCTCTCTCTCTTTCCTCCCCCTCTCTCTCTTTCCTCCCCCTCTCTCTCTCTTCCTCCTCCTCCCCCTCTCTCTCTCTCTCCTCCCCTCTCTCTCTCTCTTCCTCCCCCTCTCTCTCTCTCTTTCCTCCCCCTCTCTCTCTCTCTTTCCTCCCCCTCTCTCTCTCTCTCTCTTTCCTCCCCCCTCTCTCTCTCTCTCTCTCCTCTTTCCTCCCCCTCTCTCTCTCTCTCTTTCCTCCCCCTCTCTCTCTCTTTCCTCCCCCTCTCTCTCTCTCTCTTTCCTCCCCCTCTCTCTCTCTCTCTCTCTTCCTCCCCCTCTCTCTCTCTCTCTCTTTCCTCCCCCTCTCTCTCTCTCTCTTTCCTCCCCCCCTCTCTCTCTCTTTCCCCCCTCTCTCTCTCTCTTTCCCCCCACTCTCTCTCTTCCCCCCCCCTCTCTCTCTCTCTTTCCCCCCTCTCTCTCTCTCTTTCCCCCCCTCTCTCTTCCCCCCTCTCTCTCTTCCCCCTCTCTTTCCTCCCTCTCTCTTTCCTCCCCCCCTCTCTCTCTCTTCCCCCTCTCTTTCCTCCCTCTCTCTTTCCTCCCCCCTCTCTCTTTCCTCCCCCCCTCTCTCTCTCTTCCCCCCTCTCTCTCTCCTCTTCCCCCCTCTCTCTCTCTCTTCCCCCCTCTCTCTCTCTCTTCCCCCCCTCTCTCTCTCTCTTCCCCCCTCTCTCTCTCTCTCTCTCTCTCTTCCCCCCTCTCTCTCTCTCTTCCCCCTCTCACTTTCCTCTCTCTCTCACTTTCCTCCCCCTCTCTCTCTCACTTTCCTCCCCCCTCTCTCTCTCACTTTCCTCCCCCTCTCTCTCTCACTCTCCCCCCCCCCTCTCTCTCTTTTCCTCCCCCTCCCCCCCCTCTCTCTCTCTTTCCTCCCCCCTCTCTCTCTCTCTCTCTCTCTCTCTCTCTCTCTTTCCTCCCTCTCTCTCTCTCTCTCTCTCTCTCTCTCTCTTTCCTCCCCCTCTCTCTCTCTTTCCTCCCCTCTCTCTCTCTTTCCCCCCCCTCTCTCTCTTCTCCCCTCTCTCTCTCTCTTCCCACCTCTCTCTCTCTCTCTTCCCCCTCTCTTTCCTCCCCTCTCTCTTTCCTCCCCCCTCTCTCTCTCTTCCCCCCCTCTCTCTCTCTTCCCCCCTCTCTCTCTCTCTTCCCCCCTCTCTCTCTCTCTTCCCCCCTCTCTCTCTCTCTTCCCCCCTCTCTCTCTCTCTTCCCCCTCTCTTTCCTCCCCCTCTCACTTTCCTCCCACTCTCACTTTCCTCCCCCCTCTCTCTTTCCTCCCCCCTCTCTCTCACTTTCCTCCCCCCCCTCTCTCTCACTTTCCTCCCCCCTCTCTCTCTCACTTTCCTCCCCCCTCTCTCTCTCACTTTCCTCCCCCCTCTCTCTCTCACTTTCCCCCCCCCCTCTCTCTCTCACTTTCCTCCCCCCCTCTCTCTCTCTCTCTTTCCTCCCCCCTCCCCCTCTCTCTCTCTCTCTCTCTCTCTCTTTCCTCCCCCTCTCTCTCTTTCCTCCCCCCTGTTTAGAAATACTGATTGCCTGGCTAGTGGTGTGTCTAATTAAGACTGTTTCGGGGTCTTTACCATTTGGAAGATGAGTAAAAACTGAATAACTGTTGGGCTTTGGAAGGTGGCTCTAATATACAATCTAGAACGCTGCAATTAACAGAAAGGGCATCACAATTGTGTTTAATGCCAGATACTCTAAATATGTTATGGTGAGGACAAGAAAGACATTGAAAATCCCCTCCATGTAAAGTTACAAAATAAGGAAGCTTTTCCAAACACTAACTTACATCCAAAGCATATGGTGCAAGGGGTTCTGGGTAGGTATATGCAAATATATATTTTTGGAACAGAAATGTTTGGCTGGAGGCTACAGCCTCGACAATTTGACCCTTTAGCAAATTGTACTAGACTTTCCTGCTGCTTAATGTTCATACACTGATGGTTGTTTATTTTTTTCCTCGCAGTATACCGTTTTGAATTTTGTTCCGAAGAATTTATTCGAACAGTTTCGAAGAATAGCTAATTTTTATTTTCTCATCATTTTCCTTGTTCAGGTAAGTTGTTTCAAACGCTCCTGTAAATAAGTGGAATACCTCTAGCAAACAAGACATTGTATGTGGACTAAAAATAGTTACCCCCCCCTCCATGTTTACTAAAAAATGTACAGTAATAACAGGGTGTGGCTTTAAAACCATGTATTTGCCCCAAACTACTAATTTACCTACGGATCCTTAACACATGAAATGAAAATTCCAACATAAGTGTTTGGTTTTTACTGATGCAGAGTTAGGAGGAGGGTTATGGTTTCATTTGTTGGATAAATATATGTAATATAAATATAGTGTCCATATGCTGTAAATGCATCAGAAAAATTGGACTAAGTAATATTGCTGTATCTCACATATAGTTTGCAAGGGTTTTCATACCACGTGGCATATTATCTTTAACAGCCTGTTTTATGTTTGATAAGTCTGTGATATTATTACTGTTGCCAAGGCTGGACAGATCTCTGGAGCCTGGTATCCATGTCTCCTAAAATTGAACTTATGCCAGTTAACCTTTATGCTGGCTTGTATTGGTCTTTATCCATAAACCCTTTTCTGGTTCATTTAAGTAATTAGACAGGATTTTTCATTCAGTAGGGTTTCTGAGACCTGGATTATTACCGAGTAGTATTATTGTCACATTGTCCGTCTGAAATAAGAGGTAAATTCTGTCTGTGTATTATGTATATTTTTGCTGAAAAGCAAATTACTGACTTACAGAAGAAACGGTATTTCTGTTTTCTGTAAAGGTCTGGCAAGATGCCATGATCATCCACACTAATTTTGTCAGTAACAGCTGACACAAGTTTATGGAGGTAGGGGTTGTTTTCAGGACTGTCTGAAACATCCCTGGTTAGGGAAACCTAGTTGAAACTAGTGATTTTAGGATATTTATTTTGTCTGTTTGGTAAAGTACATTGAACATTAGGTTTGAAATAAAAAAAAAAAAAAAAAGGGAACAAACAAGCAAAGGTAGGCTCAGTCTTAAACTTTTTCCTTTAATGAGTGTACTGGAAAATTAAGAATGGTTTGGGGGTGGCTTAACTAGTTCAAACGGAAACAGGAGATTTCCCCTACTCCGCAAAAGAAGGACAAAGAAAACGTTTGGTAAAAAAGAAAAAAATGGTTCTGCACTCAACTCCCAGCAAGCTGGGTGCTAGCAGGAAAAAATGGACAGCATAAACCCACTTGAAGCACACAAACAAAGAAAAGGAATCCCAGCACTCCAAACAGCTTCCAGTCTTTAGGATACTTTATTAAGCGAGAGCAAACAAAAGCAACGTTTCGGCCTTTGTCAAGAAAACGTTTGGGGCTAGGATTCTGTTCTGCAGTATGTTTTAAGCTGTTGTCTACGTAAGATATTTGTGGTAAATGATTTCCGTTGTCACTGTAGGAGAGCGTTTGGACTTCATTGATCAGTGTGGTTTAATACAAGGAGGGGGGTTGCATTGCACCAAGCTAAAACTAACGCCTTAGAGTTTAGAAAGGCTCAAAAATGGAAATATTTGTAGGTGAGTTTTTGATGATCTGGATATCTTTAGATGGAGCCCAGAAGAAGTGAAGCGATGGTCTGCTAAAGGAAGCAGATCATTGCGTTAAACTTGGTTAAGACTAAGATGGAATATACCCAAAGTTAAGAGCTCCAGAGTGTCCTGGGAAAAAGCCATTGGTGGACTTATTTAACCAGTCACTGTTGGCAGGAGCAGCTCCAGAAAACTGGAACTTGGCAACTGTAGTACCACTAAACAAAAAGTGGAAACCCTGCCAGCTACAGACCAGTAAGACTTAATGGAAACCATGCTACAGTATAGGATTGGTAAATATCTGGAAGTAAATGGTTTGCGTGATCGGAAACGGCACAGGTTTACTACAGGGTGATCCTGTTCAAATATTTTTACTGGGTAAAATTGACCAGGGAGGAGCAGTAGATATCGCCTATCTATAGGACCAGAGAAAGGACTGAAAGGGGTTTAAATCCATTGCATTAAGAAGAAAATAAATAAACCTGCAGACTAGTTGGGCAGAATGGTTCTTATCTGCCATCAAATTCTATGTTTCTATGAGGGCCTGATGTAGTGTTGCAAAGAAAACATTGTATGAAACACACACATATGCATTAGGGGATGTCAGAACCGGAAAATATTAATTTGATACAAGAAAACATTGAATAACACATCATACAAGTAATGTTTGCACTTCTGCATTTCATTTTAGTTGTATCTCAAATCTGACATTTCACATTGTAATGCTTCTTCTATGTTAAAGCTTGAAATAAAACCTAATGTGGTGGTGATGTCATCCGAAAACTGCTACATAAAGCATCCATTGGCGAAAAAACATCAATCAGCATTCCAATATTAGCAAAATATCCTTCTTAATATTAAGAATCCTCTGATTTTAGAGACTTTCCCTGCAACCTTTTAGTGGGACTGACTCCTTTTAACCCCTTATGGACCAGCCTGTTTCATTTTTGTACTCTTTGGGACCAAGGCTGTTAACATTTCTTCGGTGCTTGTGTTTAGCTGTAATTTTCTCATCTCCCATTTAGTGAACCCACATACGTTTTATATTGTTTTTTCAGGACAAGAAGGGCTTTCTTCAGATACCTTTTATTGATCATATCCTCTAATTTCCTACATAAACAAAATGAAAAACTTTTTCTCACTTTTACTTGAAAAATCTTCTAAAAAAGCTTGTAAAAAAAAAACCTGCTAAAGAGATTCTACTATTTGTCCTGCAATTAGAAATAGCCAGTGTTTTATGTGTTATTGCTTATGGGGCAATAAGTACAGGTAGCGTTTTGTTGTTTCAAAACCATTTTTTTCCAAATCTGGTTATTCTGCCCCCATGTGCTATTTTGATTATCTTTAAAGCCAACTAATGCAATTTACGCCATCAAACCATATATTTTTGAAAACTAGACACCCAAAGGTATTTCAAATGCTGGTATTTTAACCCTTTAAATGCACAAGATTCTACCACCAGCCTTTGCCAGAGTTGTTGGTAGTAATTACACCCCCCCACACACACATTGTACTTCAGGTATAAATTTTTAGCTCCTTGTATATGTCACTATCAAACACTACCCCAATATTTGTCAGTTGTTAAAGGGTTAAACATTAGTTATGTTTCCTTGAACATTCCTTGCACCTTGACTTGTATTTATATTTTTCTAGTCTGTGTTCCAGTTTCTAAAAATAATAAACCTTTTTCTTGCCCGATTTGCTTGTATATATATATTTTCTGATTCTTAAATGTCAAACATTTAATTTTTTCTTTCAGCTTATGATCGATACCCCCACAAGTCCTGTAACAAGTGGACTTCCGTTGTTTTTTGTAATAACAGTAACTGCCATAAAACAGGTATGTAACATAATATATTAAATATTGAACATGAAACAGGAGCGCTCTTGTGTTTTGTCTGTGAAAGCGTATGTCTCGTGGGTGTTTTCTAAATCACGTAATCTGATGCTAGGAGCTCAAGGGTCTCCATATACCCTGAGCCTGATGTTGGGTTTCATGAGGCACTGGCTTCACCGCTATGTTAAAGGGACCGTCTAATGTCCCTGATATCCGCAGTAAAAAGAGAGAGCATATTAAAGTGATAACTATCGTTCTGCATTTATGGTTAATGCATGTGCATAATTGCTGCTACACCCCTGGGAAACCCCAGATCATGCATTAAAAATACTCAGGTTTGTATTGCAAATGGTGCTGTCCTATTTTGTGTTTACACTTAAGGAGGAAGTTGATGTGAAAGTTAATTTTTTTCCTTGGAGCTTGTTGGTTTCTCAGCTGATGGTCTTGTGGTTTGCGTGTATTAATTATGGGAAACTGCTTTCACTTCCAGCTCTCTCACCATAACAAAGTAATTCTACCATTTTAACACAATTGACTGGTGATGTGTTAAATATCGTGATGTGGAACAAATTATATGTAACATACCTTCGCATTTGCATAGTTTTTGTATCAAACGTCTTTAATTGTTTTTATAAATGAGCTCTTGGAAAGACAGAATCATTGTTACACTCTGCTTCAACTGATTACTAAATGGGAATAAAATTCAATTTAGCCATCTGCCTGCCGGATTGAATAAATTATTCAAAATGTAATTGATAGTCTCATCAGAATACTGACTTCTCATGTAGACTTCCAGTACCGATGATCAAATTGTAATTCTAAAACGTAGTGTTGGATATGTAATAGTTTATTTTGACAGTCTCTTTGCATGGCTTAATTCTGCTGTGATTTTTAGGGCTATGAAGACTGGTTACGACATAAAGCAGACAATGAAGTCAACGGAGCTCCGGTTTATGTTGTTCGGAGTGGAGGCCTTGTTAAAACTAGATCAAAAAACATAAGGGTATGTATCGACTTAAAGCATATACAGATTCAGCATTGTAGACTGAACACGTAGTAAACAAATTATAAGTGATTGATGCTTGGTATGCTCTTGTTAACCCCTCAAGCGTATACACTCTATTTCACCCGAAGAGGGAGAGGGATTTCTGTATCAGTATCTCAATCTGTGGTGTGTGCCACTTGGGTTCCTTGTTATGGGATCAGGGTGTATGCACCCAGCGGGTCTTGGAAAGTTGTGTATGTTTAATTTTGTTTGATTAGCGTATATGGGTGTGGGTGGGTATAATAATTACTATAGCTTTATAAACCTTGTCTATTTTACATTTTTAGGTAGGTGACATTGTCAGAGTAGCCAAAGATGAGACTTTTCCCGCTGACCTGGTGCTGCTATCGTCGGACAGATCCAATGGCTCGTGCCATGTGACAACTGCAAGTCTGGATGGTGAAACTAATCTCAAGGTTAGTCTTGTGCCACCCAATGCTTAGTCAACTTGAAGTTCAATCGTGTATTTTCACCAGAAACATTATTGTAAATCACACTCCAAATTGTTCTGATTTCCAATCTTGCAAGATATTTTAAGCATATATGTAACATGGAAAAATCACTTCCCACAGACTCACTTTGCTGTTCCAGAGACAGCGGTGTTACAGACTGTTGTAGACCTGGATACATTGATTGGCGTCATAGAGTGTCACCAACCAGAAGCAGATCTCTACAGGTAAATTTATATAGGTGTATATATATTTTATGCTCGTGTCTTATTTTCTAACAAAATAGTATATCATCAGAGCAACATGTACCAAAAGAAATTACCACAAATAGTATTATGCTACTGACTAGAGTGTTGTATCTGTTGGTACTGGCAAGTCCTGGATGTGACATCTATGTCTCAGTGCATATGTGTATCATCTTAAGGTGATATTGTATGCATTTTGGGTATATGAATAGATCTTGTGTGTTAGCTTCAAGCAACATTAAAAATGTGCTAGTTTCTTTAGAGCTGTGGTATTAGTAAGTTTGTTTTAGATGGCAAATATGTAAGACGACCAGCTAACACAAAACATGAGTTAACAAATGAAAACTTTTTAACCCCTTAACGACCTTTGCCGGTTCAGGACCGTGACGGAAAAACGGTCACTTAACGACCTTTGACGGTCCTGAACCGTCAAAAAATTTAAGCTTAGAAAGTGATCAACGATCACTTTATTCGCTTAAACGGCGTTGCTGTAATGCCTCGATGTCTGGCCCCTCCCCGGGGCGTCAACATCCGCAATACATTGTATGGCGGCGGATGCCCGTTTTAAAAGTGTTTAGGAGGCGATCAACGATCACCTCCTAAACTTAAATGGGGTCGCTGGAATGCCTCGATCAGGTGGCATCCAGCGACACCAAACACTTACCTCCGAAGCGGTCACAGCCGCCGCTGCCGGTGATCTCTGGCTCCACTTGCAGGTTGAATACAGGTACTGCATTCAACCATGCAAGTCAATGGAGCCCAGCTTTCTAATCACAATGTGATTAGTAAAATATTCAAAAAAATAATAAAAAAAAAAAAAAATTATGCAGTGATGTCACTAGAGGAACCATCCAGTACCAGCAAAATGTGTAAAAAAAATATAAAAAAAAGTATTAAATAAAATAAAATAAAAAAATAAAGTTTATTATTTTGAGCAAGTGCTAAAATTTCTCAAAAATCTCAACAAAGAGTTAAAATAAAAGCACCTCAAATACCCAAGGGGGTGTCTAATATAAAAAAAAAAATGGCTGATGGGGTAAATTGGAGTGGTCGAGCTCAAAGATAGGGCATAGGGCATAGGTACAGACTGACCAAAATGGAGAAAAAAAGCGCACTTCCCAAATGTGGCATTTTAAATCTCAAACAACACGACAAACCCATGCATGTGGGGTATCACTGCACTCAGGAGATGTTCCTGAACACACATTGGGCTGTTGTTTGACAGTGACATATACCAGGACCTGTATATCTATAACTAAAGTACAATTTGTGTGGGAAAAAATTAAAAAAATTACTATTACAAAGTGTGGTTGTATAACTGTTGCATGGAAAGGGTTAAAATAACAGCATTTGAAATACCTTGGGGTGTCTAGTTTTCAAAAATATATGGTTTGAATGGGTTAAATTGAGTTAACTGGCTTCAAAGATGTTCCAAAGAGGAGATGGAGGCAGACTGACCAGATTTGTTAAAAAAGGTTTGGAAATCATAAAACGCTGCTTGTACTTATTGCCCTATAACTTACAAAAAACAGCAAAAAAACATAAAAACATTGGGTATTTCTAAACTCAGGACAAGTAGTAGAATCTATTTAGCTAGTTTTTTTACTTGCTTTTTTAGGTGAGTAAAAGATTTTTCAAATAAAAGTCATAAAATGTGTATTTTTTTTCAATTTTTCACCATGTTTTTTTTCAATTTTTTTTTTATAGTAAATAAGATGATAGGATCAAAATAATGGTACCTGAAGAAAGCCCATCTTGTCCTGAAAAAAACAATATATAACTTATGTGGGTACACTAAATGGGTGAGGAGAAAATTACAGTTGAACACAAGCACCACAAAAGTATTAAAACAGCCTCGGTCCCACAGGGTACAAAAAGAAAAAATGAGCCCGGTCCTTAAGGGGTTAAAGTGCATCGTTGTCACTTTTTAATGACTTCCATAAGTAATTTTTCTCTTGTGAACATGCAGTATGCTTAGAAAGCGGGAATTGTATGTTATGTTGTAGGCAGATGTAATAGAGCACAAAGCGTGTCTACTAGTGTGATTGGCCAGACAGCTGCGTGTAGGACTGCAACTAACGATTATTTTCATAATCGATTAGTTGGCCGATTATTTTTTCGATTAATCGGATGAAAAAAATAAAAATTTTCATTTATTTTAAATTATTTAATAAAGTAACATAGGATGTTAAAAACAAACGGCAGAATAACATTTTTTTCTTGTTTTTATTTCCCCAACCTGCCCCCCAGTTATGCATATTTGAGCCCAGGCTTGCCACACTGCCCTCCCAAACATGCCACACTGCCCTCCCCACATATGCCTTATATACCCTATATGCCTTATACCCCCAGATATGTCACTCCGTCCTCCACAGGTATGCCGTATAACCCCCTGATATGCCATAGTGCACTCATAGGATTTGCAGACTCGTTCACAGACACAATACTTTTATAAATAAATACAGGATTAATCTTCACTGCCCCCAGGATTTAGATTCCCCTCAGTTTGCCCCCCTTTACCTCTAACTAACTGCACCTTAAGTTAACCTTATTAAATTAATTAAATTAACCCTCAGTCCTCAGCATTAAATTAATCCTGAAGAGAAGACCCCATCAACCACAACTTCCCCTAAATTAACCCATTAACTATAACTGCCCCTAAATTAACCCTAAACACCCCATCAACCACAACTGCCCCTAAATTAAACCCTAAACACCCCATCAATCACCACTGCCCCTAAATTAACCCTAAACACCCCATTAACTATAACTGCCCCTAAGTTAACCCTAAACACCCCATTAACTATAACTGCCCCTAAGTTAACCCTAAACACCCCATTAACTATAACTGCCCCTAAGTTAACCCTAAACGCCCCTAAATTAACCCTAAACACCCCATTAACAATAACTGCCCCTAAGTTAACCCTAAACACCCCATTAACTATAACTGCCCCTAAGTTAACCCTAAACACCCCATTAACTATAACTGCCCCTAAGTTAACCCTAAACACCCCATTAACTATAACTGCCCCTAAGTTAACCCTAAACACCCCATTTAACTATAACTGCCCCTAAATTAACCCCCACCTCCCCTAATTTTCAGCAGCCCAAATATTAATTTTATACTCAGTTGAGTGTCACAGCCATGGCGATGCAAAGGAAATGGGTGGAGCCAATCGGCCATTTGGCTCCACCCCTTTCTTCCTCCCTGCAGTCACTGCCGATTGGCCCCGCCCCTTTCTCCAGCAGCAATTGCAGGGAGGGACTGGAAAAAGGAAGTGGGCGGGCCAATCGGCAGTGACTGCAGGGAGGAAACTGTAAGTAGCAACTGCTGCTGTGACTCCTGTGAGTCACACTAACGGATTATAACACGAGGGGTATTTTTCAGAGCATTTGCTCTGAAAAAACCCTCATTTTATAATCGACAAAAATCGATTCAACTAATCGATAATGAAATTCGTTGCCAACGAATTTCATTATCGATTATCATCGATTTTATCGATTAGTTGTTGCAGCCCTAGCTGCGTGTTTCTCTCTACCCAACATGTTACCTGTACCACTGGTTAAAATGGTTTGTTTTGTTTGTAATGGTATGGTCACCTCTGTGGTTGTTACCATACCTTAACTAAAAATGTAGGAATTTGGTAAATGACAGCTATGCAATGCACTGTAGACAAGTTATTCGATGACCTCTGTAACATAAGTAAGTAATAAGGGCTGAGAGCTGGGATGTATTTTAGTATCGGTCTAAGGCTTCCATAAGCATTTTAGACTTTCCCTGTTAGTATTTCTCAAAGTCTTCTTTGAGAATGTATTGCGTTTACTTTAGTGCTAAATAGATCCCTGTTGTTATTTATGTTAGTCAATTCTTTATGTCTATTAACTATTTGGGGTTTATTCACTGAAACAGGGAATGACACTAGAGTTGTGGTTCCATGTCCTTGAACTGGCTGTGTATTCTGAAGGTCCATCCCTGGCTAATTTGAAGGGTTGAGGTGACACAGGGTCATGCATGGTTACTTCAGTGAGATGACCTTTAAATATGCTCAATACCCGACCACCCATTCCTAGAGCAGAAGCTCACTAGCTTTGGCCCTTCGTGATGTAAATTGGCGACAGGGGTAAGGGAAATAAAAACTGAATGAGCTTATGTTTCTGCAAGGTTTTGTGTTTTTTTCATTTAACTTCACTTTCGAAGGTGAAATGAGGTGTGGTACAAAGGTTACATGGTGGTTGGCGTTAAGATAATGTCTCAAAAGCTTCTGTATTCGGAACCTCAGAGGGTTGAGCAATTGCAGTGTTTATAGTTTGTATTGCAGATTTTAACCACCCCATCGAGTTTGAGTAGTACACTGGCTGAAATCTATTTAACGTGACTCACTTTACATTAATAGGTCACAGATCTTCTTTTTCAGTTTTTTTTTTTTTAAATAACTTTAACTGCTTGAAGACCCTCTGCATGTAGTTTCCCTCTCCTTCAAAAATTGGGGGGAATGACAAAACTGCAAGAACATTGACATCACTGAGTTCTACAAGCTAGGTCCTTAATGTGGACAGTGCAAATTAATAATAAAAGGAGAGAAATAAATATAAAACATGCTCCAATACCACTAGAAAAATAAAAATCACCCAAAAGTACTATGTAAGGGACCACTAGAACTTAGAGACTTTAAGAAGATACAGAAATATCTCATCTGAACAGCGCTCAAACGGATTTTTGCCCTTTTAAATGCATTTTCATGACATATTTTTAAGTAATTCTCGACATAACTTTTTTTATTATTTCTTAAGGTTTGTTGGGAGAATAACCGTGCGTCAGCATTCAGAAGACATAGTTCGGTAAGCTGCTTTTAAATTAGTTTAAGCGCTGGTTTTGACGTTTTTGTATACTTTGGCTATAGCTTAACAGAAAGCCGTTTCACACATTTGTAGTTTATGCGCAAAACACCAAAACATACACATTTTCTAGTTCATGTTCGTGGTACTGTAGGTGGTGCTTTTTTCCCCCCAAGTGTTTTCACTAAAGAACATTTTCTTGTCAACTACTTTTTAGGCCACTTGGGCCAGAAAACCTGTTACTGCGAGGCGCAAGGTTAAAAAATGCCAAAGAAATTTTCGGTAGGTTTATCTTTATTCTCGTTTCGTGTGATCTGTTGCTCAGTGCGTTCGGGATTAAACAGAAGTCTATACCACAAGCCACCAATTTAGCCATTTGCATTACCCATTCTCTAGTAGAAAATTTTAAAATCTTATCACCATAGCAACCAAATGAATAGAAGCGGAGAAGGACCATTCGGACCACCTAGTCTAGATTCTGCCTTAATCAGTAGTCTTGTCATGTATTCATACATATCCATATGCCTGTCCCATGTATGTCCCCTTACTGTATTATTATTTACCATTCTTACTAGGAGACTTATCTGCTACCCTCTCAGTAAAGTAAAATCTACCTATCGTGTTTATTTCCTTGAGCTGAATTCCAATTTTAAACCTGGTTCTTCATCTTACATGAGAAATACTCATTGATGCACACAGCAAGAGAAATACAATTTTAGTGCTTAGAAGTGAGAATGAAATCTTCTGTTTGTTTTTTCTTTCCCCCTTGCGACTTTTAGGGGTGGCGGTATACACGGGAATGGAAGCCAAAATGGCATTAAATTACAAAAGTAAATCACAAAAGAGATCTGCTGTTGAGAAGTAAGTTGTAATTGCTGTGCAGGTGGGATCTGGCTGGCTTAGTAGCCTATTTATTAAAATATACATAGAAGAAGCCTCATGCAATGTGTTTATGGAGCAACAAAAGTAGGCAATATGAACAATCTCATTAAGTCAGCATTTTTTGAAGGTATATGTCTTATATAATCATGTCTATTTTTACTGCACAGGAGGTAGTCTCCTACCTGTGTTTTTTTAGAAATATCCTCACTGATGGTTTGAGTTAATAGCTGAAAAGGTATATCTCTGGGGGATGGGCATTGGAATTTTAGTTATTGTTACCGCCTTAAAAGGTTTTTTTCACATAACGTAACATGCGGTGTTAAATGCCATCCTTGAGGTGTGTAGTTACTGTGTTGTGAGATCTTTTGAGTTCCTAAGACATTGGATGCTTGCCTGTATTTTAAATGAAGGTGTTTGAGAAACTTCTCATTGTTCTTATAGATCCATGAACACGTTTCTGCTTGTGTACCTGATAATTCTGCTCTTTGAAGCCATCTTGAGCACAATTTTGAAATATGCATGGCAAGCTGAGGAGAAATGGGATGAGCCGTGGTACAACCAGAAAACTGAGCATGAAAGGAACAGCAGTAAGGTGTGTATCACCTTTCATACTAATGAAATAAGAGGGTTATTGGATATACATGTCCAAATATAGCATGTTAAACAGCGACGATAATTGTTGATAAATTAGATTTATACTACATTTTAAATATCTTTATGAAATATATCTAATTGTCCTAGACTGCGTATGTGACATGCTAACACCATGGCTGTTTTTTTGATAAACATGTAGTTTGGCCAGAACCAAGTGTCTCATGCATGAAAGTAATTCTCCTGGCTTGTGCACAGATCGCATACCTTGTAATTCTGCTTTTGCTATTGCATTAATACACATGTGTTTTGATTCCACCAGATCCTCAGATTCATTTCGGATTTTCTTGCATTTCTGGTCCTGTACAATTTTATCATTCCTATTTCGCTTTACGTTACCGTGGAGATGCAGAAATTCCTTGGTTCGTTTTTCATTGTTTGGGACCTTGACCTTTACCATGAAGAGACGAATCAGAGAGCTCAGGTTAACACGTCCGACCTCAACGAGGAGCTGGGACAGGTAGTGTATGTTGTCTGTACCGTTACCATTACGTTAACAAAAACTGCCACGGTGTCTCCGTTCAATAATATGGACATGTTTGCATGTCCCTGGACCATTACATCGGTGATGTTGTAAGAGCTCAGTGGAAGCTCTTAAATATTTAGATTTTTTTTTTCTTTCGGTGGTCTGGGCTGTTAAGGGACTCCTTTTTGTGTTTGTCGCAAATCTTTTGTGTGTGTTTATTTGCCCCGGGAACAGGGAGTCTTCCAGTGTTGGGGTGGTAATGCGGTAGCTTGCATTTAGGAGAATAAGCCAAATAGTTCTTTCCCTTTTGTGAAGGAGATGTATTTGTATTTTTATTATTATATGCATATTCCTCAGTATCAGATCTACTTTATAATTCTTGATAACATGCAAAATGTTTTTAACGCTTCAGTGATATTTTTCCTTTGCATGCCCTTCTGTTTGTTTCGATTAGGATTGATCTCTGTATTAATTTCCATGTCACAGGTGGAATACGTGTTCACTGATAAAACAGGCACGCTAACAGAAAATGAGATGCAGTTTCGAGAATGCTCAGTAAATGGAATTAAGTACCAAGAGATCAACGGCAAACTTGTGCCGGAAGGAGTGACTCTAGATTTCCCAGATGGCCCCGTTACAAGTCTTGTAAGATATATTTTATAGTCTACGTTTGCAATAATTTATTGTATACCAAAGTATACCAAAGTACTTTTCCGCCATGTTCATTGTTAGTATTTCGGTGAAAGGAAACTACGTCTGCCCTAAGTAATTCCTTTGTGTTTCTACAGAGCATGGAGGAAGAGCTCTTCTTTAAAGCAGTCTCGTTATGTCACACGGTGCAAATATGCCATGACCAGGTAGATGGGTACTCAGATGGCTTTCAGTGTGCAAATGGCATATCCTCCCAGCAAGAATACTATGCTTCTTCACCAGATGAGAAAGCTTTAGTTGAAGCTTCTAGAAGGTGAGAAGGATTCATGGGCTACTGCTATCATATCATCTATCATTAACTACATTGGCATTTACTTTTTCAACAGAGCTTTTACATCAATACATGTAATGATATCTGTTTAACACTAATGCTAATTTGCATACGTTTTGTTTTTTTTCTTCAAAAGCCATGTTCTTGGGGTTGAAAAAACGCCATCTGGATTAAATCTTCATAAATCTGTATTTCCTCTGAGTTCTATTCCAGAATACACTGCAATGGACAATATCACTAATAAGATTAAACTCTGGATTTGATTTAGAACCGAAAAACACAGTATTCCATTCACGTCTCGTGACATCTTCAAATCTTGAAGATGTTGAGTAGGCGGCTTGAAATCCTTTGCTTTCCTGTAAAGTCTGTTTTCCGGAAGGAATGAATCTTTGTAATTTGAAGCATAAGCTTGTGAGCCGGGCTCGCTTTACCTAATGGATCGCTTTGTTTTAGTCTGTCAGTTCTAGTTTTCTCATACCCTTTTAATATATGTGTTGCAAGAAGAGTTGCATTATTTGTTGGCTCTATGTAAATAAAAGAAATGTTTGCCTTATCTACAGACAGCATTTATCACCGAGGCTATCTTAGGTACACACGGTTACACCTTTTCTATTAGCTTTAGTAGCATCTTTAATTGATTCCATTAATTTTAAAGGGTTTTTTTTTAACCAGTCCTGTAATAGTAGCTTAGGTATGGGCTTCAATTTATAAATCAGTCTCTGAAATAAGATGCATAATGGAACTCTTTTTGAATACTCCCTTGTATCTTTAATAGCTCTTGACTATATCAGCCCTGCCAATAATCTTGTTTAATTGCACTGTTCACCCTGACTGTCGGATCTATTAGAGACTAAATGTTTCCCGTGTTCTTCCACAATACGTGTTTTGTTGTGAGATTGTAACAGCCAAACAAATTAATTACACAATTTTTCCCTTTTTGCGTTACAGAATGGGTGTTGCGTTTTCTGGCATTAATGGAGAAATTATGGATATTAAAGTTCTTGGAAAACTCGAAAGGTAACAATGCAAATCAGAAGGTTTCAAATATTCTAATGATCACTACTTAAATTATTCAATGTAAGAAGCAATATAGTGATAGCCTGAGCATGTATACATGTATATAATGCGCACCAGTATATTATGTGGCAATTCTACTGAATATATACAGTATGTGTCCTTATCAGGCAGAAGTTGTTTTATACACAAATGCAGATTTGTTTCAACGACAATGCGATTGACACTGGTTCATTTATACATCTCAAGTCCAATTTTGTTGTAATGTTCTAAATGTGGAGCAGTTACCATAGAAACCAGTGGAATGTTCCTGCTGATAACTCCACTTGGCTGCAAAAATGATCTTCCCTAGTGTCCGACTGCTCCCGTTACCCCGTAATTGTATTATCTCTATCGATCTCAGCGTTTGGTTTATTAAAAACATATAAGACAGGTAGAAAGATATCTGATATCATTTTGACCTCCGTCTGCTGTCCTCCTTAAGGTACAAGCTTCTACATGTCTTGGAGTTTGATGCAAATCGTCGTCGAATGAGTGTTATTGTACAAAGTTCTTCTGGTAAGAGTTCAAGTCACTTTCTGAAAATATGTTCCTTTCTTATATGGTGTGCTTAATTCCCTTTTGTATTTTCGGCAGGCGACAAAATACTTTTCACCAAGGGAGCGGAGTCGTCTATACTCCCTTATGCCAAAAGTGGAGAAATAGAAAGAACCAGACTACATGTTGACGAATTTGCTTTAGTAAGTTTGTATGTGTATACATTAGGTTTAAGTTAAGTGATTCAATCAAAATATAATTTAATTCAGTGTAATTTAGTATACTTCGTGTGTGGTCAAATGTGCATTCAGGAGAGTTTGTGTAATGTCTATAATCATTTTAAAAGTAAATTCTTAAAACTTGATTTCTTTACAATATATTTGTTTGGGTTACAACTACTTGTACTGTCGAAGACTCTTATTCTGTGCTTGTTTGTATGTACTTGTATAGCTTTGTAGATTTAACTTGTTTCTCACCCTCCGGAAACTTTTTTTTTTTGCTTTCTCCTTTCTTAGAAAGGGCTGAGAACACTGTGTGTTGCCTATAGGAGGTTCACAGCGGAAGAGTACCAGGAGATTGATAGGCGATTGAATGAGGCTAGGACTGCACTACAACAAAGGGAAGAACGCTTAGCTGATGTATTTGACTTCATAGAGCGAGACCTGGAGCTTCTAGGGGCAACTGGGGTAGAAGACAAGTAAGAACAGTGCACTGTCCTGAACTCCTCTTGATAAACTGTACTGGCTGTAATGCACTGGGCCATAGTCTTACAAATCAGATGTGGCACAAATGTGTAAATATGGAGCAATAACCATGGAGGCAGTGGGATATTCTCAATTATTGCCCCAGGAGCTGTTCATAATTTCCCAGTGTCCAATAGAATGTTCCTGCTGCAAAAATTTGTACTCTTATTTTTGAAATAATCCTACTTTTAATAAGTTTCTTATTTTCTTATATTTACAAACTTGATGTATTTAGGAGTATACAGTGGTTCCATGGATCTGTCTATACAGTAACTTTTACTGGACACAACGTGTCCGTTGGAACAATGGAAATTATTGGAGGTTTTACCGAAGTATAGATGGGAATACTCATATAAATCCTGGCTTGGAATATTGGGGTTGGGATTTCAGACTTTCAATAATTCACATACTGGTGAGATTTATAATGGGGCTTCTAAACCTTTGTAAATGAAATATATATAATAAACACAAATCTCCTATATGTTTTAAACCTATGAAACCAGTTGATAAATTTGGACTACAAATGTTTCAGACTCCAGGACAAGGTCCAGGAAACGATAGAGGCCCTTCGTTTGGCAGGGATCAAAGTTTGGGTGCTCACAGGAGACAAGCACGAAACTGCTGTGAGCGTCAGCTTATCCTGCGGGCATTTTCACAGAACCATGAATATCCTTGAACTTGTACAGCAAAAGTCAGACCGTGACTGTGCAGAACAGCTTAGACAGCTCGCAAGGAGGTAGGTGAATGAAGAATGATTGGGCATTCACATACTTCTCAGAGGAAAATTATATTTCACACAACACACAATATTCTTTTGGTTTACTCACACTATATTCATGTAGTACATTTTTGGCTACATGTAATTTTCTGTCTTATCTAGACTACAGGATGATCATGTTATTCAGCATGGGCTGGTCGTGGATGGAGCCAGTCTTTCTTTAGCACTCAGGGAACACGAAAAGCTGTTTATGGAAGTCTGTAAGAGCTGCTCTGCTGTGTTGTGCTGTCGAATGGCTCCTTTACAAAAAGCAAAGGTGAGGACATGCAGGTGTACTTAAAAATGCATTGGCTTGCTTCTTAAGTTGCATGCAAATGTATCAGAAACATCTGTTAACTAAAAAAATCTTTCATGTTTAATATTTTAGGTGGTTAGACTGTTAAAAATCTCTCCAGAAAAGCCCATCACACTAGCTATTGGAGATGGTGCGAACGATGTCAGCATGATACAAGAAGCTCATGTGGGAATTGGTGAGTTATTTTCATATCTATGGACTGGTGATATTAAGTTATCATACGCGGGAGCTCTGACATGTTATTTGTTTTCCATATGACCTCCTTTGGTTGTGACATTGATGGAGAGTTTTGAGGTTAGTGCCAGATTCTGTGATTTGTTGGGAAAATGAGTGGTGTCATGGCATTCAGGCTTTAAAAAAAATAGTATAGGGACTACCACTGTCTCATGATTAAAGAAATGACTGATCGTGACTAGGGAAATGGTAACTGCTTTGCTTTCTTTGTGTAGGCATCATGGGAAAAGAGGGCAGACAGGCTGTGAGGAACAGTGACTATGCAATTGCAAGATTCAAATTCCTCTCAAAACTGCTCTTGGTGCATGGTCACTACTACTACATTAGAATATCCACCCTTGTACAGTACTTTTTTTATAAGGTATGTATCTTTTCGCAGATTTTTGGTGACAACAGTGTCAGCGTGTGTGTGTGTGTGTGTGTATCTCTACATCTTGTAAAAATGTTAAACTATTTAAAAAAACCTAATCACCAAATTTTCACTCGGCGTGTCATAGGGTACATGACTGGAAAGTGCACCTTATTGATAAGCAAAGTGTGTTTTGTTAAATTTATTAAAAGCCATTTTATTTTTCTTGTGAGGTTTACGTTGTCACCGGTGCTACAACAATTGATGCACTTTTGAGAATCCAGTAATATGTCTGTGCACTTATTTTTTAATGCTTTAGTTGGGGGGGCTTTAATGGATTTTGAGTATTTTAAATACTACGCCTACTTCTAAATATATCTGTCCGTGTGATTTGGGCTTTCACAAACGTTGGTTTATAAACATATAAATATATATATAAATATATATACACACCGGTATTTGCCACCTGGTCTCATATATATTGCCAAAAGTAATGTGCTATGGAATGATACTTTTGTTATTGGTCAATACAATACTTGATCATTCAACATGGGAAGCCTGAAGCCACAATTTAGTACGACTAATCCTTGAAATCCTTTAAACAACACAATACCTTAACTTTTGCACTAAATTATTTCAGGGCCTAATATTAGATCCTGCTGCTGATATATATAAATATTAGATCCTGCTGCTGATATATATATATTAGCCCCTGCTGCCCATATATATTAATATTAGTCCCTGCTGCCGATATATATATATAAAAATATATATATATATATATATATATATATATATATATATATTATATCCTGCTGCTGATAGGAGGTATAGATCAACACATTAACACACAAACCCAGCTTTGCATGTATAGATCAATTGAAATTCACTTGTGATCTCAGCACTGAAGGTATATATCAAATAAACAGAATCAGACATACAAATCCTGTATTTGCAGGTATACAATAATAATATATGAAATGTAGCATTGCAGGTATAGATCAAATAAATACATGGAAACAGCATTGCAGGTATTAATCAACTGAACAAGACATACAAACCCTGTATTTGCAGGTATACATAAATAATGTATGGAAACATAGCATAGCAGATATGGATCTACAGAATAACACAGAAACCCAGCTTTGCAGGTGTAGGTCAATTGGAATTCACATAAAAACACAGCATTAAAGGTATATTTTAAACCCCCTACATTACATAGAAACATAGAAAGTGACGGCAGATAAGAACCAGTAGGCCCATCCAGTCTGCCCAACCTCTGAGTACTTTCCTTTAGTACTTACCCTTATCCTATATCTAGCTTGGCCTTATGCCTATCCCATGCTTGCTTAAATGACTTTATTGTATTAACATCTACCACTTCTGCTGGGAGGCTATTCCATGCGTCCACTACCCTTTCCGTAAAGTAATATTTTCTGATGTTACCATTAAACCTTTGCCCATCTAGTTTATGGTTGTGTCCTCTTGTTGTGGTAGTATTTCTCCTTTTAAATAAACTCTCTTCCTTTACCTTGTTGATTGCCTTTAAGTATTTAAATGTTTCTATCATATCCCCCCTGTCCCGTCTTTTTTCCAGGCTATATAGGTTAAGATCCTTTAACCTGTCCTGGTAAGGTTTATCTTGTAATCCATAAACCATTTTAGTTGCCCTTCTCTGCACTTTCTCCAACATTTCTATATCCTTCTGGAGATACGGTCTCCAGTACTGTACACAATACTCCAAGTGAGGTCTCACCAGTGATCTGTACAACGGCATGAGCACTTCCCTCTTTCTACTGCTAATACCGCTCGCTATACAACCAAGCATTCTGCTAGCATTACCTGCTGCTCTACTGCATAGATCACAGGTTGCACACCCCAAAGTCAGCCCTGGCGTCCACACTGCCCACATAGAACCTGGCCAGCACCCAGATAACACACATAAGATTTGCGATCTTTGTCCCATACACACCCTGCCTGTGCCATCTTGGTCCCCAAGGCTCAAACATCCTGCTAGTGCCATCTTTGCCCTTCCACAATTAAACATCTATGATACACACAAACACATTAACTCATGCTCTCCCTCATTCGGACAATTCATCCATTTTAAGAAACTACGCCCCTTGGAGCTTAAAATGAGGGGCTACATGTATTTCTAGGACAAAAGTTGACTGCACAAATAATGATGGAATATGTCGCTTTGGCTAGTTTTTTCTAACCATAACGACATGTTCATTTGTGTCTTGCGCACTCCAGGTTTGTACTAGAAACACATACAGCCCCTCATTTGATGCGCCAAGGGGTGTAGTTCTTGCAAATGTGTACTTTTTGTACCATAATTTAACTTCCTACGTGAGCAGTAATGCTACGTCAAGGCTTCAACCCGAATTACTGATCATTTACACGCCTTTCATATCTAGCAGAAGCACACACCATACTTTCCATACATTCACTCACAGAAGCACACACCATTCTTTCCCCTTACAATCCCAAAGAAATGATGGTAAAGGGAGAAAAAAATCAATTTTACAGGAAAAATAAGTTTTGCAGTAAAAATGCAAGGCGCTCCAGGGATGAGATGGTTACTCACGTACCACACAGGCTAAATGGCTGATTTTATTAATATTTGCAGTTCATCAGGATTTCAAAAATTGCCTCCCTCTACCGTTGGCTAAATTTAACCCCATGATCAAAGGGATCATGGGATTAAAAATTAGTATCGGCCATTTTTAAAAAGGGAATGTGACTTTTTATAGCTATATGATCACTGTGGTAACATTGGCTACCACAGTGGATCATTTAGCTAGAATACTTAAACTTTTTTTTTTTTTTTTTTTTTAAGTTAAACTACTTTATGTTTAAATAATTTTTTAAACTTTTTTTTAAAATTTTATTTTTTTTACTTAACATTTTTTATTCTTTTTACAAGCTATATACCGTTGGAAAGGTGAAGTGATTACCTTTCCAACGGTATATGTTGGGGGTCTGCCCCCATACCTCTTTAACTGACAATTGTCAGTTGTTAATAAAGTTGCGCAGTGATGTCGTCATTGCGCGAGACGTCACCGGGCGGATCGGGTGGCCCCGGTGATGCCCTTCAGTTTGAGGGGCGGATCGCCGGGGTAGGTGGTGATGGAGGTCCACAGACGTCCATCAAGGTAGGGTAGTGCTAGTGACGGCATGGTGCCGTCGTTAGCACCTGACTGGGACTACTAGCGACGGCACCATGCCGTCGTTAGCAGTCAAGGGGTTAAAGTCCCATTGCGGGACTGTCCTGGGTGACTCCAAATTCGGCCGGGGGGCAAGGAATATCCTAGGGGGGGCAATTGCCCCCCTGTAGCGACGCCACTGCACCTTAGATATTTTTCTATGTTGTAGAAATGAATCTCTACAGGAATTATTGCTCTGCTGATTTACTGAAATTAGTAATTTTGTCTACATTTCTTATGTAGACTGTTTTTCTGATATTGTGTATTTTGTCTTTTACAGAATGTGTGCTTTATTACACCACAGTTTTTGTATCAGTTCTTTTGTTTATTTTCACAACAGGTAAGTTGATTTTTTTTATTTTGGTGCCAGCAGTAGACTTGGGGTAAGCAAACTTTCTAAGTAGCAGAAATGTAGATGGTCCATGAGTTGCTGGTTCATACAGTATCTCACAAAAGTGAGTACACCCCTCACATTTTTGTAAATATTTTATTATCTTTTCAAGTGACAACACTTAAGAAATGACACTCTGCTACAATGTAAAGTAGTGAGTGTACAGCCTGTATAACAGTGTAAATTTGCTGTCCCCTCAAAATAACTCAACACACAGCCATTAATGTCTAAACCTTGGCAACAAAATAGTATCATACAAGGCACCCAATGCTAAGCATATATGAATAAATAATTTTTAAAGATTTTACAAACATATGAAAAACTAATTTAAAAAAATATATATAGCGAACGCCGTTACAACGATCTAACAGGAGGAAGCCATCGAAGCTGGCTTCTGCTTACATGGGAGAGTCCAGGCAGGGAGATGTCCCTCCCTCTACAACAGTCATGACATACATGCACATCTTAATGGGCTTCTTGGCACAAGTTTTAGGGACGTACAGGTGTGTCCTAAGTGGATTATATAAGGATTTTAAAGGAATATACAGAAAAAAGAAACGTAAGAGAATTCCAAAAATATACAAAAATTTCAAAATGAACAAAAATGAATAGTAAAAAAAAAAGCAAACACATAAACCAGTATATGCCCTGGTCTCTACCCAGTAAGTGATTGCTTTATATTGTTTTGATTTCTTTTGTACATGCTTTTTGTAGTTCTACTATTTTGTCCAGTCCATTGGGTCGCGTATGCTATTGTTAATTTATTGGATGATGTTGACTTTGATATATATATTTGTCTTTTGATGTAATAAACTATTTGTATATTTTTAATATGGTTATTGTGTATGTGTATATATGTATGTATACGGGGAGCTATTGTGTAGCCTGCACCCTTTGTTTTAACATATTAGGGTAACCTGACAATTATTGATCATCCCATTTCAAAATAGACACTAGTATTATTAAAATTATTTCCTTCACAAACGTGGTTTATGAGCGTCATTACAAGTAAGAAGGACATTGTAGGTAAATATTGTGCTAGTGAAATGCACTTAGTGATCTCACTTGTATGCTAATATAGTAGATCAGGACTTGTGTAATAACACAGAATTACCTCAACCCTTTCAAATTTCACTCTTCTCTGGTATCAAGACCATGTCACAGCTCCGTCAATGAATCCCCAGAGCAAGTGCCGACGGTAGCAGAGGTTGTCTGCGCGCATCGTACAGATGCCCACCGGCCGCCAGAGAGGATGATCCAGGTCTCCTGCAGTACTGCGGGGATCTGGATCTTAGTCTTGTGGTTAGACTTCTAGGTAGTCTGATCTACAGTAGTGATCTGCCAGACCTAAACTCATCAGGAAAGGTTACTAATGCAGTATGGGCATTATACAGTTATATGCCATGTGCCACGAGTGTTTGCTCTGTGGAGTTCATTAAATCTCATTGAAGATTAGGATTAACAATCTCATGTCTAGCAATAGCACATATAAATGTTGCATTGTGCTGTAAATGCTCTTAATGTTCTTGCCTTGTTTTTTCTTACAGACACTGTATGACAGTGTGTATCTGACTTTGTACAATATTTGCTTCACTTCCTTACCTATCCTGATATACAGTCTGTTTGAACAACATGTGCATCCGCATGTGTTACAGACCAAACCTGGTCTCTATCGGTGAGTGTGATTGATCTGCAATTGATTGATTTTTTTCTTTACCCAAATTTAGTTGGCTTGTGTAGGAAACTTATTTAAAATATAAAAATTCCTCCTGCTTACTGTTGTAGCAAGAATGCATGGCACATTAGTCATGTTTGTATTTTCTTATGCTATTATGTATACTCATAAATGCTATTTAGTATTATGTGAAATTGATTTTTTGAAGTACGTGCGACATACACAGTCTTGTATATTGTAGCCTGTGTTTCTTTGTAAAATGCAGTGTTATGAATGTTTTTTGTTTATTTCTGCAGAGACATTAGTAAAAATGCCCTGCTTGGTTTTAAACCATTTCTCTACTGGACCCTTTTGGGCTTTGGGCATGCCTTTGTTTTCTTTTTCGGGTCATACCTTCTCATGGGTGAAGATACTTCTCTGCTGGGTAATGGCCAGGTAGGTGGATTTTTGGACACAATTTTACTGTTTGACTTTGTAGGGTTTTGGGTGGAGAATAAAAGGGATAACCAAGACATGCTGTGCTAGAGACAGGGTTTCCAGGGCATTGACTTGGGGAAATATGTAGCCTGCTTTTTACAGTTGCTAAACAGTTTTGTAGATAACAATACATGCTGGACTCCGTAGAAAAATACAATAAAATTGTTAATGTTACAGGGGAAATATTTTTCTTGGAGCCATAGATACAGTACTGTATAAAGAGAAGAGTTGTAGCATTGTCTTTGTATTATCTAGTGTTAATGCTGTGAGGGCAGCCAAGATTCTCCAGAAAAATAACAGTATGCTACTCTAAACTTGCCCCATGCAGTGTAAGTTCAGCTAACTCAATACATCTCTACAGATTTGTGAGTTATTCCGTGACTTAGCTGTGAAGACGTATATGATGAAAAAACGCGTGTTGGGTCTTAGCTATGTTGTAGTTATACTGCATGGGGCTTTTTCTTGTTCTTTTTTCTCAGCTTTTATCAATAGTACCATTATCTTGTGTGAAGATCTTTTCTTGGTTCATCTCTGTGCTGTGCTCTTCTTTTATCTGTTACCTCTACTTCTCTTCCTTTCTCCTCCTTTCCATTCCATGCATGCAATCAGATTTTGATGCCTAACAGGCAACTGGTAAGATTATCACCAAAGGGCAAAGAGTGGTGTGACATTGTGTTTTTATACATCTTGTCATACTGAACGGGGGATACGTAGCTTTTAGCATGTGCGCCCCAGGGCCGCAAAGTAGATTATTGAGCACCACTGCATCAATTGAAAGGAGCTCATTAAGTGTGTTTGTGACTGATATAGAAGAAACCCACAAACTTTACTAGGATATCTAGTTGTGGGTTATATGTGACAGAGCTGTCAAACCATAACTCCTTGGCTCACATTAACCCAACAGTTTGTACAGCCTGGAGCTGTATTTGAGGCTGTTCCTTGGAACTAATGGGATTTTAGGCATGTTAGGAGCCAAATAAGCACCGTGGAGGGCCTCCTGTTATAAGAGTGTTTTTGGATAAACCAGCTATGGCCCCATGCTGAAGCATAATAATTTCACCATGAGTGTGCATATAACATATATTGGATAAAACATGTTTTTCTAACACATTTCAGACTTAAGTGGTAACCCTAATCACTTTCACTGGACGGTGTTGAGGATGGGCTGTTAACCCACAGCAAAATATAAGCCAGCAGTTAAAAATGCAGTATTATTTCAGATACTAAAATAAGGTTAAAAATGTTTCTCTATGATGTTAAAATATACAGAATTATTGTTGCTTAATTAATTCAGAAGCATCAAGAACCCCTCTTCCTCATGCGTTGTAGTGTTTGTGTAAATAAAGACAGATTCATACAGATGTGGAGTTGCAGAAGAAACCTGTATTACTGCTCAGAATTTCCTTGATGTTGCCTTTTTGATTCCTATTTTTTATTACATTTAAATTACTTCTGTATTTTTAACAACTACATCTTCGGAGTTTGTGTTGTGATATATTAGAAACCAAAATACCTCTTGCACTCACAATTGAAAAACGGTCTATGATTAAGTCCTGTATAGGGTAAAATGTGTCAGATTATTTCTCTGCTTAGCATCATGTGTGCTGTGCTGTGTACTACTTTGGTTTAGAAGAAATGGAAAAACAATACCTATACACTATACAACCAAAAGTATATGAACACCTGAACATCACACCTTTATGAGCTTTTTGGACATTTCATTCCAAAACCATGGGCATTAATATGGAATGTCTGCCTCGCAATCGCCATTCTAGTTCATTCCAAAGATGCTTAGTGGGGTTGAGGTCAGGTCTCTGTGGAGGTCACTTGGGTTCCTCCACCACTAACTCACCAAACCATGTTTTTATGGACCTTGCTTTCTGCACCTTGACACAGTCATGCTGTCATGGAAAAGGGCCCTCACCAAACTGTTCCCACAAAGTTGGAGGCATACGACTGTGTAAAATGTATTTTTATGCTGTAGCAATAACATTGTCCTTCATTGGAACTAAGGGGCCTAGCCCAACCCCAGAAAAACAGCCCTAAACTATTCTCACCTCCACCACTACACCTTCCGGTAGGTAGAGTTCTCTTGGTTTCCACCAAACACAGATTTGGCCATCAGACATCCGGATAGCGGAGCCTGATTCATCACTCCAGAAAACGCATTTCCCACTGCAGATGTGCTTTACACCACTCCAGCTGACGCATTGCATTGCTCATAGTGATCTTTCGCTTGAGTGCATCTGCTTGGCCATAGAAACCTATAATTACGTTGGATGTCCACATACTTTTGGTCATACAGTGTACTTTGATACTTTGTACACTTATAGATCTGGATACCTTTACTTGACTTTACCTTGTGTTTCTTCATGTAGATGTTTGGAAACTGGACTTTTGGGACATTGGTATTTACTGTTATGGTTATAACGGTTACCATGAAGGTAAGATCCCTTTTTCTAGATCTGTATATGTACAGAATAGTAGATTTTTTTCCCCCCTAATCTCTGACACAAATTATTCTTTTTCATTATCCAAATCACTCAAGTCTGCAACAAAGAATCTGATAAGCTGTGATAAATCCTGCAATTTTTCCATGCATTCCTATCTTACCTGTTGATGTTATATTTATCCTAAAGCAATATGTTTTCTCATGCAACCTGCTATATTTCCAGTCAGCCAGTCCCAGGAGAGAAACTGGAAGTTTAGTGTTTGTTGTTCCAAATAACCCTTAAACATTGTCTCTGCCTATGATGAGCCAATTTTATTTTTCTACTAAAATGAATATATTTGTTATTTCAGTTAATGCAGTTTTACCTTCTGTCATCTAGAATAACAAAAGCGATATTATATATATATATATATATGTGTGTGTGTATAGACACAATAATGTAGTTTTTATTATTGCGTCACATTGCAGCAGTATAAGAAAATGCAAATTATATGCCCAAAATATATGTTCACTATTTTAACATTTGGCATGAAGTTTGTCTTGATTTATTTTTTTTTTCTTTTGTTTCCTTGAGACCAAATTATGTTTGTATGTTCCTGACATTCATTAATCGCGATTACGATCACCTCTTCCTTATTTCGTATTTGTGTTTTTCAGATGGCTCTTGAAACTCATTTCTGGACGTGGATAAATCACTTTGTTACTTGGGGCTCGATCGCATTCTATTTTATATTTTCACTGTTCTACGGTGGAATCATCTGGTAAGAGTCATGTATTATGGCATTTTGCACCATAGGAAAAGTAAATTCTGACCGCAGGAATAATGACAATACAGAACTCCTTATGACATGTTGGTTGGTATTAAGGTAAAAAAAAAATGATCAAACAGATTTAGTGTGTTTGCTGTATTTTTCACAAGTCAGATTTTTTTTCATGTTGATTTCTTTGATGCTATTTTCTTTAGTTTTATATTAAAGCTTGTTCTTCTCTCTGGCAGGCCGTTTCTACACACACAGGACATGTACTTTGTATTCGTACAATTGCTCTCCAGTGGCTCTGCGTGGTTTGCCATTATCATCATCGTCATAGCTTGTCTTTTTCTTGACGTCACGAAGAAAGTGGCATACAGACACATTTATCCTACGAGTACAGAAAAGGCACAGGTATCCAGAACTATGCTCGGCCATCAGGCAATATTTGCAGAGCGATTGTTCTAGTGGGCAGCTGCTTCTTCTTTCAGAGTTTTCCGTAGCTAGTTCGTGTAGAAAGTATGTGGTTGACACGCAGATGGAACAGCTTGTGCTTGTTTTTTTAGGGCTAATGTGGAAAGCTACGCCTCCATAGTAAAGCTGCTTATTTTAAAAAAAATGAACATTGTGGTACACTTAAACTTAGCCAGACTTCTCACGTCTTCTGCCATCCCTAGCAAAAGTATCGCCAAATGTCCTTCATATCTGCTTAATTAAAAGTATGTAAAGGTAAAACATGCTTTTTTTGGCAAATAGTAATTTTTGACAACCCTGGTGTTTGTTGTTTTCTATAAGTTGTGTTAGCTGCCACGATGGGAATGATCATTGTAATGGCTTATGATTTTTATTTGCAGTCATCGTTATATTATATATATGTGTGTGTGTATATATATATATAATGTATGTACACACACAAACACACAATCTATGTGAATGGTACCATTAGACCATGCTATAATCTGTAAAGCTATGCATATAATTGTAGTATGGGTGTTTTACTGTAAATTTGGCATATTTTAAAAGTAACTACAATAAACAAGGGAAGCACGTTTGTTTTATACAAGTTAACAATAGACCAGCTAGATGGACCTCTCGTTGGTCATAACAGCATCACATAATAATTACAGCAAACTTGTAATGCCTCAAACTGCAGCATTTCGCTTTAATTTCCCATTTGCCTTTATTACGCCTGCAAAATGTTATTGACTGGCATGTTTTATTTTTTTTTATTTTTAGGAAATTAATATTTTTTTTTAAAAAAGTAAAGCCAATATATTTTCATAGGTCATTAAAACATTGATATCCACAGAACTGGAGCCTTATCGTTGCTTTTAAGTTTTTTAAAAGCTTAAAGTTGATTGTAGCTTTAGTAGCTGAGCAGACGCAAAAAGCTTCAACTATTTTTGTCAAGTAAATATTTTACAAATAAAACTAAAGTGAAATAATGTGTTACTTATTACTCTTTAACTCAAGCGCTGTGTTTTACAAGTCATGTTTACTTCCCTAAAAATGGCACGTTGTAATAATCGCATTTTATGATGTCATATTTCATGATGCACCAAATTAACAGCAGGGGAAAAAGAGCTACAAATCCTCATTTAAATCCAAAATTCCATCTCGTAATTATGTACACTTTACCTGGAAACCATGTGATATACATATATCTATATATTTATATTTTCTCATTCTTGGCAGTATTATGGGTTTGTTGAGTGGTGTGTTCTGCATTTAAAAATGTTCAAACGTCCTTCGCCTTGTATGGACCTTTTGTGAAATGACTAATTCTTATTGACGTGTTGTGTGTTGCATACCTTTTCTGTCCACTTGTAGATATATTCCAACAGAGTTACTTTAAGTGACGAGTTCATCGCTCTGCAGCCTCTGTCACGGGCAAGGAATCAGCTGAGCAAAATTAGGTAGAGTAGGAGGGAAGGCTCCTTATCAACTTTTGTGCATGCCGAGGATTAACAAGCACTCCGTGAGATGGAGCAAGGCATGAATGCGACTACATTAACCCCCAAAGTCTTATTGTTGTTGTTTACGAGTTAAGTTATGCTGCAATCAGAGTGCATGCAGTGCGTTTCAGTACCTGGCATGGCGATCTGTTAATCATTCTCCTGTTCCGCTCTTCCTTAGCATGGTCTCTAAATGCTTGATATAAGAGAGAGAGTGAAAAACTGCTGTGCTGCATGCTGGATTCTTTCAGGCTACATAAAGCAGGATGTGTTATTTTTATCATTTATTTATTTTGTCCTTTCTGGGGTTTTTTTTAATGTTGTTTTTACTAAAAACATTTGGTTGTTTCCACAAAGTCTGCAATTTCTCATGGAAATGGGGGTTATGCATATTAGTAGTTATTTATCAGTTTTTGTTACCATAGCAATCAATGGAATGGTCCAGTCGGTGAGAAGATTCCTTTAGTTGCTATGGTGATAAGACTAGTATTTAAATTTTATACCAGAATCCCTTTATTCCTAACCCACAAAATGCTTAATTTGCACAATGAACTGGCTAGAGTATTCTTACACCAGTGCCTGTAATTTTGGAAAATCCTGGAACCTTCTTTTAACAAGCTCTTATTATGACACGGCGGTTTTAGTAGCAAGATGTTGGTGAACTACATATCCCATGATGCTTAGCTGGCAGTACCCCTTTCCTGAGTTGGCTTAATTCATAGGAACAATTATCATACAACTGATAAAAAGCTACTCTAATTTAATACTGGACATACGTGGGATTTTTTTATTTCTTTAAAAAAAACAACTTTCTTTTGCCATCCCACGCAACCTATGTTGTAATTTTTGGTCAGTAGTTTGATAAATCGCTTAAAGTGAACTATTAAACAGTGGGTCGCATCAGGTGTCAGTTTGCTGCATTGACTGTGCATAATTTATGGTCAAAGCAGAAATTCTTACCATAGAAACCCACTAGGGTTGGCCTTTCATAATGAATTTGTTCAGGTGACGATATAAAATGCATCTTACTGCAGCTCATAGGCAAACTCACTATTTAGTAAATAAATCCCATCAAACCCTTGTATGAATAAGGAGCCAGTTCGCTACAGATTTCGTCTTTTTGAGCTGCACAAAAGCATAGCATGTTGTGTTAAGTTAGTCAAATTCTATATGTTACGGTTGCTAACTTTTTGTGGACACAAAGAGACTTCCCGCCTTTCTCCACTGTTTAGAGCACAATTGTGAGTAACATATGGTTTCATAAGTATAAGGGGAGAGATTGCCACCAGGCTGTAGGGGTCTTGCAGCTACTTTTATTTTGTCTTATTTTATAGCCGTGTAAAAGCCCAGCGTACCATTTGTGTATTCCCATGATATGTGAGCGTTTAGTGTCCTTTCCGCTACTAATGGTACGTTGTATTATTTGTCCCATCCTACAGTTTGCATGCGTTGCATTAATCGCACTGTAGTCTGTTCCATTCTTCATTCTGGTTTGCATTATTCCTGCTTTCAGGTTTTCATGATTTCACCTGCTAGTAAATGTAAAATTGTACATAGCCGCTTTACACTAAGCATCTCCCCCGCTACTGTTTTATTTGTATATATTTATAAACTTCAGACTGGTTTTTACATGAAATCAAGCAAAGTTTGCCATACCAGATGTTTTGGCCTTAAAAATTCTCCTCCTCTTTCAGTCAGAATAAGGCATAACTAAGCCATATGCCTATAGAAACAGGCTTTTTGTTTCCTTATTTATGTTTAAAAGCAAAAGTTGGTTTTGTTCCACCTACTCTACTATAGATGATTTCCCAGTATTAAAAGCATCGTTCGCAGTACTGTTGAAACTCAAACCATTTACAGAAATATTGAATTGTGCAAAAAAAAAAAATATTTTTCTTCATATTTTCAGCTGTGAACAGTTTATTGCCACGTGAGACAAATGCAGGCGCTGCTATGGAAACCTGAAGAGCTTACTTATACGTTTCTATTGTTTTTATCTGATAAAACCCAGAGAGCGGAATAAAATGGCAGGTCTGCTGAGGCCTATTTGCAATGAAGGATTTGTCTAAATGGAACCGCACCTGTGTAGAAAGAATTGATTAGCGCCATCAAATTCTGTAGCGCTGTACAACGGGTAGACAGGACATAACAAGTAGTATGTAACATAACAAATTGACTAACAGAGACAACAGGTGAGGAGGGCCCTGCTCAAACGAGCTTACAGTCTGGATACCCTTTATTGGACCAACATAGAAAATAATGTAAAAGTTACATACAATTTCAGGAATTTTACTCTTGTGACTGTAACAGGCTGCAGTTTCTAAGTAGTGTACAAGCCATTAAATAGATGTATACATTGATATAGATAGTCCCTTCATGCCAGAAAAGCATGGGAAATGACAGGTGGCTGAGCCTTTCGGCTCTACGGTGACACTAAGGCTGGGTACAGAGGGATTTGGAAATCCCTGTATCCGTGATTGTTGTAAAAAGTAAAAATGACACGATGAATCCATCTGGAAACTAGGTAAACACTTTTGAGACAGGATTTCCCTTCCAGCGTTCTGTATAAACACGCAGTAGAAGGCACAATCTTTTCGCCTTAAGAGTTCTCCAGGCAGTCATGCACAAGCCTTTACGTGCGTCTCGTTTAAGACACGCAGTCCTTTTTCATTTGTATTTGGATTTAAATAACTATGGGAAAAACCCAACTGATATGATTCCTTGTCTATGGATTGAAAATGCATTTTTCTCATAGCTTGTTTGTCAGGCATTTCATATCCTCTACAATACTGTATTATTGTCTGTACCAAACAGTAGAAACATTCTGTTAATTTAACAGTCTTCTAATTGATGAGTATTTAAAGTAGTTGGGATACTTAGCTGTTAATAACAGGAAGCTGCATCTTCCGTGCTGTTACTGTAGTTTTTGCCAGATACTGTTTTTTTGGGATCTGTTCATTAGAGGGAGCATTGACAGGAGGATTTGCAAGAGAGTTATGGTTTCAATGCCTTGACTTCACTAAACAATAAGGACTATCCCCAAAAGAGCTTCTGCTGCATAAAAGGCTTGGCTGGCCCTGTCTGATGTATAGTTAAATCAGTGAGACTATTAAGTTTATACAAGGCCCAGCTCGGTCCTTGCTGGAGGAACCAGTGATTGGCCCTTCATAGTGAATGGTGTAATGAGTCTTTTCATCACTCCCTGTGATGTATAACCCCATTGAAATACACTAAAACTGATGAATTAGGAGGAAACTTTAAGAAACTAAATGGACACATCTAAATAACCAGTTTGGGTATCATTAATGGTGGCTTTGGCTTTTACTAGTTGCTAACTTTTTATTTCTCTAGATGGAAGAGGATAAGGGTTCAGTCAGCACAGCGTTTGACTTTGCTGAGAGCGAGCGCAGAGAGTCGGACAATAGACAATTGCTAGCTGATACCTCAAACCACCAGAGTACTTGAACAGACACTAGGTAGTATTTATACTACTTTGCGATGTCACTCGTGGACCTGTTTTGTGGAATGACCATGGTGCGGCATGTTTGTCAGCTGATGAAAACCTCACGTGTCAGCCACATCCTGTGATTGCATATACACATTTCTATAACTTCACTCATTGATGGTGCCCTCACATGACTAACACGGTTTGCTTTTGTTTTTGGAGTAGATGGAGGTTTGAGGGTCATACAGTTAGGTCTTTACGTGTGCCCTGCAGGGGGCATTAAGCATCCCTGTAGAAATTGCGTTGATTCCGGGTTTGTCCAGGTTGGCTCTGTGCAGTTGTACAGTTTTTAAACATTTTAGACGCCAGCATATTGGATGATCTACTTCTGACTTGTAGAAGACCTGAAAATATAGACTTGAGCATGATAGCCTCATTGCAAAGAAAAACGTATGTGTCAGGTTATGAGAACTGTGTGTTGGTAAATGTCAGTTTATTGGGGGTTCCTTGGTGTGTCCAGTTGGGTGAATTTAGTCAGACTTTTTTTTTTTTTATCGCAAGCGCCCGAATTCTGCCGAATTTTGTGGCTGTAAAGCCCCCTTGGATAATATATCATAAAGTTTAAATATGTGTTTCTTTTCAGAATGCATAATTTTATCCCAACAATAAAGCACACAGGTACTAAAATGTATCTCTTTTGGTAATAAAACATGTTTACCTTTTAATGATATAGTTTGTCGTAAGGCTTGAAGTCACAGTTTTCATTTTAGAGGCTGATCACGGAGATCCAATTGAATAAAGTCACTTTCTGCCATAACTTTCTTGTTGTGAGCTGTGCGTCCAAAAGGGATTCTTGATAGACAAAGTGATGCTTTTTGTATTGCTATTCGAACTACCTATACATAGTGCTATCCAAATTGCAGTATGTACATGCACATGTATGTAACGGTTGTTTTGCTTTCCAAAAGCCTTGGCGTTGATGACAACTCAAGTAGTATATATTGTATATTAAATCACAAAGTGCGAAGGTTTATATTCAGTGCTCCTAGGGTAACATTGGAGGGCTGGTTATAACTCCTTTTGGGCTGTTTTTTTATTTTATTTTGCATCTGTGTTTGTTCACCTTCCTAACCCTAATTTCATTTCATCCAGCTACATGTGTTATGAGGCGATGTCTAACGGCTCTCTGCTGTCATATTTCTGTTGTCTTACCAGCTTACTGAGGCAGGATCAGGTATCAGCTGCTTGGACTCAATGTGCTGCTACTCAGGCGGGGAGACAGCATGCGTATCTATTAGAAGACTGCTGGAGCGAATGATGGGGCGCTGCAGCCCGGCACGGGTCAACAGGTGTGGAACCTCTCTAAATAGCCTTTGCTGCCAACGGTTCTCCTATAAACTGGAAAACGATGAACCCACGGCTTTAGATGAATAGACTAGGCTTGGCGTTTCATACCCAGGAAAAGATTCCTTCGAGTCGTGATCCAAAAAAAGGGGTTCAGTTCGAAAAGAAATGGGTTTGCGATGAACCTTTTTTAACTTTATTTAATATCTATTGTTGTCTGTACATTCTTTTTTTTTCAGAGATATATATATATATTATATATTTTATATATATATATATAATTACACGGCATTTTGTCGTAGCTATATGTCTTTTTAAATGTATGTCTGCTTTTTATATTTACTTTGCTGGGTCTTGTCTGCTTAATTCACTGTTGGGCAATGTAACATCTCGGTGTCTGGTCTTTTTAATTTGTCTTTCTGGGATGTGGTTCTTTTAAGATATGCAAAAGATTTAGTTTTCTGTCCGCACACATTTTTACTGTCCTCAAATGTTACATTTTCTCGGACATTATAATTAAGAACATTCAAAACCATTGCATCTAGATGGCTGCAGGCTGACAATATCCATTTTAATGTTGAAAGAAGTTATTACACCTTAGAATCCAGTGTTTAATTAACAAATAAATCTTTTGTATATCGCCTTTCTCTGTACAGTCTATTTCGTTGCTTATGCTCACAAATTGTATTTGGAGTTATGGAAAGTGATTCTCAATGTCATTGTCAGTGTTTTAATTGACAAATGTGGTATTCACATTTAAAAAAAAATGGATAGATCTCCTGGTCAATCCTTTATATGGTATAGTTATATATATATATATATATATATATATATATATATATATATATATATATATATATATACCATTCATTGTTAAAAGGCATCTGTTAAATATGTCAAAGCTGCAAGCTGTTTATGCCCCGATCAGAGTCATTCAGCATGTTCTACCCCAATACCTATTATTTTGGTATTGTTCCTTTCTTGAAATGTTCATGTATCTTTCCAATGAACAGTATGCAACTGGTTTGTTTTCTATATATATATAGAACAAAAAGTATAGACAATGAAGTACATCTTTTTTTGGAAAATAATGTTTGTGTAGAAAAGGCATTCATTTGCATACATATTTATACATAACCTGTTATAAACAAAAGTGTATTATTTTTTTTAGTACGGATTCCAGTATCTTCATTTTCAGAAATAAAGGCATCCTTTGCAAAATCACAAATGCTTTGTTTGGCCAAATGGTTTTCGGGATCTTAAAACTTTACTTTCTCTCTCTGAATCTCTTCGAATCAGTCTGTGCACTGGAGCAGTATTCCCCAAAGCCACTTTATTCAAGCCTCTTCTCGTTGTAATATGAAACTAGGAAGAAACGTATATATTTATTTGTTGGCAATATCCAAAAAGTTTCTGATCTATAAGCTAGTGTACCTCAACTTAAAACTGCAGATTAAAACAAGAACTCGACCACCAGAGAAGCTCAAACTCTCTACTGTGAGCATCTTTTCTAAAATTGGCTTGACTAAAAATGGCTTATGGGCAAATGCAGCTTTACGCAACTTTTCAAGTGAAATCTTTGTAAATGTACATGGTGCTTAGAGTGTCATTATGATGAAGATGGTAGGGCCCTTATTATAAGGACTTTTATTCTAGATTCACTGCACTGGACTGTCGTTTTAAGTCAAACAAGGATAATTGAGAAGTTTTAAGTTTTGTGTCACAGTTTTAACCCTATACTTATGGAGACCAAGTTAGCACTAAATACCCACTAGGATTCAGGTTCATTTTTATTAACACTTACAGATCAAACTATCCATTAGTGGTGACACCCCTCAAAAACCCCTTTTGAAGTTTAGCAACTAGTCCTGGTTCCAATATAAAGCAGTATGCATACTCCATTTTAAAGAAGGTCTCTGCACGAGTATATTAGCACTTGGCTTTCTCCATCACCTCATGTCAGCTGCATGGAATACAGAGAAGGCCAAGAATTAACAAGCATTGTGAACCTTGAAGAATAGAGTTTAGGGCAGGGCTGCACAAATCCTGTCTTCAAGGGCATTAAAGTAGTTTAATGAATTTTAACTGAGATATCTGTGCACAAGCAGGGGTATCTATAAATTGTGACCTGTTTGTGGCCTTACAGTTGTTACCCTGCTTTAGGGTTTCAATAGTTTTTATCAAAGCTTTTCTGCTACTTGTACTTCGATTTATTTTATTTTTATTTCCTACCTTATTTTGTCCCTAAGTGTAGGTAATTACAGGATAAATGTAGCCTGGAATACGGAATTGTCTTCCAAGACTGGCCACTTATTAGTAATATATTAACTCTTGTTACTTGCAGAACAGTAATGTAGTTCTTTTATAGCAGGATGGCTATTTAATCATCCTTCCTTCTTCAGCAGGTAGGAGACAGCATATTCACAACACTGTCAAGTGCGACATTTTATTTAGCAGCCATGTTCAGAATATTACCTGTTCTTTCCAAATCCACATGCTGTATTTCCCTTACATTTTTATAATACATGGAAGGAATATGTATTTCTTTGTCCACCTTATAAGTTCATGTATATAATTGGTGGATTCTTGAGAAAATCTTTAAAAGCAATCTCATAGAATTTGTATTTCATTATATTTGTGCTATCATGACTATAAGCTTTAATCTTGTTTATATGTTGAGGATTGTTATACAATTACTTATGGCACCGTACATTTCAAGAATTCATGATTTAGTGATACCAGTAGCTATTCCGAAAAGGATAAAGATGTCTATCCATGACAGTATTTATTAGGAGAGAATTTGAATTTCCTCTGCCTGGAGTTCCTTTGTATCAATAATTATACAGAAGGCGAATGATGGATTTCTTTTAAAGTTGTCTCCATGTTTCCATGAATCTTTTTCTCCAGTGAAGAGGACTAGGCCGAATTTAGACACATTTCCTTACAATGATGAGAGGTTTCCAGTTAGCCCATTCTTTTCTTTCTGTTACTGTAGATCTTGGAGCGAAACGGATCCCTGTTATTCAAACGACAGAAGCATCTTGACTCTCTCTGCCATGGATTCCTCTACATGCTAGCAGGGCTGGCCTCTGGGTCATAAATGTGCCACCAGCTTTTCCTTGCTTTGTCCATGAACCTAAACTGTAATGTCTTACAACAGCAGACTCCAAATAGGTCTCAAGCCGGTCCCCACAAATACGGATGGTACATTTGTGAGTAGGATTGTTATGCAAGAGGGAGAAGGTACGACTATCGCCTTGAGATCACACCTTGTAATGTGGGACGATTCTAGGTGACCTACGCAGTACACAATTTAAAAACAATGATCAGGAAATGTTCTTGCGTGAGTCAATGATAGAGAACTGTATTCCCACCAATGATTTTAGGAAACCTTCAAATTATACGCTGCGCTTGTCAGGGGCAGTCATGTGCAATAAAGAGGTTGTCTCCACAGCGTGCAGGCATATTTATTTGTCCCTGTACAGAAGCTACCTTTATTTTATATATATATATATAATTTTATTTAATCGGTGTATTCCACTGCTTTGAAAAGTTCGAATATGTTAGGTATCTGTTTTCCTGTTGTCAACCAGATGACTGCTTTTCATATAGTGAAGGCATAGACCCTACAGTGCGTGGATATAATTAGTTTCAGTTTTGAACAATGTTTCACACAATACATTCATTTTTAACATGTTTTTGATTTGTTTGTTGTAATCCAGAGACCTACCTTGAGCAATAAGAGGTATTTTTATAGCTTATACAGCCCTTGAATGTTCTGGTCAATTTTTAAATGTATTTGTTAATCTGTATCGGAAAATTTTATGTCCCAAAGATGTTAAGGATCCACTGTTTACCAAATATTTGTTCAATGTGTTTACATAACAATCCATGGGGTTTTTTTTATCGAAGAGTATGGAATGTGTTTTTCACCCCCTCTGATTTTCAAAGGGTTAAATTGTATGTGTTTTTTAAATGCAGGTAAAAGGGTTCTGTGTATATGCATCTTGCAGTGACCACTAGGTAATAAAGACTGTTGAATTGTATCAAAATTGGATGATTTAAAGGGGAAAGGAGTATGGTGCATGTTGGGGTTTTTATTTATTGTTATGAAAGTTATTTGAATGTAGCTTACAAATGATGGCAGAAACATAGCCTGTTACTGTTTTGTTTTAAAATGTGCATCGTATACATAATGGGATCCGTATAGATGAATGATGTCGGAAGCATGTTTATCAGGGAACCTTGCCAGGAAGAGACCATGGGTGTTCCTGGATCACAGTATAAGCAGTACAACGCGAGAGGATGTTTTACTTTCTAACTACTGTGTATGTGTGAATTTACTCGGATGCAATGCCACAAATATAACCCAATTGACATTTGACAGGGATAGAAACATTATTTTTTGTTAATAAAAGTTGCCATGAATCTCATTTTGTGAGTGATTTTCACTTAACAGATTCCCTGTAAACATATTAGTAGATAATTTGAAAATTACACCTTCCACAGACTCCAGATGGGTCGGTTTGTTTTTCTGTGCGGCACATCTTAGTGGACTATATCAGTCCTGTCTCACCTGGTTTTAAGCAGTCCCAGCTTACCACACATGAAGTGCAAACGGATCCATAGTTCTTAACTACAAGTTTGTCTCATTGAAACACTGCAGATTGTAAGGACACTTTACAAATGCAGTTTGAGAATCCTGTTTATAACAAGATTTTCATTTAGGGTAAGAAATAATAAGGTAAGTGTATTCACAAACTGTTGCTGGGACTTGGCTTTTTAATGTGGATGTATACTGCACCATTCATCACCTCAGCCACATTCTAATACTCCCAGTTACAATAACATGAATGTGCCTATGGAACGTCTTCTGTTACAGCACAGTCACTTAGATATATATTACAAGAAAAAAAAAAGCCACCAGGATGCATCCATGGAGGCCCCACCTCGCAACGTACAGGGCTTAAAGGATCTGCTGCTAACGTCTTGTTGACAGAAACCACAGCACACCTTCAGAGGTCTACTGTTGACGGGTCAAGCTGTTTTGGCGGCAAACAGGGGACCTACATAATATTAGGCAGGTGGTCATAATGTTATGGCTGGTCAGTTAACGTTACAGATGCCATGAGCATGAAGGGTTTGGACAACACTGTCAAAGGCTGCAAAGGGGTCCAAGAGTATAAGCATGGAGAAGTGACCTTTTTGTTTTAGCGCCAAATCGATCATCATTCATTTTTGTGAGGGCTGTCTCAGTAGAGGGTCAAGCAGAGAGTTCTAGAAAAGAAAATAAGTTAGTTGATTACAGCTTGAGCTGTTGAGGCCAGGGAGAAATGATATGTCTGAAGGGGAGCGAAATATACCAGTAGAAAGAGACAGTTGGTGTAAGGATACCAGAAAGGGATGGCAGGAGGGCAATAGGGGACCCGAATCAAAAAAGCTCTTAATGTTCATGGTACTCCAACAAATAAAAATAAGCATCCATTTAACACCATTTACCTGCAGAGTGTTTGCTTTGGAATATTAGGTCTTTCTGTGAAATCAGCACAGTAAATTCCTAACTCAATAATTAAATGGGTTTGTCATTATTGAAACACATACCTTACACATGATTACTCTGAGAATTAACATTGATGTTCACATACCATACATATTCGGTTGTACTCTTCATTTCCTGTACAAAGGTCATTACAAAGGTTGTCTGCCCAGAGAGAAAATTGCTGCATGGATGATCAGGTGGGGGGGGGGGTGATTATACCACATATGGCATACATATTTGCACTAACAAATGCATAAACATATACTTCTGCTACACACACTAGCACACATACTTACACACTCCCTCTAACACACATGCACAAACACTAATTGGGAAAAAAATGAAGCCAACATTTATGCTAACGTACACATACAAATTCATACGTACTCAGTCACTCACCTCACCCCTTACCTTCCCGGAGGCTTCTTTCAGCTGGTATGCTTTCACTGTGGGGTCATGTAACGTTGCATTACTTGACCTTGCATTTTTACCGCTGCAAGTGGGCCAGCCCAAGTTGGACCTTATTTTGTTTTAGCATGTGTGTCGGTGTATGATGTTATTGTGAGTCGTGTGGAATGTAACAGCGCTGCGGAATCGGCTGGCACTTTATAAATAAATGTAATGTAATTGTATGGTGTTGGAGTGTCTGGGTTAATGGCAGCTGGGAGGGGAAGAAGAGGAACAGGAGGAAGAATGTGTACGTGCGGAAGTGTACAATGTTAGAGCTAGTTTGCATGTTGGTATACATGCGTGTTAGTTATAGGTGGGCCCTGTTGAAATACTGCACTAACCTTTGGCTTGCCCTTGTTCTCATAAGGTGTGGGATCTTAATGCAGAGTCATGGATGGAGCAATGGGATGGACATGGGGAAGGGTGATGGGGGCCACAGGCACCCAAGCATTAAGACCACACTGGACCCCAATATTTCTGACATTGGCCCCATATCTGCTAGTATGTGTTGCATTGTGGCAAAAACCTAGGTGCGCCTGCAACGCGGCAAGGCTGTTTACATGACTCACCCTTAGGGGTTAAAAGGAAAGGAGGGACAGTTTATAGGGGTTTGAATATACTTCCAACCCCTCCCACCAATGCTTTCTACCTGTGGTCAAGGCTTACAGTCTGTGTAAGATACAGTGTAAGTAGGAGAATGATTGATTAGGAAAAAAAGGAGTATTGGCCAGTATGCTATATCAAAGATCAGCGTGTTGCATTGTGGCAAAAAAAAAAAAAATGATGATTAAACCTAGGTGTGTCTGGATAGAGAGCAAACTTGTTTAGACGCCAAAATAAACAAAACAGACAGACATGAAAACATTTATATAGATTACAAAAAAAGGTGGTGTCATTTATTGTTTGAATTTAGGGTCAAAAGTATATCTCGAAAATGTAGAAAATAAAGTTGTAAGCGTTTGGTCTTTGAATGATGTGTTGGGGGATATCGTCTTACAGGCAGAGCAGGTGGCTTTGATTCTGAACCAGTGGCCGAAGAGATGGCCGTTGGGGGGGGGGGTGCAGGGAGGGATATGAATAATTTCGGTAAAACCTTGTAGATTGGATTAATACATTAGCAAGAAACGATAGAGAGTTGATCTGGGATGGACAGGTAAGGTGGTGTGTGCTTGAATAAATAGTGAAGGGTTAGGAACGAATCCGTCAGCCTCTAGGAAAAAGGTAAGGAGGTATGCTAATGCTTCAGAAGAATACATGCTAAGGGGGAGGGTATAAATAATAATAAATAATAAATTACTTTATTACTATATACTGTATCTATTTCTTCAGTAATTAACTGGAGAAAAGTATAGTTAATATGACACCATTTATTGGCTAACAGAGTTTAATTGCGAGCTTTCGAGACCAAGTTGTTAGGTCTCTTCCTCAGGCATTAATGAAGCTAACAGACTTTTCTAAACACAAAATCACAATTCACACGTTAACAAAGACTTTAAACACAGAGGTATTGGGGAATTTGTTCAGCAGTAAATTAGCTGGACTAGCAAAGATCCAATGGACAGATATGGTTCAATCGAAGCATCCTTGGTCAGTTCGCATGAAGGTGTCAAATGCTCCCAACTGTTAACAAATGTAAGTTAACTGGGGACACACCATACATTATAACCACTAAGAAAAATCAGTGAGTGTCATGAAAGCTGGTCATTTAATAAAAATAGAGAACTGAAGCCCAAACTACTACGAAACAGACCTGGATAGCCCAGTGGCAAGGGATTGAGGAACCACTTAATAGGTCTGCAGCAAGTGGACAGGGCTAAAGAAAGAACTGCAAGAGGAATAAACACAGAAGGAAGGAGTTAGTGTCTGATAAATAATGCGAGATTTACAGTTGAGGGTGAAGGGAGAGAGATACAGTGAAGTGTAACAGCAGAGACCGACAATACCCACTACAGATGGTATCTGTTAGGAGCATCTAGAGAGGATTGATGGCTCTCTCTCTGTATCCCAGAGCTGTGATCATTGAAGCTGAACCCAAATTGCCTGCATTTCGGCAGAATAATGTAACATCTTAAAAGGGCTGGAGGAGAGGGGTTTAAATATACTTCTAGCCCATCCCATAAAACCAGGTAATGTCTTCTATGTATAATCACTCATACACTACGTTTCAAAGGTTTGGGGTAACTTAGCAGTTTTCATGGAAAAACGAGGAAACTGTAAAAAAATGCAAGGGTTTTCTAATGCTCAATTAGCCTTTTAAACTTTTACTTGGATTAGGGAACACAACATGGGACATAGGAGTGACTATGGGTCTCTGTGCGTCTATGAAGATATTCCATTAAAAACCTGCCATTTGCCGCTACAACAGTCATTTACAACATTAACAACGTCTACACTGTATTTCTCATCCCTTTGATGTTATTTTAACCAACAAATTTGCTATTCTTTCAAAACGAAGGCAACCCCAAACTTTAGAACAGTAGCGTGTATGCACATACAGAAATTCAGAGACAATCCGTATTTTTTTACAAAAGAGATGTTTTATTCATTAATTTTCTCCACTTCTCTTGGGGATGTCAGTCCTGAGTCGGAGGTTGCTGTAAAATGAAAGGGGGCTGCATATGTCATTTCAGTAAGCATTTCATGGTTTGGAAACATTTATTTATCTGTAAAAAACATATTCTTGGGAGAATTGCATGTAAAACCTGTACTTTTTAAATCAATTGTGCAACCGGCAAAATTCCTGGGTAGCCAGTGGTAATGGCCAGCCCTGTACAAAAGCCCTGCATTAAAGGGTCCTTCTACAGCGACTTCAGCCACTGTCACTTTTTGAGGGATGCTCTTTTACACATGACCGTATCGCCATTAGGGATATGGAATCTGGGCAGCTTCAGGCTAAACAGAATGAATGAACGGTAGTCAATAAAACACATATTCCAACATCTGAAACAAGACCATGGAACGAGTGACAGTAACTAAGAGACTTTTCAGCATGGCATTAACCATGCTTTAGTTGTGTTTAGTTACCTGTTCAGTAAAGCCACAAATATGTCAAATCATTAACCTTAATGAAAGACTAAGGAAGGGGGTGGTATATTAGAAGAAAAAAAAAGCACAACAAAAAAACAAGATGTAGATAAATTAAATGTTTTTATATCTCATATCACGAGAAAAATGCAGTATTTAGGTCATTTTCCGACAGAGCCGGCACTAAAAGAATACTCTGAGTACTCGCTGGAAAGAAGGCGACAGCTTCCTTAGCCAAGCTGCATTTACAAATGCAACCACTTCTATTTTTAATTTTAATCACGGTGAATGATTCATGGCTTGACACAAGCCGAGCCACATTACGGCTGACCCTCTATTTCGAGCAGGCAGATATGTACTTTAAACCAGGAGGAAGAGTTACCCATTCGCTGCGGGGCTGATTCAGCGGCTATTTTATGGCACTGTATGCATGGCATGAGGCCCAAGGAGATGAATACTTCTTACGTTAAGATTAACAGCAACAATGGCAGCCACATTTATTCTTCATGACACACAACATGGATTACTTTGACGTCAAAAAAGCTTGGGGCTAGATGCCAGTAGCCCGTGATTTCCAGATGCCAAAATGATACACAGTGTAATGATCCCAAATAACATCAGACACTGCAACACAGCCCAAGACTCTAGAAAGCATCTGCCCTACAGTGTTGCTTTGTTCATTCATAGCACAGTGAACCGTCAAGGAAGGCTCCATTGTTAATAACAAAAGTTGATAAGCGGTCTTGACACCCAAGACTGAAAATAACGTAGACTCCATAATGTAGGATTTAACATTGCTGAACAACGGCTTCACTGAGGCTGTGGTGTACTTAGCAAATAAGGATGGCATTGTGCTTTATGGGAAAAGCCATAAGAATTGCATTTAGGGAGAGAATAAACTAGGATGGTCCACAGATATGAGATTAAATCCACAGTTTTGGAAAGTGAAGACTGCGCTCCAGGCTAGCAGAGAAGCCCAAACCACCAAAAGAATGAAATAGGATATGGTTTTAAGATGTCTCCGTATGTCTGTTTCAACCCTCTAGGACTGCTCGGAGGGCTCATCTTTTATACAGTCCAGTCAGAAGAAATTGACTGTGCAAGTTTCCATTGCAATAATTTGTACAGACTATGTACATTTTTGTAAGGTTCCTCAGTGCTACACTGTTGTACTTTTTGCTCCTGCAATTTGAGGACGTGCAAATTCAACAAAGTCATCAATGAGTACAGGCCATGCTCCTAGGAAGAAAGAGAACAACAATGAGAACGCGCAGATGCCTTTTCCTTCTACTAAATGGCCATTGGCCAGTCTGATAAATATTGCTTGGTTTGCTGTGAAAATGTTGTTTTAATTTCCATTTATCACGCTGGCTGGAGGGATAACTGCAGCCTCAGCTAGCTTGGAAGAGCGAGTTGTTCATAATTTCATGGTTAATACTTCTTGGCCTTTTTACATTTTTAGCCTTTCAAAGATTTGCTTCAAATCAGAGGGCCAAGTAGAAATCTAATGTGAAATTTCAGATTTCTGTAAATTCTCCACAAGCCACCGGATTTAACACGTACAGCTAAGGTAATAGACATCAGAGTGCAATAGGGTTCTTTGGCTTCTTTGGCCACAATTCCATGGGGTACAATAGGCATTACCCTACTAAACTGGACTAAAGCATTACAAATAAAAAAGGAAAGAAAAGGGTGTATTAAGCTATACCTTCTTCATCGTAGTTAGACATATCATCAGCTATCATTGTGCTGAAATCTAGAAGGAGGTTCCACGTGTCCTTTGGTATCGATCGTTTATGATGTTCCTAGAGGAGAGAGATACGAAAGCATCATAATCTTAACTCATCCACACTGACAACTGTGCTAGAGAAATAATGTGCATGTCGCCATAAACATGCTTTATTTGTTCTTTCAAACATAATATAGAATTTGAATTTCGACACAAAATATAAAAAAAAAAAAATAACTCCTGAAACAGAAACTTACCAACAAAAACTTGTTCCACAAATCTAGGAATTTAAATCGTCCATTTAGTACTAAATTCCAATAGGCAATGGCCATTTCTAAATCTGAAAAGCGACACATTTTACAAAAATGATTATGACTTTTCAACACATGCAGGTCGTCAAAACAGTCTGGCTTAAGACATGAAAATAGCCACACGAGTACAATTCTATTATTACCACAGAAAGCTTCCATAGTCCCAAATCCTCTCCTACTTCCCAGAAAGCAATACACCGCGAGTCCCAGGAATCCACTTCTGCTCTGCGGTTATTCGGTCAAATAACTTTTATTGAATTGCAGATGCAGTTATCCATGTAAATAGATAATTTATATGAATGCAAACCAATAGCACATGTCAACAAGAACAGGCGTTTATAATTATTTACTCAATAAAATGCTGAAACCTCTGCAGATACTTGGATGAACTGATATCAAGAGGAGCCTGAAAGTAACCGAGAAGCGTTTATCATAATAACGAAATGGACCCACTTTACTTTAGTGGGAAATCACTTTACTTTACGAAGGGCTAACCCTGTGGATTTCTGCTCCAATAATGGCTTGGTTGGCCTGTATACATTACCGTATTTGCCTGAATATAGGCCGCACTCCCCCCCCCCCACTTTAAGTCTTTAAAGTGGGGGTGCAGCCTATAATCGGGGTGTAGCGCAGGGATACGTAATTTTTTTTTTTTTGCTATCTCTGCTGCCGGCACTACTGCCGGGGCTTCTATGGTGGAGCACCGGCGTGACTATAGAAGCCCCGGCGGGGTGTAGGCAGCGGAGGTGGGGGTGGCATATCTGGGGTTATAAAGCATATCTGGGGGGCAGAGGGAAATATATCTATAAGCAAGGTTAATTGTGAATTAAGGGGGGCCTTAAAATGGCTATTGGTTTTCCAAATTTCTGTTTGTATATAACATATACATACACATACACATGACTAACTGCATAATACATACCAAAAATGTTAAAATACATGTATTCCTGTGTATTAGGTAAAATACTGCTCAACCATTCAACTAACCCTAACTTTTAGGGTGTGGCCTATATTCAAGCCAACACAGTATATTTCAATCAGTAAGACTTCTTACCTGTCCTGACTGAACATTGTATCAGGTCAGGTCAGCTCTTTATAGTGAATTCAAGGAGTTAAAGACTCTTACAGTCTCGGGTTGTGTTTCATGGAAACATACCTAGACCTTTCTGCCCTGGATTCTTTGCAAAATTGAATGTAAACTGATAAAAATCCTTAAATCGCCCAGGCTCCTTTAATTCTTGCTCCATTTTCGGTAGCTGTGCTTTCAATTTTTCTATGCTGTCACATCTGCATAGGAGACAAATGGATATTACATTAGCGTGCCGTCAGTGTTCCTTAATACACTAAGGACAGCAGCGTAACACGGACACATGAAAACAGCAACCTTCATATTAAATACATTTTCAATGAGAGACAGAATTGCCCCCTCCCGCTCAGTATGGGCCCTTAATTTCTAACACCAGGAGTGCAAGAAAATACATATAAAAGGTGATGTGGTAACCTGGAAAAATGCAATAAAGGCTTATGAAAAACCATAATGTCTAGAATTACTAAGGCAGGGCTCGACAAATCCCAGGCGCCAGGTCGCCATGGTGACAGAGAATTTTGTCCTGGCGCCTAGGTGTTTGTCAACCTGTTACAGCCACAAAAAATTGCCACGGGGGGGCGCTGCTGCTGTCTGCCCAGGAGTCTGGGCAGACAGCACAGCCACTCAGAGCCCGCCCCCGAGCCTGAGATCACTCCCACGGAAAACCAGGAATTGCGTTTTCAGCTGCCACAGGCAGCTTCAGGGAAGATGGTTGAGTGTTGATTGTTGCTCACCCAACACCCCCCAGCTGCCTGATCGCTCCATGAGAGCGAGAGTGCAGCGTTAACCCCCTTCAATGCCGCAATCGCGGCATTTAGGGGTTAATTCCAGTTTTGTAAGGGGCTCTGCTGCTGGTGGTCAGGCAGACCAGCAACAGCAAAAACGAGCCCCCACAAGCCCTTTGATGATTCCTGTAGGCATGGAAGCCTACAGCAGTCATCAGAGACTCCCCCTGCAATGGCCGGTCTATAGACCAGCAATTGCGTCCCAGCTGCCAGAGGCAGCTTCAGGGACAGGGGAGAGGGTTCTTCGGTCTCCACATGAGTGTGGACACCAGCCCCAACCCTCCCCTGCTGCCTGATCGCTCCATGAGAGCGACAGTGCAGCGTTAACCCCTTCAATGCCACAATTGTGTATGACACATTCGTGGCATTGCAGGGGTTAGCATTTGTCCCCACAAGCTTGTGGGGACTAAATATCAGTCAATGCTGTGCTCCAATGGAACATCAGCATTGAAAAAGTTGAAAAAAAAAAATCAAAAAAATCAAAAAAATAGTTTAAAAAAAAACAGCACTGACCTGGAAGTCCAGGGTGCTTCCAGGTCAAATGCTGTGAGTTTAGTTAGTGGGCTGATGATGATCAGATCACTCCTGACCAACTGTTGGTTTGAAAAAAATCCTGGCTCCTAACTTTTTTAACTGGTGCCTAGATTCACAAAAAATTTGTCAAGCCCTGTCCTAAGGTCATCAGGAAGGATACGTGTATAACTACTATAACAACTATAAATATTATAAAAATCAAGTCTGAACACCATAAAGAATCAGCTCAGCGTTTGTGAACAGAGAAAGCCAACCAAAATATCACAAGACAGAAAACGATGGCTGCCTCCAGGTGTGCAGATAAAGGACTTTTTTTCATTTTAACATGAACAAAATGAAATAAAAGCAGTTTTGTTAATGCTAACCTACATCATGGTATAAAGTTCTGTGCTGTATTCTCAAGTAGCAATAATAATAATAAAGAAATGTCTAGGAATACAAGTACCGTATTTGCTTGATTATAAGACGAGCAAATCGGGGTCGTCTTCTAATCAGACCTCAAATAGGTCTGACTATGAGACTAAGATCCAGATCCCCCGCAGGGCTGCAAGGGACCTGGATCCTCCTGTAACACACCCCCCACACACATACCGGTGCTTCTGAGTCCCCGGTCATGTAGCCGGGGCAGTGTGTAGACGTCTAGACAACTTCCGCTGCAGCCGGAAGGAGGTGTGGCTAGCAGCGGGGATTGTCCGGCTGTCAGAGATCAGAGTTCCCGGCACCGGCACAGGGAATTCTCTCTGACAGTCGGGGAAGGTGTGCACGATGGACGCAGACAACCCCCGCTGCTAACCGCACCTCCTTCCGGCTGCAGCGGAAGTTGTCTACACGCTGCCCGGCTACATGACTGGGGACTCAGAAGCACTGGTAAATTGGGGGGGGGGGGGAGTTTATGGGGGAATGAAATGCATTTTAACCCCCTTAATGCCACCCTGCCTCCAGAAATGCCTTTTAACCCTCTATACGCCACTCTGCCTCCTGAAATACCTTATCCCTCCCTTTATGCCACTATACCCCATAATATGCCTTTTAATCTCCTAAATGGCATTTCTGGAGGCAGAGTGGCACATAGGGGGTCAAAAGGCATATCATGGGGCACAGTGGCATATAGAGGGTTAAAAGGCATTTCTGGGGCAGATGTGCATAACGGGGGGGGCAGGTTGGAAAATAGAAGGATATAAAAACTAAATATTTTTCTCAATCATAGCTTTTATTTAAAAAAATAGTTTACATGAATTAACATTTACTGGTAAAACTTTTTTCCTATAGGATCATCTTATAATTTAGGCTTTTTTCCCCCCTAAATTAATATTCAGATTTGGGGGGGTCGTCTTATAATCAGGGTCATCTTATAATTGAGCAAATACGGTAATACAAATTTTACAATAACCAATAAGATACTATTTTACCTCAAGGAAGCTGAGAGTTGTGACTTGGTATGGCAAAACGTGCATATATAATCTCAAAATTGGACGTTTCATAGTATGAGTTTTTGAGAAAAATGAAGTGCTTGTTTTAACTGCTAACTACAGGGCCAGAAGGATTTTCATGTTTTACTATGCCTTTCTTTAACTGTTATTTAACTCTCATTTAGTGAACCCACACAAACTAACACATTTTTTTTCCAGCACAAGTAGGTTTTGTTTTTGTTTTTTTACACAAACAAAAAATTATTTCTAAATATTTATTTACAGGTATATAAAAATTATTCACAGCTAGTATAAACGGGAAATAAATACCAAAAATATATCTGTTAATTTATATAATTGTTAACTATATAATTTATTTATATAGTTTTCTAATTTTGTTTTAGTGTTTTGTTTTTTTTTGAGAACCCCCTTTTTTTTCTTACAATACACACTAGAAATGTCCGCTACATCCATAATACACAAGCAAATCTTACCGATTCCAAACTAGACAAAGCATGTAGTTATAATACAGAGTAAAATACATGTAGTTAAAAACAAAGTAAATAAAAAATCAATCTATACGCTTAAGCAAAAAAAATTACCCAACCATCAACCAACCTACCCTAATTCTGTCATTCCGTCCAGAAATTCCTGCTTTGAGAACTCGCATTGTGTGGCTGCTTTAAATTTCCATGCGATAATCAGTACACTGACGCTGGCCGGATCAAGAGCCAAATCATCACAGAACTGCTGAATTCCATCTATACCGATTTTATTTTCATCTTGAGGATCTGTACATAAAGCATATAAAAAAAGTTTATATAAATAACGGCATAGTAACTATTTTACGCAGCAGAATGTATACGTGAAAATGTTTTCAACCAATTCAGCTGTTGATGAGGCATTTTACAGACGGTTAACATCCATTATAGACCTTCTATGCTCTGTTGGTTATGATTATGCAGGACAGGGGTTTGCTTTCATATGTACTGAACTGTATAAATAAAATCTCCCCTAATTCAGATAGTTCTGAAAAGTGAGGGAAAATTTATTTTTTGTACAAAATGTAATTATAGGGACAATTTACTGTCCATGACGGTCTCACCAAAAAAAAGACTTCATATTAAACGTATAAACAGATAAACCCATCTGGTATATCTAATGTGTGTTTCACTATCCTTCTGGAGTTGGGGTCTTCAGGACTTTACACAATACTTTGTGAGGTCTGACCAGAGATCTGTAAAGCGCAGAACAACCCCTCTCTTCCCGCTACTAACGCCTCTCGCTATACAATGCAGCACCCTGCTTACTTTTTGCAATGGTTTATTGCTTTCCCTGCTTACCTTTACAGGAAAATAGTTGGAAGGCCAGCACCACTTAAATTTAAAGGGACATCAGAGGAAGAAAGAGGGACGAAAAACCAGATCCCAAAGATGAACATGTGGGAGGTGTGAAGGGGACAATTCACTGCCCCACGAAGCCTCACCAAAGCCTCCACTTTTTTCTTTTTGCAATAATAATGACAACACAAACATCCCGGTTCTTCAGAGTGTATACTGTAATCTCATAGTCTCGTATTGCTTATTCAATTGGTGGGGAAAGACAGAAACCGCATCATGCAAAACTATGAAAATAAGATGTATACTAAACATGCAAAAAACAGAAAAAAAATCAAATAGCTGCCAGCTGCTGGTAAATCAGCAACATGCTCTACACACGGCTTGAAATGTCATCGGCTTCATTTACCTAATTTGGACTCCAAATCATTACATTTTGAGATAGTTTTCTTCAACTGTGCTGCAACATGGTCAATTGTATCATATGCAATTTCACAGAATAACCTTAAAGATCCCTACTAAGTACATCTTTAGCACCGTCTAACAACTTTTCCTCATTAGATCTTTTTGGACATGCTGATATTTTACATTAAATATACTTGATTTTTTCCATTAAATGTTAAAAAAAAAAAAAGTATGTTATCCGAAAAGAATAAAAACACCATGACATCCGCCTTATTGTGAAAATAATTATTTATTATTAAGAATGCGGGCTTTTTGTATGTTTTTTATGTTTTCAAAATAAAAGATTATTAACACAAAAAAACAAACACTATGACAAAACTATAGAGCGCGCTAAACTGGAACAGCAGCAAAGAACACGTACTGAATTTGGCCATCATTATCAACGAAAGATGAAGAAGAAGAGTCTGCCGGTTGGGTTGAACTCACCTTTGTACCTGTTATAAAGTTGCTCGAGCTTCTTTCTGTCCAACGCCCCTTTCACGCTCTCCCGTATATAAAGTTCTGGATTCTGGAAGAAGTTGTCTGTGGCCACGTCTAGCTTCCACTCATTCTGTGACAGGCAACTCACGGCAGTCTTCTCACTGGATTGCGTGAAGATCATGAACTGACGAACTTTATCTTTCTGAGAGGACTTCAACTTGTTCTGTGGGGATTTCAAACAAAGAAACAGCCGCGGCGTCAGTGATTTCACAAACAAAAAATACAGGCAGAAAGATTTCTTATCTGCTGTCAAATTCTATGTTTATTTGTACTGAGGAGTCCCAATATTTACTTTGCAATGACAACATATTTAAAAGTTTCCCGCAAATATAAGACTATACAAATCTTTAGACCCAGAGAACCGACGTAAGCAACACAGAGCCGCAACGTCGTCCTTTTAATATGAAAAATTGATTATTTATTAAAAAATGTTATGCAGTTTCCTTTCACACTCGGCCTCAAATTAAAATAATTGAAAAGCAACACAATTAATTGGATTCACGGACTTATAATGTTGATAAAACTTATAACTTTTAAAAAAAACAATTCTCTCTGCCAAGAATGTATTTAACGGGCTAGCGTTGGCTTCGCCCAATTGTATAAATGTGTTTCACGAGCGTAAAAAAAAACAAAAAACTTTTCACGCTTGCAACTTTGCCGATGTTTAAATAGCGTTGCAGGAAAAACCAACCCAAAGCGCCGCTCAGGGGAGGAAAACTCACAGAAATGAGCCGTGACTGGGGGATCGTCCCGGGTATCAATACGTTTTATCATAAACCTGGACGAAACGGACCAGCGACAGAATACGGTATCAGCGCATTTTACGCATACATCATCACGTCGCGCGTGGTCACTATTAGGCGCTGCACCAAAATCACGGCAATATTATTAATAGAATTACAATGACAGATCACAATAAAACCGTATGTTGGCGATCGGACCTAAACGTTTCAATATATTTACGAAGGAAATAGTGATTTTCCCCAAATATATGTGACGGTAATTGGTGTGAGGCATTACATTGTGATTACATAAACACGACCCGGGGCTGTTATGGTGCAGCTAGGTATATTTACAATGTACCCCCCCCCCCCCCCCCCCATTATATGACTGTGTAGCCTAATGCCCCCCTCTGTACCAGGTGCTGGATGATGGGAAGCTGGGGGTCTGTGTGATCAGCGGGGGCTGGGGACACCCTGCATCTTATGGAAAGGCACAATTGACAATATATCTGTACATTAAAGTATTCATTTTACAGGGTTGCTCTTTTACACTTTTTCCCACCCTGTTTGTTTTGGGCTGCAGTGACCTAGGAGAGGAAACATACTAACTGGGCCCCGAGACCACGGCCTGGAGTAAGCAGCACTACCCGGCTTGGAGATGCGACGCTCGGCAGCCTTTGTCCTGACATCCTCGGTGGAAGAGGTTACGTGGAAACTGTCAGGGCCCTTGTGCCCCCCGTGTTCTGTATGAAGCCCGTGGCCCCGGTCACTCACTCACCATGTTGGTGCTCGGCCTCCCGGTGAGTGTGAGTGGCGCTCTCCGCTCTCACGGGCTCTCCACGATCTCGCTCATGCGCAATGAGGTCGCGGCCTGCGGGGCACAGACGGGGGGGGAAGGCCGGACACGGACGGAGCGGAACTGCGGGCCGCGCCAACGGACACACCGGCAACCGGAGCCCTTGACAAAAGGGGCGGAGAGACAGCCGAGGACGCAGAGCGAAGGGCTGCGGGAATTCACTAAAAGAGAGAGCGGGAGAGAGCCCAGCGGGTGGGCGCACAAAGCGAGCTGCGGTGTGGACACCGCGAGGCTAGGCCTGCGAGGAGGAGACTCACAGGGTCAAACGGGCCTTAATGGGCAGCAAGGCACCGGAGACAACCGTCATAACGAATACGAAATATAAAGACACTGTGAGGGGGTAAAGGGGACAAAAATATAACGAGGACTTTTCTGCTCATCCCCCCGAAATAATATTGCCGAGTGCACTTCCACCATTTTACCGGGAAAAGTACAGTTACAGTAATAATATGTATTAGTGTCACTTCACACCGCCGGCCTGGGAAACACACGCTTCATTCCGTCCTCCACACTCCACCAACTCGCTTCCGACTTTGTCCGAATTGAAATCCGAAACCGAAACGCAAGAAAACAAAACATAACGACTCTGGTATTCCCAGATGTCCAAACTGCTAAAAAGTTGACCCTGAGGAAATCATCTGAACACCAATAGAGCTTCCAAGTCCCCCCAAAACATTAATCACTGAGGATACACTCCTCTCATACCCTGCCGCTGCCAAATATTATTTATCTGTTAACTTTCCGAAATGTCGGACGTCAACCCAGAAGCAATGACCGAAAATACTCCGGCCAGCCAAAACACACCTGTAACCAGGCCGTTGGCCAGGAGGAGAAGAGCTCCGAGGGATGAGATCCACGGAGAGACGCTGAATAATTCATCTCGAGGCCGGATTCCCAGAGTCTTCCAGCCAAGAACCATTCTGGAGCGGCTTTCTGACCAGCAGATTCTGAAGAGATTTAGACTTAGCCGTGAGGCCATCATGGATTTGTACCAGCATATTTCACAAGACTTGGAACCTCTGACGTCAAGAAGCCATGCTATTCCAGGACTGGTAAAACTTTTAGCTGTATTGAATTATTTTGGTAAATACTCATATCAGACAGAAACTGGATACGTGGTTGGGATTAGTCAACCCTCCTTTTCACGTTGCCTCACTCAGGTGCTCAGGGCCCTAGTGGCAAGGGCCAAAGACTTCTTACATTTTCCTCGCCAGGATGCAGACTGGGTTGAGCTGCAGTTAGCTTTTCACAGCATGGCAGGTATGCCGAAGGTACTCGGTGTCATTGACTGCACTCAAGTCGCAATAAGGCGACCGGCTGTACGAGGGGAACAATTTCGCAATCACAAGAGATTCTACTCCCTCAACACTCAGGTGGTCTGCGATGCCCGACAACGCATCATGAGCGTTCGGTCGGGCTTTCCTGGTTCGTGCGAAGATGACTACATCCTTTGCCAGTCGGCTCTATATGACAACTTTGAAAATGGACAAATGCCAGATGGGTGGCTTTTGGGTGAGCTTACAGTACGATGTACTTAGAGTTCACTATTTTGACATTTTCTTTTACTAAGAGTTCTCTCTTTTTACTCTCTTGTAGGCGATTCAGCATATGGATGTCGCCCTTGGTTACTAACTCCTGTTTTAAATCCACGGACAGCACCAGAACATAGTTACAATGAGGCACACAAGACAACCCATTTAGTAGTCACACGTACCTTTGGGGCTTTAAAATCCCGTTTTAAGTGCCTCTCTAACCTCTTGTGTAATCCTGATACAGCTTCCCACATCATTGTTTCGTGTTGTATGTTGCATAACTTGGCCATCCGCCACCAAGTGCCACTAAACAGGCAGGATGAGTTGGTGCCGGAAGAGACCGTATTGCCCGATGTGTACATGGATTCGGAAGACGAGGGAATGGAAGTGAGGGAACAGCTCATAACTACAAACTTTAGTGTAAGTATAAATTACCGTTTACTCCTGTGTTAGATCTTTTAGGAACGCTTGTCAGAAAATGTTAACAATGCATTATATTCACAGAGCGAACTATAGAAAATGAGCAATCTCAGTCTCGTTTTGTTGGATTCTACCTCATCAGTGACATCATTAATGTAACAGTAAGTATCATAGCTAATGCGAGCATTTTCATCTAGGTACAGCTGTCAAACATGTTGCTGTTCATGTCAGTAAGTCTACAACACCACGACATTATGGTGTATAATGAGAGAAGATTGCTAAAGACATTTTGCTGACTTAAAAGGGAAATTATTACCTCCAAAAAACAGTGTTTTTATTGTGGCAAATGCTGAAATATGCTATATGTCTGCATTTAATATTGTGTATATGTATATTATGTTTTAAGTATGTAATGCTTTTATCCACAGCCTAAAATTTGGTGACCTGGTACTATACCTTTTATGTTAGGCTGTCAAATAGTATTACTGCTCACAGGTGCCATGAAGAACCTTAAATAGTACATACTTTTTTAGGTGGTCTTCAGTGAGAAAAAAAGTAGCAGGATTGTCTATCTGGTGTAACCCTGTTGAAAATAAGCCTTGTATCTTGGTCATGGGAACCTTTAATACCATTTTACAGAGACTGGAGCTTCTTCAGCATTTAGCAGACTTTGGATCTCCATCCTCTGTCCCCTTTCCCCATCGCCGTGGCCCCATGATCTATTAACATAGATATTGTTTGAGTTATCACCACCATCAGTCTCTATACACTCCTTGTGTTGGTTTTTGGAAACAAGCCTTTGGAATGCTGCTTGCCAGCTTCAGTGTGACCTAGCCGGGAATGTGATTCACACAACCGTTACGGAAGCAAATGTTACCGTCGCACAACATAACATCAGAAGTATCTGAGTGGAAGAGAGAAATATATTTATGAATCAACCAGCAACGTGCTTTGATAACGAATGAGACAGTGGTGTAGGTAGCGTGTATTGTGGAGCAAAGTTTCAACAAACTGCAGATGTTTGCTCAATGCTGTGAACACCAATGTCTACCACCATAAACTGAACAAGTGTGCGCATACTGGTTTTTTTCTATTGGCCTAATATGTATTCATACCTTTTACAGGGCACTGCGAAGGCAAGTAAGGAAACCCCGTGTAAGGAATGATAATATCCACGTTGGTGGCTAACGCACTTCTGGTAAGTGTCATTTGCATTAACAACCTCGAAGTATTCAGTATAAAGAGAGCTGACATTGGGGATGTGTCAGGTGATCCATCATGGCTGATCGGATTATGACTTTACACACATACCGCCGGTGCATTCTTCAACTCCTTCTATTCTTAGCAGGTTGCCAGATTTCGTGAAAAGCGTATAAGCATTAAATAAAATCACTTGTCCTATGTGTTATAGATCCACATAGATTGTTGGCTATAATGGACTTATTTGTCGGCTTAAATAAGTAACCCATTATTATATTATAGTTTAGCAATGTACAAAAATGTAGCTATTTAAAAAAACGATTTTGTGCTATGTTTGAAAAGTGGTATTTTCTCCAAAGCAACTAATGGGATATAACTGACCACTTTGGAAACTTTTGCACCGGGATAATTTTTGTTATACATTATCCTCACTATTCTGCCAATCTCAGCACCTTTACATATATATTTGTATGTGTTTTAGGAGCTGTCTGAATCGGTGGCATGTTCTTGCCTCTGGGCCTAGAGAGCTAGATCAGGGTGTGGGGTGTGGCAGCCCCTGGGCCATTTCACTAGGGATGGGTTACCCTATTGGCCTCCCTAGTATGCCACAGAGCTCCATGTGCCAGTTGGATGATGGAAGATCTCCTCCTAGAAACGAGTTGTACCATGGAGGTGTTTGCAGACCTCCATAATATCATTTTCATTGGGGCTAACGCAGCACTGTGGTGGAAGAGGTCCTCTACAGCTTAATAGTACTGAGGGGGTAGTGCCCGAAATCAAGCCTAGGGTAGCAGCCCCCATAAATAAGGCACATGTCTGAAAACTGTGATTACAAAAACTGTAATTGTTGCAGTCTAGTATTATTGTAGTAGTGTTGCCACGTTCTAAAGTTGTAACACTTAATTATACCTCTCCATTTTTCTCAGACCAAGAGAATAAAAGAAGCGACTCCTTGTCCTCCAAACCCAAATTCCTGATTGAGGACTAATATGGGAGAGCTGCTGTTACTGCTGCATCAGAGAAAATAATCTGCGGCCTCGTCGAAAGGGATTTGTAATGATACCTTCACAGAGGACCTGCACGGTTGAGAAGAACCTCTAGCACTAGGAACTCATGCGTTCTGCTACAAAAATGCAGGTTTAGCATGTTATAGCTTCCTACTTTTTCATTATGGGAAATAAAACAAAATGTGCATTAAATGCTCCAGATGTGCCTTTGGTGGATGTAGAGCAGGAAAATACAAATCCAAACAGAACACTAAATAAAAATAAGATTTTTTTTTTTTAGCAGTTCCCTTAAAGCTGTATTTTGGAATAAGGCAAATACAGTGCTTAAACGCCTCGGTATTTGGGCCTCAAGTTCCTTGGTTCTTTGGTGAAATCCATATCCGTTAGTGATGTAACAATGAAAACTGCTACTGATCCATAGTACATATTTTATAGTGGAAAAACAGCTCTCCAGCATTATATGTTGGAAAATATAAAATAATAAAAGAAAATCTCTAAATTATAAAGACATAGCCTCTGAGAGAAGAAGGAAAAAAACAAAAAACATTTGTTACATTGTACCCCTACATTACACCTGATCCTGTGTTACATTGTAGCAGACTTGCATCATATTACTGTCTTCCCATAAGTACCCCATAATATTGTGTTTTGGTCCCTCTGGTTTAAACTGCAATATCATGGACCTGTTCGGTAAAACCTTCATTATTTGTGCCATGTTGAACTATAAATCAGTGCACTTTAGATAACATTATACAGGTATTTATTCAATAAACATTTTAAGTTACTACCTTACCTATGCATAATAAGAGGTCATATCATCTCACTGATTCAACTATGCATTATACAGTGCTAGCTCCAGTCTTCTTGCAGGAAAAGCTCACCTGGGTTCACCCTTTATTATGCATAATGAAGCCCATGAGCTGAAATCTTCTATTTACTGTATTGGCAATTCTACTTCTGTTTACAGATATAGCTCACGAAGTATTTGGACCATTTAAAGGTAAATTCCCACCAACACTGCTTTTTTTTTTTTTACTAGAAATACCGTGTATATGTTTTAGACATATTAGACATGTATATGTGTCCTAGCTCTGTTATCTGGGCCCCATCCACAGGACAGGCATCTGACTTGTTATCATAGAGTGTAGTGATCAACACTCAAATGTCTCGGTCTTAATACTCCAGACACTGCCTAGTTAGTCTATTGGAGCAAAGAATCAGGCCAGTGTGGCGTTTCCAAGATATCACACAACTAACAGCACTGGCAGCCTCCAAGGAAGTTTATTGGGGCAAAATGAGATAAAACCAAGTTTTCTCCAATTCTGAAAAAAAAACTATTACTATAAATTACTGTATATAGCACTTAGTGTTCAGAGACAAAATTATTTTTCCACGGGATGTCCCCTTTAAAGTGTTTTTTTTTTTTTTTGCGTAAAGCACTTCTTTAGTGTTAAATAAGGGTAATGGGCAGTTAAGTACCTATGTAATTTTAGAAATGTCTAAAACCAAAGTTTTTTTATGAGTGTTAAGTCAAACCTACATTAAAAATGTGCTAGAAATATATGAGTGAATCATATTGTTCTGTCTTGGATGTCAACTGCGTGTATATTTACACCCCCCTCTCCAAACTTTTCCTGAAAAGAAACAAATCTGAAACTCTAACGAATGCTTCTTTGGCTTTGTGTTACCCACATATTTCCCAAAACATTTTCCGTAGTAAGAGAGTTCAAATGGAACTTTACAGAAGAAACTTGTGACCATTACTGCTAGAAAATGATTGTATATCTGTCATAATGTCCCAGTGTTGTACTAATCTTAAATTGTACTAACCTGTAAACTACTCATATTTTGGGTCATGCAAAGCCCTTATTGTTAGAAGTCTGATCCCATTGTGATTTAAGTTTGTGCTGATGAAGAATAGCTTACAATACACTCATTTACTTTTGGATCGATTGTAAGCCTGAAAGCCGAGCTTTTGTATCACCGTATAGATGTCGCTATACACATAAATACACACATACATATAATTTGGAAGGCAACTCACGATTGAAAGCTGATCATCCTTCTGTATACTGTCCACGGTAGACCAGAACTAGATTAAAACATACCATTATGCATTCCCCTTGTGAAAATATTAATCTGTTCCATGTTCTTATTATGGGATCAATCATCTCTGCGAGTTTAAATGTTTTTATCATGACACGGTTAAATATATGGTCCACTTTTTTTTCTCTCAAATAAAACAAAACTGTTCTGAACCTGTTTAAAATATTTATCAGAAACAAACAAAACATTTATAGACTCTTGTACTAAACAAGAAAAGTAGTGCTTTATTTCCCAGAAATTATTCTGAGTCAGTATCTTCATCCTCCAATTCAACAAGTTGAGCGTGCCTGCTGGCTTGGGCACCTTCTTTGAAGTGAACTTTTTTTATGGTCCCAGATTTCGGAGCCCGGATCGTGTGCTGTAAAGAAAAACATTTCTCAATGTTGGAAAACGAGTGTCTTTTAACCAGATCCAACCAACACAACTTTATGAAGACATTTAACAAAAAGCATTTGGTCCATGAAATAATAAATGTATATTTTCTATATCCATGGCTGGGTACATAGGTTTCCAATGAGCAGCTTTCCAACTACATACCCCATTCCAGACTACATTTTTTTACTGGATATTGGAGAATTTTTCACTTTTTGGCTTTGATTGTTCTAGTTTATTTGTACTCATTTTTAGCAAGTGAGAGTTAACTGGAGAGTTGTGTTTCAGCTCCTTGACCTCACTACACATCATGAAGGTCTAACCCCAGCGAGCTTCTTCTACAGGGGGCGCTTGGCTGGACATATATAATACATGGTCAACCCTTTTAGCCCCATGGGTTTTTACAACCAAAAGACCAAAATGTTTGTGTCATGTTTGCTAAACCAGGATTCCCCTTTTCCATACTTGATTAGCGTGCACAAATTATGCATCCTTTTGTAGGACCTTCAATTAAAATCATAGAAATGCTTAAAACATAGTAATTGTTAGTGATAATATATAAAAAAAAATTATACTGTAAGTGCTAAACCTGAACAATGACCCAATTTATGTTTAGCAACATCTGATTACAGTCATACCCCACATAAATATATGTTTTTTTGGTTCCAGAGGGCCACATCCATGCTTTTCATAGTATCCTATATTCAATTTTTAATACTATTGACGTAGCAATTTTTATTCGTTTTTTTGTATTTATTACTTTTTTTTTGGGGGGGGGAAATCACCGTTAACAGTGGAGTATGGCTCGAGATGCCTTTGGGAATCTCTCATACATTTTTATGCATTCACCATCACTAGGCTCCCAATCAATCCCCCCCCCTTTTGTAACACATTTCTGTAAGGGGGAGAAACCATTTTTCTCCCTCTCCTCCTGATGTGTTTGCTGATCACACTGAGGCTGCTTAGGTTATCCTGTCCTCAAGTTGACTTCTGTAGGGTGTCAGCAGTAACACCATTTGACATGATCAGAGGGGAGCGTCCAGGCTGTTGATAGTCTGATCTCCCATGTAGCAGCAAAAGAGATATTTCTGCAACAAAGTCAGGACGTATCCGTACGTCCTAATGGGCTTTTCGACACAAGTATGTCCTAAGGGGACTAAAAGGGTTCAATCAGTGAGGTTTCTACAAAGTCCTGACCTATACAAGGCCAGCTCAGCCATCCATGCCATTATTGGCTCCTCTTAATAAATAGTGAACTCAGGTAGATGAAGCTACAACTCTCCATTTAGTAAATAACCTCCACTGTATGCAAGTATATTGTCTTTGATATCAACTTGGCAAGATAACACTAAATATACACTGCTATACGGTCACAAAGTTGTCAGATGAACAAACTCACCTCCATTTTCATAGCAATCATAACCATCAATGGGTCACCAGCTTCAACTTTATCACCCACCTTTACAAACACCTAGATTAAAAAAATAACTTAAATGAACACAAATGTTCTTATGGCCACCAAGTCAAACGAGGAAACATATCTTTTGCAAAACACTTCCATTTTGGCAAATTGACAAGGAAATAAGGAATAGATGCACTTGAAAATCTATCATGCTAGCTATTTTCAAACTTTAAAAAAACATATCAACACCGATCAGCATACATGCATTTTCATCTGTACATTTATCTTTGCCATACGAACGTCCATTACCTTTTCTATTGTGCCGGTCATCGGGGCTACTGCTCCTCCCTGGCTTCCAGCAGTGCTTACGTCGGACAGATATTTAGGCGTGGGTAAAGCTAGCTGCGCACTACCTTCCTGTTAAAACAGAAGGAAAATCGGACTTCACGTGAAGTTGGATATCATTGTCAGGCGTGAGAGCCTTATTCTGCCTCGTCTTATACAAATCATCTCATTTAAGGAAAAGGATAGCCCATCTTGCTGATGCGTGGACCCGGAGCTGCTACAAACCCCAAATGCAAGTGGATTCAACTTTGGTTAATTTTATTTAATAACCTTGTAGGACATAATACTGCATCCTAGCAAAATTGGCACTGGGATGTAATGTTAGGTCCTGAGGTTAGGGCATCACCAGAGGTCATCTGAGTCACAAGAAAGGTCGCTAGTGTGCAAAGCATAGCAAACCCAAGCATGCAAGTTATTCCTTTGCATTAAGGATGTTACTTAACATAAATCACTAAAAGACAGATTAAGATCCTTGGCATGAGGTGTTTTAGAACTCTACGCAAACCCGAACTCCTCATATTCCCTCCAATGCCAACATTCCCTCATCAGTTCCCCTTAATGTTAACGGTGCAGTCATTTCTCCATCCCCTCGCGCTCACTGCCTTGGTGTCACCTCCGCTTATCCAATGATCCCCTTCTCTGATTTCTAGCTCTCAAGCCCGCTTACAAGATTTCTCCGGGGCTGCCCCAATCCTCTGGAATGCTCTCCCCAGGTCTATCCGTCTCCACCTGCCTTTATTCCTTCAAAAAATCCCTCAAGACCCACTTCTTTAAGGACACCTACGGACTTGCGCATTAACGTCTTTCCTCCCATATTCCTTTAGCTCACCCGTCCTCGTCCCTTTCCTGCAATACTTATACTAGTGTTGCTGGTCTGTCTCTAACAACAGCACTTTTACCTCTCATGTAATACACCCTTATTTCCTCTAGATTGTAAGCTTTTTTTCATATATATACATTTTAGCTACTTTAAATTTATAATTGATAAAACTCCCACTTTTTAATCTTGAATTGATATTAATTTGGTGTCAAAAGAATGCCCTTGAAAATACATTTTTTCTTAAGTGTTGATAAATGTAAGGCCTCCTTAGTTCTGCACATGACACGTAAAGGTCACAAATTGCTTTTAGGATACACAATCAACACAGCTACATTTAAAGAACAAATTAGCAGCAACATCAAATGCTTTGTGTTACCGTTGAGAACAGATGTATTGTGCCATCCAGGATAACCAGCTTGGATTTGCAAATAGCTCCATCCACTGAACATTTCAGGAAGGTGACATCTCCCTCGCGCAGAAGATCCCCTGATACTCGGAGCACTTTATCTTGAACCTGGAGTTAAACAAAAAAGTCAAGTCTACTCAGCGAACCAAAGCCATGGTGAAAAAGCACCCTCAAGTCCAGTTGCCTTTGCAGCAAACATTGTATATAGATCAGTTTAATACTTACATGCATATCGTATGAGCCATCGTGGTTATAAATGATTTTCATATCCACTTCTGTTAAAGACAAAAAAAAAAAAAAGAGTAACAAGAGGTCAAATACAATATATATGTATATTAAACACAAAACACTTATGTGTAACCTATTCGAGTGGAACAGGAAATTGTTATTAGGAATACTATCATTGCATATGGCAGTATCCAATAAAATAAAAATGAATTTTTACACTGACAAAAACACTTACTGTTTTCTCCATCAAGCAGAGTGAGGTTTCTGATGTACAATATATTTATCCGTCTGCCATTACTAGACGTAAATGGAGAGAACTTATCTATATAAAAGAAAGAAAAAAAGAGGTTTTAATAAAATATAAAACAAATTCAATGGATTTTGGGGTGGCTGTTATTGATCTTGATTAGTCAATGGGCTGGTCAAAACATTGCTGCTGATCTCCCCGACCAGCCTGTGATCCCCACTGCCCGTAAAAACAGATCAACATCTTAAAAATACGACTGCCCCGTAAAACCCAAACACATCATAAAAGTGAGAGATCTTCCAGCAACAACAATATTAATAAAGAGAGTTGTATTTAAGGAAAGCCACAAAACAAAAGAGACAAAACACAAGAGACAAGAACCATATGGGTGATAAATACATTTATTAAAAAGGACAGTTTATTGTCCCTGACACCGCCACTATGGAGAAACGCACATCAAAGTACTCTGAGTACTTTAATATACATTGTTCCAAGACAATAAAGAGAATAAATATTAAAGCAATTACCTGACACTAAAGATGCAGCCCTGCTGCAGCAGTTGCCCTCTTCCCCCATGGTACAGCAAACCATGCCATTGGCTGCTTGAAGCAGCCAATCAGCGAGAGGAAAGTGCTCCGAGCCAGCGCTCACTGTCAGGGAGAATATAATATCCATGTAGAGGTGTTCAGCCAAACACATCTCCAACATGGCATTTAGCTGGGAGATGGGGAAAGGGGCAAAGGAGTATTGAGGATTCTGTAGAATCCCCCTCATGCCTTTGCAAATAAGAAAGCAGTGTAATGTAAATGGACGACGTAGCCATCATATGCACATATAATGCGCATAGTAGAGACTGAATCTTTTGGGTGAAGTAGGGGAGGGTGAATACACAAAAATTTAGGATACGAGCAAGAATTTTTTTATCAAAATATATAAACATAATTACCGTATTTGCTCGATTATAAGACGACCCCGATTATAAGACGACCCCCCAAAATCTAAATATTAATTTAGGAAAAAACCAAAAAGCCTGAATATAAGACTACCCTATAGAAAAAAAAGTTTTACTAGTAAATATTAATTCATGTAAAAAAAATTTTCATATCTAATAAAAGCTATGATTGAGAAAAATATATATTTTTTTATTTCCTTTTATTTGCCAACCTGCCCCCCCAGTTATGCACATCTGCCCCCAGGGTTGCCACTCTGCCCCCAGAAATGCCTTATACCCCCTATTTGCCACTCTGCCCCATGATGTGCCTTTTAACCCTCTATATTCCAGAGTGGCATATAGGGGTTTAAAAGGCATATCATGGGGCAGAGTGGCATATAGGGGGTTAAAAGGCATTTCTGGAGGTAGGTATATATATATATATATATATATATATATATCTGCTAACAGCAATCACACTCCTATCAAGCCAAGGCAGCCAGTACATGCTGGAACCTGGGGATGATAGGACTGTGAGTACAGCCTCCCTATGCCATGCTACCACCACCCACCTTACACATCCATGATATCACACACACACTCATTCACAAGCATTTAAATACTCATTCATTCCATTAATCACACATACTTGCTCAAACCCCCCCCCACCCCCTTACCTGAACTGCAGATCTCTCACTCGAAGACTTCTGCAGGGGCCCGGCTGTGCGAGCAACTTCTCTGGCCCCGCCCCCAGAGGAAGGAGGGGGGAGGCAGAGTTATGTGACTCTCTACTAGCTTCCTGTTCTCCTGCTGCTAGAGAAGAGACGCTCCTCACGACCAATGCACCGGTAAGCAGCCTGGCCCCAGCGGACATTTTTTTGAGGTCTGATTAGAAGACGACCTCGATTATAAGACGAGGGGTATTTTTCAGAGCATTTGCTCTGAAAAAAACCTCGTCTTATAATCGAGCAAATACGGTAGTAAGCGAAGCTGAATTAAACATGTTACACAGAAGAAAGTTATGGGTTATATAGAAATAAAATCAATAAAAATAATAATCGTGTTCACCTTCAGACTGCAGGGTGAATTCTTCAGTTAATGCTTTCTCCTTGAGAATAAGGCCGAGCGCAGCCTGGCACAGCGTTTCTCTGGTGGCTTCTTTCTTTGGTGGAAAAAGTTCATTGTAATGTTGGGGGATAAAGCTGGTGTGCACATCTCCTGCTTCAAATGATGGATGTCCAGACAAACTTAGGAGGAAGTCAATATTGGTGCTAAGACCTACAATCTGCAAAACATGAAACCAGAGTCCCGTCCAGAAAAAAAGAATTCAATTTGGTATCTTGGCTGTTTGCATCAAAAAAAAAAAAATCAAAAAAAAAAATCAGATGATCTGAAAGCGGCAATGACTGAAAAACGAGAATGAATATTTTGAAAAGGCAGTTTATACTCAGAACAGAAGTACCGTATTGGCTCGGATATAGGCCGCCCCCGTATATAGGCCGCACCCTAAAAGTTTGGTGCTTTTTTAAAGAAAAAGTTTTTTTCTTTAAAAAAGCACCCAAAAAACATGCTACCACTCTGTCCCCCCCCCCCGAGATATGCTGCCACTGTCCTCCCTCCCCGAGATATGCTACCACTGTCCCCCCCCCCGAGAAATGCTGCCACTGTCCTCCCTCCCCGAAATATGCTGCCACTGTCCTCCGTCCCCTTCCCCCTCCCCCCGAGATATGAGGCCGCTGTCCTTCTGCCCCCCTGAGATATGCTGCCACTGTCCTCCTCTGCCCCCCCCCCCCCGACTTACCGGAGCAGACTCCCGGGTGTCTTCCGGCACCGGCACCGGAAGTTGTATACGCGTATTGCGTAGATGTCCCCCGCCGGCCCCGCAAGACACCCGGGAGTCTGCTCCGGTAAGTCCCCCTGGCAGAGGTAAAACGCATCGTGCGGACGGTCCGCACGATGCGCTTAGACAACCTCCCGTGCCGGCACCCCCCCCCCCGTGGGAAGTGCTGGCAGGGGAGGCTGTCTGAGCGTATCGGGGAGTAAGATGGAGGTCCCCTGCACCGCTGCGGGGGATCTGTATCCTAACCCCGCGGCCTATATTCGAGCCAATACGGTATATTCAAAAGTAGGCCTATTTCTTAAAGGGTAACAAGCACTAACATAAGGAAGCTTGCATTTAATTTGCAATATAAAAACATTCATATAGGTGCATTTTTGATAAAAAGGTGTTTTATAACCTGTTGATTTTCCTATGTAGTTACATTATGCTATGTTAGCAATACAGCATAATGCGTTGGAAAATAAGGTACAGAAGAAAGATTAATTTTCCCTGTTCTGATGATTCTGATATCCATTTGCCAAATAAAAATTATATTTTTTTTCTCCAGGGTTGGCCTTCTGCATATTCTGGTTTCCCTGCTCAATTCTCTATAGTTATTCTAGGAATTTCCTACACTTTCCCTATGGTGGTAAAACAAAAGGGTCATGATTTGAACTTTAAGTGCTTTTTGCTATTCTTGTGATAATACCTGGTTTGTGTTGCCTCTTTGGATGCAATCCCACCATGTTCTGGTTTGCAAAAGGCTCCCAGATCATGAGAACCAGCTTCTCAAATAGCAGAGGATTATGAGTACGAGAGTACTTGTGTAAGCATTAGTTCTAGCCCCATAAGCCTTGACTACAGCCTGTGGCCAGCAATTAGATGGCATCGGTTACTTTGCGTTACTCACGTTGTACTGGTGCAGGCAGTACTTTAGCTTACGCAGGGCTGCTTGACGATCCTCTGCCCACACAACCAGTTTGGCAATCATGGGGTCGTAGTATATCGAAACTTCATCACCTTTGTTGAGTACAAATAAAACAAAAGCAGATCATCCTGGTCCACCTTTCATGCTGTTATTTTTCCTCACTGTAATTAATTGCACATTCGAGCAGATACACATTGTGTTAAACTACGTTTCTACAAACCACACTTTTGTTTACAGAGTTATGCCAGTACTATGTATTATCTGGATGCTGACTATAATATAAATGACAGCATAATAATATTTCTCTACTTTCCCACGCGTGTGGACGTTTTTATTCCCAAATCCTTGCGTCATCACCATACAGATGAGCGTATTGTGGCACTGGATTACTTTCCATGCTGTTCATGGTCCACCTAGATAATCAGCCAAAATCCACCCACAGGTATACCAGCTACAACTCTAGGCAGCCAGTGACTTTAAAAGTCCTGTGAAGACCATGCGCTAATTCCTTCCCATTAAATGGTTTGAAACAAAAAATCCCCTGATCCCAACACCTTGTCCCACTGTATCAATCAAGGAGAATTGTCAATTTCAATATATGATTTCCTGGCCCTATTTTGACTTTTGTCCAGTTTAAGAATGTGTTTTCCTACAGGCTTCCACTGTGGATAATACACAAGTACCGTTATGTCTTATGCCCAAAGCCACCAACAAATGGTCCTATCAACGGAAACATTTCATAGGTTGCTTTGGTGAATTTTGCACCATAATCGCTTGTTTTATACATAAATAAATATAGCGTATGCACATTGCATACATATACATACACCAGGGAGTCATCATCCCACAGGCTGCAGGAGGACGATGGTAGTTTCAGTCCACATAAGATATAAAACCTGAGTCTGCCTTTCTCAGCCAAAATCTCATTATCTATTAAATAATCAGTTTTCCTAATGATATATTATGTGTAATGTAGTACTATTCCCAAACTTTGCCTCATGATATTTGTCCATGATTACATGAGATCACCTTGCCTGACTCCAGTTTCAATGCGTGTATGAAGATCAGCTGGTGGTGTAGAAAGATGCAGCAGTGGACCAGCTCCAGGCATGAAGTCGTTGTCTGGGTCTTCTGCATATATTCTGGCTTCAAACGCATGGCCTTGCAGACTGATTTCATCCTGAGTGATGGGAATCCTCTCCCCGGCTGCAACCTAAAGTACATCACAAGGCTCAAGCTTAAAAAAAATGGAACTTGTCAAAAGCTTTGCCTCAAACTGTTGTTAAACCACAACTCTCATGGTGACTAGTCTGTCTTTGGTTACCCAATGTTGTTTAACAGTCCTTTCCTTGATTATTGTGCATTAGTAAAGAACAGGGGGGGGGATAACAAGCAGAAACAGCTTGTTTGATGATTAGTTAAAAGATTCTGAAATTAAATCTTAACAGAGAAATTACCTTCCACTTGTTTTAAAAGGAAATTAAATCTGATTTGCATAGTTTTTTGGCAACAAAGGCTGCTTTAGGGGCTATGGTTTCTGTGTATTTTAGTAAATGCAAATAGAAGTCAAATGCAGGTGCAAGTTTTTTACTGTACTGTCCAGTCTTGTTTTTGGCGAGACGGTCACAGTTTTCAAGCACTGTCACACTTTTGTGGGCAGTGGGGATCATGGGCTACTTGGAGAGATCTTCTGATCTCCTCGACTGCCCCAGGGAGCAGAAACATCAACTCTAGCTCACAAATGGCCACCTTTCCATGCTCTCAAGCTAAGCACCCCAAGGTGGCTCTAATCCCGCCACTTCTGGCCCCACTCCTCCCTAAACATTTTTTTTTGGGGGGTGGGCATGCCTTCACTAACCCGTAGCTGCCATTCCACTAGATCTGTTCCAGTGATCATCTCAGTGACAGGGTGCTCCACTTGAAGTCTAGTGTTCATTTCCATGAAGTAGAAATTGTGCTCAGAGTCCATAATAAATTCCACAGTCCCTGAAATAAAACAAGCATATGAGTCAATAAGTGATTTAAAGTTACCCTGAAAAATGGCTTTGTTAAGGTGTAAAAAGTAATAACGTCGATAAAGAAGACTAAAAAACATGTCATGATTGGATCAAAAACATCAGGGCTGTGGGTTTCAATCGCTGAAATGTTGATATACTTGTACTATTCAGGATATCTACAAATGAATACGAGGATAGATCTAACAAAGACAGCCAAAGCTTAATATATTACCCTATGGCTCATTTGAGAGCATATGAATGGAACTGGTCTGATATGTTATTGTAATGTTTATGTTGACTCTTTTTGGTCAGTTTTTAGAGTCTCACAGGAAAATGTGCCAATCTAGTTTCTTTAGATCAAAAGTACATTTGAATTCTAAATACGACTAAGGGGATTACACAGTAATTACTTATTTTACGGAATCAGCAAAAAAAGAATAATAAAAAAAAAAAAAAGAATACAAAATATATAGTGCAAAATACAGACTAAGAGCAGGTGGGACAATGGCAGAGCCTTGGCATTGCATGTTTGGCTCATATATTCTACTAGTCCATAAAATCATAGAACCGCAGTCATGTCACTCCAGGTACTGTCAAAGCAGTAAATTCTAGAAACACGTGTAATTCAAGGGCCAAATATACCAGAAAACTAGAGAAACTTTGGAAGAAATCAGTAAATCTCAAGAAATAAAACTAAATCATTAATTATGAAAAGCCACATCTGTTCAGGTGAACGCCACCAACAACATACCAGCTCCCACGTAATTCACGGCTTTTGCAGCTCGGACAGCTGCCTCTCCTAGTCTTCTCCTCACTTCAGGACTGATTCCAGGCTGAAACATCATGGAAAACATTACTAGATAATTCATGTTCAACAAAGTACAGTATACTTTAGATCCTAACATTAATATCCAGTGTTACTCTACAGAACTAAAGAAGTCAAACATAGGTTTTAATTTCAGCCGATTCAGCCCCACACACCCCTCATTCATTGGTTATAAAGATCTCACCCCAGGAGCTTCTTCTATAATCTTCTGGTGTCTCCTCTGTACGCTGCAATCTCTTTCAAAAAGGTAAACGGCATTTCCATGCTGGTCACCAAACACCTGGACTTCAACATGTCTAAGAAAATGGAACATCGGTTTTAGCCAAATATAACAACGTATGAAAGCCATAAAATCAGGACATCTATGTATGGCCAGATGTGTGGGATCTTCCCAACTATTCCACCATCCCCAGGACAGTGGAGCAGCGAGGCAGTGCCTGAAAATTTGGGCTGTCCCACAAAAAAACTGGAGTGTTGGATGGTATGATGTATTATTTACGTCTATACACCAAGAAGCAATGTCAGTAGGTCATCTGTTCAATGCTGGTGGACCTGCTGATGCTTTACACTGCCAACAAAGGGAATCATGAAATTCAATGTATGCTCAAAAAATCACACATAATTCCCTCAGCACAAGAATAACTTGTCAAAACAATCACTTCAAGGAAGCATAACAGCAAATTACTTAGAAAAAAGCGCTAACCTTGGGTTGTCCACAAACTTCTCAATCAACATAACATCATCATTAAATGATTTCTTTGCCTCTCGACGGGCAGACTCCAGTTGCTCCAGAAAGTCTTCTTCAGACCGTGCGATCCTCATCCCCTAGTAAGTTAAAGAAAACCACTTCTAGTGAAATGATTCTGGCATTGGGTATGTCTCATTCACGGTTCAAGACAGCAGCGTGGAGATTAGTGAAGACTGAAGCAAAGAGTGACTTACCTTTCCTCCTCCTCCACGAACAGCTTTGATCATTACAGGATAACCAATTTTTCCAGCCTGTTCCTTTAGATGCTGGTCAGACTGGTCCTCCCCATGGTAGCCCTCAATGATAGGGACACCGGCTGCCGACATTATGGCCTTTGACGTGCTTGTGAAAAAAGAAATACAAGTTTATAAACCAGTAGTTTGCACAGCGCCTGCCGAACAGTATGCTGGATTTGATATTATTTTATACAGATGCAGTGTAAAGTCTGAAGTATGCATGTCAGCATTCCTAACCTTTTAATTCCCATATCCCGGATAGCGGATGATGGAGGCCCAATGAAAATGAGGCCCTCTTTCTTGCACAGTTCCGCAAATTCCGTATTTTCCGAGAGAAACCCATAACCCGGATGAATAGCCTACAAAAAATACAAATAATAGAAGAAAGAAGGTTATGCATGGTTATTAAAAAAACAAGATAAAAACAAAAACAAAAAAAACTTACAGTTTGCAAAATACAGTATATCAGTCATACCCTAATTATATAATTATGTTTAATCTTCCGTTAAAGCCTATATTATGTTCCTGCTGCATGAACCAACCCATGCTTTTCACTCAAGTCATTCGTTCTTTATTCTGCCACAAGCATAGTTCTACACCTTCTTGATACACAAAGTCTCCTTTATATTGAAACAAAACCATCACAGCACAGCACTGCTTTGTCTATAGCCCTTTGAAATATGGAATACAGAAAGATTAGTTATGTTGGGGAACGTGAGTGTCCTTGGGGTAGAAAAATTCTGCCCATGTTTCCCCAGCTCGGAAATATTTACTATATATATTTACTAATAAAAGCAGCACACTAATGTTGCTCCTGACTCAAGTCAACCAAAAGGTCTGAAGGACTAAAAAGAAACATGTAATCACAAAGACAAAAGGGCGATGTTACATTTTACTTCATTTGTTATCTTAAAAGGATACTTCAGCCATTGTATCCACTTTAATGCACAAACCTTAAAATGTGGTCCATTGTGCAAGTGCAGGGGGGGGATTAAATGCATTTGGCTCTTTGCACGCCCTCCAGCTTAATGCCCCGCAAGTGAAACATTTGGTGAAATGCGTCTCCCTGCCCGTGATATATTCACCGCCAGTTAGCTCTAGCTATGGCTCTGCTGAACACTGAACGCAGTCATCCCATGCATTTGAATGGGATCATTTTCCTGCTACTGATTGACAGCTTAAGCAGCCAATCAGTGCCATGAAATTTCAGAGCATCGAAAAAGAAAACATTATGTAGAATGACTGCAAATTCTGTCTCACGTAACATTTAATTTTCCCTTGGAAGAATGCATATTCTTGCAGAATGCTTTAATACACATTTTTCCATCTCAGGAGTGTCAAGGACATTAGACTGTCCCTTTTAAATAGAAGAATGAATGCCTCAAATTATTTGTTGGCAGAACGAGGGGAGAGGAGACAAAGCAATTCTTTGAGTATTCTGGCATAAGTTCCACCCTTACGTGCAGATTTTGGGGGGGCTTTTTTCTGCTTATGGCCCATGAGAACTGGAGTTATACGCCCATGCTCTATGCATCGATTAACACGCACACTCTAACAGCTAAACGTCCCACGCATGCATCAATTTACCTGAGCACCAGATACTTTGGCCACTTGTAATATTTTGTCCATGGCAAGGTAACTTTGCTGAGAGGCGGCCGGTCCGATCAGATAAGCTTCATCTGCCTGCAGAAGAAATAAAGATACGCTTAATGACGCTTACGCTTACGGTACGCGGTTCCAAAACAAAGTATCGTGACGATCTAGATAGTTCCAAGTTAAAGTGATTAGAACAAACGTCAATAATACGGGGAGTGGATTGTGGGGGTTATAAATCTAAGTGACCGATGGAAACGTACCAGTGACACGTGCATAGAATCCCTGTCTGCTTCACTATAAACAGCTACTGACTGCACACCCATCTTCTTAGCCGTGCGCATAACTCTGCAAGCAATCTCGCCCCGATTGGCAATGACAACTTTGTCGATCTTGCTCTTTCCTACGTTACAAAATAGGGGACATTATATATATATATATATATATATATATATATATATATATATATATATATAATCAAATACCATAGAATGCAAGACAAGACATAAAAAATACCAAAGTTCAAATTAATTACACATAGAACCGAGCACAATATTTTTTTGGATCAAATGTACATTCCTTGAACCTAGGTACAAAGATTTTGGTAAACCTTCTACAAACACAAATAAAAAAGCATGGTGCTGTAAGCAGGATGCAACGACATGACCTAATGGATGTAAACAGCTTTAATGTTTACAAATCTAAACTTTGTAGTTCTTTTCTCTCAGCTCACAATGAAGTGTTGGGGTGAAACGTGTACTGAGCACAGTGTATTGGGGGGGGTTAGCTGTGGGGATAGAACCACAAAGGAACGGATGTAAGCTCGCGAGCAGGGCTCTCTCCACCTAATGTATCGGTTTGTGTTAGTCTGTCAATTCTCGTCTTGTCATATCCCTTGAATATATGTATTGTATAAGCGCTGCGTAAATTGTTGGCGCTATATAAATAAGACATATAATAATAATAATAATAATAAAGGATGAAAGCCCACTTCTGTTCAATGCTAAAAAGCCTTACTCTATACAGCACGGTATCAAAATAAAAATATTTATTTTTCCATGAGACACCAACCCTGGAAAAGCGTGTAATGTACATTTAAATATAGGTGGTCCTCACACCTACATAGGATCAGGTTGTAGGTGTGAGGAAAACAAGACTTTCAATAAATAGTTATAGACTTATAGATTATTGTATATAAGAGTGAAAACATCGCTATATGAAACATTATGTCATTCTACATATGGCAACCTGGGCATTACTTCAGTCAGTACAATGTTTAGAGGAGCACATGGCTTGTTGTTGAGCATTTACTGTCAGTACATGTCTAACACCGCATACCTGTAGAAGTGTATCTCAGAACTTTGCGACCCCATGTCCATTGTCTAGAAAGTTTGAAAGATTAAAAAAAAAAAAAATTAAAAAAAGAATTAGTCCGTCGTAAATATTTGCATCTACATTTGACCCATAGACACATTCCCAGCTACTTGCACAGTTTGCATCAAACACATCAGTATGTATGATCTGTATATAATTTGATGGCCCCTTACAACGGGTTTGAACCATATTGTTGTTCAATGCATGCTTTGCCCTTGTATGTTAAGCAAATAAATCTTAGCAGATAATGTCATCTGGAGATGCTTTTTCAGTTTCCATGGCAACAACCTATCAGTTCTTTTCTGCACGTGTGATGTTTGGCAGTCAGTGGCAGGTAGGCGCTCACACTCAGATCAGCGCATTAGATGCCCCGCAAGCGCCCAAGGAGCCAATGCATATGGGGCGATTCCGCAGAACCCTCCCACAAAGAGTTAAAGGGACCTCTCAGCTCCCATGTGGATTAAAGTGCGTATGATGGTCGGAGTGTTTAAAAGCATGCGCAGAAAAGTCAGCTATTAGTTATCAGTCTGCCTGGGACGCTGTATAATTAACATTGGTTCTCTCCTATGTAGAGGCTGACATTGTGGGGGACAAGTTCTCATACCTGCTAAATATTCTGCATGGCCATTGAGTGATACTTTCTATTATTCATATTAGATTGTGACAGAACACGGCTGATCCCTTTAAAATATTACAGAAGAAGGTCGTTCTAAACAAGAATAGGATACACACAACCTACACTGTGAGCACTTATATAAAGTATATGTGCCTTTCTATAGATAGATGCAACCTATAGATCTGAACAATAAACATCCAGGACACTAGTCGGTTTGAGAATAAGTTATGGGATCGGCTCTGGAGACAGCGCTTGGACACCCCCATTACCCCAAAGGGTACTCAATACACACCTAGACTGCAGCAGAGCAGACAGGCCCGGTAAACCTCTCCCTCTCACCAGCACCAAGGTGGCAGCCATATTCACGTCTCCTTGACAGCTGAGGTACGCCCCCCAATACGCCAAACCCCAACAACAAGCCGAGAGCGCCTGCTGGCAAACCTCCCCTAATTTATAAAGCAATCGTGCCTGAACTGAAACCCCGAAGCATTATTTTAGTATCGTGATAAAGGCTGGAAAACGATTTTGGAATTTCAAGACAAATGGCTACTCAGAGAACCCGTAGAATCTGTATAGCGCCAAGGAGCCAATTGAATGCCGAAGGCGTGTCATAGGTAGCCAATCGCGTACAAGAGGTTGAATTGTCCTTTACAGCCGTGACTTTAGTACGGTAGGTACAAATAAAGTTGTCAATGGTGTGGTTTGAGATTTGTTTCCGGTCACTAATCATACGGTACGGAGGCTCGCGCTGTTATGTATGGTTTGGGGGGGGGGCTGCGTGGCTTTTGTAGTGTTTAGTCTTCTTCGCGATAAATGTAGAATTCTTGCTGTTTGTTTTGCAGAATTTCATTATATGCAATAAAACGTTAAACCGTCTGTTAGCTGTACGTATGTAATGATGTGACCCCCCCCATTACTGCTGTCCTGGTATGTTGTGTATGAACACGAGGTGGCGCTCTAACACGTGTGAAATAAGACCGCATATGGGAATCAATAAGAGCCCAAGAGTCTATTATTATTATTTATTTTATATAGCGCCATCATAATCCGCAGCGCTGTACAAAGGGTAAACAGGACATGACAAGTAGTGTGTAACAATTAGACTTATAGCAACAACAGTTGGTCGAGGGCCCTGCTCAAACAACAATGTACGAAAATGTCCCCAAACCATTAAAAATATATTAACCCCTTCTTCACTGAGGTTGTTTTGTGTCCAAAAACCTGAGACTTTTTCAAACCCTATGTTTTCTAAGTACGATTCTCCTTTTTAATTTTTTGTGCAGCCACACAACTTATATATTGTTTTCAAGGACAGATAGCACTTTCTTTTGATACCATTTTTAGCTGTATGGTCTTACCTGGGAGCTTTTGGGCTCTGGCTACCTGGAGACCACCCTTGCGTGATGCGGTCAGGGCTACCCGCTGACATTGTGGATGGTCCCACTGACATCAGTGGACGTTCCCCGCTTGAGGGTGAAATGGGTGGGTTGTTTTGGGGGAACAAAAACTATTTTTTTCTAAGATTTTACTGTGAAAATGGTCCCCAAATCAGTTTAGTTGACCAAAAGTTATAGGTCACAAAATGAAGCATGGCTGTTCCCTTTTTCCAAACTTAAAATTTCTGTCCATGTATTAAAACCCACATCATATAAGGTGTGCTTAGGTTTGCATATTGGTCTCACTTCTGGAACTTCGCAAACAGGCTAGAAGCAGCTTCCAGGTACGGAGGTCTTTGGTGAGTCGGGTGATAATTAGCTCTCCTTAATGATGTAGATAATTGGGAATTTTGCATTTCATGAACACTTAGAGGTTATGCGCTTGTTGCAAGTCAGAGTCTCATAAGACTAACTCACAGCAAACAAGTGAGGTCACAGGCGTGCTCTGCAAATTCAGCTGACTCAAGTTCACGCACATTCAATTTCAAAGGGAACAATAATATAATAATAATAATTACTGGACTCATGAGATTCACTGGCGCCCCATATCTTGCAGATCAGTGCATGTCTTTCAATGGGATCCCCACAATAAGTACCCATCTTTACTGAATAGTCTTGAATGCAAAGTTTCCTGCCTGTCTACTTAGTGACTCTTAGTGAATAGACCTCTTTTAAAGAGGAACTGTCACCAGTAAAGCTTTAAGCATGACTAAAATAACTTCTTGAAACTACGGTTGGTTTGTGCTGTTTGTCAGTATAGTTGTTATTGAAGTCATTAAGTTTTAGAATTTCGCCTCTTGGAAGCTGTAATCAGTGGATGAATGTGGCGCAGCCAGCATTATCTGATCAAGTATCACATTTCTCAAAGGTCGTCTGAACCAATCCACAACAATCAGCAACTTAACAATAGAGATGAGTTAATGGGGAGGAATAATCGTGCAGATCCTGAAGGCAAGAAGAGCCATTTCCTTACGGTATAAACAATTAGATGCGTTCAATATTTATATTGTTTATTAAACATAAACATTCGTTCTAAGTAGAATTTAGGAAAAGGTACGGATTCACATGTTCTTGTGTATCTCTACATGACTCTGTAACTCCATGTATATAATGAGATGAATTGTTTAATGAAACAAGGACATTAATTCCATTTCAACAATGTTTATTAATATTAGCTAAAAAAAAAAGAATGGAGACAAAAAACTAAATTTGCTTACATACTATGTAACGAAGTATTAAAATCTCCAGAAAAATTCCACATGAAAACAGGAAGTGAAATTGTAAGCGATTTAAATGTCTTGTGATCTTGTTCTGCTTCTAAAAGATGCAATCCTTTTAACCCAAGGACTTTCATATTGATTTAAACAAACAGAGATGAATTGGTTGGCATCAGCTGATTTTGATCACAGTTTTTTTTTCCGCATATAAATTTTATTTTTGTAAATCGTGCAGAGAAAGAAAAAAAAAAGGAAAGTAGAGTTCAATAAAACCAATGAGCCACATAAAGTTAAAAAAAAAGATTAAACACATATAACCAAGTCTTTTTTTGTTGCTTCGATTACAGATGCGCAAGCAATGCTTTTTTATTGTACTTTTTTAATAGTATGGGTCATTACCAAAATATTATCCTGTAAATCTGTTTAGAGCAAAATGTGGGAAGAGGGACAGGTGTTACCCCTGACTGATGTCACATCCCCTTCTGGAAGTTAAAGGACCCTACTGGAAGGCGCATGGGCATTGCAGCCAGGCAGCTTTAGTACCTGCTCCATTGAGGGATCTTGGCTGTAGGAGTGAGGTCAGAGGTGTCACCTCAGGATGATGTCACATCTTTTTCCAGAAGCAGAATGAGGCACAAGAAGGCACATGGGGATTCCCGCCATGCTGCACACACATGCAGCTGCCCCTCTTGCCCCTGGAAGTTACAGCCCTGAATATGTCCAATGCACAATCTTAAAGCCCACAAAGGGTTACTGCAAATCAACATTTTGTTTTTCTTTGTATTCCGAAGCTTTAATTTGTTCCCTGACCAACAGATATTAGCTGTGTGATTACACTACTTAATTATTAGTCTCTGCTTGTATTTTCATGGAAAATGTTCACCGTTTCACCTTACATCGACATCTTCACCTGGCTATATTCTCTGATATCCCGATTTCTTCTTATGGTAGATCAGATAGATAATAATTCCTATTATGACAAGGACCACTACGGTTAGACCCACAGCCACACCAATAATATTCCGATCATAGGAACACAACATCTCTGTAAAGAGAGAGCAAGTCGGGGTAAGTATCAGAGTATAAGCATAGTCACCAAATCCTCAGCATTACTTATATGATATTAAATGATAACCTAGAGATTAAAACTATCAGGTTTTACAAATCAGACACCAACAAATATCTTTATCGCCAAACAGAAGTAGCTCAGCTGGGGTACACTAAAACTTTTCATTGTGCCCTGGCATGGGTAATTCTCTTTAAAACCACAATCATGCTGTAGTGCCCGGAAAGGGTTAATAGTGTGATGAAGGCATGCTGGTGTAAGGGTTAATATGTTGGGGCTTTTTTGGCTATTCTCTGTATAAAGAATAGCAGGATCTTTAAATCATGATGATGTCATGTGAAACGTTCTAGTTTTGCGGAACACCGTTGAATATGTCCTTGAACCAGGAATGCTGAGAGTTTGAGAACCCAGGCTGGCAGGACAGGGAGCACAGCATGAGGATCCTGGGTTTTTTTTTTTTTAAATAACCACAGGATTTCTATACAATAGTTAATGAGCACGATCACGTAGACTGATATTTACATAGAATCTCATGTATTACTAAAAGGTAAAGCAATGAGTCTCTGCCTGGTGTTAGCCCTGAGACCCATCTCGCTCTGTGATTATTATGCATGTATTTTGATTTGGTTAATAAAATGTATGCATGATTTCATCCAGCCTCGAACCTGTTAACCCCTGCTTGTCCACGTCGGTGTGTAGAGTCGTGGGTTAAAACACACGCTGAATAAAATAGGCATCAAAATGGCAGAAATAATCGCTTTAATTTGCTGCTTGTACAGGTTTTTTTCCACTAATCCCTAATAGTGTGTGTATAAAAAACAGATTTGAATTCCAGTCAAACAATAATTCACCTTCATTCACCAGCATTACAAAGACCATGGTGTGCAATGCATTGTTTATCAATAGTAAAATATAAAAACCTTATTCATTAAAAAGCCATGTTTTTTATGTGCAGCTCATACAGACCAACTAAAAAAAAAGCCAGTCCTAATTCAATATGTGTACGTAGTATGAAGGACTTTGGAGCACAACAATTCAATAAATGATGTCAGTAACCTGGATTTATGTTAAACTATTGTGTATGACGTCTCCTTCATTTGCTTTACCTGCACTAGCTTAAATGAAATTGCCCATACAATAATGTTTTTCTAGTTTATTTTTGCAACAAAAAGTATATCACATTTAAAACCAGTTGAGTAATGGCCACCCCTAACAAAATGATAGGGATCTGGCACTCATAAATACAAAATGTAACATTCATTCAAAATAAACATTGTAGCAGTACTGTATTCCCAATCTCGATCTTTATAAAAAACATTGTTTCATGCTCATTTTAAAAAAATATATATTTTTTTTAATACTTGATACAAGTTTCAAAGGTTGACAAATAAGTCATAAAATGTAGATTGTTCCTCTTTCAGTTGATAAAAAGGTCTAAAGGTGAAATATGGATGGATGTGTTAAGATACTTCTAAAAGTCTGATATGCGCTGGTATCCTGAAATTCGTCTTCTTCTGGCAAGCAGGGCCACAAGTAGAATAATTAGAATCAATCCCACAATCGCCAGCGTCACACCCACCGGGATTAATTTTTGGTTTATGTCTGGGTAGCATTCCTTTTCTGCAAACAAAGCCACAGCAGAAATTTGCTAATGAAATGAAGTCGTGTATGTGGGTGCGGAGGATCAATGCTGCTCCTCAACTTTAATTTTTCAAAAGACTATTTATTTTGTATTTTTTCCGTATGGTTTACATTAATAAAACCAGGACCTGCCCTTTCTCAAACTGGTCTCTGCGGGGACCTCATAAGTGCAGTTTATACGGTTGGAGCACCACTTGCCCCTGTCCAAGACCAACCCTGTATAAAACCAGCCAAGAAGAGGTTCCTACTGACAAAATTTCACTACAATTAAGGGTCTCAAGCTATACATTACATTTTAGGCATTTAGCTGCCTTGTTCTGTTGCACTTGTTATAGCAAATAAGAGTTTCCATCCTATTTTTTCCCTGTCCACTTTAAATACACTGCATGAATATTTGATGTGCTGTGCGTGTATAGACACTTATACATAGACAAAGTTACTCCATCTGCTTTCCTTTCACTCTTACCCTGAATCAACCAACTTGGTAAAGGCAACCCCAAGATAAATATATGATAGCTTCACACAAAAGATTGTGTATTTCTGACAACGTTCTTTTAAACAAGGTGGCCTGATCTGACTGTACTTTTTACCGAATTGTTCTGCTGTACCAGATATAGTTATTTCCAGTAATTTGGGGCTGTGTTTTGTAAATGGGAGTCTTAAGCGTGCAGGGGACACACAAGTGACAAGTGACAGAGGTTAAAAAAAACCCTGAGTTTTGAGTCTCTTCATTTCATCCTCTATGATAAGTCAAAAAAACCTGGCCACTGGTTGAGTAAGAGATATAAAAAAAACTGTTCCAGAATCCTGCTTTGGACAACTGTATGTGGGAATCACCACCACACATACATCTTGCGCTGCCATTGAATTCAAACACAGATGCATTGTGGGTGATAGAACAAGCATCACAGAAATAGCTAGATTACTGCATGATAACAATAGGATGGGTGTTACGTAGCAATGAAAAGCTTACCTTTACCAAACATTCCATTTTTAATATCAAAAGCTTGGAGTTTCACATCAGTCATCACTAGTGTCACAGAGCTGTCCACTTTTACGTGTGGTGCGTTCTTGCACTTAACAGAGTACCCTTTGTCTGTGTATAAAAGTTTCTTATTGGTTGCATTAACGTTCCAGGACTCTGAAAGAACAAGAAATTTCACCAGTGAATGCTAGGGACAGATGGTACAACCCCAATAATGGCCTGAAACATCCTCGTAGAGTGATGAAGATCTTTCGTGTTTATACGAGAAACACCAAACCCTTAAAGAGTGAACATGAAACACTTTCACACACTCTGATGTAATTATAACCCTTCCATGCATTGATCAAATGATAAAAAAATAATTCCTACTAGTGCATGTAAAAAATGCAAACTAGTAGTAGTAGTAAGTGTGTATGTATGTATGTATGCCAATATGTCCCCTCAGTAAAAGCACTTTTCAGTTGTTTCCATATTATTTAAATCTCCAAATGATAACAAATACGCGTTATAGTTGTACATAAACAAATAAAAAAATATAATAAAGCACTAGTGCAGTATTCAGGGTCCACTCTGCCTGTCACAGAGGAGAAACATGCTGATATGACTATATTATCGCTTGTCAAGGAACCTACAAATCACAGTGTAGTGAATAAAGTCTTCACAGTCTTTCTACAAATTCATTAACCCGTTATAGACACATAAGAACAGTCAGATGATTCAGTAACAATCTTTATGTGTGTGAACAGATGTACCGACATCTGACTCATATCCATTTTTCTTTTACATGACAGCTATTACTCTGTTTTTCAGACTGAAAGCTGCTTGGGAATCCCTAACAGTTGTTTTTTTTTGGGGGGGGGTTATAAGAATGTTTCCGGATTTCAAATGTTTTGCTGAACAATGCAGATGCTGAAATGCACAGTATGACTAATTTCCACATTAAGTAAACCAAAAGCTTGAGCAAGTCAGTCAGAGATAAATCATGATGTAGAAATCTTTATACAAACACGCAAGTCCTCATTCCCTCTAGACACATTAACCTTTTGCCTGAAATCATATCAGATATTACAGGAGAGGGGTAGACGAGAGAGAAAGTTTTTGAGGATAATGTAAAATGAACATGGATATGTATTTTGCATTTTTGTTATCTTACCCGAAGAAAGTTTCAAAAACACCATTACATCTTCAATGTAGTAGCCACTTTTATCCTGAAGGAACATAAAGAAATGCAGTGAATGAATACTTCATTTGAGTCTTCTTTTGTAATTAGATGTTAGAAAACCTTCCTAGTTAAGTGAATAATTAAAACACCCCCTTGGCTACCTGGATTAGGATTCTAATGACCAGTGGCCAAGATCTAGCTGGTGACTGCGGATCAAAGAGCTAGATTACGCTAGATGTCATATGAGACAGGAAAATGCAAAACCAAACTTACCTTAATCACCATCTTCCAGTTATTTACAGAAAAAAATGAGTGATTTACCACATTCCAAAGGAATTATTAATCAGACACTTTTTGGTGCAAGGTGGTAAAATATACCATGCTTTAGAACATCATTGATCTAAGATAATAATTACCATTGCACCCTTTTATACTTGTATCATTTGTACACTTTTCTATATAAATGTATTCCAACCACCAAGTTCACATAAAGGTTCCTAAGAAAATGCATATAGGCCAATGCCAGAGGTGGGCTGAGTTACAAAAAAGAGCAAAAAGAGAAAAAAAAAAACCCAAAACACCAAAGTGGGGCTGTTCCCAAGTAGATGTAGTGGGTGCTAGCGCTGGTAATAGATAGGACTTTACATTAATTAAATATAAAATACAGTTTAATCTTAATTTAAAATATACAGTATACAATTAATCAAATACAGATTTATTGGTTTTCAATAAAAGTTTCTCCAGCATTAATATGTGATTCTGATTGAAGGTAACCTGACGCGTTTCGCCAAATGGCTTCCTAAGACATATATTAAGAACAAATAGGATAGGACTGTTATTTGTTCTTCATATACCTCTAAGGAAGATGTTTGGCGTCAGGTTTCCTTTTATAAGAAGTCACATATTTGTGCTAAAGAACCTTTTTATGAAAAGCTGTCTGTATTTAATTTACTGTATACTTCATATTATTTAATTAAGATTTAAATGGTTTTTTTTATATTAATTAATGTAAAGCCCTACCCATTTCTAGCGCTAGCACCCACCACATCTACCACATAAGTTCATATAGGTGCTGTGTGAGTACAGATCAGAGAGAGAGCTCAAAAGTTGGGCCTTCAAAGCTGTGTTAATGACATCAGCCATTAGTGACTTTTGTGAACATTTATTTCCAGGCGTGCAAAACACTTTTATTATCTTTGGCTTATATTTAGGCAAAGCTGGCACATTGTGTTTATTTAATAAATAGGATTAAACATCTCTAAAGTGATTTGATACTCTTATACGAGAATTTTGCCTGTTTGCTATAGTAATTTACTCTACAGAAACACCTTTACCTGAACAAAACCGAAATTTATAAAACCCTCTGGGAATGACAACTTGAGATTTGCTTTATTATCGCCACACGATCCTGATGCACTCGTATGCTCTGGAGCAATATTAAAGTATCCAAGAGTCTGTGATATGGAAGAAATACAAAGGAAATATAAGTTCAAACATTCAAAATACCTTAAAAATCCCCCAAAAAGCAGTGTGGGATATGCGTGTCATATGATAAATCTGGAAAGCTTTAAACCCTTCCGGATGTTATAGGGCACACATTCCATTGAAACTGACTTAGAGGAGACAGGAATTATATTTTAATCTAGTTCTACGTAGGCTGCAGTAGATAATTGAAGAAATGAATTAAATTTCAGTGTCTGGGTGAAATATCCCCATGCTTGGCGATTTTTTTTTCTGGTTTGTTTACTGTACCCTCTCCAAGTGACATTATACAAAGAGCCATATTAAATGGAACATCCTTAGTATGGTGTGACACACATTGATGGGAAGTTAGCATGGTGATTGATTTCAATGCTAGGAATTAGAAGTAGTTGAAAGTGCTGGTATATTTCCAAAAATACTTTGGTTTCATGTCCAAAAATAGTTAGTTCCAGTGCTCTGGGAATTGGCAAAAAGCAGCCTTTACTTTAGAAGTTACAGACTGCTTTCTTTGGACAACCGACACTGTGTGTGTGCATACATACAATGTCAGTTACTGTGAATTATGCTACTTTCAGCAACCAATTTGTGGCCATGAGCATCTCTTGTCTCAGCTAATAGGCTGAGGTGATCACAAAAGGATCACCTTAATGTCATTCAATGATCCCTTTTCATTTTGATGTAAGAACAATCAAGCACTTCAAAATGATGTGGGATCAGGAAGTTATCTTACCTTTGTAGAATTATACAGCTCCAACTCAAGACCGATGATTGCCAATATGCAGGTGACTTTATCATTCTTTACGGTGTAGTTGCCAGATGTTGGGGGTGAGGGCTTTGGTGCTAAAGTTGGGATAGGAGATGTTGTATGGGAGGCTGTAGTATGTTTAGTGGTTGCATGAGTTGTGGTGTTTGGTGTTATGGTAGTATGGTTAGTTACTGCATGAGATGTGGTATTTGGTGCCATTGTGGTACTGTTAGTTACGACATGTGTTGTGTTTGGAGCAGCAGTCGTATGGGTAGATACTGCATGTGATGTAGGCTGGCCACTTGTGGTAGGGGTAGATACTGCATGTGATGTAGGCTGGCCACTTGTGGTAGGGGTAATTACAGTGTGACTTGTGGTCTTTAGCACTGAGTAGGGTCTGTGAGCTGCTTCAACCATTTGAAAGGTAAAAACTACAAAATAAAAGTTTTTTTGGTGGTTACAGAACTAAAGAGTTTAAAATGCAAAAGAACAATGAAACAAAGCAGTTCAAGTCATTGAAAGCAACAAAAGTAATTTGTGAAAAAAATACCACAGACAAAATAAATCCAGGGCAAGAATTATTATATTACCTGTAGCATATTTATTTCTGCCTTATCCTAAACCTAATCCTTACTGCTCCACTTTTTAAGTATCTGTGGCGCCTGACAGAAGGAAACTATGGAGGACTGTATGAAAATTAGTGATCTCCTTTGTAACTGGCCCATTGAGCAGTGTCGCTACAGGGATCCTGATCGCCCCGAAAGGGTTCCCTGTTAAGTGGAAGGGGCTGCTGCCCCCTGAGACCTGTCTCCCTAGACCTGGTCAACCTATGTCAGAATATGCCACTGCAAATTAAAAGGCTACTTGGTATTCTGGTTAAGGGGAGGGCTGGCATCTTCTGTCCAGGGGGGCATGGGAAACAAGTGGGCCACTGTCTGCCTGCTCATACCATCACCTCCCCTAACCCCATGCCAACCAACAGCCAAACACATGTGCACACACTCACCCACCACTGTGGCTATGTCTCGCACATATATTGATGGCTGCTGTTCTTCTACAGGAACATAATATGTAGCATAATAATTTTAGTTGCTTTTCAGAGGCTCCAAAAATAATTTCCCTTCAAGTACCTTCATTTGTGTTTGTACACTAAAATAGCATTGAGTCACTGCCCTATATACAAAGCTATTTGTGAAAGTAATCAAAAGAACCATGGATTTTATCACATTAGTATACAATCTATGACCAAAAGTATGTGGACACCCCTCCTAATTATTGAGTTTATGTGTTTAGGTGTAACAAGTCAATCAAATAAGCAGGGATCTCCATAGACAGTAGAATGGGTCCATGCGGAAGAGTTCAGTGACTTTACACGTGGCATAAGACATTTGCCACAAGTCACAATTTCTACCCTGCTAGATCTGATAGATGAATCTGGGTTTGGCGGATTCCAGGAGAACGCTCACTACCAGAAAATGTAGTGGATAAGGGATAATGGTATGGGGTAATGTTAGAGTTTCAGTATACCAAGACATATTGGACAATACTATGCTTCCAGCTTTGTGGGAACAGTTTGGGAAGGCCCTTTTCTATTCCAACATGACTTCCCCCAATGTACAAAGCAAGGTCCGTAAAGACATGGTTGGATGAGTTTGGTGTTGAAGAACTTGACTGGCCGCACGTAGCCCTGACCTCAACCCCATTGAACACCTTTAGGATGAACTGGAAAGGAGATTGCGAGACAGGCCTTCTCATCCAACATCTGACCTGACCTCACAAATACTCTACTGGATGAATGGGCAAAAATTCCCACAGAAAAACTCCAAAATGTTGTGGAAAGACTTCCCAGAAGAGGGGAAGCTGCTACAGCTGCAGAGTATTAACTCCATGTTACTACCCATGATTTTGGAATGGGATGTCCTGCAAGCTCATAACAGTGTGATGGTCAAGTGTCCACATACTTTTGGTCATATAGTGTATTTATAGTAGAGAATTCTTTGAGCTGGCAGAACGGAGGTTTTGAAGAATTTATTCATTGCTCGGTGCTGTTTGTGTTCTTCATATATTACTTTCTTCTCTTAACTGCTTGCCTGTATTGGACAAGGCTGTGGGTAAACATGTTGGAGAAATATATTCCCAGAGGGATTTCAAACAGTGTTCTTGAGACTCTTGCCAGAGCTTTTTGATTTCTCTAATGTTTAATAAGACAATTAACAAAACACTATGTGAAGCTGCATTTTAAGTGAATTAATGCATTCCAGCCTTGGAGTCTGAGTTAAACAAATACACTTCAATGCTCTCAAGTCTTGGATCCAAATATATTAATTGGATAAACACTGAACAAAAAGGTGGGCAAATATAAGGTCCTTGAACTGTTGAGAAATCATAAGTCCATAAAAAAGCAGTTTCAACCTCATATTGCCGGTGTGCCTTTTTTGGATACTCAAAGTAAATATGTTAATTGTCGGTTTTGGGTAAACTATTATTTAAGTAACTATAGTCTATTGTTGAGCTGCACATTTCTCATTTAATTTTGTATCAAGACTTTTCATCAACACTGTTCTAGGAATGAGGAAGTAAAAATACGATATCCAAGGTCACGGATATTCTTATATTAAATAAACATCTTTTTAATGCTAAATAATCATATCTGCACGTATTGCTAAAGGCCTCTGCTTTGGGACATACTTCAAACCAAATTTTGAAAGACCACCATTTGGATCTTTACCTTACAAATGAGTATTAGGCTAGGTTTCCACTTGGGTTTTTGTCCTGCGTTTTTTTCTTGATGAAAAACGCCAAGAAAACTGCCACTGCATTCTCCTGCGTTTTGGCGTTTTTTTCTGGAGTTTTTTCTGGCGTTTTAGCCCTTCTGTGGAAATTGCTTTTTTGACCTTAGGCAGTTTTTCCAGCCTTTACACGTTAGAATTGTCACCCAGCTAAAAGGCATTAGGATAAATGGCAAGTATCTGCCCCCTCCTGATGTCATTTACTTGGTAGAGTTCTACTTAAACTCGCCCCGGCGGACCCTTTTGTCACTTTTCTGTGGTTTGTAAGGCGTGCTTTATTCCGAATGCCTGCTCCTCTAGGAAGATTGGCCCCAAATGATGGTGCAAATTGTTTGCTGTTGCTTTTGGCAGGCAGGATCCCGTTGGTTTGTTTGTAATGGCATGTTTGTTCCAAATGGTGTAAAATTCAATATGAACTTTGTTTTGTGTGAAACTGTTTGTTTCCAGCCTATTTCTCGTAGGACACACAGATACTGGGTCCATCCTCTGCATTGTAACTGTGGAATAATAACTGCATTTGTTCCTTAAAGGAACAAACTATTATATATATATATATATATATATATATATATATATATATTGTGACAAAAGGTGTGGTAAAGTGATAGATGGCAGGTATATTAGACCAGCCTTGGTCAATAGTAGCCTGCTTTAAAATATGTCCCAGGGAAATATGTTGTTTGTTTACAAACTGCACTACTGTCAGTTTGCAAAACCTGGTAAGGGTCCCTGGGGCGGAGCACCTGGAAGAGCAGGGTGGGCCAGTGCTCCAACAGCACTAATTGCTGTTTTGATCCAGTCCAGAGCCTGCATTCTGGATAGGAGCTCCACAGGTGTGGACTAAGTAACAGCTCACCTGTGGCTGATTAATTAGCAGGCAGAAGGTTAAAGGGTTTGAGCCTGATTCAGGGGGGGAAGCCACTGTTATGCCAGCTAGGAGAGCTGATGAACTGAGGGGTGGTTTTCTCTCTGCAAAGCCATATTGATGGTAACTTGTGACCCGTTTTGTCCTAAGCAAAGACTGTTATTCTGCTTACAACTGCTGCTGTTTATTCCTTTTAAATAAACATTGAAGCTGAGCTGGATGTGTCCTGGACTTCATTTACCCTAGAAGACTGTGGTTACAGCCAAGATCCTTCACAAAAATCCCAAGGAAAAGGGAGGCCTGTCACATATGGTGGAGAATGCAGGCATCCACGTAAGTCTGTGGGTAGAAGTCAGTTACAGCTCAACATGGAGGATATTATCAAGGCTTTGATCCAATCCACCACTGTGCAACAGGAGGCTAACAGGAGAGCTACAGAAAACAGTGCAGTTCTGCAGCAATTGGTACTGACCCAGGCAGAGAATGCTAAACTCCTGGCCAAAGCACAAATAGAAAGCACTGAAACCTTAGTGCAACAGATTGCAGTGGCACAACTTGAGGCATTTAAAGTAACCCGTGAAGAGCAGCAAAATGCTACCCGTGCGCTACAGCAGGAGATCCAAGCTATTTCTGAAAAGCTGGACTTGGACCCTGAGGCGGGATCCCCAGGACCAAAGATGATTCGGGCAAGCCACTACCTCCAAAAGATGACTGCATCAGATGATGTTGAAGCTTACCTTCTGGCATTTGAACGCACAGCAGAGAGAGAGAAATGGCCGGCTACCGAGTGGGCAAGCGTACTGGCACCATTCCTGAGCGGAGAGCCGCAGAAGGCGTACTATGACCTAGAGCCTGCAGAAGCAAGCAACTACAGAAAATTGAAAGCTGAGATCCTGGCACGTCTAGGGGTAACCTCTGCGGTACGTGCCCAAAGATTCCACTCATGGGCATTTTCCCAGGACAAAGCTGCAAGATCCCAAATGTTTGACCTCATACATCTGGCCCGGAAATGGTTACAACCTGAAGTCAATTCAGCTAGCCACATTGTGGAAATCCTAGTGATGGATCGATTTTTGCGTGGTTTACCAGCGGCCCTGCGTCGATGGGTCAGCCAGAGTGATCCACACACAGCAGACCAGCTAATTGCCTTGGTGGAAAGATATGTGGCTGCAGGAGAACTGTTAAGCCCTGCTTCACCAGATAAACCCCGCAATTCTAAGGTCAAGGATTCTGCAAGACTTGGTAAGACTGTTCTGGGTTTAAGGGGGGCTGAAGAACTGCAGCTATATTCTCAGGACACCAGGGACAATACTCCAGGACTCACAGGGTTAACCAGACGTAATAGGCCTGGGAGAGGAACTAATTGGGGGTCAGACTATGCTGTGAAGTGCTTTAGGTGCAATGAGGCTGGTCATATGGCTAAAGAATGCCCCTTGAAGGATGAACCTATGGAGTGCAATATGGGTGAAAATGAGGGAATGCATTCATTTTTGTTTAATTGTGTTGCGTCTATTAACAATGACTATGATAATAACTCTTATTGGTGCTATGTTAATGTGAATGGAAAAATGTCTAAAGCATTACTTGATTCAGGAAGTATGGTCACATTAGTAGCAGAATCTGTAATACCCTATGTGAAGTCTGATCATGTACAAAAAGTGGGAATTATCTGTGTTCATGGGGATAAGAGAGAGTATCCCACAGCAGAAGTAAATATTGGAACCCCGTATGGTTCTCTAAAGTACAGAGTGGGTGTAGTACCTAGACTATCCCAGCAGGTGGTAATAGGTAGAGATTTTCCCCATTTTCTAGAATTATGGGCCTCTGCAGAAAAGACAGGCCAAAGCTCGTCAGAAATTAACCAAGCTGATGAGGATTATGTGTTTCCTTTTGCCAATACCGAATTGGATTTTGACCATCGGGAGAGACACCCGGGAAAACCTTACTACCCTAAACCAGTACTAGTGGGGGACAACCCAGAACAAACTAGTGAGGAGCCGGCTAATACTGCAGAGAATGATGACTTATTGGACATAGGGATCAGTCCTGGTAACTTTAAAAGCGCACAGTGGGAAGATCCCACTTTAATTGCAGCCCGAAACAATATAAAGGTTGTAAATGGGGTTGCTGCTCAGCCAGGAGAAGCACTGTCATTCCCTTATTTTGAAACGTTAAATGACTTAATCTACCGTGTAGAAAAGAAAGCTGCAGATACTATTAAGCAGCTGTTGGTTCCACAGGCTTTCCGTAATATAGTATTGAAGTTGGCTCACAGCCACATACTAGGAGGACACCTTGGAGTTGATAAAACCAGAGAGAGAGTCCTTAAACGTTTTTACTGGCCTGGAGTGCTTGCTGCTATAACAAACTATTGCTCTTCATGCCCTGAATGCCAGCACAGGGCCCCGTTCAAGGCTTTCCGTAGTCCGCTAGTTCCCCTACCTATCATAGATGTACCCTTTGAAAGGATCGCTATGGACTTAGTAGGGCCACTGATAAAATCCGCTAGAGGGCATCAGTATATACTAGTCGTTCTGGACTATGCAACACGATACCCTGAAGCCATACCCTTACGTAATTCCTCTGCAAAGTCAATAGCAAAGGAGCTAATGCTGATGTTTAGCAGAGTGGGTATCCCCAAGGAAATCCTGACGGACCAGGGGACCCCTTTTATGTCCAGGGTCACCAAAGAGCTATGCAGACTCCTGCAGGTTAAACACCTTAAGACCTCAGTATATCACCCACAGACTGATGGTTTAGTAGAAAGATTTAATAAAACCCTTAAGAGTATGTTACGGAAAGTAATTGACACTGACGGGAAAAACTGGGATTGTTTATTGCCATATCTAATGTTCTCCATTAGGGAGGTTCCACAGGCCTCCACAGGCTTCTCTCCTTTTGAATTGTTGTATGGGAGGCATCCCCGTGGAATGCTGGATATAGCTAAAGAGACCTGGGAGCAGGAGAGCACACCCTACCGGAGCGTAATTGAGCACATATCTCAAATGCAGGATAGAATGGCTACTATTTTGCCTATTGTCAGGGAACACATGCAGAAAGCTCAGCAGGCTCAGAAAAACAGTTATAATCGTAATGCCCGAATCAGAGTGTTTCAGCCTGGAGACAGGGTGTTGGTACTGGTCCCTACAGTAGAGAATAAGTTCCTGGCAACTTGGCATGGACCATACGAGATAATCGAGAAAGTGAGTGACGTCAATTATAAAGTTAGGCAACCAGGTAGAAGAAAGCCTGAGCAGTTGTATCATGTAAATCTGCTGAAACCTTGGAAAGACAGAGAGGTCTTGGTAGCTTTAAAGCCTTCAGAACCTCCTAAGGCCGAGCCAGAGGTAAATATAGCCGAGACACTATCTATACATCAGAAGCAAGAGGTCAGGGATTTTATAAGAAGAAATAAGGATGTTTTCTCTGTAGTCCCAGGAAAGACTAATGTTATCAAACATGACATAGTCACAGAACCAGGAAAAAGGGTTAATCTCAAACCCTATAGAATACCTGAGGCCCGGCGGGAGGCTATTAACATAGAGGTCGAAAAAATGCTAAAACTTGGAGTCATTGAGGAATCCCAGAGTGACTGGAGCAGTCCTATTGTATTGGTGCCAAAACCGGATGGCACATGGAGATTCTGTAATGACTATCGGAAGTTGAATGGCATCTCAAAATTTGACGCGTACCCGATGCCAAGAGTTGATGAGTTGATAGAAAGACTGGGTAAAGCACGCTATTTGACAACTCTAGACCTGACAAAAGGTTACTGGCAAGTCCCTCTCACAGACCAGGCCAAGGAAATAACAGCCTTTTCAACACCCAGTGGCCTGTTTCAGTACACTGTATTGCCATTTGGGTTACATGGTGCACCTGCCACATTCCAACGAATGATGGACAGAATTCTTAAACCCCATACTCGCTATGCCGCTGCTTATTTGGATGATGTTGTCATCCACAGTACAGACTGGGAATCCCATCTTCCAAAAGTTCAAGCAGTGCTTGATTCTATCCGCTCGGCAGGTTTAACTGCCAATCCTTCCAAATGTACTATTGGCTTGGAAGAGGCTAAGTACTTAGGATATTCAATTGGGAGAGGATTGGTTAAACCACAAACTGCAAAAGTGGAAGCCATACAAAAATGGCCACAGCCACTTACGAAAAAACAAGTAAGGGCATTTTTGGGTTTGACTGGTTACTATAGGAGGTTTATTCCAGATTTTGCTACCATTGCTGCTCCTCTAACTGACCTCACTAAGGCAAGGTACCCAGTTATGGTTAAATGGAGCCCTGAAGCAGAAAAAGCTTTTAAAAGACTGAAGGAGGCTATCTGTGCCCAACCAGTCTTAGTAACTCCGGACTTCTCCAGAAGCTTCATAGTTCAGACGGATGCTTCTGATGTGGGCTTAGGAGCTGTCCTTTCCCAGGAATATCAGGGTGAAGAACATCCTGTGTTCTTTTTGAGCAGGAAACTAAACCCACAAGAGAAAAACTACTCTATTGTAGAAAAGGAGTGTCTCGCTATTAAATGGGCATTAGAGTCTCTTAAATACTACCTGCTGGGTCGGAAATTCCGGTTAATAACAGATCACGCACCTTTGACTTGGATGTGTCAAAACAAAGAGAAAAACTCCAGAATTACCAGGTGGTTTTTGAGTTTGCAATCCTTTAATTTCACAGTGGAACACAGGGCAGGCCTCAAACAGGGAAATGCTGATGGCCTTTCCAGAGTACATGCTCTGATATCCATGGTCGCTCAACCCCCTAGGTCTGAGCTGGGGGGGAGGATATGTGACAAAAGGTGTGGTAAAGTGATAGATGGCAGGTATATTAGACCAGCCTTGGTCAATAGTAGCCTGCTTTAAAATATGTCCCAGGGAAATATGTTGTTTGTTTACAAACTGCACTACTGTCAGTTTGCAAAACCTGGTAAGGGTCCCTGGGGCGGAGCACCTGGAAGAGCAGGGTGGGCCAGTGCTCCAACAGCACTAATTGCTGTTTTGATCCAGTCCAGAGCCTGCATTCTGGATAGGAGCTCCACAGGTGTGGACTAAGTAACAGCTCACCTGTGGCTGATTAATTAGCAGGCAGAAGGTTAAAGGGTTTGAGCCTGATTCAGGGGGGGAAGCCACTGTTATGCCAGCTAGGAGAGCTGATGAACTGAGGGGTGGTTTTCTCTCTGCAAAGCCATATTGATGGTAACTTGTGACCCGTTTTGTCCTAAGCAAAGACTGTTATTCTGCTTACAACTGCTGCTGTTTATTCCTTTTAAATAAACATTGAAGCTGAGCTGGATGTGTCCTGGACTTCATTTACCCTAGAAGACTGTGGTTACAGCCAAGATCCTTCACAAAAATCCCAAGGAAAAGGGAGGCCTGTCACAATATATATATATATATAATGGAGCTATATAATCAAATAATAATAATATGCACTACTAGAATAAATTACCCACCATGGGCAGTTAAAACATTCTCCACAAAAATGCCAATGCCAAGTCATCGTTACCCGTAGCATGTTTAATGAAAGGATCCAAATCCTATTGACACCTTCCTTTAACCTACACAAACAAGTCAAATCTCTCTGTGTTTAAAATCAGCGTGGAACGGCACCCGGAAATATTGGTATATTACTTGGTTTGCTTTTTGCATAATGTAGTCAATTCTAAAATGTATGCTTTCATAAACAGTGCAATGGTTAGTACTTTCAGAATGCTGTTGCTTAGTGTCCTCATGTTTTACTATTTTGTCTCTATAATGGCCCAGACACAGGACAGTATTGGCTGATGGAATATATACCCTTTCTGTTACATTTCTAGCACGGGCTGGCCGAACAGCAGACATTTCTCTCTTCTATGTCCTCCAACACATATTTTGTCTCATCCCCTGGGATATTTTGCTCCTTTGTTCCCTGTAGTAAAAATTTGAATCCTCCTCTTCACTCAGTTAGGGGAGAAAATGTGATTCATCCATGGTTCCTGGTGTGGATGAAATCAAAGACCTCTAGAGTCTATCTTCACTGGCGCAGATCTCTAGTCCTGGACTACCTAGTGGTCATGTCTCATGTCGGCGCACATGTTGTTGACATGAGTGCATGATGGAATTATAATAATGATGCTATACAGATGGCATGCTGACATGATACCCCCATTTAATGTAGTCATAAGTCTCTATACAGTATGTATGTATGATTCCATGATCCGCAATAAAAAAGAGCTTTGTCACTAGCTTAACCAGCACAATTTACAACAAACATGTAGTAGTTAAGAGCAAAGGTTACCCCATATCAAAAAGTGCCACCTGCAGAAGACGTTCTGTATACAATGGTTCCCGAAAATACATTTGGGTGTTTGGTTCCTCATAAAGCTTTCATTTCCCTATATGCTCCACTAAAAACAGACATTAATTCACCACCAGTTTGACATGTTCTGCTTTGAAATATATAAAGTATGTATCTTTCATAGCATTGCTGATTCAATGAACTATAAGGAACCATAGAACTTTGGTAAAAAGGAAAATGAATAACAGCTTTCAATAACAAGAATTATTAACTCCTCTCAATCTAACTTCTTCAGATCTCACAACAAAGTGAAATCATATAAAGTAGAATTTTGTGAAAATGAGTTTGCTTCGCTACCAATCAACAAAGTGCAGGTAAAAGTATTCTCTGCTGAACACTATAATGTTCTTAATAACTGCAACAATTACTTTATTACTTTATATACAAATCTAAAAATTAATCATTAATGATCGGTCAGCAGACAGGTCTACTTATAGGGGAGAAGTCCAGGATGTCAAAAGACAGATGTCCCCGCCACTGCAAGAAAGTCAGGACACACCTGTACGTCTTACAGGGCTTCTAAGCAAAGCTTTTTAGCACGTACGTGTATGTCCATAGGGACTGAAGGGGTTAACTATATGTTACACAGGGCCAGCCTAGTGCTTCCTGCTTCAGAAGCTCACAGGATTCATAATGAATAATGATGTCAAGAAGTTAAAACCTCAACTTTCCAGCAAACTCTCCTGACAACTACTCCTTTAGTGAATAAATACACTTGTGTTATAGTAACCTCCTCCACTAATACTGCAGAAAAAGTTTAGTGGTGCATTGTATAAATACCATATTGGCCCGAATATAGGCCGCACTTTTTCCCCCCACTTTAAGTCTTTAAAGTGGGGGTGCGGCCTATATTCGGGGTCTAGCGCCAGGCAGGCAGCGGGGTTAGGATACAGATCCCCCGCAGCGGTGCAGGGGACCTGTATCCTACTCTCCGATACGCTTTGACAGCCTCCCCTGCCAGCACTTCCCACAGGGGGAGTGCCGGCACGGGAGATTGTCTAAACGAACCGAGCAGACGTTCACCGGCAGCGGCGATGAGCGTGAACGACCTCCGCTGCCGGCACGTCTGCACGATGTGCTTTAACAATCTCCCTTGCCGGGAATTCCCACGGGGGGAGTCCCGGCAAGGGAGATTTTAAAGCACATCTTGCAGACGTGCTGGCAGCGGAGGTTGTTTCTGCTCGCATCGCCGCTGCCGGTGAACGTCTGCGCGAACAATCTTCCTTGCCGGTACTTCCCATGGTGGAAGTGCCGGCACCGGAAGTTGAATACGCGTTATGTGTAGATGTCCCCCGCCGGCCCCGCAAGACCCCATCGAGTCTGCACTGGTAAGTCTGGTGGGGGTGGACATCTTGCGGACAGAGTGGCAGCATATCTTGGGGGGGGGTAAAGTGGCAGCATATCTCGGAGGGGGGACAGAGTGGCAGCATATCTCGGGGGGGGTACATCTTCGGGACAGAGTGGCAGCATTTCTCGGGGGGGCAGAAACTTTTTTGCGGCCTATATCCGAGCCAATACGGTACATCTTTGCAGGTTCAAGAGGAATGAAAAGCAATTGATGTATTGGCCAAGTATAGTTTAATACAGGGGCGTCCAACATGCGGCCCGAGGGCCAAATGCGGCCCGCGTGACCTCGAGGTGTGGCCCGCGTGAGATCGGCAGCCAGGATCACAAGCCCTGCTGCTTACTTGTGGGAGGGTCTATTCTCTGCTCCAGTCCTGCTTCCTCTGTGGGGAGAATGAGGGAGGCCACGCCCCCTGCTGAAGTCTGTGAGCGGCATCGAGAGTTGTAGTAGGTAAGGGGGTGGGGGAGATTGTTTGAATGAGTATGCCTGTGAGGGAATGAATATGTGAATGAATGAGTATATGAATGAATGTGTGTGTGTGATAGCATGGATGTGTAAGTGCTGGAACCTAGGCATGATGGGACTGTGATTGCTGTTAGCAATCACACTCCTATCATGCTAAGTCAGCCAGTACATGCTGAAACCTGGCTAGCTGCCCCCCTTGTGTATTGATGCTGCCAGCAGTATGGGGTCTGCACTTACAGCCACCCTGTACCAGCATGTACTGGCTGACTTGGGATGATGGGAGTGTGATTGCTAACAGCAATCACAGTCCCATCATCAGGTTCCAGCATTTACTGGTTGCCTGGGTATAAAAAGAGTGTGTTTGCTGTTAGCAATCAGTAATATTGTTGATTTTTTTTTGTGGTGTGTTACTTAATAAAAGTGTGGTTACATGCTAAAATTGGACAAAAAATACCGATACAATGCCCAGCCAACCAGTACATGCTGGAATCTGGGTATGCCTGAGATTGCTGTTAACAATCATAATATATAATTTTTTTGTACAATTGTGGTGTGCAACTTACTTTTATTAAAAGTGTGTGGGGGGTCATTTTCAGTTTTGGCTAAGTGAACCCTGAATTTTCAGTTTTGCTCCAGAATTTTCATTTTAGTGCATCCCTAAAATAAATAGAACTATTTCATTCTTACTTATCCAGAATCCTGAATTTGTAGTCACAAAACTTTCTAGGACCAGAAATCAGTGAGAGGAAAAGTAAAGGTTTTGTGTCATTTACTTTATTTTAATCTGCATATCTTATTAAAGGCCATATTTTCACGCAGTGAAAAATGAGTGCAGCCCTCGCACCTATACAATTCTGATGAAGTGGCCCACTGCAGAAAAAACTTGGACACCCCTGGTTTAATACAATATAAAGCAGATCTGTTACTTTCCCCCCAGATACTCTAGTTTGCATTTTGATACACTAGATAAACATATGTAATGTTTATATGTATGCCAATGTCAAAAGGGGGAACTCTTTGGGGTATATTCCACTAAAATGAAAGCCTTGAAATTTTGACATTTTAATCCATCTCATAGAAACCGTTCACCCCAACTAGTCTGCCTATTTATCCTGATTTGAGACTCAACCCTTAAATCTGTATATGTAAAAAAAAACATTTTATAGCTAACTGCTTTTATCTTGAAGTGGTAACAGGGATAATATTCCAGGAAAATGTAATTTAAGTGAACTAAGTATAAAAACATATCATACCTAATAAAGATAATAAAGTTAATAGAGCATATTAACATGTGCAATAACCTGACACTCAAAAAGGAAAGGGTTAAACTCCATAAACTACTGCTTAGAGTTGTACAGAAGGATTGTGTTACAATAGTCTATGGGGGCAATTTTGTGACAGAGATAGAATATAACTGTAAAGTATTATGCATTCTATACTCACCAGAATACAGCAGAACAGCTCCCATAAGTGCCAACCGACCCATGATTCTATGTCTGCAGCTAGATGCACAGGAGGGAAGTCTGCCTTTCAACTAAAGGGAAAAACAGAAACAGAAGACTAAATGGTTTTTGAATCAAGTACACACTCCAACTGTATCACGTGATTTCAAGGAAATGCTGTTTCACTTACTGCACATGCAATCATACCCACTAGAATCAGGGAAGCAGAAACCTCTCCATTCTGTGCTCCCCTCCCTCACTCTCTGTGCAGCACACATGGGCTTCTCTGCCTCTAGATCAGTAACAGATGCATTGCTGAGGTGTTGCTAAGGGGGCAGAATCCCCAAGTGTCCAACATTTGGAGAACAGGGTTATAGGGGGGATATTATCATATTAGAGTTAGTGTATTTTTATAGCAAACTTCCCAGCTGGCCCTTTTTTCCTAGGGATAGTGCTTATTTGGATCAAAATCTGATAAGTTTATCAAAGTAACTATAATAATAACATGTATATAAGCAGCACAATATTTATTTTTATAATTGTTCTTCTAAATTTCATAAGTAAAGGGACACTCCTGCTGCGATATGCACTTTAATGGCAATACTAGCTGTGTGATCCCTTAAAATGTGTGTGAGAGGAGCCTGCAGAATCCCTCCATGTGTATTTTCTCCACCACTAGCTTTTTCCTGTGCAGGAGATTAGATTTACCACTGGCTTGGGAAACACTACAGGCAGGGGGCTTTTCAGGCCCTAGGCATATGGGTGGAAAACGCTCCAATTAATATCAGTGGGAGCACTTTCCTGCCACTGATTGGCTACTTCAATTGGCCAATCAGTGGCAAGAATTGTTCAACCACAGAGGAGGAGGGCAACTGTTGGACTGCAGCTTCTACCTCAGGTGAATGTTTTATTATTTTGTTTCTTTTTTTGAGTACTTTAATCTGCATTATTTTGTGGAGCTGTCAGTGGCAGCAAGCTGTACATTTTATTCCATAAATTCCTGTGAGGAAATGTTATTTAGACATTACAGAATTTATAGACACATGTATAAGCACAACCTCTCACAGATAATACACGTCTTCCACGTCAATATATACAGAGAGAGACAATCCTATACACATCCTGTACATGCACACTACCACACACATATACACTCAGGACATACCAACATCATATCTGACAATGACCAATTTGAGGATACACGCTCATTTACACGCGTGGTCTACTCAGCTGGTGATTTTTGCAATGGCTGTCCGCAACTGGGCTGGGGATGACACTTGACAACTGCTGATCTAGACATTTATGGGTCTTTTCTGTAATTTCTGTGGAAGGAAACCCTTACCACTTTCCCAGTGCCCATTGAAAGAGCTTACTTAATAAATCTTTGTTCCTGGATGGTATATACATAGAAGATTGGGTAAAACCATTACTATACAGAGAATTCAATGTATATCTACCAGTATTAATTATTTCTCAACTACTTAGGATTGCAGTGTACCCTGATGCTCATTCCACCGACAATCTGGGGCATATCTGGGGGGGTAGCAAGCCGTGGAGCAGATGTGCATAACTGGGGGGTAGGTTGGCAAACAAAAGGAAATAAAAACGAAAAATACATTTTTGTCATAGTTTTTATTAAATATGAAAAAATAGTTTACATGAATTAATATTTACTATTAAAAAAAATTCCTATAGGGTAGTCTTATATTCAGGCTTTTTCTTTTTTTCGGAATTAAGATTAAGATTTTGGGGGATCGTCTTATAATCGAGTAAATACGGTACTTGTTATGCCCTGTGTGCCCATTGTTCAGCACTGCGGAATATGATGGCACTATATAACTATATAAAATAATAATAATTATAGAGGACACATAGTCCCTATTATCTGCTAACGATGCATACGTCGATTGATATCATATTAATATCATACACTGCCATCTACTGACCATTTTTTTCAGTTTTGCTACAATTGAATTAGATAGTTGGCAATACATTGGTGCTAATTATCCTGAAATAGGACATTCAAATCAAACATTTGATTATTTGAAATTGTTATTTTGTCAGCATTTTTTTATCGGGTGCTATCTTTAAACTACAATAAGCGGAGGTAGTATCTAGAACTCTGGATAGCATACATCCCAACAGTTCCAGTGGCCAAAGATGGATCCTTTTTTTTAGGATGTGTGATTAGAGGCATTGCTTGGTGATGTTTTGTGAATCTGTAGCCTATTGATGGTTTCTTTGTAATGAATGATAATTTTGAATAATGTATTGAGATACATTTATACTAGGGTGACCACACGTCGCGGCCTCAGTCTGGGACAATGCAGTCTTTTTTTTTGGGGGGGGGACGCGGAGGAGAGAGGTTGTCAGGATTCCACCCTGCTAGCCTGGACTATGCATGATGATTTTTGCGTTCTGTCCGGCTGTTACCACTAGTGGCCACCCTCTCCCTCTCTCTGCAGTGCTCAGGATCAGATTACCAGGTCAGCTGGGTCTGATCACCTGGGTGGTTCCTGCCTTTATTAACCTGCCCTGCCCTGTAGTCACGGCCTTTGCATTGAAGTGCATGGACCGCTCTGCTTTGGCCTTGTACCTAAACCCGTGTCCTGTACCTGAGCTACCTGCCTATATCGTGAGCTACCTGCCTGAACCGTCAGCCCACCCAGTGGGCCTCCGTACCAGTCAGCCCTGCCAGTGGGCTTCCTGCCATCAGCCCACCCAGTGGGCCTCCGTACCAGTCAGCCCTGCCAGTGGGCTTCCTGCCGTCAGCCCACCCAGTGGGCCTCCGTACCAGTCAGCCCTGCCAGTGGGCTTCCTGCTGTCAGCCCACCCAGTGGGCTTCCTGCTGTCAGCCCACCCAGTGGGCCTCCGTACCCGTCAGCCCTGCCAGTGGGCTTCCTGCCTTCAGGCTACCCAGTGGGCCTCCGTACCCGTCAGCCCTGCCAGTGGGCATCCTGCCTAGAGACTACTGCCTTTACTTGCTGGTGATATCCTATATCAATACAGTACCTTTCCTCGTATTCTGTTGTGCTGTGTGTTATTTCGCCTGTCCGTACCACATCACTTACCGTCATGCATCGTGGGGTACAAACAGAACCCCTTGTATCCCCTGCTACTGGGCTCCTACCCGACCTGCTTACCAGGGTCGTGACAGAGGTGCACCGAGTAGTTTTTGCTCATGAAGTTTTCAGCAACCGATCGGCGCCCCTCCGTCTCCTCCGCGAGGCATCTAGCTCGGTTTGCGGTGCCGGCATGTCATGCTGAGCGCCGGAATTTGACGTCATATCCCGGCGCTCAGCAGTGAAGCACCCCACACTGTGGCAGAGCAGGGAGCAGGGCTCCCACCGCGGGACTTCTGGAAGGTAAGTGAACTACAAAGGGGGGAAAGGGTAGATCAAAGGGATGGAGGGAGAGGGGGTTGATAATAAGAAGGGAGGGAGAAGGGGGTAGATAGTGAGAAGAGAGGGAGGGTGAGTGGATTATCTGGGTGCTGGTCAGGTTCTATGTTGGCAGTGTGGACACCAGGGCTGGCTTTGGGGTGTACAACCTGTGATCTATGCCTGTAATTTAGGGGTTTTTATCTTTACCTTTATTGCTGAGTTCTGCAGTGCTGTTTCCATGTGTTTTTTGATCTATACCATCAGTGCTGGGTTTACATGTGATTTCCAGTTGATCTATACCTGCAATGCTGGGCTTGTGTGTTCTGTTGATCTATACCTGCAATGTTTCCATACATTATTATTGTATACCTGCAAATACAGCATTTGTTTGTCTGATTATATGCCTTCAATGCTTTGTTCACATGTGAATTTCAATTGATCTATACATGCAAAGCTGGGTTTGTGTGTTAATGTGTTGACCTGCTACATGATGTTTCCATACAGCCCATACATGTATTTATTATCACAGTGTTTTTATTTTTGCTTTATCAATAAAGACCAAAATACTTTAGAAACTACAGTATAAAGAGTGTATAAAAATATAGAAACTTCATTTTTTTACTGAATCACTTTAGAACTCTATTCTGCATTTTACTGAAATATTTTAATTATTTCTGGTGACTTATACAGTTTAGGTAACATACATTAAAAAACATGATTATTTAATGAGTTTCTACATGATAGGGAAACACATTTTGCTTCCTGCTAAGACTGAGGGTGTGATCAGTGTGACTCAAGATGTGTCAGATGAAGGCAGTTCTTTCCATTGGAGGCGTAGATCATGCTTTTCCCCTAAATCGGACCATGTGAAGGCAGCTGCTAGCCTTCGAACCCACTGCCAGCTACTGATCCAGCCAACCATATTGTTCCACCACAGTATATAAAACTTTTATTATAAGTACACTCGTGTACCATGGGCATGAGCCACCCTTTACAATATGCAATAAAATACCTCTGATCTATATGGAATCCTTCATATTTGCAGACAAGCTTCACAATATCTTTTTAGACTCACTATATATACAGCCTTTAGACTAGAGTTCATACAAAGAACATTTGCATTTAATTCATATAATCAACGTAAGGTGATTTTTCCCCTCTTGGTATTATTTTACCAAGGATATTTATGTCAGCCCGGAAGTACATGTATCATATGTATAGCAGCTATACTTTTGGCATGTAAAGACAATAGGGTTAATTGACTAAATGTAATCATGGTTGGAAATGGGCAGATCTACTAAATACTCCCGACTATACGTACAAAGTGAGAAGACGTGCCATGCGCTATAAAAACGGTAAAACCACTTAATTACCAATGAGATGTAAGGAAGGATACACAAATGTTGGCCAAGTTCTGTAGCAGCTCTATAATAACTTCTAAGTGGCCAAATAAAGAGTTAGCAGAGTTTCCAGAATAAGCCAACTGCTGTATTCGACCTGTAGTATCTTTCTTTTTATCTTTTCGGTTAAGTGGTTTTGTCGTTCTCACACTGCATGTTGTGGTTAAACGCCCCAGCTGTTTTTTGCTTGACGGCATCTATTGTTAGTCAAGTCTACTGAAGGTTAGATAAAAATGTTGATGGTCTTAAATTTAGTACAGGGTTTTCAATGGTTTGAATGTAGCATTAAATCCACGGTAGTTCGTCATCTCCTCAGGTCATTGAATTGCTTACCTGTGTGTTTTTACGACCTCTGCAGCAAATTTCATGATTTGCATAAAGTAGTTACAATTTAGACTTGGCCAGCCGTTTTAAAGTTCGTTAAGCTTCTCTGTTTTGAGGTAGAACCTTTCCCTTCTTTAACTTAATATACATAAAATATAACAACATTAAACTTTATAAGCTTTAATATTGCAAATATATTTAAAAAAAATAGAGTATTACGGGAAATCATCCTGACTCCAAGCAGTTATCTCTATTGTTTCACTTCCCCTTTAACCGCCGACTAGATTGTAAGCTGACAAGGGCAGGGCCCTCTTCTCTTTTGTACCAGTTTGTTATTGTGTGCGATTTTAAAATATTCTACTGACTCTGTTGCAACAGCGCTATGGAATCTGCTAGCGCTATGGAATCTGCTGGCGCTATGTAAATAAATGTAATGTGATGTTTCATCTTTCACTAACTCACCTTATCATTGTACATTAAGAACGGCCTAACCAGACAAGTCTTCTTGCAAGAAGGGCATTGTTGACCCTGTATAATGCATAGTTCGTCTATTGAGAATAGTTTCAGTGAGTTGGACAGGCTAACAATGCATTTTGCAGGGTTTCTTATAGGAGAAGCTCACTGGGATTAGCCCTTTATATTGAGAAGCAAAGATGGCAATTTTAAACCATGACTCTCCTGCGAGAATAAACCCCATGGAGTCTAGGCTTAGACATAGAGTATTAGTAAAAGCTAGACTCACTTGAAACTCACTTTGTTCCAGTTCTTTTAAAAAAATATTAGGTTCTCATACAATGTTGTTGGGATATTTCCTGATAGATTTTGACCCTTTAAATATTACAGTTGTACTAAGTGTGATTTATGCACATACACCCATCATTTTTCTGTTTGTGTTCTGTGAGATTATTCCGCCTGTATCCCTTTCTTTATTAGATGATTTATTGGCAAACATTTTAACCTTAACTTGATGTCCAAAGTAATAAAGCTCTTAAATAGCAAGAATGATAAGACTATTTCAATGATTAAATGGGAAAAGGATATAGGCAAACGTTTTTCTCTAGATATGTGGTTTTGGTCATTTTCTGATATGAAGAAAGCTATCTACTGTGTCAAATAAATTTCTTTAAACTCCTTAATCGCAGGTATATGGTCCCCTCTCAGGTCAATACATTTTATCCTCTGGTATCTAAGTCCTGCTGGAGATGCCATAAACGCGAAGGTTCCATAGTCCATATTTGGTGGGAGTGCAATAAACGACAAGAAATTAAGAATAATGTAACAAGTATGTTTGTTAGATTTTTCAAAATGTCTTTTTCTTCTTGCTCTTATTTTAACCCCTTCGTGACAAAGGCTGATTCTATTTTTTGTACCCTTCGTGACAATGGCTGTTTTATCGTTTCTGCGGTGTTTGTGTTTAGCTGTAATTTTCTCTTAACCCATTTACTAAACCCACACAAGTTATATATTGTTTTTTTCAGGACAAGAAGGGCTTTCTTCAGACACCATAATTTTTTATATATGATGTAATTTTCTATAATAAAAATAATAAAATATGACGAAAAATTGAAAAAAAAAATAAATTTCTCACTTTTATTTGAAAAATCTTTTATTCATCATAAAAAACTACTGAAAAAACCTGCTAAATAGATTCTACTATTTGTCCCGAGTTTAGAAATACCCAATGTTTTTATGTTTTTTTGCTTTCTTCTACACGTTATGGGGCAATAAGTACAAGTAGCGTTTTGCTATTTCAAAACCATTTTTCTCTGAATGTGGTAATTCTGTCTCCATGTGGTATTTGGGGCATCTTTGAAGCCAGCAAATTAAATTTACCCCACCAAACCATATATTTTTGAAAACTAGACACCCCAGGGTATTTTAGATGCTGATAGTTTAACCCTTTCCATGCACTAATCCTACCACCAACCCTTGTCAAAGTTTGTGATAGTAATTGTTTTTGCTGTTTTTTAAACATACTTTGTACTTCAGGTGTAAAATTACAGCTCCTAGTATGTTGTTGCTGTCACACAACACCCCGATATGTGTTCAGCAACATCTCCTGAGTACATTGATACCCCACATGCATGGGTTTGTCAGATTGTTTGGGGGCAAAAGGGCCAAATTTGGAACATGCCTCCTCAGCCGTATACCGCTGCATGGCAACAATTGCAGCAAAAATAGTGGGGAAGGAAAGGGTTAATGGCTCTAATAAAAAAAATTTAAAAAACCCTAAAAAAAAGTACAAAAAAAAAAAAAAGTAAAAAAAAATGTAAAAAAAAAGAACCCCAAAAACAATTGCCACTATGCAAGATCACTGTTTATGCAGTGATCAATGGCAATGAAGGGGTTAATATTAAATGGGTGGCTCTCATAAGAGCCTTTGGATCAATATATATATATATTATTGAGAATACCTGAAAACACACTGATCTGTCTCTCTCCCTCACTAGAAGCAAGTGAAGGAGGGAGGCAGATCCAATACTGATCAAAGGCAATGTTTAGAAAACATTGCCTTTGATTTAGCAAATCATGATCACTCTTATGAGTGATCTGACCACTAGGGGTGTTATTCACTGGATGTCCATGACATCCAGCAACACCCCCCCCCCGATGATGACAGCAGGCACCACCCCCGGCTTGATGGGCGCCGCCATCTTGAAACACCGCATGTGTTTCGAAGACGCCGGCACCGGGAAGGTAAGTTGAGCATTTAGGAAGCGATCGCGAGTCGCTTCCTTTGCTAAACAGGTGTTGCAAAGATGCCTCGATACTGAGGCATCTTAGCAACACCAGCTAAGCAAAGGAAGCGACTCGCGATCGCTTCCTAAACCCGTTTTTCGGCGGCGGGCGCCGCCATGTTTGAAAGACGTGCAGTCTTTCAAACATGTTTTTTTATTTGCTCCTAGGAGCGATCGGGGGGGGGCCGGGAATGTTTTTTTTGGTGTTGCTCAATGCCTCGATGTCGAGGCATTAGAGCAACACCGTTTGAGTGAAAAAATCGATCACGGATCGATTTTTTCACCCGTTTAAAGACGTGCCGGTCCTGGCACGTCAATTGTCATAATCGTCACGATTTTCGGTGACGTGCCCGGACCGGCAATTGTCATCAAGTGGTTAAAAGACAGATCGGAATTATGTTCGTTAGCAACTAAAATTACAATAGGCAAACATTGAAGAGACTAGGAACCTCCCGCCCGGCATGAGATACTCATGCAAGTACTCATGCAAGTCTTTTTTCTTCCTGTATTCTTTTATAATAATATAAAATCCTAATAGATTTTGACCATTTGAATATTGCACTTCTACTAAGTTTTTTTTTCTTTAGGTGCCAAAATTGGATTGTCAGCATAAAGCCAAAAATGGCAGGGTCTAAATCAGGTAAAGGGGTATGCATTCTTAGGAACAATATAAATAATATATTTTTATTATATAAATATAATTTGGGTCTGTACTTTTGATCTTTTCTCTTACTTATTTTATAATAACCGGTTCACCTCCCAGCTGTTCAGATATCAAATATCTTCTTATGTATACAAAAACATATGTGTATAAAAACACAAATTTGAAACATTTGAAGTATTTATAATTTAACAATATGAAAAAGTTTAATTAACGCAAGTCAATTAACTATTTACACGCTTATAAATCAACATGGTGTGCTTGTCAATTCATCTTCTGAAGAATAGTCATAAAACACAAGTTTTATCAGGCTTGCAATTAAAAAAAACAACTGACAATACATAGCTGTTCAAACATGTTTAGCACAATCTCTGCAATTGCCTTTACATATGAACCGCCTAATAAATATGCAAGAATCCAGAGCACATTTCCGCCTGCACGAGCTGATGGCTCTATACGTACATTTTGCAGGCTTCACATCATATAGCAGGGTATAGTCAGTCGGTCCCACTGTAAACAGGCGTAGACAAGAAAACAAAGGGAAACTGCAGAACCTTGATATGTAAATATGTAGTGGGAAGAGCAATGTTTAATTCCTGCAGATTGCTAATTGCATTCTTTGTTCTAGAACGTATTTATATTTCACTGGCATTGGCTTATGACTGCAGATCTTAATTCTTTACGCGCCCATTTAGAGAGCCGGTACTGAGTGGGCAGAAACCATTATGATACGTTGCATGGGAGCGGAGCTTTAGTTTATAATATTTGGGTGGTAAAGATTAGCCACAACTACCCCAATCTACAATTCCTATGGTGCCAGTAATGGCTGACTGTATATCATGGGAGCTGCAGTTAGTATGTAGTGTAGGCCACCACAATTTCTCAACCTCATGGGATTTGCAGTCAAGGAAAGTTAATGTCATGTAGTGTAGCTCTGATATGCAGAGCAAACATTCCAAGGCATTACAAAAAAGAGATATCAAGGCTCAGAACCAAAAGGACACTTGGTAGTTTTGCAGCAGTTGTTGCTAACATTTGGCACTCCAAGTGCTGTTAGATTTCTCATGATGTCCAGCCAACCAAAAGGATGGCTGAGAATCATGAGATGTGCTTTCCAAAGCAGCTGCAATACCAATCCATAATGACATAAAAGCTAGCCTTTGGCGCTCCAGTTGTTGAGTACTGACTGTCCCATGATGCTTAACAGGCAAAACTGGCAGAGAGTCATGGTAAATGTAGTCTCAACAGCTGGAGTATTAACTAACCCTAGCTGCAATACTTTCAAATAAACTACCTTGTGTCTGCAACATGCAAACTGTGTCTCAGCACAGGCAGGGACTATGTGCCTGTAAAGGAGCAGCTGCCAGAGTGAAGGGGAGGATACCAGCTGGAAGGAGAGAAAGACAGCAGACCATACCACTCTGGCAGCAGAGGGTGTACAGAATTAAATAACAGCTGTTTTGCTTCACTCCTCTGACTACCAAGTGTTTTTCTGCTTTCTATATCTTGTTAACCTACTCTAGCTCACTGTTTCTCCAACCTGCTGCTTTTCCAGTTGTCCTGGAAGGGGGGGGGGCAAGTACACTTTCATGAAGGTTACTTTTTAAAGTAACAGCATAGCTTTGTAACATATATTTTTCATTTCTCAATATGGGCTAGTAGCGTTCTGTGACCCTGTGAAACATAGATAGGATCTTGGTGCCCTGAAACAATTCATCCCTTGGCCAATACAGGAAATACAATTGTTGAAGATGATGAAAGCAACAACTTATATTATTAAAAGTTGGTTGGTCTTTTTTTTTTGGTTTTAATGTTTGCTAAGATCCATGTGTTAGGAACACAGCAAAAATATATTTTCAGTGTACCAATTCTTGCTAGTTTTTTACTTTCTAATGTACATGCTTCTACTTGATGCATGAAGCTTATGACGACAAGGAATATGCTCCTCCGGGTGATGATGATATGGACTTACATTTCAAGGGAAATGAAATACTGCTAGAAAATGTATGTTAAATGGAATTTCTATAAAAACACACATTTCTGCAAAAGGAAACAGTACTTTATAACATTCACAAATACAAATGTAAACATTTTCCCTGTCCTTAAAAGTTTTCCCGACACCATGGCCATTTCAGTCTTCCTTTGCTCTTTTAACTTAAATCTCCAGCTCAGACGTACTATGAAAATAAGTACTACACAATACTTCAAATGATAAGGAGTACTGGTTTGTTAAGCAAGTTAAAAGTTTCATGACATATACATAGTCATCTAAACTTGAAAAGATTAACACTGGACTAGCTGAAACATGGTTTTTTTGCAATCATCCTGCCGTAAAGCTCTGACCTGTATATAAAGCAAGCCATTGACATATCGATTAAACAGGAAAACATCACAATACATCAGGGAAGGAATGTTCTTCAAAGTCAAAGGACAGGCAGTATGGGCTAAGTGCATAGATCAACTCCAGTTCTGCTCCAGACCTAATATAGGTCACTTAGGTCGCTTTAGGATACTTGCATGAAGTTATTTAGTTGTAATAAAGCAACCTGAAGATCTTCTCCAAAATTCCAATAACCAGAAGCAGCAGATAACGTTCAGACATCCACTTTCCAGGGTTGGCAATGCCTATGACTTAAGCCACTTGGGAAAACTGGTAGCTCAGACAGAGTGATGAAAAAAGGTTTCCAGATGATGTATTCAGCCCACAGCCTTCTGTTCTGCAGCAAGGTTCCGTGTCCTTTCATTTTGCTTTTCTTTTATGCTTGTAGATTCCTCTGCCATTTGACAACTATCATTGTAAGCTTAGAAAAAAAAATATATTGTTATATAGCATGTCATCTATTAGCAGCCTTATAGTGCCAGGGCAGATTTTAATCCCTCATCCTTTCAAGTACATAAATTAACTAATGGCTGCCCCTTGTCTGTCTATAAAATGCTGGCTTTCACAAGGGAGGTTTGCAGATTTTTTTAATATATATATATATATATATATATATATATATATATATATATATATATATATATATATATATGAAATATGCTCTTATATATAGCCTATATATCCATTACCCCCATCACAACATAAAAATTACTCCATCTTGCTTTATTTCTTTAACCTGTAATTGACCATAGGATACTTTGATCAGATGCAATGGGGTCAAAACAAAAAACAGAGTTTCTTCTTCGTCACAAAAAAAACCCACATTCTGAATCTTCTAGAAATACATAGTTTTGCATATGCATTCATTTCCACATGCAGCATGAAAATGGTTAATTTTAATTTGTAAAGTGATATGCCCCCTTTTAATGGCTTGCTATAGAATAGCTTATTTCAAGTAAGCCACGAGGTGTCTCAGTGTAACCAGTACATGTTTTAAACGTATTGATGCTCACCTAAAACACTAATTCATAGCAGAAGCTCCTTAAGGCTACAAGCTTTCTCACGTTACATTTTGTTGTATATGGTGTTTTTTCAGTTTCAGGCATTCCAAACATTTGGTTTGAAAAGCTGGTTGCAAGAAATGTGAAGCAAAAGGGATGTTGTGAAGTAAATTGATAGACTATCCACACCATGGGTACAGCATATATATATATTTATTATATGTATAGGTGTGTGTGTGTGTAATATATATATATATATATATATATATATATATATATATACGTAACCAAAGAAAAATGGGCACTCACGGGTCTTTGTAGTAAAGTGCATTAAACACTAGTTTATTTCAATCAGGCCGTGCTGATTGAAATAAACTAGTGTTTAATGCACTTTACTACAAAGACCCGTGAGTGCCCATTTTTCTTTGGTTACGTATATCTGGCTATTTTTGGAGTACCCGGGCAAATAAAAGCCTGTGTATATTTACAATATTTCTGAGTGTGCAGCCGCTCCCTTTGGTTTGTATATATATATATATATATATATATATATATATATATATATATATATATACACATGCACAAACACCCTACTAAAGTCACTTTTCCTTGTTTTTGAAAGAATTATTTTGTCCATTGAAATAACATGAAATGGATCAGACACACAGAGTAGACGTTAATGTTGTAAATGACTGGAAAAGTGTAAGAAATTAAGGGTGCCTTTAAAATGGGACATTACATTTATTGCATAATGTTTTGGGGACGATTTGGGTTTCTATAAGGTGAGATATCTGGTTTTACAATGTAAGGTAATTTGCATAGTAATGCATTACAAAGGGTTTGGAACAAAGGCTCCAACAGAGGTGGGATACCCCACAGGGGGTCAGACAACTGAAGCCGATGTATATTAACATAACTGTGTGCATGTTTGCATAGACTACCTGTCTCCTCCATAATTGGGTCATACAGGAAATGTCTGAAAAGAGGGGTTGGGTGAACCACTTTCTGGGAGGTACAAGGAATTCTGGGATGACTAGTTAGGGGCTGCAGGAGAAAGAAGAGTCTGAGTAAGAGAGAAAGGAGCAGTCTGAGAAAGAGGAGTCTGAGAAAGGAGAGCGCAGTGAACAGAAGTGTCCTGGGTCAGGAGACTCAGAACAAAGCTGCGCAAGATGGCGTTCGGGAGAAGCCTGTGAGCTGAGAGAGGTTTCCCAAGAATGTGCTTAAGTATCCCTTTTGTTTTGTATTATTATCAAACGTTTTCTGTATGTTATATGTTTTATAACCGGTAACAGTAGCCTAGTTCAATATCAATATACATTTTTCTATACGTTTGTATTTGTGCTTTATTCGTCACACATTCCCTAAAAGAATAACCTTGTAAGAGGGTCAAAATTTCTTACAAAAGGCTGATTTTATTGGAATATCTTAATAGGTGTACAGAGGTCCTTTATCACTCCCAGCACTCCAGTGTTCCAATGGCACGTTGTGTTTGCTAACCCACATTTAAGTTTGAAAGGCCAGTTGATCGTTAGAAAACCCCTATGAAATTCTAGCATTTATTTTCCATGGAAAAACTGACTCCAAAGTTTCGAACAATAATGTGCGTGTGTTAACGTGTGCATATATATATATAAATATATATATATATATATATATATATACCAGCTGAGCAGTAAACAAGGCCAATGTAACAATTCTCCTGTGTTCAGAGGTACGCAGAGTTCCAGTGCAAGGACACTACTGTCCGCTTCAAGGCTTGCGGGTGTTACTGGTGCATATAGGTCATTGAATTAAATGTCCACCACAAAGCCTCTCTCTGCCTATCCCTGCCTATCCCAAGTATTGATCATTTGTATGACGTAGCTGTAAAAAGACTAGATATAAAAAGCCATAAAGGAAAGGACTATGTCCATGTCTGATTTTTTTTTTTAGCTTATACAAATATTCTTTAAGCCTACAAGCATGTATGGTATATATTTTTGGATACACTCTATTGTTTTGAAACGCAGGCAGACAAGTCTAACTATGAATGTGTAATAATTCTCTCCACTCGCTGTTTACCTGCGCTGTTATCCATTTGACAGATGTTTTCCAGAGTGGTCTTTGCAGGAATTAATATGCTTGAAGGAACCCATGCTTTCCTCTTCGAAACAAGTTCTTTCACCAACCTGGAAGAAAAGCAAGAGCTATTCTTTGGTTTAAGACAATATATGGATGGTTCAAATGAAATGATCACCTATGAAAACGTCATTACTTTTTAAATTTAAAGTCTGCTGTATCGCGCTTCAATAACAAAATGGTAAAGACTTAAAGGTAATTGTGTGCCATTGTAAGGCCACCATAGACCACCAGGTCCCCCATATTCATGTTCCAAGGGGCCACATTATGCTAAGAGATATGCAACCCCTTCCTTCCCCGCTAAGCCAAAAAGGCCAACAAGAGGGATGGATCTTCTAGCAGCTTTACCATTGTCCATTCTGTCCGCATCGTTGAAGCTGTACTATATCTCCATGCTGCAGAACAAAGTTAGTCGGAGAACATGTTTCAAAAGAACCTTCCACACTAAACAACTGGGATTCCTGCAAAAAATCACAAACAAGACAGATACATTTTATTAACCATACAATATTAATTCCAAATAAAAGGACATGATTTTGACCACTGCCAAGGAAGGAGCCTAATCAAAGATTACTTTCACAAGCTATTTAAGTCATCACAGTGTACAGAGGTTTCTAAAAACTGACGTTTTTAACATATTGACTGATTGTCTGTACACTTGAGAATGTTATTATGGGCAGTATTTGTTTCAGGGATCAGTATGCGACTCAAAATCAAGCAAACGATGTTAGAGGGGAACAACCATCTCTTTTTTTTTATTACTAGGATCAGATTAAAAAGGTATTGTACTGTTTTCTCTTTTAAACAATTTTGGTTTTAACATAATGAAATGTTTTCAGACAGCTGATATTTGTGTATGGGTTCTACAATAGTCTTAATTACCCAGCCAGACAATGACTAAATGATCGAGAAAATTGATTTTTTAGTGTACAAGCAGGACTTCATTAGCATTGTCATAACCAGTCAGCTTAGCATGTTGTTTGATCAAGGGAAGTCACCCATGGCTGACAACAATGGCTTTCTTCAATGCCAGCCTACATTACTGTATACAGCTCTGATTTTTATGCTCAAACAAAAATTCATATTTTGCATGGGACCTTGTTAAATGTTATTGTGCAATAAAATGACTTTCGCAGTTCAGCTGAGGATAAACAACTTTGAAATGCCTTCACAAGTATACCTAAAGGCTATTTTTACATAGATACTGCATCAGAAAATTCAGGCTTGCATAATGGAAGAACATACAAGAAATAAATATTTTACTTTGGTGGTAGTGCTGTCCTCTTCAGCATCGGAATTAGAAAGTTCGTCATTACTTGATGGAATTGTGGAAAAATCTTCATATGTTTCAAGAGAATTCATATGTCTTGGCCAACCTTTAAGATCAAAAAGAAAAAACAATGTTTCTCGGTTAAATTCATTAGCAACCTCCAGACTACTCTGCTGACACGCAGAATCCCATCAATATACTTCACAATCAATGATTGCAGTACAAAACATGCAGGAATTTTACTCACATGGATATACTGAACCATACAATAACCATATAATAATGTATAAACAGAATATGAATTAACTCCAGCAAAAACACCCACCAAGGCAACTGGGGCATCTTGCAGATATGCCTACATCTGTAGTAGTGCTTTCTATCATCTCATTTTATTTTTCCATACAGCCTTTTTGCCATATTACAACTTCCCCTTTTCTTCTTCTCTCCCCTTCCACGCCCTATTCATTTATGGAGGCACATACTTTTTGTAAGGCATGCATCACAACCCCTCTATGCATTGCCTGCCCCCCCCATTTCCAAACATATTTGTGGAGGAGAAAGTCAGAGCAACACTAAAATCTTAATCAAACTTACCTTACACCATGAAGATGGGAAAATCAAAAATTATAGCCCAGTTCAAAAAGTAAAAAAAGACAAGGGCCAATTTACCCTTTAAGGGTAGTACATAGGAAGTGATTCTGTGACTTATCTCCACAACTAATACAATAGTGCAATGTGCAGAATCATTTCATTGTTTCTAATGATTACTAAGACTAATTTTACAACTTTGCACACAAATTGCATTGGATGCATTAACCAATCACAACTTGGACTTAGATACACACTCATTAGTAGACTTGGGCACCAGGGGGCTCTTCGTGCTCGTCTTCGGGAGAAAAAAAATCTCCATATTCCGCGAATATTCGCCTGTTCCTGTCAATATTCGTGGACATTCTTCGTGTTCGTTTTTTCTTAGTTTTTTCCGGTTAAGGGGATAATACGGGGTTAATGCGTACCGCAGGAGCTCTGGCGCCAGGAGTTTAAATGTCCGTATGAGCAACTCTATTGGTCGTCAGCAGGGGGATCGTCTGCCAGTGGTTGATGGCAGACGAGCCCCCTGCTGGCGACCAATAGGGTCGCTCGTACAGACTGTTAAACTCCTGGTGCCGTAACTTGTCCGGCAGATGCCATCGGTCTCCCTGTTCTATCATTTATTAACTGATAGAACAGGGAGACCAGTGGGATCTGCCGGGTAAGTTGCAGCATTGGGGTTTTAAAAGTCTGTACGAGCGACCCTATTGGTTGCTCGTACAGACTTTTAGGCTCCTGGTGCACTTGTTGCACCTTAAGGGGTTAAGGGGCCGTGCGAGTGAGCCTATTGGTCGCTTGCACGGCCCTTTAACCTAGAGATTTCGGCTCCCGTTATCTAACGCAGCATCGAAGGGGTTAAAAGGGAGCGGAAATCCATAGGTTCGCTGTCAGGGGTTACAAAGGCCGTGCGAGTGAGCCTATTGGTCACCTGCAGGGTCTTCCTCTGGCATCAACCAATTGGTTGATGCCAGAGGAGGTCCCTGTAGGTGACCAATAGGCTCATTCTCACTGCCCTGTAACCGGTGACGGCGAACCTGCGGATTTCCACTTCCGTGAACTGCCGCGATGCCAAGGTAAGTTACAAGGGGGGGGGGGGGGACTGGTAGACGAAGACGATCACGAAGATCTTCGTGGTATGTGTCTTCGTCTTCGCCTACGTTGTCTTCTCTTCGGCGTGTCTTCGGAACGAACACGAAAACGCACTCTTCGTGTTCGTTTTCATGTTCGCCCGAAGACGAATGCACAAGTCTACTCATTAGTTAAGTCTTTCCTTGCCTTAGTGATCCAAATCTTGGTTTACTGGTGCCCATAATACAGTTCACCAGCCTACTAATGCACTCAATGCCTATAGCTATGCAAGCAAACTAATATTTGCTTTCCTTGCATTTGAACGTGTTTCTTAGCTAAAGAAAAAAATGACTCTGCATGATTCAACAATTCTTACAACAACTACAATGGGGTATAAGTGTTGCATATAACAGTCGGAAGTTAACTTAAAAGTTTTATTCTATTGCAATTATGCTTACAAAATATTGTTGCCTAAAAACTCGACCAGCAGATATAAGGTTCCAACCCCACATGGCTACTCTACCATAAATTTCTCAAGGTAGCCCGATGGAAGCTACTCCTCTTTTGGATAGTGGCTTCATGGGGTAGCTGTGCATAGGGCTGGGGCTAGCCACAGCCCAACGCCATTCCCCACCCAAAGAATAAAAACATTAAGTCAGAGACGCAGAGCTTTGCCCAGAGGCTCCTGGTCAAACAGGAGAGTTACCAGGTATGCCCTCTGCACATGGGTCCCATTACACAACACTCAGATAATTAATTCACTCAGATAATGCATTCTATGGACAAAAATACAGTCAATTAATTTTAGGAAACATGGACAGAGTGTGGTACACGTTACTGTATGTAATGAGAATGTTTTACATTTGTTGATGATCAATACCTAAACAATCACTACTTAAATGGAACATTAAAAAGGTTATTATGCCACAAAAGCCCAGCTTCATGAAATGGTCAAACAAATATAAGAAAATGATTCACAACTACCAAGAAAAATCATTCCACAATTAACAATAACCGCATCAAAGGATTTAACAAGGAACTAAGACATTCATGCAGGACAACATCTTCAATACCTTCAAAACCAAGGGGGGTTGGGTCACTCTTTATTTCATGTCTCTTAACTTTCACATCAGGGCCAAGTGGACCTATTAAAGTTTACAAATGTGATAACAATATAAAACCACAGAATAAATTATGCAAGCATTACATATAAAATATAAAAAATATGATTTAAGCTCTCATGTTTTAGCATCAGTATTACTTTTGATGATGGGCGTTGCTTTTTTAGGAATTCCGATCAGTAATATTCAGTATTTAGTAAGAAAAAATATATACAAAAAGTATTCAATTGTATATTTTAGACAGAGTCTAAATGAGTAACATGCAGTCAGCATATAGGTAGAATACCCAAGGCTACCTACAACAAATAAAAATGTTGTCTAAGAAACTCTCATATGGGAAGCCAGAAATATGTGAGTAACCAATATTTTAATGCAGAAGACATATCAAGATAACGATTTATAAGGTGAGGGGGCATTAAGTAAATCATTTAAACTCAAATACATACCAACACTTTTAGTTAAACCTTCTGAAAAGGTTATCTTATACTTCAGAGATGAAAATCCCCTAATGTGTTTGTCTACGTAACACAAGCACACATTCAGAAAAGGGCCAATATACCGTATATCTCTATATTCAATGGGTGCTCAAACATTCCAAATCTGGCTTTGATTGTCTTTGAAGACGCCAATGTTACATTTCCTAGAAGTTGATCATAATGAGCTCACTGAAATACTGACATCCCCTGGATAAACCTAATGGAAAATGTAACATATGTGCTTCATTTTATAAAATTACTATTATTTTTTTTAACAAGGTGTGATTTATAAAGCAGAAGAATATTTAACGCTTGAAAATAAATGGAGCACTCGGAGTCAGCAGTTAAAAGCACAAGCAAGCTTGCCGATGTTACAATAATCCTAACAGGGACCTATTCAGACAGTGCAAGATGTATACTAGGCCTGGCACATCCATTGCTGATATTTTGTTCTTATTAATAAATTGGGGGACACTAGAATGTCCTGAAATTACATCTGGCAAGTGAGTTCTTGTTATTATTCACAGAGTCTTGAAAGTAAAAAAAACAAACTTGAATCCCCGAGCAAAAGAATGGTAACTACTAGCTGGTGATCTGCAGGGTATTCTGTTTATGCAACTGAAGAAATGTATTTTTCAGCTAAGCTGTTTTTAAGAGTATTGCTTTTGACTTTAACGTATTGGGGTTGGTATCTAAAAAGAATATTACCCTTTGTAGTACTTTGCAAAATATGGTATATAAATGAGAATAATAATTAAATGTCAGTGTCCAGTAAAAACAATGTTATATACAACTATGACCACATTGTATATTTTTGTCTCTGTATGTAGTGAGAAAATCGATTACTAAATGGAACAATTGGTTCCGCAACACATGGAAAAATATGTTTTCAATTTGAAAGCTAACTTTGTACAGTAAACCTTGTTACTAATCTAACAATGTGCTGCCACATTCAGGAACCAAATGTAGTATTTGAACCTGAAAGCACAACAAATCAATTTAGTCGCTAGAATGAAGCCAATGCGTCAAGGTACCTTTTGTTCGAGCTGAAACTTTAATAGCTGTTGTACTCATTGAGGAGGCTAAAGAAAAGCGTCGAGTAACTTCCTTTTCCTTAGATTCTGGTTCTAAGGGGAAAATAGATGGTGGAAAGCAAGGTCTGGTTAACAGTTGCGTATAAAGAAGGATATTTCCAACACAAGTCAAAGACTGACAGTTTCATCACTAAGGGACAAATTAAGGTCCACAAAGTCCCTTCACAAGTTAAAACCAATGATGCAGTGAATCCCTCTATGCTAAACCATTCTAGCCATTCCAAGTATACCAGTAAGCCAGAAATCCAGCTGCCCCGGCAACCTTACACTTTGTGATTTTAATGACATCGAATAAAAGAAGAAGCTAATTTTCTTCTGACACCTGATACAATTTTATCTTACGCCTGATGAAATTATCTCGTACAGCTGATAAAACAATACATTAAATCAAGTCTTGGTGTGGTTCCTCATTATTTCCCTTATTAAAGCGTGGGATTTAGGAGCCATTGCTCTGTATATATAGGACACATACATATTTACAGAAAGCAATCCCATTTTGCACCCTGGTTAAATGGTCCATCTGATAACCCCAATGTAACAAAGGATATGTTTGTAATGATTTAAGTTTTACAGATTCCAAACTGTTCTAAATGAGTGAACATGCATACATACATACATTTAGAATGTGTATTCAAAATTGAATATGTGAATATTTAAAGACACGGGCATGGTATTTGAAATCATTAAACAGAATCAGTTATCTGATATAAATTTACATTACTTTAATACAATTATTCTGCACAATTATTCAGCAGAAGTTAAATGATTAAATATAGCAAACAATTTTACAATTTTATATGAGATAACTAAATGTGTCGATTAAAGGACCCCTAGCTCTTGTACAATGCTAGTCATGTAAAACCTATAAGATGACCAGCAAAAAACCCCTATGACTGGTTTTAATCAGCAGTATCGAAAATAGTACTATCGCTTAAACAAATGACCTATTTTGCAGATCAATGTGGGATAATCTGCTTGTAGAGAAGGTCGCTTTGTTAAATACTTTAGTGCTCTGCATTATTTTTATCAACATAATTAATACCTAATAATATGATGTAACAAAATGATGCGGCTATGAGGGACTACAGGGAAATGCCATATGCTAATATTTACTTTACTAAATGTTAATTTGAGAACAGTTTTGAGATGTTTCTAAATTTTGGTGATTATATTGCCACTTACAAAATATTTGCCAAGGTAAATGTGCCAACAAATGTTTCTCGTTATAATAAAACTACCATGCACACAGTATGGCACAAGAGTATTATAGTTCGCATTTCAAACTCAAACCATGAAAGATCACAATACAATGTTATAAAATTTTGAAAGAAAAAAATATAGAGTATTTAATATAAAATAATTTCAGATATTTGAAATAGCCTTCTCAAGCACTATTTCCTTTAATTAATTTTTATTCCTGATAATGTCACATAAATACTCATTTGCCATGCACACACGATATATATATAGTAAGCCAATAAACATTGGTACACATGCAACACTGAGACACGTTGAGGTGAGGTAGGATAAGAGAATGCTCAATGAATGATGCTCAATGGACGTGGTTGGAAGACAAGGCCAGCACAAGACGTCACAACGTGCTCACGCGGCTTTTACCTTTGAGCGGTGTCCTGCGATTCGAAAGACCCTGCAAAGTGAATCGCTTTCTAGCAAGCGCTGAGCGCTCTAGGTTATGACTGGCAGGGGTATCAGCTAGGAAAGAGGGAGAGGTAAAGTAGTAAGGCTGGAAGGTAGTGAGGTTAGCTGGGTTAGCTGGCAAGCAAAAGGAAAGACAACATGCAGAATCTATTAAATCATTGGTGTTAATTAAAAAAACAAAAAAACAGGAGGAGGGATCTAAAAAATGCTTGCTTGACATATATATATATATGCAGAGAAAGTAATTCACGTACACAGTTTGCAAATAACATAAATTTGCATCAGTATCTTTATATTAAACAGTTAACATCGAGCTTTGACAAAAAGTTAATCGTATGCCGTCCTGTAAGTAAGTCGTTATTGGTTGCAGAGGAATCTGGATCCAGTTCTTGATTTTCAGTTACATAAACCAGTGCTTAGTGATTCTAAGAGTTAAATGAATACTACATACAATCCTATATGAATTTCCTAAAAAAGTATAAATATATTTACATAACATAACCGCCAACTAAACAAAGTGCTGGCAAGTGGTTAGTCCTGATGAAGGCATCTTTAGTACAATCTGATTCGTGGCTGTAGATGCCATAGCCCCCCAACACCAAGAGGTCTCTCGTTGTTAGATATTAATATCTATATATTTCTATGCGTGTGGTATTATGATCTCAGAACAGGATTTTGCATGTTTATTCTCGTAACAAGGAGGTATACAATGTAAATAAAACCACTGCATCGAAAGAGCCATTTAGCAGGTCAAACGCACATAAAAAGCTGACCTAAATACTGTAGAAGGAAGCGCTGTTGTGGTTGTAGAGAAATGCCGGGTAATAAAGTGACTAACCATATAACCACTACAGGAATAAAGAATGCTCCATGGGGCTGCCTCATTTGCTTACACAAAATCGCGTGTAAACTATAGTTGGCTATTTACAGTTCCCACCATTCATCACACCACTAACCACATAACCTACAGTCATACGCAATCCCACATTGGTTTTTTGCAGAATGTGTGTAGTTTACATCAGGGAATTACATAGCTACATAGTTAGATAGGCTGAAAAAGGCATGTGTCCATCAAGTTCCGCCTTTCCCATATCTGTTTATTTCTTGCTGTTGATCCAAAAGAAGGCAAAAAACCCATTTGTTGCTCTTTCCAATTTTGCACAAACTAGGGGAAAAAATCCTTCTTGACCCAGAATGGCAGTCAGATCTCTCCTTGGGAATTCACTTGCTTGTTTCTTTTTAATAATATGTGCACTGCATCACAGTAATGGGTATTAAAAGTTTCATTCTTGTACTTTATATCTGAACCCGATGTTAACCAGCATGCAGCGGAACATTTTGTTATGAAGTGATTAAAGGAAGAGACAGCAAATCAAGGGTAGTAAAAACTTATCTCTGGATGTGGGTGAATCCCATCATCATGGTACAGTTCCTAAGCTTGATCACAGTTTAATATGTTTTTGGAATATGTTTTAAATCATGGAAATTGAATAGAAGTATAGTGAAGAGTAATGGTCAGAAGTCACTAAGTTTCTTTTAAATACATTAAAAAAATAACATTGAGCAACAAAATACTGATTTGTGAACACTAGCTGTGCCGTGCCGTATCATATTTTTTTTGTTTCTTTTTTTCTTTACTTTATCATGCTAGAACATTTTTAACAAATTGCATTCTGCTTTTCCTTTATACCGGTATATTTTATATTGAAAAATTTTATCATCAAATATAGGTTTTTTTGTATATAAACTGTCACCATACTCATGTACACGGCTACTACCATGTCTGTTTGTAATGTTAGAATGTGAAGAAGTACCATTTATCCACACTATCCATGAAAATCTAGACATTCTTTCCATGAATCACAATGTACAAACACAACTTAACTACCCCCCCTTACGCTAAAAACTCATTTAAAATAAAATTATTTAGTAGACAAGGCATAGGCTACAGGACAAGGTACAGAAGGGTAATAGCCAGATGGTGGTAAAGGGGGCTGAAGCCTTGTGTCTATTTGAAAAATCCTCAGTTGTGGTACACCAGGGATATGGGGCATTACACAAAGCAGGGGTAAAGCTACAATGAATGTATTTTCCCCCAGATCATATACTTGTCAGATGACACAAAAGCAGACAGATTGTTGGCGTAGAAACTGAGAATGTTTTTGTTAAATTTATGTTGCTTTTTTCCCCAAAGGGGGAATAATGAAATTACAGATCTGGTATAGTTTATTTTCTTAACATGAATAATAGTGCAATAGATGGAACAGTTCCTATAAAAGCCAAAATATGTCAACAAGTGTAGCTTGGAACAATGACAAAGAGAGCATGAAGATACCTGTTACCAGGGCCGGCCCAAGGCAAAATGCCGCCTGGGGAGAATTTTAAAATGCCGCCCCCCCCCTTATCTACCCTTCCTCTCCCTCCGTCCCTGCCGCCCCCCCCCCGATTATCTACCCTTCCTCTCTCTCCGTCCCTGCCGCCCCCCCCATTATCTACCCTTCCTCTCCCTCCGTTCCCCCCCCCCTTGTACTTACCTTTCAGCAGTCCTGCGGCGAGTCTCCCTGTTCGGTCTCGGTGCCGGCTTGTAATGCTGAGCGCCGGAAATCTTCCGGCACTCAGCATTACAAGCCGGCACCGAGACCGAACAGGGAGACTCGCTGCAGAGGAGAGAGAGCCCCTTTCTCTCTTTCGCTTTTTTTTTTAAAAAAAAAGGGCTTGGGGCGGCAAAGTGCCGCCTGGAGCGGTTGCCCCACTTGGCTCCATTGTCGGGCCGGCCCTGCCTGTTACCACTGGCTAGTATAGAGTGAAACACAAGCAACAGGGATGATAGATCCCTTACACTGGAAACTAGGGTTTATGGTGTGGGGTGAAATCAGGGTGTACGTGGGGCCATCAGGGGCCCCTAGCCGAAAATGAGTAGAAATGCCACAGGACGGAAAATAATTCCTAGTGAATGCAAAGGAAATACGTGCAAAAATGTACTATAATTTAATTTGAAATGGTTAATAATAATGTATGTGCAAATATTGGTTTATAAAAAAAAGTTTAATTGCACCTCCCCCAACACATTAATTTGGTTTTGGTAGCAGTATAAACTGCTTTGTGTGCCCACTATGTAGGAGGTGAGAGTAGGTTCTCACCCTATTGAGAGTGTGCCTTGACGTGGCGGGTGAGCTTAATTATGCTTTGGCCAATCCATATAACCAAAACCTCTCATTTATATTATGTTTATATATTTGTTGCCAACTTTATTAGGGTGAGAAGCGCAGACAGTATTTTGTTTTTTGTATACATTGTACAGCCAACACTGTATTTGCAGCATGCTCACACTGTTTGGTAGGCCTCATATTATACATTTGTATTATTTGAGCCTGAGACTAGCTTAGCGCACCGACATTTTTTCTTTTCCCAAATATTGGTTTATACCAAACTCTCCAATGTCATGATCAGTTCACGACTCCACAAATACACTTCATTTTAATACTCACCTGCGGCTTTTTTAGATAACCATGCACTATAAAGACATCAGACTTTCATACCTTTCTTTTGTCTGTCAGATGGACTACAGGTTCTGTTCTTGTTATTAGGCGCATTTTGACTTGTGGATTCGGCCTTATTCTGGCTATTCAGGGATTTTTTGTTTGACCTGTTCGAGTGAATGAAAAGGTTATGAGTTACTATAGTTCCAATTAAACATTTACAAACTATGTATTTTAACCAACGCTAATACCATTATGAGATAAGTGGGACTGGTGGAATAACTTTAAAATCTTATCTATGTACGTATCCTGTAGTGCATCTAAATGCCAGTGTCTCTGTCCATATCATTGTGATTATTATTTGGTTATTACCCAATGACTATTACTTTTGGTAAACAATAGTTTCGGCCTTAAAGAAGACATTGCTAATCAGAATGATCTTACACTCAAACATGTATAAGCATAATAATTCTATAACCATGTTCTGCAGTTCTAGATAACAACAGTATTTTGCAGCAGATAGTTGAATATATATATATATATATATATATATATACTGTATCAGGGAAAAGCAAATACCACTCTTTAAATGCAAGTTTCCTACATGCACCACATTTTAGGTGGTGGTATTCAACGTTTGTCAAATTGCCAGTCCTTGGGAATTTTATTATTATTATAATTTAAAAAATAAAAATACCTGTTATACTCTATAAACATCATACATTTTTTTTCAGATTGGTAACTAGGAAATTGCACTGAGCTGCATTTCTTAAGCAGAACTATATTTGTCCTGGTCATAAAAAGTTAATAAATGAAAAGCTAAACCATTGATTAGAGTCTTTACTGTGCACTTCCGCTGTGCTGTTATCAACGGTGATAAGGAGCCCTGAGAGGAGAGGCACATTTGTTGTAAAATCTCTCAATGATATTTGTCTCAACAAACAATTTTTATTGTGGCTGTAAATGTATCACGTTGGAATGCAGGAAGCAATTCTATGCGTCTCTTTAACAGAGAGAAGTCACAGATAAACCAATCACGTTGTTGCCAGTTACCTTGTAAAAGAAGGAATCATGGGAGCATGATATACGCTCTCTGTAATTCTCTGATGTAACTGGCTTGCTTCTGTAAAACAAATGACCATAAACAAGACAGTATACATAAAGTAGATCTATAAACGCAGCTTTAAAAATGGACCACATTGTCAAAATCACAGCTTCTGGCCTAACTAAATTCATTAAATGAAACAACCTCCTATGCCCTTTTTTAATTAGTGTAACAGTAGATCACGTAGATCCCTACAAAATGAAGTTATGATGGTTGCTATCACATCTACTAGATGTGAAATGCAAGATTTTTGGAATGTGACAAATCTGCTTTAAAACCTACTTCTGACCATTTTTCTTGGCTTATGGTGATATAGACAATGTTGGATTAGCTATAGCCTTTCACAATAACATTTGTATGACTCAATGAAAGTCTGCTAAAATATCAAGTGAAGTGAAGTGAAGACATTTTAGAATACACTATACTAAAAAAATAAGCTGAAATAGGTCAAAGCCACCTCTCAAAGTTTTAGATTTTCACATTTTCAAATGTTTTTAACATAGACTCCTCAAAATAGTTCTACCTCGGCATGCTTCAAGTTGTCCTGTAAGGACTTTTCTGATTTCAGAAACCCAGAGGTTTTTCAACTCTACTGTTGATGCCTGCAAAAAGATATGTACAAAATGGGCATTTGTCCCTCAATATCTATACACAACAAGAAACAACAGATGCACCTGAAATACATGGAATAGGACACAGCATAGGTATGGCCAATATGGAGAATGGGTGGAGTGTGGGGAAGTGATGACAGCAGTAGGTGAAGGAGAAAATGAAGAAAGATCTGTTGAAATAGAATGACTTCCAATGTGCACAATAATTGTTCTAAAAAGTTCTAAAGATGGCAGTGCATGGCAAAATGGACATCTGCCCAGAGGGACCAACAAAAAGTAGCTTAAGAATGTGGACAGATGAATAACAGGAGCTGGGAAGGAAGAGTCAAAGAAGTCAGTAGACTATAAAAAATATTTGTGATTTAACTGGGAAATGGACATTCCAAGGACTCACTGACTCTTGGACCACTACCAGATGGCTACCCCACCATTATGTTAGTGAAAAGATAATTATTTAATTTGAGGTGTGAATGGAATGTGTGATGGTAGGGAATGACTGGTCCTGAATCCACTTAACTAACCTCCAGGTTTGGTCTAAACTTATGAAAGACTCTCAGAAGCTTGCAATTGTTGCAGAATCACTACCACCTTGTACCCCCAAGTAGAACGGTAGTGCAGCCAGCCATTGACAGTCCCCTTACAGCCATTGCATATATCTCCCAGCAAGTACTCTGCGCAATTGCGTTTCTTGAACAGGTCACGGTGTCAGCTAAATAAAATTATACATGTGTGCTGACACTATAGCCTGGCCATAGGCTATGGGGTGTTAGAGAAGTCTGATGTCAGCGCCAGGACTGCAAACTATCCATGTGATATCAGCATGCACACAACCAGAGGGGGAAAGGAGGCGGCAGCGGTGCTGATAAAACTGGGCCCTTTGAAGATGGCACCAAGAACACCTGCTTTATTACCAGGTATTACCAGGTGCTAAGCGTCTGTATCACTATATGTGATGAGTGCCGTGACATGACGAGGGCCATTATACACAGACTTTACACTATTGTACAGTGATGCAGAATATGATGGCACTTTACAAATCACTAAATAATAATTACAAGATGCTGTGTAGGACATCAATGAAAACAGACTCTTGTTAACACAAAAATAATGCAAAATGGGGAAATACTTAAAAAGTAGGAAGTGAATGGGTTGATCCTCACCTGTATGATGTATACTTCCTCTCTGCCATTGTACCATACTTCAAACTTCTTGTTATCGCCTTTTACATTCTCTGTGATACCAACAGAGCTCATCTAGTGTTACCAAATAGAGCACATATATTTATTAAATGTATTATAAAACTCATACTGCACAAAGCTATAAAGCTCAAAACATACAGAAAACTGTAACTAAGACTACATCTAAACAAATCTCTCTGTATTTCATTGTAACATTTTTCATGATATATTTAACGGAATATTTGTACTTAGAGCACAATATTTATCTTCCTGTACCTGATTTTTTTCTTCTAATTTGTTTTAGAAGTTGTATAGAACCCCCCCCCCCCTGCACAAAGCACTTTATGGCAGGTAGAGAGCACAAATATTAAATATTTAAACTTGTCGAGTTGAGAAAAAATTCTGTGGTGATCAAAGCTACGCTTTTTTGTGATAGAACCACAAAAGAAACCGGAAATATGCTTGTGGCCTCAATTCTCAAACATTACTTGTTAATTATTTTGATCCCTGCAGTTTATAAAAAAGATGTATCAATTGTCCATTTCATATTACCCTCATACTATTCCTTAACTCTCAAATTGATAAAAAAAAGTCATTTTCACTGCAAATTTGTATTTTTCATAAATGGCCATAATTCTTTACCTTCAGAGAATTTTTAAAACTGTACAAAGGAGATTTTTCATGTCCCTCTGTGGTTTCTTCCCTTTTCTTGCAGAAGAGTAACGTCTTGGCATACAGAAACAGGTGTCTCTGCATGGGCTTAAACCTTGCCAGGTCCTTCACTTTGTTATGGCCCCTTTTGTGGTCTGTCCACACGTTAAAGGATCCTTGCATTAGCAGCTTACCAAGATCATTTAAATCACCCTAAGAAGTACATGAACATAAACACAACAAACATTTGTATGTGTATTTTAAACAATTACTTTTTGAAACGATAAAAACATTTTACGGCATTGTAATTGTAAAACTCAGACATCCATGCCTTTGGTTGCAAAATGTTCCTGTGGCATACATTTCATTGATTGGTATCCCATTTCCTGCTTTATTTAAACTACACTAACTATCTGAACAAGTTCTCAACAAATCCAAATGAATTAAAATTAAGACTGTACAAGCTACTGCTAAGAGCATGATCCTGACTTTTTAAGATGGATGGGACACTGGTATGTGTGTGTGAGACACATATATGTTATATAGGTGGTGAACACTATATGGTATGATATGGTACAATATGTGTGCTGCTACCATGCTATGTTAAGTATGGGCGATGAGATATATCCATCCAGGACAATAAGGATACCTTGTATAAAAGGTACCTAAACACTAGGCCAGCCGGTGGCCTTTGGAGTGCTTGTCTTTGCCTTCCTATTGACATTGGCTTCAGGCTTGCATTTGCCACACCTGAGCCACATTGGTTGCATGCCTGCCTCTGCCTCACCTGGGGCTTTCTAGGTGATCATGGCCCTATATCTTCGTGGGCATGCTCCTAGCTGCTGGCTAGTGCATTTGTTTCTGTCCCTACTTGCATCCGGACGCTTTTGATATTTCTGCTCATTATTTTGGATTTGACCTTTTGACATGGACTCTGAACTAGCTTTGCCCCTTCGTATTGAGTTTGATTTTCCCTGGGATTTTGACCTATTTGGTGTGGACTTTGACTTCTCTTCTGGATCATCTCCAGTGCCTCAAAGCTACTGTCTACAGATGGCGCCAAAGAGAAAGCCAAAGGCTTAGGCCGTCTGCAACTGGACATAGCACCAACCATCTGTCTTGAGCAGAGTCTTTTCCTACTGAATATTCTAAATAATTATCTAAAATCTAAACTGGCTGTGTTAATTGCTTTTTGACACATATATACAAGATCAATTGTTAATTTATACAAGGCCAAGAGCCTAAATAAGTAAGAATTTAAACACAGCTTCATGATCCAAAGAAGCCGACTTGAATATTTTTCATGTAGGGACAATGCAGAGTAGTCTGCTTTCGTTTTGCAAACAAGGATGGTATGTACATTTATGGATGTGTACTGGAGATTACATGTGGTATGGACAGTTAAGCGAGAAGACTGGCAGCTTTTCAGAAACATGACGAGAGGTTTATCATTGGATTCTTGAAATGTCTTACAGTGACTACATATGGAAATTATACAGCATGCCCATAGAGGCTATTTCGAGGTCTGCTAAGAGATGCAATCCAGAAAGGTGTTCTACACAACAAAATCATTAGTAGAAGTCAACATGGTTCTATGCTAAACTTTTGTTTACTTTTTATGAAACTGTAAGCCACAACATGACCAAAGAGAGGCGGTGTAATTGATTCTATCACAGAACAGGTTGTGAAACAATCAAAAACACATAGCACTAGGAGAAAGCATTTCTGCTTTGTTTGTTCCTATTGGAACATTTTCTGTTTAGAAAAAATCATGCTGCAAGAAATCCTCCTTCTACTCTCCTTTACCTTTATCACCCCAACCAGTGAGCTCTCTAAACAGATCTGCCACCTCACCCAGTCGCCAGCTTCACCAACCTAGTTTCATCTGCGCCTAGATTTGTGCAACAACGCAACACATTAATCTTTCATCAATATATCATATTATCCAATACTCCATATTCTACCTAATCATTCTCATACTAACACTTTATGTAAGTATTTTATACTTACACTTACCTACACTGTAAGCTCTGACAATACATATTTATACACATGACTCCTAGTCCCTTGCTACAACTGGAAGACCAATATTACGTAATACTAATCAGTTTATGTCATTAACATATATGAAGAACATGGTAAAATACATGATCAGCAGCCGATTTTCTTGTTTTCAATATAACTAGGTAGAACAGCAGCTCACCAGCCATTTCTCACACTATAAATGCAGACTCCACTGCATATAAATGCCATGACAATTCTATATTTCAATGTATTTCATATTAATCAGTGCATTAGAGAATTGTCCTACTCCTGAGGATTAGCATTTCATTTTTTTCTTTCTTCAGATACATACCTCATATCCTGTAATAGCTATTTGGTGCATAGAATCATTCACAGACTTAATAATATCCAATACTGTGGCAAGGGCTTCTTCTAATTCTGCTGTCCCTTCCGAATTCTTACTGCACTTAAGCATTTCCTGAATAGATAGAAAGAAAATGTTAGCTAATAAAAATAATAATAACCAGATGTTGTCAGTGACCATAAGAAGGTGTAATCACTACTGGGGGCATGCTGCTTAGATGCCTGTATCTCAGGCATCTACGCAGCTACATACCCCCAACATATACCCAATATTAAGTTAAAAAAATAAAAATGTAAACAAAATGATTTGGGGGTCTCTTAAGGCAGATAAAAAAAAGATCAAAATTGCCTAGAGACCCCAAATTAAATTATTTAAACATAAAGTAGTTTAACTTTAAAAAAAAAAAAAAGTTTAAGTATTCTAGCTAAATGATCACTGTGGTAGCCAATGTTACCACAGCGATCATATAGCTATAAAAAGTCACATTCCCTTTTTAAAAATGGCCGATACTAATTTTTAATCCTATGATCCCTTTGATCATGGGGTTAAATTTAGCCAACGGTAGAGGGAGGCAATTTTTGAAATCCTGATGAACTGCAAATATTATTAAAATCAGCCATTTAGCCTGTGCGGTACGTGAGTAACCATCTCATCCCTGGAGTGCCTTGCATTTTTACGGCAAAACTTATTTTTGCTATAAAAGTGATTTTTTTTTCTCCCTTTACCATCATTTCTTTGGGATTGTAAGGGGAAAGAATGGTGTGTGCTACTGTGAGTAAATGTATGGAAAGAATGGCATGTGCTTCTGTGAGTGAATGGACATATGAAAGGCGTGTGAATGATCAGTAATTAGGGTTGAAGCCTTGACGTCGCATTACTGCTCACGTAGGAAGTTAAATTATGGCACAAAAAGTACACATTTGTAAAAACGACATCCCTTGGCGCATCAAATGAGGGGCTGCATGTGTTTCTAGTGCAAACCTGGAGTGCGCAAGACACAAATGAACATGTCGTTATGGTTAGAAAAAACATATTTTCAAGCCAAAGCGACATATTCCATCATTATTTGTGCACTCAACTTTTGTCCTAGAAATACATGTAGCCCCTCATTTGAAGCTCCAAGGGGTGTAGTTTCTTAAAATGGATGAATTGTCTGAATGAGGGAGAGCATGAGTTAATGTGTTTGTGTGTATCATAGATGTATAATTGTGGAAGGGCAAAGATGGCACTAGCAGGATGTTTGAGCCTTGGGGAACAGGATGGCACAGGCAGGGTGTATATGGGACAAAGATGGCAAATCTTATGTGTGTTATCTGGGTGCTGGCCAGGTTCTATGTGGGCAGCGTGGTTGGGGTGTGCAACCTGTGATCTATCCCTGTAATTTAGGGGGTTTTAAATATACCTTTAATGCCGTTTTAATGCTTTAAGTGTTTTTATGTGAATTCCAATTGATCTGTACCTGCAAAGCTTGGTTTGTGTATTCTGTAGATCCATATCTGCTATGCTATGTTTCCATACATTATTTATGTATACAGGGTTTGTATGTCTTGTTCAGTTGATTAATACCTGCAATGCTGTTTCCATGTATTGATTTGATCTATACCTGCAATGCTACATTTCATATATTATTATTGTATACCTGCAAATACAGGATTTGTATGTCTGATTCTGTTTATTTGATATATACCTTCAGTGCTGAGATCACAAGTGAATTTCAATTGATCTATACATGCAAAGCTGGGTTTGTGTGTTAATGTGTTGATCTATACCTGCTATCAGCAGCAGGGTCTAATATTTGGCTATGTGGCTTCAGGCTTCCCATGTTGAATGATCAAGTATTGTATTGTCCAATAACAAAAGTATCAGTCCATAGCACATTACTTTTGGCAATATATATATATATATATATATATATATATATATATATATATATATATGTGTGTGTGTGTTTTTTCAGTGGTATGATTTAATGGTGGAAATTATTAATGCCCCCCCAGTTTGACTGTGGTATCTTGTGTGCCCCCCTATATATTGTTTCTAGAGTCGCCACTGACGACCAGTGCTTGCCCGGCACGTCATGGTAAACAGTCTGTTAACAACCAATGATGTGCCTGGCACATCGAGACATTTAGTAATACAGCAGGAGCCCGTGTCTCGTCAGACACCTCTGAGAACTCAACCATGCAAGTCAATGGAGCCCAGCTTTCTAATCACAATGCTATTAGTAAAAATAATAATTTATATATATATATATATATATATATACCGTATTGGTTCGGATATAGGCCGCCCCCGTATATAGGCTGCACCCTAAAAGTTTGGTGCTTTTTTAAAGAAAAAGTTTTTTTCTTTAAAAAAGCACCAAAAAAACATGCTGCCACTCTGTCTCCCCCCCCCGAGATATGCTGCCACTCCCCCCCCGAGATATGCTGCCACTGTCCTCCCCCCCGAGATATGCTGCCACTGTCCTCCTCCCCCCCCGAGATATGCTGCCACTGTCCTCCTCTCCCCCGAGATATGCTGCCACTGTCCTCTCCCCCCCCGAGATATGCTGCCCCTGTCCTCCTCCCCCCCCACCCCCGAGATATGCTGCCACTCTGCCCCCCCCCGATTTACCAGAGCAGACTCCCGGGTGTCTTGCGGGGCCGGCGGGGGACATCTACGCAATACGCGTATACAACTTCCAGTGCCGGCACTCAGCGGATGTGGTAAGTCTTGGGGGCAGAGGTAAAACACATCGTGCGGACGGTCACCGGCTGCGGCGATGCGGGTAAACAACCTCCGCTGCTGGGACATCTGCACGATGTGCTTTAACAATCTCCCTTGCCGGGACTCCCCCGTGGGAATTCTTGGCAAAGGAGATTGTTAAAGCACATCGTGCAGACGTGCCGGCAGCGGAGGCTGTTTACCCGCATCGCCGCAGCCGGTGACGATGCGCTTAGACAACCTCCCCCAGTGGGAAGTGCTGGCAGGGGAGGCTGTCAGAGCGTATCCCCGCTGCGGGGGATCTGTATCCTAACCCCGCTGCCTGCCCGGCACCCTGGACTGCATGTCCCGGGCGTCGGGCGCTATACCCCGAATATAGGCCGCACCCCCACTTTAAAGACTTAAAGTGGGGGTTAAAAGTGCGGCCTATATTCGAGCCAATACGGTATATACACACACACAATGTTTTTAACCAACAACATGTTGAAAAAAGAAATCAGCGTAATATTGTTGGAAACTCCTTTTAATATAATACTGGTAATAAAACATTTTGGGAGTTCTCCTTTTAATAAATACAACACCAACATTTTTGGAAACAAAAGTGCAACACAAATTCCCTTTCTTGACTGTACAAAGGAAACAAGTTGAATGGGTGTGACAGGGTGTGCTGCCTGCCCTCTAAAATACTATTTATCCTATTGCTAAGTACACAGTTTTTTTGTAATTAATGCAATGAGCCCACAGTTCTGCTATCCAGAGGCCAGCTCAATGTCACGTCAAAAGTTAGGCTATATTATACTTGTGTATTTTAAATCACTCATTAAGACAATTCATGATTTATTAAAAAAAAAAAAAATGAAAATAAGTAGGAGCCAAAACAGACATGTTTTGTGAAACTACAAATGGCTTCAGTAAAATCTAAAGGTTAAGTATCAGTAAACAGAAGGATATATATTATATATGTAAAATATTTATATAAATTACATTACAATTACATATTTTCTAAAATCAGCCTTTTCTGATTTCACAGTTAAATCTGTGAGATTATTTTTATGATGACTCTGTCATCATTATCCATTTATTATTCCGGGCAAAGTCCTTCTTGCATCTTGAGTGACCTCTTACAATGCATAGTGACGTTACGCAGCTGAAATATGCAAACACATTGTTTAGTCAATAAGTGCCCCAAATCTGGTCATTTTGAGAATGGGGTCACTTGTATAAATGGGTATTGCGTTTAAAAACAAAGTGGACAGCTAATGGGACTGGTATATTAATATATAAGAATTGTAATAAAATGTTGTGCTAATACTGGTATATAACAAAATATACATATAATTTAAAAACAAAGTGGTCAGATGGAAAGAATGTGGAAGCCCAGACTTACATTCAACATATCTCTGCTTGCTACCTTGTGGGGCTAAATACCAGCATATGATGTCATATCCCAACATTCAGCAGGCACACCACAAGGAAGATGGAGAGCCAACAGCGCATGGTTAGAAGTCTAGGGCATCGAAACAAGAATAGTGTGTCCAAAACAGCTTTTCCTCCCCTCTCCAGACACTAACGTGAATTAAGGTTTAGAAGAAGTCACCCTTACTTTTTTGTATCTATGCTGTAGGCGTAAATGTTAGGTATGCATAATGTTTCCCCATGGAGGGACCACCTTCCCAAAAGGTGCAGCCATGCATCAGTGGTGCTCGGCTCATTCCTGATTACATTGTGGACAAAAGCATACCACAGCTGAAGTATAAAAGCACCTGCTAAATAATCTAACTACATATCTGATCTCACACCTGACTTCCCAAGCAACTGAGGAGGTTGGCAGATTCAAAAAGACATGATCTAATACACATTCTACAAAGTTGTTACACATGGCTACCTGTTCAACTTAATGGGCAACACAGAGAGATCACACACAGGTGATCCATCTAAATGACATTCATGTAAGGAAAAACATGCCTTTGTTTTTCCTCCACACTATTGGAAGCGAAACAATTGGTGTCTTGGTTACCTACAAACGTACAAACTACCGGTCTCTATGTAGCAAGCCTGCAAACACATAAGCAATATATCACGGCTTATAGATCTCGAATGGGAGACGTTAACATACCCAAAGTGTTTGTCTAAGCATAGTAAAGCACGGAGCATAACCCACTAACTACTCCTGCATTCTTCAAAGTGTTTATATCAATGCATAGAAGTGTTTACTACTTATCACGTTCTGATTAAATCATTACTAAGAATGTTCATAGCTTCTTACAGAAATGGAAGGAAATAATTACCAGCAATCCCATCAGTGCTAAAAGAAGCAGAGAAACAGTATTGTTTTATTAATACTGACTGTATTTATTAAACTGATGTGTTATTAATCATGTGGATAAAATATTAATATTCCTGTGTGTCATATATATCATATTGATGCAAACTTTTAAACTGTGCCTTAACAGTTAATATATTGTATAGTAACCAAATAGTCTAAAAGTTACTGCTTCATTAAAAGCTTCAGCGCCCACATGTCAACTGACGGATTCAAATGTGAATGGATTAAACAAGCTGAAGGTATACTGGTGGAATTTATTCACTAAAGAGAGGGAGCGGGATGTGATTTATTCATTAGGAAGGGCCATCACTGGAAGGTTTCTCCAACACAAAGGGGCTAAGTTGGCCTTGTACAATGTATAATTCAACGTGTAAGAAGACCGGAGAAATCTCACCGTTTGAAGTATACATTATACATGGCTAACAACTCTTCCTGCAGCAGAAGCTCATTGAGGCTGGACCTTCATAATATATCGTGAAATGAAGCAGCGGTAACTCTTTTGCAAACTAACCCACCCTTTGTGGGTTTTTTTGTTTTTTTTCTTGCAACATTATTTGTCATTTGTTTTTAACCCCTTCGTGACAAAGGCTGATTTTACTTTTTGTACCCTTCGTGACAATGGCCGTTTTAAGATTTCTGCGCTGCTCGTGTTTAGCTGTAATTTTCTTCTTTCCCGTTTACTGAACCCACACACATTATATATTGTTTTTTTCAGGACAAGAAGGGCTTTCTTTAGATGACATTGTTTTGATTGTATCATATTATTTACTATTTAAAAAAGTATAAAATATGGTGAAAAATTTAGAAAAAAATGACTGTTTCTAACTTTTAGTTGAAAAATCTTTTACTCATCTATAAAAGGTAATGAAAAAACCTGCTAAATAGATTCTACTATTTGTCCTGAGTTTAGAAATACCCAATGTTTTTATGTTTTTTTGCTTTTTTCTACACATTATGGGGCAAAAAGTACAGGTAACGTTTTGCTATTTCAAAGCCATTTTTTCCAAATCTGGTAATTCTTCCCCCCATGTGCCATTTCGGGTATCTTTGAAGCCGGCCAATGCAATTTACCCCATCAAGTCATATATTTTTGAAAACTAGACAGCCCAGGGTATTCCAAATGCTGGTATTTTAACCCTTTTCAAGCACTAATTCTACCACCAGTTTTTGTCAAACTTTATGGTAGTAATTTTTTTTGCATTTGTTTTTTCACACACATTTTACTTCAGGTATGAATAAACAGGTTCTGGTATATGTCACTATCATAAAACACCCCGATATGTGTTTAGCAACATCTCCTGAGTACAGGAGTACAATCGACTTGTTTTTCCGTGCCGTGCCAGAACCGGCAATTGTCATTAAGGGGTTAAATTACCGTAAAAAAAAAGAAAACCCCTCAAGCATATTTTCCATTGTGGTGGGTGGATAGGAATCCCCTGGCAACTGAACGTACAGTTTATACTTCATACACTTCAATAAGGAAGAGACTTGGCGTTAAAGATATTTCCTTTTTACATCAAAATTATTTTTTGAAAACACAGTACTGTGCAAGAGTTTTTGGCAAGTGTGAAAACATTACGTAAAGTAAGAATGCTTTAAAAAATACACATGCGAATAACTTATTTGTATCATTTAACAAAATGCTATTTTTTAAAAAAAAAATCTAAATTAAATCAATAAGACAAAGAAAACCCAAGTAAAAATAAAATATGTTTTTTTTCCCCCATGTATCGAAAGAAAACAGCTATCTAACCCTACCTGGCTCTATGTGAAAAAGTAATTGCCACCTTAGTTACTAAATCAAGCAATTAACTTTGGACTGCTGTCCAAAAAACACAAAGGCTCGTCAGCATATTCGGAGGACTGATGAGTCAAAAGTTTAACTTTTTGGAAGACGTGGATACTGTTACATCTGGCATAAAGCTAAAACCAGATTCCACAATAAGTACATCATACCAACAGTCACACACTGTGATGATAGTGTGATGGACTTGGGGAGAGAAAATAATCCAATGCCTCAAAACAAGACAAACCGAACTCAACTTCAAATAAGTCCATCAAAATCCATATTTAAGCGGACTTTATTAGGTAGCGATAAACATTAAATAGCACAATGCATGAATGAATGATCATAAGCTGTATAAACAATTATATAAACAAATACATAAAATACATAGAGAGAGAATATTGATAAAAAGTAGCTTTAAAGTAACCATAATAATCAATTAACATATAAATATACCAACCTTAATAATATTATGTCTAAGGAGTACATATGTGCTCCAAACTAGAAATCACTTATGAGACTGACTGCTGATAAAACTAGTTAACTTGATCATCATCTAATAAGGTGAAAGAAAAGAAAAAAACATTTTATGCTTTACTCAAATTAAGTCAAACAAGCACCTTTACCCCGCCAAAAATCTCTTGAAAAATAAAATGTTGTTTTTTTTTCTTTTTTATCATCTTATTAGACGATGATGAAGTGAACTAGTGTTTTACATTTACCGGTATGGTTACAGGGCTTATAAGAATGAAAATGTCTAGCAGACTAGTAAGGTTATTTTTAAATTGAAGAACTCATGCAATGTCTGCTGGTAATGCCTGTGTATATTTTTGTCCAGAGTTAAGCTCTGGTTACAGTCTCTTGCAGGATTCAAAAGCCTTTCCGCCCACTCTCCACAATCCACATAATTAGCATAACTTAGTTCCGCCTAGTTATTATGGCACTGATCATTAACATTACCATACATCAATGGTATGGGCTAAATACATTTGCTAAGTATCTATATCAGACAGGTGAATTTTATCACCTTTACAGAGGTTATATTTAAGGAAATTATATATATATATATATACACACATATATATATATACACATATATATTAGATGATTATATGATATTAGAGCTGCAGATAATTAAAAATAAATAGTCAAACAAATTTCCTCAAACCCAGCTAGTCGGGGCCAGAGCAAGTGCTTAATGGGATATTAGGGACAATGAGACAGTAAAGTAACCTTGGGCACTCTAGAGGTTGTGTACCATAATTCCCATTATGCACTTGCAGGTGTCATAGAATAGCCGCCATTAGTATACAGTTAGCCAGACATGGTATAGCTTGACTCCTACGATTGTATAATGATCCAGATACTGTTGGTTGTCCTGCACAACCCTCATCATTATATATTGAGCCAGCTAATGACAGTGGTACAGCATGGTACTCTCATCAATATTTAGCAAGCCAGACACTGATCATGGTACAGCATAACTTCCTTCAATAAACAGTGAGCCAGTCACCGAGGGTGGTACAGTATAACTCCCATCATTATTTACCGGAGAGCAGTTACAAGTGCCACTCGCAAGATGGGGGCGCGTCCTTTAAGAAAAAAAATAACAAACTTGGGAAAGTTCGCTAGAGGGTCTCTTCATGCAAGTCAATGCAGCCCAGCTTCCTAATCACAGTGTGATTAGTAAAATATTTAAAAAATAAAATAAAAAATATGGAACAAATAAAAATAGCTAAAAAAAAATAAAAATTAACATGTGGTAACATTTAAAAATAATTATGTCATCATCAGAGGAACCATCCAGTTCCAGCAAAATGTAAAAAAAAGGTCCAAAAAGAATAAAATAAAGAAAATAAAAAAATTTATATCCAAGGACTGTCTAATTAAAAAAAAAAAATGGTTTGATACCCTGGGGTGTCTAGTTTTCAAAAATATATGGTTTGATGGGGTAAATTGCATTGGCCAGCTTTAAAGTTACCTGAAATAGCACATGGGGCAAAATGACCGGATTTGGAAAAAGAATTGGTTTTGAAATAGCAAAACGCTACTTGTACTTATTGCCCAATAACTTGCAGAAAAAAGCAAAAAAACAAAAACAAATAGTAGAATCTACTTAGCATTTTTTTTTCATTCGCTGTTTTGAATTAATAAAATATTTTTTTCATCATTATTTTTTTTTTTTGGCAATTAGATGATATGATCAAAATGGTATCTGAAGAAAGCCCTTCTTGTCCTGAAAAAATAATATATAACTTGTGTGGGTACACTAAATGGGTGAGGAGAAAATTACATCTAAACACGAGCACTGCAAAAGTGTTAAAACAGCCTTGGTCCCAAAGGGTACAAAAAATAAAAAACAGCCTGGCCCTTAAGGGGTTAAGGAGTGTGGCAGCTGCAGTTTAATGTTCATAAATGTAAAATTATGCACTTGGGACATAAAATTCCTAGAGCATCATATAGCATTGGGGACACTGTTCTGTCAGAGGAGGGCTACAAAAATGATAAAATGATAAAAACTATCAGGAAAGACACCTTAGTTGGTAGACTTTCACCAGTCCGGCCTTTTGTAAATAGACATAACTTTTAATCCTCGATTAAAAAAATGCAACAGCTTGAAAAGTTAGTAGGTATTCAATCATTGGAACACTTTAAAAATAGATTACCATCCTATTTTGACATTATATTATAAAGTGTTCTATTATCACGTATAGGGAGTTTATAAAAAAGAATACCTTTAAAAGTAATTGATACTTAGTGATCCTCTGAACAGGCTTCAGAAGGTAAGCATCTAAAGAGAGTTTGTGATCCAATTTGCGCTGGCATTCCTGTAAAAAGCAAAGAGCAGACATGAAAAATAACCACAGATCATGCAAAAGAAAATTGGACTTACATTGGTTACTCTTTATGTTAAACAAGCTTTCGAAAGCTGGGGTGGTCAAGGTCACTGTAGACAATAGTAACTTATATAGCATCAACTGACTGTAGGTGTATTCTGTGCTATTAATGGTACCTGGTTTACTAGTATCTCTAAAAGTCCGTTACAAAGTAAAATTGACATACTAGTTCAGGAAACTGATAGTAATGTGCTATGAAACATTTTATATGGATGTTCAATTCAGAAACATATCGGAATTATGTGCAGAATTTAAACAGGCAATATTAAAGTTTCAGGATCGATCATGAGTGTGTATTCTTTTAAAAGATTATGGGCGGTACTACCAAAATTGGTACTGGTAAAAGATCTTGCCACACACAATGGTTTTTATTTTAATTCTACAAATGTTGCTTTACCTGGAAAAATATGCTTTCACCACACTGTCTCCAAAGTGCTTCAGACCTTGGTTTATTTTGGCAATATTTTTCATAAATTTGGAGGTCCTCTTTCTGCAAGAGAAAAATATTTTAGAAAATTGGAATTTATATCATTTTGACATAAAAAATAAATTTTAAGGAATTTACACAAACTCAGTTGGCAAATTGGTATAAATCTTAAAACCATACAATCAAAGTTAGCTGTTTCTCTCATTACAACATTTTCTCTAACCATCAGAAAAAGGGACACGCAGTTCTACTGCTTTTTGTTTTAAAACAGTGTGGTTTGACATCCTAAGGCAAGCACAAAGAAGATTTCCACATGGTATAGCTAAAAAGGTGTTTTATAAAAGTAGAATACATGCTAATTTTATATATATATATATATATATACATACATATATACATACATTATATGCACATATATACTGTATATATGAACAGGAAGTCATTTTACAGACATTCAGCTTAGAGTGCGATAACAAAAAAAATGAAAATCTCTTGCTTTCAAAATATTTTAATATGTACCAAGTCTAGAACTTATAGAATTTTAGCAACGTTTCCAAGATGAATGGAGATACTTGCATAAGTGAGTGAGAGAAGAAGTTTATTCACTACCTCCTCACCTGTTGTCTCTGTTAGTCAATTTGTTATGTTACATGCTACTTGTTATGTCCTGTCTACCCATTGTACAGCGCTACAGAATTCCATGGCGCTATATAAAGCAATAAATAATAATAATACTATGTAAATTGTATCTCACGAATATTGGTATGTTGTAAGGGCTAGTCTAGCCTTGAATAATGCATAGTTTAAACATTGATATTTAATTTAATAGTTAATTACACATAATAAGGGCCAAAACTGGAAACAAACATTTCTAAAAATACGCATTAATGCAGCAAAAAAGTCAGTGGAATAATATTTTTGCATTTGTTAATTAAGAACATGTATGTATGTATGTATTTCGTTTTTCAAAGTTTTCATTATATCTTTTGTAATGTAGAAAACCACAGGTTCCTATGATCTAAAAATGTTTTATTTTATTTTAGACATGTGACCTGGATTTAGTGCTAAAAATACATATTTTACAAGTAGTTCCACAGCAACCCTACCATAGATTGCAATGGAATAATACAGGCTAGAAATATAATTGTACTCCAAGAATTAATATAAAGTGTGTTAATGTGTGATAAAGTGGCGGTATATATAGGTGTGAGAGAAAAGCACAAAGCTTTGAAGTGCGAAGCCTGAAAATGTATTTGTTCGAGTTGGGGGCACTTCGTGGATGTGCTGAGGGTCTTCAGCACCCGTTCCCTGGGTGGATATATGTGTGTGTGTGATTGCCGATGGGAAACATTAACACATTGCTGGCATGCAGCCCATTGAAAGGATATTGTTATTCCTAAAAATATATTGGCCCAGATTTATTAACTGAGATGCAATTAATTGCTGGGTTTTTTTTCTCTAATTGTGTCCATTGTAGTCTATAATGTAATAGAATGTAATATAATAGCCCCAAAAATGAAGAAAGTGGATTCATCGATACATTTGCATTGGGCTGCAGCGTGCGGTCAATGGCTGGACATGACCAGCCGCACACTGCATAAGCAATAAAAACCTCTCATATCCAGCTGCCCTTATTTCATTCAGTCCCCGGGCCATCTCCTCATCCCACCGCAGCCAAGATTTGTATTGATAACATTTCATTGAGAACAAGATTCCCAAAATCCCCCTTACCCTTTTCAGAAAGCATCTTCCAAGTGAATCTGTATTTTCTGTACAATTTTCCAACTCTTTTAGAAAAATTCTAAAAGAAAACCAAAATCACATTGATAAACGATAAGCCTGACTTTTTACACGTTTCGCACCAACAACTACTAATGCTATTTCTAAATAAAAATAGACAATTAAAAGGTTAAATCCTTCGTATATGTATTAGCTACACAAAGGGCCAAAGAAGGGCAGTTTTATTTTAGGGTATGGACAGGGGTAAGGTTTAGCAAGACTATGTGTGACTTTGTGATCTACTGAGAACTATTTAATTAACTGAGAAGGATGTATAGATAAATAATGCATTCCATTTACACAATTGTAATTTAGAAACAGTTTCTGTTGTTTTCATGCATGTCAATGGGCTTAAAATTATCACTTGTTAGTTCAATATTTCTCCCCATATAACAAAAGCAATAATGGTGTAACTTTACCACTTCTTGGTTGGAAAATGCTAGTTGAAAAAATATACCTTTTGTGGAATTCGTATATTTCTGGAAGATTTCCAAAAAGAATATCTTTATTGTTTTGCAATGCTGGCGGAACTACAGAAATCATTTCAGGGTTGTCCAGCGATGATGCGTACCCCTGATGCCGAGGAGAGACATGCATTAATATCATGTAAGTTATTATACTAGCATAATAATTTATGGTATTGGGTATTTTAAAAATAATTGATAAGTAATTATTTCACAGACATCAATCAACCCCATCTTGGCATTCACAATCATGCGGGAGTTTTACTTAACCTTCAATATATCATCAAAACACAATGTGTGTAGTTTACTTTACATCTTGAGATTTAAACGTTTCATAAATGTCAACAATTTTTTTCTTTGTAGGTTCATTTAAAAAAATTAAGACTCAGCAAGTGAAGTTAGAAGCTGAAAGTGATTAATAAATTATGGTGAGAATCTTTCATGTAAGTCCCTTTAGTTTTTCATTTGCTTTTAATTGCAAATAGAGTGGGTAAAACCAAATATTCAGCTATGATTCAATCCTTTTTCCTAGTTTACTGCATGAGACCCCTCAGTGCCTTCTACACCCGTTTGGTGTAAAGGTCACTCATTTATTTTGAAGGACGCTTGTGGGAAGTGGGTAGGGGGGTTCCGAAGACGTTGTGGGACACACACAGTTTTTGGATGGCAAGTGGTCCGGCAGTGGAGTGCGCAGCTCCCACGGCCTGAAGTTTCTGGGCAAAACCCAGAGAGTTCCAGGTTTGCATATGATGTGTTTTAAAAGGCTGACACAAATGATGGCTATTTTCTTATCCTCTATTGGAGTTAGTGAAATACCTTACCTCAATAATACTTCGCAGCTCTTCCACATAAACCCGTTCTGTTTCTATCAACTCATTGATTATATGGCTGTAAAGACAAGAACAACAAAAACATAAGGCCAGCAAAGCACAGCATAAAAATATACAAAATAGAGGAGCACACAACCTAAAAAGCATAAATAGCATACACATTCAGATTCCCAGGTTGCTGTTAGAATAATAATGGCCATACTTGTGCATTCATATTTGGGCGAACATGAAAACGAACACGAAGGGTTTGTCTCTCCCAACCAAGTTACGGCACCAGGATTTTAAAACTCTGTACGAGCGACTCTATTGGCTGCCAGCAGGGGGCTCGTCTGGCATCAACCAATTGGTTGACCAATGGAGTTGCTCGTACGGACATTTAAATCCTGGCGCCAAAGCTGCTGCGTAGTCCATACCGCGTTAACCTCGTATTAACCCCTTCTACAAAAACAGAAGAAAAAATGTACACGAATACTGTACCGAACTGAACACAGGAACAGGAGAATATTCGCGGAATAAGAAGATTTTTTCCCCCCACGAAGACGAACACGAAGAGTCTAATAATGACTCTAAATATTGAGGATTCCGTCACACTATTGTGAGGGTTAGGGATGAGAAACCTAGTATGCAGGAATATTACAGCCAAGTAGAAGTAGTAGGGACAGATGCGCCACGTACAGCGAGGTCCAGAAACGTAGCCGAGTCAGGGTAAGGAAACACAGTCCAGTATACGAAATCCGTATAACAATAGCCAGGGTCAGGATAATAGAAGTCAGCAAAGTCCAAAGGGAATCCGAGGTCAGCAACAAGATTAATCAAAAACAGCAAAACGCAGAGGGAAGCTCAATAAGGCACAATATCTGAGCACTGAGTAATACTCAGTGCCGGTTTATAGATCCACCACTAGATGTTGCCCCGTCTCCGTGTACAGCGTCATCAGAACGTGCTCCCCGCCATTCCAGGACTGGAAGGGTTAAGTTGAGGTGGGGGCGCGCGCGCCTAGAACAGACTCCAGACTGGGCCGGAGAGTAAGCAGGAGCGGCATTGTGCCCGGCACTCGCGGGTGCCGGGTATTCAGGTGAGTTACTTCGTCGGGGTCTTAGCTGTGGACCCTGACAACTAGATAGCCATATATTGCTTAGCCCTCCACTATGTCAAAGAATCCCAAGTTTGGCGAGTCCTGTCTACTTTTTCACAGCTATATTGCTTAATAAGCAGCTAAACCAATAGGACTGCTGTGCCTTTTAACCCAAAAGAGACTCAATTTAAAGCCTTCTCTGGTCGCCATTACTGAGGCGCCTGGGTGGCAGGAGGGGCTGCGCAACCTTAAGGTTTGGTCAGAACCTGAAAATACGCACAGCAAAGAAAAATATACAGAAAGGGGAGCGCACAACCTAAAACACCTTATCTACAAACTTCTTGGTCTCTATTGCAAGCAGTTATGTGATATTTATGGTGACTGCCCAAACACCATACTGAGCAAATTCTTTATGGCAATACTAATGAAGTCGTTATCGGGATATGATAGCACTATATAAATAATGAAGTCCTTTCCTCCATAAATTTTGAAGAGTCATAGGGTCCCCCTGGATGATTATGCCTGAGACGTTTTATTGTTGACCTCAGGGCAATATGATAAAGAATTAGATAAGACCCGGCAAAGATTGCAGAGGTACAATACATATAGTTGACAAATATGCAGCCATTTTAAAACAAAAAGGTAATATTTTTAAAACGGTTTTTTGAATGTGTTACTAGCATAAATTTATGTTTTGGGCCAATGGCAAAGGAGGTCTAGATGGATGAAAGATATTAACCTGTAGGACTACACATTCCTTCATAGAAAATAAACGATTTCATGTTAAATTTGACCACTTCCTTTTTAAGAATTCTAATTACTTTTGCAAAAATTGTCTCTTCTCCAGCAGGTACGCTTATGAGTCATCTCTTCCTATGCAGCTTTCTGCTCAAATATTGTAATTTCCAGCCCAAGATAAATATTTTGGTCCAATATGTCCCATCATCAGTGACGCATCCTGACCTAGGCTGACTAGGCCTAGGGCGGCAGGTCTGGGTGCTGGCAGTCCACCTCCTGCAAAACTGTGAGGCAGATCACGCCTTGATGTCCTGCTGTTCAATGGGCCGTTAAAGGGGGAGATCTTTGATCTCCTTAACCTGCCTATTTACACTCAGCACAGCTACCATAGACTGTGCACCTTTAAGACAAGGAGCGCCAGGATATGACATCATATCTTGGTGCAATATGTCTTAAAGGCATGGTGCGCCTTTTGATGCAGTGAAGATGCCAACAGTGAAGGGAGGGACGCTGCCCTAAGTTGGGTCTAGGGCAGCCTAAAAGGTAAATCCATACCTGCCCGTCATACGTTACTTTATTATTAATGCCTGGGCGTAGGTTCTCTACATAAGATATATGTCTACCATGATCTTCTCAAAAAAACTTAGCACCATGCTGGGTTAAGTCGGGGCCACTCAGAAGCAGGCATTCTGGCATACCCTGCTTTAAGGACATTCACTTTAAGGATGCTTGCGACCAGTGGCGACTCTAGAAACAATATATAGGGGGGGCACACAAGATACCACAGTCAAACTGGGGGGGCATTAATAATTTCCACCATTAAATCATACCACTGAAAAAACACACATATATATATATATATATATATATATTGCCAAAAGTAATGTGCTATGGAATGATACTTTTGTTATTGGACAATACAATACTTGATCATTCAACATGGGAAGCCTGAAGCCACAATTTAGTACGACTAATCCTTGAAATCCTTTAAACACAATACCTTAACTTTTCCACTAAATGATTTCAGGGCCTAATATTAGATCCTGCTGCCGATATACCGTATTTGCTCGATTATAAGACGAGGTTTTTTTCAGAGCAAATGCTCTGAAAAATACCCCTCGTCTTCTAATCGGGGTCGTCTTCTAATCAGACCTCAAATAGAGGTCTGATTATGAGACCAAGATCCAGATCCCCCGCACCGCTGCAGGGGACCTGGATCCTCCTGTCTCCCACCCCACACACACCCCACACCCCCCACACACGCACTTACCGGTGCTTCCTGCTGTATTGCCGGGGCAGCGGGTTGACGTCTAAGCGATTCGCGTAGACAACGTCCGCTGCAGCCGGAAGGAGGTGTGGCTAGCAGCAGGGGTTGTCTGCGTCCGTCGCGGATACCTTCCCCGACTGTCAGAGATCAGGGGAACTCTGATCTCTGACAGCCGGGGAAGGTATCCGCGACGGACGCAGACAAACCCCCGCTGCCAACTCCACCTCCTTCCGGCTGCAGTGGAAGGAGACGTCAACCCGCTGCCCCGGCAATACAGCAGGAAATTGGAAGCCCGGTAAGTGTGTGTGTGTGTGTGTTAAATGGGGGCATAGGGCATTTCTGGAATGCCTTATACCCCTATATGCCACTCTGGCACTTAGGGGGTTAAAATGCATATTATGGGGCAGAGTGGCATATAGGGAGGTATAAGGCATTTCAGGAGGCATAGTGGCATTAAGGGGGCATTTAATAGAGCACTCTGCCTCCTGAAATGCCTTATACCTCCCTATATGCCACTCTGCCCCATAATATGCCTTTTAACCCCCTAAATGCCAGAGTGGCATATAGGGGTATAAGGCATTTCTGGAGGCAGAGTGCTCTATACAATGCCTTTTAACTCCCTTAATGCCACTCTGCCTCCTGGAATGCCTTATACCTCCCTATATGCCACTCTGCCCCATAATATGCATTTTAACCCCCTAAATGCCAGAATGGGAAATAGGGGTATAAGGCATTTCTGGAGGCAGAGTGGCACATAGGAGGTCAAAAGGCATACCATGGGGCACAGTGGCATATAGAGGGTTAAAAGGCATATCATGGGCCACAGTGCCATATTGGTGTGGCAAGCCTTGGGGCAGATGTGCGTAACTGGGGGACAGGTTGGAAAATACAAGGAAATAAAAACAAAAAAAAAATATTTTTCTCAATCATAGCTTTTATTTAAAAAAAATAGTTTACATGAATTAACATTTACTGGTAAAACTTTTTTCCTTTAGGGTCGTCTTATATTCAGGCTTTTTCTTTTTTTCCTAAGTTAATATTCAGATTTTGGGGGGTCGTCTTATAATCAGGGTCGTCTTATAATCGAGCAAATACGGTATATATATAAATATATATATAAATATTAGACCCTGCTGCCGATAGCAGGTATAGATCAACACATTAACACACAAACCCAGCTTTGCATGTATAGATCAATTGAAATTCACTTGTGATCTCAGCACTGAAGGTATATATCAAATCAACAGAATCAGACATACAAATCCTGTATTTGCAGGTATACAATAATAATATATGAAACGTAGCATCGCAGGTATAGATCAAATAAATACATGGAAGCAGCATTGCAGGTATTAATCAACTGAACAAGACATACAAACCCTGTATTTGCAGGTATACATAAATAATATATGGAAAAATAGCATACCAGATATCGATCTACAGAATAACACACAAACCCAGCTTTGCAGGTGTAGATCAATTGGAATTCACATAAAAACACAGCATTAAAAGTATATTTAAAACCCCCTAAATTACAGGCATAGATCACAGGTTGCACACCCCAAAGCAAGCCCTGGCGTCCACACTGCCCATATAGAACCTGGCCAGCACCCAGATAACACACATAAGATTTGCCATCTTTGTCCCATATACACCCTGCCTGTGCCATCTTGGTCCCCAAGGCTCAAACATCCTGCTAGTGCCATCTTTGCCCTTCCACAATTATACATCTATGATACACACAAACACATTAACTCATGCTCTCCCTCATTCAGACAGTTCATCCACATATTAACTCATGCTCTCCCTCATTCAGACAGTTCATCCACATATTAACTCATGCTCTCCCTCATTCAGACAGTTCATCCACATATTAACTCATGCTCTCCCTCATTCAGACAACTCATCCACATATTAACTCATGCTCTCCCTCATTCAGACAATTCATCCACATATTAACGCATGCTCTCCCTCATTCAGACAATTCATCCACATATTAACTCATGCTCTCCCTCATTCAGACAATTCATCCACTTTAAGAAACTACGCCCCTTGGAGCTTCAAATGAGGGGCTACATGTATTTCTAGGACAAAAGTTGAGTGCACAAATAATGATGGAATATGTCGCTTTTGCTAGAAAATATGTTTTTTCTAACCATAGCGACATGTTCATTTGTGTCTTGCGCACTCCAGGTTTGTACTAGAAACACATACAGCCCCTCATTTGATGCGCCAAGGGGTGTAGTTCTTGCAAATGTGTACTTTTTGTGCCATAATTTAACTTCCTACGTGAGCAGTAATGCCACGTCAAGGCTTCAACCCTAATTACTGATCATTCACACGCCTTTCATATCTCCATTCACTCGCAGAAGCACACACCATACTTTCCATACATTCACTCACAGAAGCACACACCATTCTTTCCCCTTACAATCCCAAAGAAATGATGGTAAATGATGGTGAAATCACTTTTACAGCAAAAATAAGTTTTGCAGTAAAAATGCAAGGCGCTCCAGGGATAAGATGGTTACTCACGTACTACACAGGCTAAATGGCTGATTTTAATAATATTTGCAGTTCATCAGGATTTCAAAAATTTGCTTCCCTCAACCGTTGGCTAAATTAAAAAATGTCCCAAGTAAAATACTTAGGGATGCCAAAAAATATCTACTTTTGTTGAGCCGTTTTTCTTGTTCTGTCGCTATTGGGGCACAACTCCCAGGATACCACATTTAAAAAAATCTTGTTTAGAAACAGCGATGCGCGTCATTCATATTTAACCCCGTAAGTGCAAGAATAAATGAAAATACCAGGCATATGAGGTGTTTCCAAAAACAGGACAAATACCCAAATACACTTTTGGAGTTTTTTCCCATTTGCACTGGTTATATAAAGTTTTTATAGGTAAAACTGTGAAAATATTTCCTTTTTTCCCTAATTTCACCCACATTTTTAGATATTTTTCATACTTAATGATGGTTTATATATATAATTATTATTTCAATAGAAAGCCCTACTTGTGCTGAAAAAAACAATATATGATTTGTGTGGGTGCACTAAATGAGAAGAGAGAATTTACAGTTGAAGAAAGACATAGCTCCGATCTTTTAGCGCAACCTTAGTAATAAAAACCCAGTCCTGATGGGTTTAAGAAATCAGGATGCACTTACAGTTGGTAGTGGCACACCATAAAAGGATGTGCATCAAAGTTTTGAATCTTTAAAAGTTCAATGACCATCCGGAAAGAAAGAGAAGAAAGGTCTTCAAATCTAGTGTCCTTCTCTACCCGTTTCGCCAGTTTCCTATGGCTTACTCAGGAGAATTGTCACTTGGTAATTGAAGATCTATGTGTGTGTCCACGGCCCCGTGGGTACTTATGTGCTCAGTATTTTTCGGGTTTCAACGTAATCGCGTCAGACGAGAAGAGGAGTCAGACAGCTGTCATTAACGCATTCACGCCTGGTGACGTAACGGCCCCTTTTGACTTTTTTCTTTTCTCTTTCTGTTCCGTTGTTTGCCGGAACTTCGTTTCAACGGCAAACATAGGATAGAAACTCTGCGTTTCAAAGAGGCTCCATCCGGATCAAGGGCACAAATGCCAACCGAGAAGGGGACACGAAAAACAAATGTATCTTCTTGTATCAGGTCAGAAGAACTGATACAACGGAACTGATCATCGATTGAAAGGAGAATTTCATATGTAAAAAATATATTATTTGTTTGTTTGTCAATAAAGGACTATTAACAAATCTTATTGAATTTAAATGCATATGTTATAGACGACTATATATATAATAGATATTTTAACCCCTTCGCAACCTTTGCCGGTTCAGGACCGTCATGACATGAAGGTCACTAAATGACCTTTGACGGTCCTGAACCGTCAAAAAGTAAAATAAGCTTAGAAAGTGATCAACGATCACTTTCTTCGCTTAAACGGCGTTACTGTAATGCCTCGATGTCGAGGCATTCAGTAACGCCGAGATCGGCATCGGGCGCCATGTCTGGCCCCTCCCCGAGGCGTCAACAGCCGCCATACATTGTATGGCGGCGGACGCCCGTTTTAAAAGCGTTTAGGAGGCGATCAACGATCGCCTCCTAAACTTAAATGGTGTCGCTGGAATGCCTCGATCAGGAGGCATCCAGCGACACCAAACACTTACCTCTGGGTGGGCTGTGACCGCTCCGGAGAGCGGTCACAGCCGCCGCTGCCGGTGTTCTTCGCCATCAACAAGATGGCGGCCGCCCTGTAAAAGAAACAAACAAGTTTTTAAAGTTCGCTAGATGGTCTAGAGAACTCTGGCTCCACTTGCAGGTTGAATACAGGTACTGCATTCAACCATGCAAGTCAATGGAGCCCAGCTTTCTAATCACAATGTGATTAGTAAAATATTAAAAAAAAAAAAAAAATATGGAAAAAAAAAAATATGGAAAAAATTAAAAGTGCTAACATTTAAAAATAATTATGCAGTGATGTCACTAGATGAACCATCCAGCAAAATGTGTAAAAAAAATATAAAAAAAAAAAGTATTAAAAAAATAAAATAAAAAAATAAAGTTTATTATTTTGAGCAAGTGCTAAAATTTCTCAAAAATCTCAACAAAGAGTTAAAATAAAAGCACTTAAAAAACCCAAGGGGTGTCTAATATAAAAAAAAATGGCTGATGGGGTAAATTGGAGTGGCTGAGCTCAAAGATAGGGCATAGGTACAGACTTTCCAAAATGGACAAAAAAAGCGCACTTCCCAAATGTGGCATTTTAAATCTCAAACAACACGACAAATCCATGCATGTCGGGTATCACTGCACTCAGGAGATGTTCCTGAACACAAATTGGGGTGTTGTTTGACAGTGGCATATACCAGAACCTGTATATCTGTAACTAAAGTACAATTTGTGTGAAAGTGTAGTTGTATAATTGGTGCATGGAAAGGGTTAAAATAACAGCATTTGGAATACCCTGGGGTGTCTAGTTTTAAAAAATATATGGTTTGACGGGGTTAAATTGAGTTAACCGGCTTCAAAGATGTTCCAAAGAGGAGATGGAGGCAGAATGACCAGATTTGTTAAAAAAGATTTGGAAATCATAAAACGCTGCTTGTACTTATTGCCCTATAACTTACAAAAAACAGCAAAAAAACATAAAAACATTGGGTATTTCTAAACTCAGGACAAGTAGTAGAATCTATTTAGCTAGTTTTTTTACTTGCTTTTTTAGGTGAGTAAAATATTTTTCAAATAAAAGTCATAAAATGTGTTTTTTTTCAATTTTTCACCATGTTTTTTTTATTTTTTTTATAGTAAATAAGATGATACGATCAAAATAATGGTATCTGAAGAAAGCCCATCTTGTCCTGAAAAAAACAATATATAACTTATGTGGGTACACTAAATGGGTGAGGAGAAAATTACAGCTGAACACAAGCACCACAAAAGTATTAAAACAGCCTCGGTCCCACAGGGTACAAAACGAAAAATGAGCCCGGTCCTTAAGGGGTTAAGGAAGAAACTCCTCTCATAGGTAAGTAGTTTATTCTTAAAGCGAGTTCTGAAAAATCTTTCATTTCTACAATGAAATAAATATAATAAATCAATTAATTGAATTAATGAAAAATCGATTTAAAAAATCAATTTCAAAAAATTAATTAAAAAAATTAATTAAAATTGACGATTACGTTGAAACCCGGAGATATTCAGCACATAAGGACCAACGAGGCTGTATACACACATATAGATCTTCAATTACCAAGTGACAATTCTCCTGAGGAAGCCATAGGAAATTGGCGACGAGAAGGACACTAGATTTGAAGACCTTTCTTCTCTTTTTTTCCTGATGGTCATTGAACTTTTATGGTGTGCCACTACCAACTGTAAGTGCATCCTGATTTCTTAAAGCATTGTATCCAAAGATACTACACCATTGTAGTTTATTGTTTTTGCAGATTTTTAAGAAGCCATTAAACAGAATTTTTATCTGAATTATCTGATGGGTCTGATTCACCAAGTTTATTTATGAGTGAATTTCATATGACACATTTGGTTTCAACATATTGCACTATTATTGTTTTTTTATTTTTTCTCTTATGTACATGCGCTCCAATGGTTTGGTGGAGGAACACATTTATGAGGTTGTTGGCTCCTTATTTGTCTGGTTGCAGCTTGCTCTCCAAGGGTTAACTGGGAGGAGGTTTAATTGCACCTCTCCCAACACATTAGTTGCAGTATAAACTGCTTTGTGTGCCAACTATGTAGGAGGTGTAGCATACACAGAAAAAAAAGGTTGGAATACAGCACTCAATAGTGAGATGGTGCACGAGCCAGGGTACCACCAAGTCCTTCAATAAATCCAAAATAAAGAAGCAGAGGCTCAGCACTCAAATGATAAGGTGAGTTTATTTCACGCAGGCGACGTTTCAACTAGACTTGGGCATCAGGGGGCTCTTCGTGTTCGTCTTCGTGCTCGTCTTCGGGGGGAAAAAAATCTTCGTATTCCGCGAATATTCGCCTGTTCCTGTCTTCTCTTCGGGCGAATATTTGTGGACATTCTTCGTGTTCGGTTTTTCTTAGTTTTTTCCGCTTAATACGGGGTTAACGCGTACCGCAGTAGCTCTGGCGCCAGGAGTTTAAATGTCCGTATGAGCAACTCTATTGGTCGTCAGCAGGGGGCTCGTCTGCCAATGGTTGATGGCAGACGAGCCCCCTGCTGGCGACCAATAGGGTCGCTCGTACAGACTGTTAAACTCCTGGTGCCGTGACTTATCCTGCAGATCCCACTGGTCTCCCTGTTTTATCAGTTAAATGTCCGTACAAGCGACTTTATTGGTCGTTCGTACGGACATTTAACTGATAGAACCGGGAGACCAGTGGGATCTGCCGGGTAAGTTGCAGCATTGGGGTTTTAAAAGTCTGTACGAGCGACTCTGTTGGTCGCTCGTACAGACTTTTAAAACCCCAATGCTGCAACTTACCCTGCAGATCCCACTGGCCTCCCTGTTCTATCAGTTAAATGTCCATACGAGCGACAGGGGTTACAAAGGCCGTGCGACTAAGCCTATTGGTCACCTGCAGGGTCTTCCTCTGGCATCAACCAATTGACGCCCGAAGACGAATGCACAAGTCTAGTTTCGATACACAGGTCTTTCTCAAGCCTTAGAAACATAAGTGCACACGCTCAAATATTTATGCAAAACAAGTGATTATGGGGTCGGACCCACCCGATCCTACATAACAATTTAAAGTGACAGTGCAAACTGACCAGTCTATATATAAAGTGACAGTGCAAAGAGAGTGGGTCAATGTGTATATATAAATAAATATCATTATATTAACCCCTCCAATCCCAGGGGTTTTTGGTACCTCAAGTCCCAGAGCAATTTTGCCATTTTTGCGCTATGTCGGTTCAGCGATTATTATCTTTTCCTGTGAATAGTGTACCTATGTAAACTATATATTGTTTTTTTCAAGGAGAGATAGAGCTTTCTTTTGATACCATAGTTGGATGATTAGCTGAAAATTTAGAATGAGAAATTTAGTAAAAACTAGCGAAAATTAGAAAAAAACACCTAATTTTTTTTTTAATTTTCCCTCTGAATCCTCACAAAATTAGGTAAAGTGATGGAAAATCCCCTCCAAGTTTATCAATTCAGGTGTCCTGATTTCAGAAATACCTAATTTATATAGATTTTCCATACTTTCCCAGCACCAGGGATCATACTATAAGGTGCACTTATCCTGTCCTCCGATGAACTTCCTGGTTAAGTCAGCAGTGACGCAACCCGGAAGGGTATGCCCGATCACGCGATCGGGCAGTTTGAAATGTAACAGCATTCCGGCTTTCATGCCGGAAGCTGTTACATTGAATGCCATTTTTGTGAGCCTACGGCCATACCATCCTGAATACACCCGATCTTGACTGATCTTGGGAGCTAAGCGAGGCTGGGCCTGGTTAGTATGTGGATGGGAGACTACTTGGAAATACCAAGTGTCATAGGCTGTTAATTTGTGTGAAAGCCATACCCAAATATGTGATATTTAGGATTATTGTGAATTTAATTATTTTGGGAAAATATATTTTTATATATATTTATTAACTTTAACATTATCCTTTATCTCTTTTAGATTGTTTATTTTAGCTCGGCTGATGGTTATTCCGGGACACAGCTGGTCCTGTAGGTTTATTTAATGCTTCTTTGTAGATTTTGAGATTATGAAATATTTGACTGGTGCAGCTGCGTTGACAGACCGATCTTTAATATTGTATATTATCATGTTACAATTTTGTTACAGTAATATTTCTAGATCATATAGTGTCTGTATTTGTAGTACGCCTTAACTACCAAAGGGGCATACTCTAACCTCTATAAGTTAACAGTACCACCTGCCCCTTCCAACTCCAACCACCCATATACATCACAGGGACTCATCCACCATAGGCAACGTGTCTGAACTCAACATGTTGCCTCCTCCACATTTTAGTAGTCCTTTCCAATTAAGACCGAATTTCTAGAGCCCACAAATCCATGTCCAGTCTTAAGGTGAACCGCATCATGGCTGAACAAACCACCAGTTTCACCTTCAATGTCCACGTGTTTAACCACCAAACGACAATGATACGTCACAAATCTAGCCCCTGTTCTATTCACTCTCCTCCTTGGTTTGTTAACTCCCGCCGCAGAGTGGACGCTCCACCAAAACTAACAGGGCGTGATTTTGGACCTCACCAGGATAACAACATTTGAAGTTTTCACATTTAATATGCTTTATTAGCTTATGCACTGGTCCAACACACAAATCATTACCTCCTGCATGAATAAGCAAAATGCCAGGATGCCTCGAAATACACTTTTCCAACGTAAACCCCCAGAACCTAACCATTTAACTTGAGCCTCCGCGTGTCCAAAACCAACCGGCACCCCCAAGGTCAAATACCTGCTCTTTTCGTTGCCTAAAAAAAGTAGAGTGCCCAAAGATCAAAATAAGGCACTTTGTGAAACCTAAAGAGGTAAAGCAAACAATAGACAGCACATTTCCTACAACTAACAGCAAGCTTTCATAATAGATGTGTATGGACATACCCCTTAACTCGCCCAGTTTCCCACCCACCAATCCTTTGTATTATGTCCTTGCTTAAACCCCATCTGGATGCCCGAGTAGCCACCCCAATTCTGAATGAGTGCATTCCAAAATCATAAGGATTCTTCCCAATCCATTGCAGACATTTTCAAAAAACAGCTGTAGATTAGAATCTGGAGAGTGAGCTGTACTTCTTGTGTATTAAAAGTGGGCAAGTAACTTGTGGCCTACAGGTCATATAATCCCTCATGCCTCTACCGAGACATAACTCAGAACCCTTGCACCCTTTACCTGTTTTTGAACCACGAACCATAATTCAGATAGCCTGAGATGTCAATAAAACATCCTGTAATTGCAACCTCCTGCTTTATTATACATTGTCACCCACCAATTCATAAATATGGAACACCCAAAAAGTGCTAGGGCAGAGCCAATCTAAATTACACCTCCTCATATATAGAAAAACATATCTGCTTTAGCTGACGACAAATCTGTTCCAATAGTATAAGCGTGACAGGGCATCTTGAATCCACTGCCCTGCACCCTTTCCTATAGCCTTTTGTTGCTTGCGAGAACCAAGAATGTTTTGTCAGATCATAAGCACCCCTCAACTTGTAAGGAGGGGCCACAGCGGCTAACCACTTCTCAACAGAAGACACTGAAATCCCTCTGGCAAAATCCATATCCAGCCCCCAAAGATAACTGATCCTCCTGTAAAACTTGATTGCCTACTTCCTCCTATAGGGATTGCCACTCGTTCCAAACCTTCTCATAGGTCAACAGTGTCGTTTTCAGCCAATGATCAATATATCTGCCTAAAGACCCACTGGTGACCACGCTCTAAATCCACACAGTTACTCCTGGGTCTGCCTCTGGAGCCATGCCCTGAAAAAGCTATAAATTTTGCTGGGACAAAGTGTCAGCCAACTGATTATCGACAGCTGGAACATGCACTGCCCTCACCCCGCATTATACAGCAAATGTTCTAAAACCAAATGATGTAACAAACAAATGACTGGTAAAAAAAAAAAATGATGATAACATATTGACAGCTTGAACTATGCTACTAAATGTAATCCTTTATTCCTGAATTGCCCCCCCCCACATACTTCGACTCCACCCAAACTCCTGCAAGCCAAGCCCCTTTAAAATAATCACCAATTACCATGGAACTTGACACAAGGTATAAATCGTCATTAAAAACCACATCCGCCAACCATAATGGTCTCCCACTGTTGTAACTGGATAAACAATCTGCCTTATGTTCTGCTGTCACCCTAATAAAACGATGCACTGACCCCAGCTGTTGCCAGTGATAACCTCCTGCAGAATATCAGGCCCATTGCCAAAATGCAATTTCTCCAACAACGACTGAAGGTGAACTAACATAATCTTTGCCCCAATAACCTTAGTCAAACCCAGGAGCCCTTAATGTCTGTAACAACAACAAACACCCCTGAGAACCAGCAGGCCAACCACATAAATACAATTCTAGTTGCATCACTAGCAACCTCACGAACAACACACTCAAAAAAGGTACTGAACATGAAGTTGAACAACCAATTGACAAACGGTCCACGTAAAAAGCCCCTCTCCCAATGGCAGCTTAATGACGTAAAGCTATCCGGGTAGACCAGTAAAAAATGAAAGGCTGCCTCAATATCTGTTTTATGCATCAATGCCCTGGCCCTGGTTTCCTAATTAGGCAAATTGCTCTATTGAACGAGATATAGCTCACCTTACACAACTCCCTATCTATCCCGTCAATTATGATCTGCCTTTAGGAAAGGATAAGTGGTGTATAACGCTGTAATTTCCTAGTTCTTTTTAAGCCCTACACCCAAAGGAGATACCACTAAATCTGGCATTGATAATTTACAAAAAAGGCCCACTAATCTGCCCAATTCTACCTCCTTGCTAACGTGTTCTGTCACCACCAGGGGGTGCTCAAATTCACGTCACCTGTCAGTGGTCATAATGTTATGTATTCTCCCTTCCATATTTCTTCCCTTGTTTCGTGTTTGACGTTAGCTCCCAAGGGGCCTTTATAGCACACATATACCTCCCTCCTTGCCTAGTAAGAAAGCCGTTCATTCTCCATTTTCTTTGGGAGATACCCATCCACCAGAAGCATTGGGCATTTCTAGCGCCCAGTTATTAAGCACTATTTGAGGTGCCCCTGCTTATATAACGCCAGCCACGCCCACTTACTTACTGCCCAGGCTACAGCCTCATCTCCCCAGTTACATGATGCTGATAGGCCAACTTCTTACCGCCACACTGGTGGCCTACTAGGGGTCCAGCAGCCTTTCCACAGACGGGGAAGGGGCTCGGTGGGTTCCTAGACATAGCAGAGTGTGATACATGGCTCTCCACAGCGGATCTTCCACAAGAAGATCCCATATTTAATTTTTTAAATTGGGAAAGCCATTAAGTGTTTACCATTAGTGCATTACAATAATATAGATTGTCCAAATTTTCTTTTTAAGGAATTGTTATGAAAAAATATTACATTATAAATTATTTTCACACACCCTTATAGTATGTGGTTATAAATTTCTCTTGTTTATTTGCTTATTATTTTTTTTTATTTATATAGTGCAATACATATATTCAAGGGGCCTGACAAGACTAGAACTGACAGACCGAGACCCACCAATGCATTAAGAAGCTCACAATCTATTTTTATATCTAAAATAGGAGATGAAAACCATTTGCAGCAACATTCTGTGTAACACAAAATGGAAATACTTAAATTCCACACAAGGAAAGCTCTGGGAACATTTTAAGGCAGAATTCTGTTAAGAATACTACAGTTAAGAGCATTATACTATTTTAAATATTAATATTCTAAATATTCATCTAAAAGAAAGGATTTTAGGATATTCTAAAATATTCTCCGCAGCATCCTACTGATACGGAGGCCTCCTTATTTATTTATTATTTATAATCAAAAAAGTACATTTAAAACATACAAAAACAGACATGTATAAACGTAACAATTGATTTGTTAGCTGTCTACCTTGTTCTATGTACAGTGTTGTTTATAATCAATTTTTACATACATCATACTAACATATACAGCAGCACATACCAATAAGGACAATCAGACAAATATAATATAAACCAACTAGTGCTGCTTAGCATTTATTATGTCATTATGTTGTGTTTATAACTCGAATTATCTGTAATTTGCCCTTAGTTTTATCTTAATAAATTAAATTCTAAACAGATAATCGTATATTATACCGAGTTAAATAATGAGATAAATGCCATACGTCCATGCTTTCATCAATTATACAGCTATGTTTTTGATTTAACAGGTATCGTTAAATGTATTGCGTTGCTAAACTTGGTTGTTAACTTATTCAGTGAGGCCTCCTTATTTAAATACACAAAATATAATTTATCCGGGCGTTTGAAGCTGGATCGCGGTTATTAGAAGGCGCTTCTTTATCATTTCCCGCAATTATCTTGATTTTCCTCCCATCAAATCCTGAATGCTTGTAAATAAGGCAAAGCCCCGGAGTGAAACTGGACAGTAACAGGTCACTCCGTAATCCCGGGTTTGCCAGTCCCTCCCGAGTGCCCTGAATATCCGCCCATGTGTCCGGTTACCACGGGCACGTATGTGCGCCGCCGCTCTACTCCTGACATCGGCCCACGAAAGTACTTTTTTTGTTATTTAAAAAAACAACTTTATTTTGCATTTGACCACAGCTCCGCGTACATCCGCCTGCTCGGTTGTAACGGACTGTGGTACCCCTGACGCTTTCCCAATTTATTTATTTTTGGTCGCCTCTTTTGATTGGCTGAGGGGCTCGGCTCATAAGTGCACCTCTCTTTGTATAACACGCCCTTCTGCAGCTCAGAGGGTAGCTGCCTAGCTGGAGACAGAAGTGGCTTAGTCGTGGCGGTGAGTGTCTTAACCTCTTTAAAAAGCACAGCCTTATTTTAGCGAGGGGTTCTTTTCGTTCCAAATGTGTTCTTTTATTTTAAGGAAAGGGGTTTTTTTGTATGCTTTGGACGGTACTAAGAGTCCGTGCCATGTTTGATGAGCTGTAATTGGTGTGATATCGAATAATAACGATGAGATGTTATGCGAGATAGGCGATCACTTAAACTTTCCCCCATTACACAAATAAATGCCTTTTTTGTTCCAATGGAAGCTGTGTTTTTAAAATATTGACAAGGGTTTAGCTGTAGAAGCATAGAAGATCCACCACCAGCAGTTCCCTGCTTCCTCATTGGGCTCCTATCTAATGCTGAAAGATCGAAAATGATCACATTATAGATATATATTTTTATTTATTGCCACCACTTAAAATATAAGGGTATTGTTTTGGGGGCGAGTTTCCAGGGTTTATGGCTTCAGCTCTTTATGAAGGTCCATCCCCTCTGAGCTCCTAACCCAGAGATGTCTTGGCTGGTCATGTATGATATTTAGTTATATCCATGGGATTTTAGTCTCTTCACACACTGAATTATACATTGTACAGGGTCAGCCGCGCCCTTCCTGCTGGAGAAACCTGCCACTGCCAGCCCTTCATAATGTATAGTGAAAGGAAGGTGCTGCGCCTACAACTCTATTTAGTGCATGAAGCCCTTTAAATGCAATCAGCAGTATTCCAATGTTGTTCCTCTCCAGTTGTTAGAAACATTTAACCCTTTACTGGTGTAAAGTTTATTCAACACTGATTTGCCCAAGATATTCCTTATATTGCATCGTATGGAAAGCTACTGATGACTGCCCTATGTCCAGACCTACTGATGGTTTCATAACAAGGAGACTTGTGGCCTCGTACTGCATGTCGCTGGTAGGGGATGACTTTCCGCTGTTTATTCTTGAGTTTTCTGCTGGCGATGGAAAAAAGTGTACTCATGGGGTTAAATGACTGACAACTCCGGTATTTCCTATACCGCAAACATTGGAGCTACTAAGCAGTTTTCTTTTATTCATGGCCTTACATGGTATATAAAGTACTTTCACATGTGGTGATACTCAAACTAGTGATGGGAAGTTCGGATCATTAAAGTGAATCGGATCATTTCGATTCGTTCACTGAAATGATCCGATTCATGATCCGGATCTTCGGATCACTCAGTGTGTCTGCACGGAGTTACTGTTTTCCAGTAACTCCGTGCAGGCACACTAACGATTGGCCCCGCCCCTTTCATTATGAATCCTCCCCCCTGCCTCCAGTGATGTCAATGAAGGCAGAGAGTCGTTCAAAGATTCGGATCTTACAGGGATCCGAATCTTACAGTGATCCGGATCACTGTAAGATCCGGATCATTGTAAGATCCGGATCATTGTAAGATCCGGATCATTGTAAGATCCGGATCATTGTAAGATCCGGATCATTGTAAGATCCGGATCTTTGAACGACTCTCTGCCTTCATTGGCATTCTAATCATTCAGAGAATGTACCATACTGTTATAAATAATACATTAATAATCACTGCCCCCAGGATTTACATCCCCCTTTACCTGCAACTGCACCTTAAGCTAACTTTATTAAATTAATTAAATTAACCCTCACCATTAAATTAACCCTAAACACCCCATCAACCATGACTGCCCTAAAATTAACCCTTAACACCCCATCAACCATGACTGCCCCTAAAATTAACCCTTAACACCCCATTAACCATAACTGCCCCCAAATTAACCCTAAACACCCCATTAAGCATAACTGCCCCCAAATTAACACTAAAGACCCCATTAAGCATAACTGCCCCCAAATTAACACTAAAACCCCATTAAGCATAACTGCCCCCAAATTAACACTAAAGACCCCATTAAGCATAACTTCCCCCAAATTAACCCTAAACACCCCATTAAGCATAACTGCCCCCAAATTAACCCTAAACACCTCATTAAGCATAAATGCCCCTAAATTAACCCTAAACACCTCATTAAGCATAACTGCCCCTAAATTAACACTAAAGACCCCATTAAGCATAACTACCCCCAAATTAACCCTAAACACCTCATTAAGCATAACTGCCCCTAAATTAACACTAAAGACCCATTAAGCATAACTGCCCCCAAATTAACCCTAAACACCTCATTAAGCATAACTGCCCCTAAATTAACACTAAAGACCCCATTAAGCATAACTGCCCCTAAATTATCCCTAAACACCCCATTAAGCATAACTGCCCCCAAATTAACACTAAAGACCCCATCAACCATACCAATTTATTAGGTAATTTATCTGGAGTACATGCAATTAATTTAGGGGCAGTTATGGTTAATGGAGTATTTAGGGTTAATTTCAGGGGCCGTTATGGTTAATGGGGTCTTTAGGGTTAATTTCAGGGGCCGTTATGGTTAATGGGATCTTTACGGTTAATTTCAGGGGTAGTTATGGTTGATGGGGTATAAGGGTTAATTTTATGCTGATGACTGAGGGTTAATTTCATTAATTTAATAAAGTTAACTGTCGGTGCAGTTATAGGTAAAGGGGGGCAAACTCAGGGGAATCTAAATCCTGGGGGCAGTGTGAACATTATTAATGTATTTATTTATAAAAGTATGGTATCAGTGATATTCTCTGAATGATTCGAATCTCTGTAAGATTCGGATCCTTGTAAGATCCGGATCCCTGTAAGATTCGAATCATTCGACTCTTCGGATCATTCGACTCTTCGGATCATTCGACTCTTCGGTTCATTCGACTCTTCGGTTCATTCGACTCTTTGAACGACTCTATGAGTCATCGTTCCTGTGTGAATTAATGAGCTGTAACCTGACCCCAGAGTGCTCTGCAGATGACTCACAGCTCTAGGATCAGGTTACAGCTGCATGATTCACAGACTGAACCGCTACAAACGAATCGTTCAGTCTAGTGAACCGACTCATCCGGATCACTAAAAAGAACCGGATCAAATGAACGATTCGTTCATGATCCGGACATCACTAACTCAAACTACCGTTTTCCTTACTTGCTAGTACAAAAAAAATGGACGGTTTTATTCCACCCAGATTCATTTTATATATTAAGCACACAGGAAAGGGCTGGCTCCTTCTGGCCAAAAGCACATAAGTTGGACTGGCCTTGTTTCCAAGAATATGGACCCAGCCAATACACCTTCTCAGGAAGAACAGTCCAACTCGGAGCCCCCAAATCCTGTATATGAAATTATGGCTACACCTTTAACCATACACCCTGAAATCACGTGTCCCTGTTAGCCAGAAACGTTTAGTAGTTATCTTCAACCTTCATAGCAGGACCTCCCAGGGGCAATCTGCCCCCTCCCAAAATATTATACCATGAGGCAAAAAGTATTTTGGATTTACTCAAAAGTATCCAGAATGTAGGCTGAATGCATGGTTTATTTTAAGGACCCATCTCCATTTTTTATCATTTATTAAAAAAATTTTGTTGTTACGGTGTCCATTATACTTTTTCAGGGCCATTGCCAACTTTTGGAATATGCAGCAAATGTCACTACATATGTTCGGTGTGGACGGGCGGGGGGGGGGGGTCAGTATCCTGATTCCCTCTACCAATGTCATAGTAAAAAAATATAATACAATGTGCAGTTGGTCATAAAATATTACCCTAAGATCAAAACTCCCCCCCCCCGTTCCTTTTGATTACAAAGACTAACAAATGTAGTCCTGAATCAGTACTTTTCCGTAGACAGATCGAAGCAGCGTGCTTTAAATGTGCCACAATGCATGAAGACAGACCCCCATTTATGTATAATAAAAAAAATAAAAAATAAACCCCAATCATGAGGTTTAAAAACAAAAAAATATGTACTCTTCTGTATTCATTTTAAATTCATTAAACCTGTTAAATTGTTTTAATAGGTTTGATGCATTTAAAATGAATACAAAAGTGTGTAATTTTTATATATATATTTTATAATTAATTTTTTTTTTATACCTCATAATGTGCCCCATCTTAGAAAAACATGATGTTGCCTGGTAGCCGTCTTGCCTTTTGCAGGGTACAGGTGAGGTAAGCCGAGTGTTAAGTTAAATAAATAAGTCTATTCATTTTCTGTGACATTGCTTGTGTTGTGCTCCTGCAGCCAAGGCGTTGGAGCGAATGCCTGATGCATCGGCACAGAACAGTGAGGCAATAGTTGTTTCTGACAGCTAAAATATGATGCCATCAGAATGCCAACACATAAACAGGAGTTGCTTCACTGTTACATTTTAATAGGTAGTCTGATAAGCATTTATTCTGGTTCTGTAGGCAAAAAACTGGTCAACATTCTCCTCGTAATCTTAAACGGGTTAGTGTAGAACAAATAACCAGAAGTTAATTAAAGGGAAACTGTCATGCATTTTGTTTGTCTCGTGTTTACAGCTACTAAGAATTTATGTGTTCAATGACTGATTAAGGGCAGTCTAGATGCACCGAATAGAAACATTCAGCATTTCCTGATGCAAGGACTCAAGCCTCAGTCAGTCCTTGGTCCGGTCCCATAGTCATCCATTCCGTTCAAATTCACTTACTGTATTACCCTTCATCCCTTGTGCTGGGAGGCTGTTCTATCTATTTAACTACCACTCTCAGTAAAGTAGAACTTTCTCACATTACATCTAAGCCCCTGACCCTATGGTGTGCAATTATTTCCTTGTTCTAACATTTCTCCTCCTTTCAACAAAGCTATACTTTGTTAAATCCCATTAGGTATGTAAATGTTTCTATGACATCTCCCCTCATCCAAGTTATACATATCGAGATTATTTAATCCATCCTGCAAAGCACTTAGCATTTCATCGCTCTCTTCCGTACTCTCTTCAGTTTGTCACTATCCTTCTGGAGTTTGGGTCTTCAGGGCCGTACGCAGTACTCTAGGTGAGGTCTGACCAGAAGAACCTCTCTCTTCCTGCTACTTATGCCTCTCTATACAACCCAGCACTCTGCTAGCTTTTTGCAATGGTTTATTGCTTTGCCTGCTTTCCTTTTTAAATTACCAGAAATAATGACTCCTAAATCCCTCTCTTGCCGAACATTGTTCTCAATGCTATTATCTGCCTTCAAATTTTTACATCCGAAGTGTACTATTTTATATCAACATTAAGCTGCAGCTGCCACACTCCACCATTCTTCTAATTTACTTAAATCCTTCACCATTTGACTTGTTCTACCCATAAAGTCTACCTTGTTGCAGACCTATGTATCATCTGCAAAATTACATACCTTACCATTAAAACCTTCTGTAACATCACTAATAAAAATACTAAAAAGTACATATCTGACAATACTGATCCCTGAGGTACCCCGCAAGTCTTCTCTAAATACATGCCATTAATCTTCTGCCTCCGGTCACTCATCCATTAACTTATCCATTCACCTATTTTGACATCCAAAAGACTGACACCCTCGTATAAGACTTCTAAATATCAAACTTCATACTAAAATGTAGATAAGCGATATCTACTCTCCTCCTTCATGTTTTAGTTACAGAGTCAAGAAAATCCTTGAGTCATTGTCAAAACCTATTCTTGTCAAACTATTTCATGCAAATTGTAAATGCTTCCTTTGATACCCTTTCTCTGGTTAAATGGAACCAATTGGCATTTGTTTCACATTCTACCATCATATCAATAAAAAAATTAAATTATGGTAGTATTTCTGACTTCTCCTCCTTTATGATGTACATTGAGCAGAGCTGCAAATTTTAGGTTACGTCTTGCACATCACTTACGTTTTTTTTTTTACCAGATAGTTAGGTACATGAGGGCAGGATATTGACTGGTATATTCTTGTGTACTTCTGGAAGCCAGCACATTATAGAAAGAGTTGTGCAGATTTCCTTTGATCAAACCTTCCGAACCAGAATGGTCACATTCCAGATTGTCCCAAAACCTATGTCTTATACCTGTAAGCAGCATTCCCCACCCCCACTTAGGGAAAGCTACTTGTTCACGATGCTAATAGCTGATACTTGCTTTATGGCAGGCGGCACGCTGTACCTACACAATGTGCATGCATGATGTTGCATTGCATTCATATGCAATGGGGATGTGTTCACTGTGCTTTCTCAATTTAAGAGGCAGTCTAGTCCCCAAAATAGTTAATATTTTATAAATATATATATAAAATGTATGTTAGTCCATGCACCCCTGCATTTTACGCTGCATAGAATTGTATCAGCAGGAGGCATACTTAAGTGTAGTTCCTGTGCATGGTGCATTTGAATGCCATCAGTAAGGATATATTCATATCCAGCTCAACATCGGACACATGGGAGGTATTCTCCTTCTACCAGATTCTCCGTGGCCACCTGTGAATTTGAATTTTGGGGCTGCCATGGATTAAAATGGGGTCAGGTTCTGGTAGGACTTGCAGAGAAAGTAGGGTTAGTTAGGCTACAGCATTTTCCCAAGGTAGTCCAGCAAGTGTGTTACAGGTTTCTACTTTGGATCTTGGTGAATAGAAGATGTTCTTTTGACACCAGCAAAGAAACAGTCGCTCACATCTCTTTGGTTATGGTAACAATAGAACATTATATACAAATAACACTAATAACAATATTTTGGTGAATGTTTTAGATGGCCAGAACTTTTACTCGGTTGAGGCAGCGCAGTGTATTTCGACTATCTGTTAACTTGCTGAATGAAAATAGCTTGGATTAAAAAACTAAGCCTGTCAGAACTCCTCAAACAATACAAATGCTAGTGCAGCATTCCCAAAGGGGTGTCTGGAAAAAGGGGGTGAGGGGTTATTGGACAATGATAATAAAAAAACCAAAATGCTGAGTACAGTTTAAAACAATAATCAGCATGTTGCTGAGTAGCTAGAGTATTCAGTGCGTCTCCCCCTGCCAAGTTTTATCCAATTCTATGTTCCCTGCCAGTACTGAAACTGCGAACAAGCATCTGTGTACAAGCATCTTTTTGTGGGACTAGAATTTTTAAATACGAGTACATCTAATGAGGATTCTGAGATTGTCCCTACTTCCTTGTAAGCCTGAAGCTAGCAGCTCTTTACCTTAAAGTTTGAAGGCATAAGTAGCCTAAAGTACATACAAAGCTGGGCAGAAGTATAAAGTGTGTGTGTGAATGGTTTTCTTTCCTCTACCCATCATTGATTAACTTAAAACAACTTGTTAGTGAGAGTCGGCTGTCTATACCAAAACATAGAACAGGGAATTCTGAAAAGATCAAGGTTCTACTGGAATTCATGAAGTTTATCTGACCTCCAAGTGGTGCAGTTTAAGATCTTACTGATAGAGGATTGACTTGCTAGTACGTTTTATGATGCCACAAAGATGACTTGGTTTGTGTGGGTGCTATGTTTGAGTGTGTGACTACGTGAAAAAGAACGCCTAAATATTTTGGCCCAGAAAGTAGCCTATATATATATGGGTAGCTGATGTATGTCAAAGGCCAGGCTTAGCTTTTCTTTGGGGAAATACCTTACTGGTGTGAAACTTTTTAGAGTTTCCATAAGTGGAAAAGCATGCGCTGAGAAGGTGACTTAGTTGGTCCCTTGATACTACCTATATAAAGGTGCTGTATATTTAGTATGCCTTAAACCTAGATGGATTTGTTATTTTTATCTGAAGGTTAATCAAATAAAAACAATATAGACTTTGAGAATCGCTTTCCATGGTTATGTCGGCAACCTATTAGTGCTATTAGGGACAAGTGATTGTTAATCGCCAAACTTTGCAGGAATTATTTCTTGAAAGGGCTTGGATATCCAACGGCAGCAAGAATGTTTCTAGTCCAGCATGTAGTTCCAAAAGTGTTAAATTTGTAGATAGTTAAAAGAAAGACCTGACATATGTGACATTACCCAGGGTGAGGTGTTGATACACAAGTCCAATGGGTGCAAGAAGATAGTAACACAAAGTATGACCATAAGAAGACGAAGAACCGCAAGAGATGACGTTTTGAGTGCATTGGAGCCTGGATATTCCTTTTGGGGGGGGTTGAGCCTTGTTTTGTTATAGATTCTATTAGTGCTAAAGCAAGTCATCTCGTTTGTCTTACACTTTGTGTAGAACCTGGGCCATGATAATTTTAGTAACTCTTATATGAACGAAGACACAGAGTGCACGAAGGAGAAAAAGTGGAGTTAAAGTACAAAAGGGAACAACTGATAGAAGGAAAGCTGCACTCTTAATCCAACTCCACCACCATGCTCTGCTCTGAGCACATTTGGGTTCCCCAACCTAATCACAGTTGCTTGAAGTGACCCCAAAGACACTTGTGTTTTGTGTTGTGTAAGCCAGGGGTAGGCAAACTGAGGCTCCCTGATCAGGCCCGGACTGGGACAAAAAATAGGCTCGGGCATTTAAGACTGAGCAGCCCATTTTTATTTATTTATTTATTTTTTGTTAAACCAAATTCTGACAAATATAATATACCATTTCTTGTTATATTTCAGCATGCTTTTGTCACTGTAATCAATTAGCATTACATAAATATATAATAAATGAATCATAACGTCATGCAATTTATAAAGTGCTATATCTTTAATGAAAGATTCAAAATAGTATCAAAACAAATCTTTGACCATTTAGTTGGTACTTAGAAAGAGGTAGAAACTTTGTAGAAAAAAAAAAACAAAACAACAAAACAAACTGTCTGGGTATAACAAGCTATTAACTATTAGCTACAACTATTAACTACAAGCTATTAGAGCAGGAGATAAGAGATTCTAAATTAGACAGAATTTGCAATCAAGGCAGCAAAGTTTAGAGTACCTTTTGGAAGACATCCTATTATCTAATGAATCTATATATATATGAAAAACAGACAAACAAAAACAACCTGCCACTGATTTTTCAAACGTGTGTGTGTGTGTGTATATATATATATATATATATATATATATATATATATATATATATATATATCTCACATTAAATATCAGTCACAAACTCACAGCACTACACGGAAACAATCTTTAAAGCTGAAATGCCCCATAAAAATGGAGGGCTTGAATAGGCCTCTGAACTAGGGCTGCAACTAACGATTATTTTAATAATCGATTAGTTGGCCAATGATTTTTTTGATTAATCGATTAATCAGATAAAAAAAAAAAAATTCAAATTTTTCGTTTATTTAAAATAAAAACTTATAAGATGTGTCATTAACACTTTTATCTCTTTATCACAATCACATTTCTCTATTCGCCTTCTTATTTTACTGACATAATAATTAAAGGTATATTTATAAGGTACAAGAACCCAAAACGCATTTCTCAAACTAAGTTTTTTGTTTTTTTTACCAAAATACCAAAAAAAAAGCTTTACTAGTAAATATTAGTTAATGTAAAAACTATGAGAAAAATGCCTCTTGTTTATATTTTTTTTTTATTTGACAACCAGCCCCCCAGTTATGCAAATCTGCCCCCAGCTTGCCACACTGCCCCTGGAATGCCTTATACCCTCCTATATGCCAGAGATGCCACTGTGCCCCCTGATATCCCTTATACCTCCTATATGACACTCTGTCTCGTGATATGCCTTTTACCCCCGATATGCCTTATACCCCCAGATATGTCTTATGCCCCCCAGATATAAGAAAAACTGACAGCGCTAAAATAGGTATGAAAATATATGCTTTAATAAATAGACAAAAAAAATAGATAATACATAATACAATATCAATATATATAAATATGGACAATACAAGCAATAAATCAAATATTACAGCAATTAAAAAAAAATTCAAGAATGCACATAATTAATAGATCCCGAAAAAATTCTATCTGCCCACCAGGGGTTAATATATCAACAGAAGAAACATGGGGCAAATAAGCAAAAAAATAAAGATAATACTCCAGGCTAAGCTTACCCAGTGGTGCTTATTTGCCCTGTTTTTCTTCTGTTGATATATTAACCCCTGTTGGGGCAGATGGAAGTGAAGTAGTGGAAGTTGCACACTAAAATCCAAATTCCCCGCAGCACTGCAGGGGACCTGGATCCTCTCTCGCAGCCAGTCACAAACTAAGAAACTCAGACAACGCCAACTGAATTGCGGCGCTCAGCCAATCCTCTAGGCTGAGCAATGTGACTAACAAAAGTCAGCATACACGGGACCCCTGAAGCCACAATCTAGTGCCACAAATCCTTTTTAATAAGATACGCAGGTTGAAATAAGAGTAAATAACACAATACCTTTTACTTTTGCTGGGCCTAGAATGTTTTGACCTCTGAAGTGACAAATTCAGGAGGGCGTTTTATCTCTGGATAAGTAAAAATTAAATAGTTCAATTTAATCCTACAGAAAGTAAAGGGCCAGAAAACAGATGACTAAATACACATCAGGACAGGCTCTGCCACCCAGTCAGTCACAAACACCAGGACAGGCTCTGCCACACTGACACCTAAACACAAACACCAGGACAGGCTCTGCCACACTGACACCTAAACACAAACACCAGGACAGGCTCTGCCACACTGACACGCGCATCCGGAGGGTTTCCACAGACGCTTTCCCTTTGATTTAGGTGATGGCCGCAGCTGGCTCTCTTGTGTATTGATGCTGCCAGCCCCGACGTGTATTTATGCACTCAAGAGAGCCCCCCATTGTGTATTTATGCCCCCAGCCAGCCCCACTTTAGTATTGATTTATGTGATGCACTGATGCCCCAGCCAGCACCCGCTTGTGAATTAATGCCCCCACACCCTTGCGTATTGCCCGGTCAGCCAGCCCTACATTGTGGATTTATGCCAGCCACCCCCCTTTAGTATCAAATCAGACCTGGCACCCAGACCTGCCTAGGACCCAGATTGGAAGAATAGGACTTGCCATCTTTGCTCCCAAAACAGCCCGCCTGTGGCATCTTTGCCCCCAAAACAGCCCGCCTGTGGCATCTTTGCCACCAAAACAGCCCGCCTGTGGCATCTTTGCCACCAAAACAGCCCGCCTGTGGCATCTTTGCCACCAAAACAGCCCGCCTGTGGCATCTTTGCCACCAAAACAGCCCGCCTGTGGCATCTTTGCCCCACCCCTTACACATCCATGCTATCACACACACACATATTAATTCACAAATATTTACTCACTAATTCAGATAATCCATTCACTCATTCAGATATTCATACATTGATACTCATTAATTCCCTCATTCAGACGCTCATTTACATATACTCATTCACATTCATTCACCCACTCCTTCACAGATACTCATTAATTCACTCACTCAATCTCAAATACTCCATCATGCAGCCTCCCCTTACCTGAACAACTGAAGAGGTAAAAAGTATGTGCCGCTCGGCGCTCGCAGATCAACCTGTTCTAATGCACAGGAGGAAGCAGATGCGCAGCAGGGTCATGTGACCTCGCGTACGTCACGTGATTCTGTTGGATTCCTGCGTCCCCAGCATCCTCGGCTCGCGCGCGTCTGCCAGTAAGTAGCGGGCACCCGCCGAATTAATCGTGGGGGTTGCCCGGCCCCCCTAGAGTGGCGGGCCCGGTCGCAGTTGCTGCAGGGTTAAGGGGCAGGTGCCCCTTTTGCCCTGCGTTATAGACGGCCGCATAGGCCCAGTCAGTCCGGTCCTGACTGGGCCTATTTTAAGTTAGGGGCCTGGAGCTGCAGCTCCATCAGCCCCTAAGTCAATCCGGCCCACCGGGCAAATGCCCGGTGTGCCCCATGGCCAGTCCGCGCCTGTCCCTGATGTTGTGGACTACATCTCCCATAATGCTCTTAGTCATACTGCTGACAAAGCATCAAGGGAAATGTAGTTCACAACATCTGAAGAGCCGAAGGTTGCCTACCCCTGGTGTAAGCAGTTGGCATACCGTGGATTTTACAGATTAAAGCTGTGACCCTATGCATTGTGCTTTTTTTATGATATATCTAATGACCAAGCAACTGTGATTGTGTTCTGTGGAAAAGGTTAGAGAGGCACTGAGAGAACGAGAAAGCATGTATGTTCCCGTTATATATTTACTTCGTTTTACACCAGAAACGCAACCCAGGGTAAAATGTGTCATACCTGTACTGAAATTGGGAAAAGACAAAGTAGTAGTCCAAGTTTAAGTTTAAAAGTCTCATTGATCATTAGAAAATCCTTTTTGCAATTCTATTACACAGCTGCATCGTTGGGTATTGGGGCACCCACCGCTATCTTATTCTTGACGTTGTATGCTGTCAATAAAGGGTTTTTTTTCTTCTTTTCATGATGACGTAGAACCCTCATGAAGGTTTTAAGGTGCTAACTTGGTGAGGGACTATTTTTAGAAACATGTTACTGTTTAATTTTGCGCTATTAAATTTTAAGATCCTAAAGGGTAAATCCAAGGGTGGGGGGGGAATCTCCTTTATCATAATACAGTGCTGTATACAGTAATGTAGGTTACCACTTAAAACCAAGTTTTTCTATCTGATTGTGTTTGAATAAACTTCCTTCATCTGAAGGCTGCCATTGTTGGTCATGTGAAATTTTGGGAAGACTTCCCCTGCTCAAACACCATACAGAGCTGATTCTAAATGGCAATGCTAATGGGGCTTGTTCCCCATTTATTAGTGAGAGGGTCTAGATGGTTAAGACTGGGCTTTTTGTATTGTTTACCACACGGAGAATAAGGTTTCAGGGTGTTTGTCTAATAGACTGGGATAAAACGGCTAAGATGTACAGAGGCCGGAAAATACTGTATTATCTAAACACTGAAAATTTATTTTTAATCGGACACCAGTAATAATAAAATGGATGTTTAATGCTGTCTGCATAGGGGACTGTTCTGTAGCTGCCAGTGCTTGGGGTTGCGTAAGGTGACTTCAAGATCTCACCCCTGTGACGCCTGCTGGCACAAGTGAGCTAAAGAATCCTATTAACTGCACACTAGATAAGGGACATTTGGCCCTTCTAGGCTACCCATTATTCCACCTGCTATAAATCCTGAAACATTTCATGGCTTTCATACCTTGCACTGTATCAGCAGTTATGGCTGTGCCTAGGTTATTCTATCTTTCCCTCTGCTCATTAAAGCAGGTGTCTCAAATCTTCTAATTTTAGACAATGACCTCTCCTAGCATTTCCACTCCAGTGCCTCCTGCACTTCGTTGTTTTGGTTTTTAAATTTAAAATCCTACCCTACCCTACCTTCCTTCCTAGCTGTGTTCAGGTATCTTTTCTGATAAGCTTTATCCTATTAATTTTGGACTATGACCTCTTATGCTTCCTTCTTGCATAAACTGGCATGGGTATAGTCTGAGAGTGGCTGAACGGTAAAATGTAATGTTATATCCCTGGGCTTAGATGTAGACCGTGTGCAGTTGAAAGGCTTCACGACATGAAGCACCCCTTGACATACCCCCTCCGCTCCCATCACATGTGTACATTGGATAAGGTCTCTTTCGATGCCAGGTAAGAAAGGCAAATGTGAGGCGGTTTAAGTTTGATTGAAAGATAAAGAACGATAATGGTAGAGAAGGAAACAGACGCTTGTGACACTGGGAGGGAGAACAGCTATGAGGGCTGTCTTACCAACAGGATAAAATCTCAGTAGCGAGAGGGAGACTTCTGCCCCTTTGATTGCCCCTGCCAAGTATTTGCTCCAGTGGGCCATGAGTTCAAGCCGGGTTTAGCCATAACAGGCTATACAGGTTTGCAACTTTAATTGCTTTCTCTGCCTCCCCACTTTATTCAATGTGTATCCGCATTATCCCTGTCCTGTGGGTTTGATTTGTGAACTTTTTATTTTTTATGTCCATTTATGTATAGGTCCTGCGTCTTCTGAGACATGTCTGTAAACAGATAAAACGCCTGAAGAGAATCTTTCGTGTGTGTGTGGTGGGGAAGAATCAATTTGCATCAGTTGCAGGCAGTGTCAATTAACTATACTGTGTGTTAAGGAAGTACAGTATGATTTGCGAATGAATGCAGATAAGAATCTATCACGTAAAGTCTATTGACTCTTGAAGATGACTCTGAGATTTATTTATTTTTTGTTTCCTTTTAACTTTTATACAGGTCCTGGTGGCTTCTCTGAAGTAAGGAGCTGCAATGCCAAAGTACATTTTGAATATTTAGCCTCTGCCACAGACAATGCCACCTGCATGGTATTTCATATTTTAAAAAGCTCCTATGAACATAATCGCCTGTTAATTGCTGCTTAGAGAAATTAAAAATGAATTCCCTAACACATTGGATTTGCCTTCCTAAGAGAAGAACTATATGAATATGTAATCAAACCACCTCAATCTGTCATAATGCTCATCTCTGCTAGAAGGTTAAAACGGTGCCAATTCCTGCAGATACTTACAACATGCTTTGTTTTGTCCCTGATGCTTATGTGGGTTCAGGATGATAACGATTTCGTGAATCATATAAAATCGTATTCCTACAGATACCTCATAAATAGCTATGATTTTATAAACGAGAGCTTGTCAATTACTCATGGCAATTCTGATGGAACAAGAAACTACAAATATTTGATGACTAACCAAGATAAATGCCAAAATGAAGATGTGCTTCTTCTACTGTTTGTAAAGACTTCCCCTAAAAATCGGAAACGTCGTGATGCAATTAGAAGAACCTGGGGTAATGAGTTGTACATCCGATCGCAACATGCAGCTAATATAAAGGTTGTGTTTGCCCTGGGCATTGACAGTGACCCAGTCAAAAGTCAGATTGTCCAGAGGGAGCTGGTCGCTGAAAATACCAGATACAATGATCTAGTTCAACAAGATTTCCTTGATACTTTCCACAACCTTACTCTGAAGTTACTATTACAGTTTGGGTGGGTGAACTCTTACTGTTCCAACGCCAAATTTGTTATGTCTGCCGACGATGACATCTTTATCCATACCCCTAATCTAGTCTCGTACTTGAAAATTTTGGATCTGATTGGGGTGCAAGACTTTTGGATAGGCAGGGTTCACCGTGGATCCCCACCCGTACGGAACAAAAAGAGCAAGTATTATGTTTCGTATGAAATGTATCCGTGGGCCTCTTATCCTGATTATACTGCTGGGGCTGCATATGTAGTGTCCAGAGATGTGGCTGCAAAAGTATATGAAGCATCACAAACATTAAGTACAAATTTATACATAGATGATGTTTTCATGGGTATCTGTGCTAATAAAGTGGGTGTTGTGCCTCAATATCACGTATTTTTCTCAGGAGAAGGAAAAGCCCCTTATCACCCATGCATCTACAGCAAAATGATCACATCCCATGGACACTTGGATGACATTGATTATCTGTGGAGACAAGCTACAGACCCCAAAGTATACTCTCTAACAACCGGGTTTTTGGGAGACATGTATTGCAAATTTGTTAAAATAATGCTTCTCTGCAGGATTCATTATGTGGAAACCTATCCATGTTCAGCTGCGTGGTCCTAGTACTTGAATTAATAAATATTTGATTAAAGATATTTTTTCCGGTACTCTATATTAAACAGAGTAACTCCCATTGTTGATGTAGCATTCAAATGGAATGCTGGAAAAATTTTAACTTTTTAAAAGTGAAAAGATTCCTTGGTGTAGTAACACGTTAAACGTTATTCAGTCAATTATTTTTTATTTTTTTGTTTTTGTTTTTTTTCTTTAATGTTAATGTATTCAATTTAAAAAAAAATTGCTCCATGCATTCTTTTCCATTGCTGTTTCTGCAATATGATTCAAGCAGTTTCATGTTTTTTGTAGTTTAGTAGTTCCTTGAACAAGATTACACTTTCCATTGGGAAATATAAACCTTTTTATTTTTATAATGGATTACTGTATTAGTATAGAAAAAGTCTTACAATGTTTCAGCAGGCCATGCCAAAAATTATAATTACCTACCTTACACTAAAGTCATGCGTTTTTTGTTTTGTTTTTTTAAAATACATCCTGAAAACTTGGGGGGGGGGGCTTTTATTCATGGGACTACAGATTTAATCTTTGAAGCTAAATTGCCAAGGTAGTCTTATGAGAAATGTCTTTGGAAGCCTTAATATATATGTGTGGTTTATTTTTGTTTGTTAGTATTGCAGTTTACTAATATCTACAGCAGTTAGAAATGTGTAATTTTATTTTTTCCCCCATTGTAAAAATGTTTGAACTACAGCAGGTCTGTTTTTTTAAATGTAGATTCTTTATGGCTTTTTTTAATATTATGAAAGGAATGAAGGCTTAACACTGTAGAAAAGAGCTGACCTTGAGCATGTAGTGAATGGTTTATTTAATTTTTTTTAATTATTATTATTGCAATAAACGAGTTGTTTTAATACAATGCATTTCCTACACCATGGAAGTGTGTTTTTTGTTTTCTCCTTTTAAATAAATATTCTACAAAAAGTGACATCTTCTTGAGCTTGGATATCTCTAAAATAACAAAATAATTCCCATACATCCCTGTGCACCATTGAGGCAAATAGTGTTGGATTCACTAATGTCCTTCATTCAGCTAAATGGGCAGTATTTAAGTTATTTGCTTAGATTACGGGTTCTAGAATATATTGCAGTGATTGCAATTGGCCAGATTCAACAATGTCCCAATTAGCACGGGGGGGAAGGATGGCCACACATCTAATTTCCAATTAGAAAAATGCACACGTACCAAATGTGGCCTTTTAGTTCCCCCCAAAAATGACAAACCCATGCATGTGGGGTATCACTGTACTCAGGAGATGTTGCTGAACACATATTGGGGTGTCGTGTGACAGCGTCATATACCAGGAGCTGTAAATTCATACATAAAGTAGGTGTGTGTGGGAAAAATACACACACAAAAAATACTACTGCAAACTTTGAAAAAATGCTGGTGGTAAAATGTGTGCATGTAAAGAGTTAAAATACCAGCATTTAAAATACCCTGGGGTGTCTAGTTTTCAAAAATATATGGTTTTGTTGGACACACTGAAATGGCCCGGCTCAAAGATGTACCAAATAGGGCATGGGCAGTGGATCCCCAAATGCCAAAGTTCAACATTGAAAAATGTGCATGCCCCAAATGTGGCCCTTTTGCCCCCAAACAGCCAGGCAAAATCATTCATGTGAGGTATCGCTGTACTCAGGAGATGTTGCTAAACACATATTGGGGTGTTTTATGATAGTGACATATACCAGAACCTGTTTATTCATACCTAAAGTAAAATGTGTGTGAAAAAACAAATGCAAAAAAAATGACTAACATAAAGTTTGACAAAGGCTGATGGTAGAATTAGTGCTTGGAAAGGGTTAAAATACTAGCACTTGGAATACCCTGGGCTGTCTAGTTTTCAAAAATATATGACTTGATGGGGTAAATTGCATTGGCCGGCTTCAAAGATACCCAAAATGGCACATGGGGGGAAGAATTACCAGATTTGGAAAAAAAGGCTTTGAAATAGCAAAACGCTACCTGTACGTTTTGCCCCATAATGTGTAGAAAAAAGCAAAAAAACATAATAACATTGGGTATTTCTAAACTCAGGACAAATAGTAGAATCTATTTAGCAGGTTTTTTCATTACCTTTTATAGATGAGTAAAAGATTTTTCAACTAAAAGTTATAAACAGTCATTTTTTTCTACATTTTTCACCATATTTTATACTTTTTTTAATAGTAAATAATATGATACAATCAAAACAATGTCATCTAAAGAAAGCCCTTCTTGTCCTGAAAAAAAACAATATCTAATGTGTGTGGGTTCAGTAAACGGGAAAGAAGAAAATGTTAAGATGTTTCTTTAACAATAAAATCTATATTTTTGTACTCATGGCATTCTACAGTATTTTCAAGCCAAACACTTGAATGACACATAGTATTTAGAGAGATGGGTATTCCCATCTTCTGTATATACACATAAAGTGGGTTCCTAATGCATATATCAAACGCACATTAAAATAATAATTAAAAAAAGTGTACTCGGTGTACAGAATGCTGAAGTGTATGATCGATTATTGACTCACCGCTATCCAGTGATAATAGACAAAAGACAGCTGCTTCCTATTTACAAATTTCCTTAAATTTGTGATGACTTACTTCTTTCGTGAAGATAAATTCTCCTCACTTTCACTCATCACTAGTGATCGGCTTGTTCCACCTTGGCTAGCTTCATGCATTACTTCAATCTATGGTGAAGACAGAAAACAGAACGTATAAAAAAATTAAAACGATGCAAAAATAATAATTGTGTGTTTTAAGCATCTTTGTGCACAGTCCGTAATATGTTTTCTGGGTCATGTGTTCAGAGGTGGCACTAGGGCAGGATGGTGTCTGCCCAGTTTTTAACTTATGCAGACTTGGTTTGGGGGCTGCTGATGGATATATCTAACTAGGGGAACACTATTTTTTATAGATGCTTAGAATTATCAAAGATTATATGCTGTTACAAAAAGCTAGAGCTCTGATTAACCAGACCATTATTATCAACCATATATATTGGGTTTGTTGTATGCTTCCCAGAAGCCTCGTTTCTGGCTGGACTAGATATACAGTAGCCAAACTCTGCATTGTGTATCCACAGCTGGCTTAAACACACTGGCGATCTCTGTTCATTTATGGCAAATGTGCATTGTCAGAGTCCAATGCTGGCTGCTCAGGGTTGGCCCCTCCATGCTTAGGGCCCTGAGCTAGTGGGGGTACCAGAGACAAATCCTACGTCAGAAGCTACTGCATGCAGGAGAGAGACGGTAATGCTGGTCGATCTAGTTAATGAATAACTAGTACCAACTTATTTCCAGCACCAAAACAGCCTTTGGTATGCCTCATTATATGGGATGCAGTAATAGTTGCCCTTTTCTGTTGTACCCTGTCATTTTATTGTTTGTTATATCCTTTATAGGAGGTAGCAGGGATATATAAAAGAAGAAAAAAATATGGCTTAACAAGGTCATAGCCCTACCCTGTGTTCCCTGTAGATCTGTCATAGCCATACAATGTCACTGTAAACAAACATACAATAAATGGTAATAATGTTTGCTGGGTATGAGTGCGTCACAGGGTTCAACAGCCCTAAATTTTCGTTGTAAATGTGTCCCTCTTTAAAACATTAGGATGTATTTCTCTAAAAAGAGAGGAAGAATGTGCACAATGTCACAATGAATACATCAGCTGTATGCGAAACAAAATAAAAAATGCTGAAATCTAAGGGGCTTTGTGTGTCCAAACACAGACAAACCATGGATGACTTACCGTGTGACCAAATGGAAACACTATATTGTTTTATTTATATTTTTCAGAAAATGTCTTCATAAGAAACTTTCCATTGGCATATGCATCTTCAATAATTAACTTTAGTTCATCTTTTTTTTTCTTTGTGTTGTGTAACACCATGTTAATCTGTGCACAATTCAAAAATCCTACTTAACTAAAGGTGTGCCAATCAATTAATCGATCATTTAAGGTTTAACTGGGATAATGCTTCTTGTTACAACTGCTTTACTATAGCTTACCATTGTCCTATCCTTACTTCCATGATAATTAGATAATCCTAATGTACTTAAAAGGAACCCCCTGCAGTTTCTTTATTATTAATATTAGATTGCCCTTTCTTAAATGAATACATAAAAACACCAACAGTTCTAGTTTTCATACAGCTGTATAGTAGTCATCGGTATGTGTGCCTTGTCTACTAAACAGTTTTACTTATCATACTGCCTTATGGTAAAACAGAATTTAAATTCTATACAGCTGGTATAAATGGGGAAAAATATAAACTTGCTCTGATTTGGAAATCTACCTATATTTTTATGAGTTATGAGTGTTTTCTAAATATTTGTTTTTAGTTTTTTATATATATCTTTATCGCCTACCTAATCGAATTTGCCTCTAACTAGTCATGCCAGTTTGAGCATCTGCTAACACGCTCTATACAGCGAGCTAAGCAAAAGACTGGCAAATACAGTGAATCATAGAACTGTAATGTTTTTCTGCTGAACGAATAAGATTTGTTAGGAAGATGTACTCGGTTTCTTGTGCTATTTCTAGTTTGTGTCATGCTCCTCTCTGCACAGGTGTGGCCGGTGCTGGATAAAGGGATTTGGGCATCTGTAGCTGGGGCCTAATCATGGAATTATACAGAGAGAAAACACTAAAAGTTAATGGAGAGCAACTAGAACCTAGTGAAGTAAATGATGTGTGGAGGACATTGTAGAAATATGGTAATGGTGAGTTATGTGCAGGCGAGAGTTACAGACATACCTGGAGATAACTCCCGCAGCTCCTGCGACCTACAGTTTTCCCTTAGTGAACCAGAGAAGTGGCACTTTACCCAAGGTCTCTGGGCAAAACCCAGAGAGCTCCCAGGTATGGTTATGCACCATGCCGGTTTTATGTTCATAGCATGGGCACTCTGGTGTACGCGGTGTATAGGAGGTACCAGGCTACCACTGTGAACGATTGCTAATTCGTTTTTATTTCAGGAAAAAATGTTTGTGTAGCTGCTGTTGGGCAGGTGGGCCTCCTAAAGAGACATGGGCCTGGAGCTTCAGATCCATCACCTGTATCAGCCCTGGGTGATATCATGCACATCCCAGCATATGTATGCCAGAGTGACCCTAAATGCAGCACATAAGTAACACAACACAGTTAAAGGTGACACTTGGCTATCATATACGTTAAAATGTATATGTTGTCTGGAGTGGCTCTTTAAGAAGCCAGGTCTAGTCATAGAGGTAGGGCTATTCCCCAAAGCATACCTGGGAACTTAGTATGTTTCCAGATAAATGCCTTCTTCCATGAGCCTCCGGGTCAGTATGTTTAATCTCCAGCACAGATCACACTCACACTCTGCCCCGGAGGGTCTTAATCTAGCACTGGTTTCTAAGTATGCTTATAAATGTCTGTTTGGGTTTACTAACATTATACCAGCTAATTATGAACTCCCTTCTGTTTGGACTCTCTTGAGTGATTCATAACATAGGGAAGGATAACTGCTTTCCTTTACAATGTATCCTTTACAATGTATCCTTTACAATGTATTGAGAATACAAATGTAGTTTGAAATAGCAAACTTTGTTTTAATATTAAACAAGGTTATATTGAAGAGGTTATTCTGGTGCAAAGTTTGTAAACTGATCTTTTCACCATAGCAACCAATGGAATAGTCCAGTCAACAGGAGCATTTAATTGGTTGCTATGGTGATAAGACAATTTAAAAAAAAATTTGCATCAGCCTCACGTTTTCAACATAACCTCCATTATCCTTTAATTTGCATGCTGGATGAAAGTACCTTAATTCCTCCTTTTGTCTTCTTGGTATTTCTTTTTCGAGACAGATCAGCTTCAGAGAGGGATTTTGGCGGTGTAGAAGGAACATCAGGTACACGTCGAGTTGTGGCTAAAATTAAAAACAGTAATGTGTTTTGTTTTTTTCCAGACATTATCGAAAACATAAACAATCTTCTTTGTTTGTATATTGACGCAAAAGTAAAAGCTCACAGACTATTTTTTACCACAATTTTAACGTGAATATATAAATATTATTTATTATTATAATTATGATTTATATAGTATCATATTCCACAGCACTGCACAATGGATAAACAAGACCTGACAAGTACTGCACAAGTACCGCATTACAGAAACAACAGGTAAGGACGTCTCAAACCAGCTTAGAATCTAGCAAGGATATAGTATCTGCATAGTGTTTGTGCACAGCGCTTGTTGGATCTTGGACACACTGTCCACAAAGAAAAGGCTGCGCCATCACCGCCCTATCCAGAATGTATAAAAAGACATATTGCCCAGTTATTAATTCAAATCTACTGGAATGTCTGCCTCTATATTAGTATCCAGCCATTCTGCACTCTCCATATGGGTGTTGGGTGACAAGGACAAGGGGCTTCCCCAACGCTTCTTGCGCTAACTGAAGCTAAGTACGTTATTTTAATATCTTTAGGCATAATAAATCACTTTTAATTGCATGAAAATGTGTCTGGCGTTATGTTATTTCGGGATCTAAACTAGTTCACTAAAGCTATTTTCATGTCAGCTTACACTATTGTATAAGGCGGGCTTCCTTTCGCCCTTCTTCAAGGTCTGCCATGACATATACTCCCCACACGCAAAAGTGTCTCTGAACACAACAAAGCAGTGAATTGTGAAAATTGTTTCAAATAAGGAAATGAGACTCCACACTGTAAGGGCAGAATTAGGAACATCATGACAGCGTGTCTTATTAAAAAATAGTATACAAGAAGTGTCACCTTAGACACATACTAATTTTGACTCCGATTGCAGAGCTGTGCCTGGCTTTCAAGGGACTGGCTTCCAAGAGGCCCTCGCTGTCCTGCAATGTAATAAGGTGGCATGATAGATTGAGTGGTTGGCAAAAGAACAAATGAAAGGTGCGTTATCTAGGGTGTGTGGGAGAAGAAAATAGATTTATGGGCATAGACTGGGGTAAAGTTAGCGATTGTGGGCTTAAGGGTGGAGAGAGTTGTTGGGTGGATTGCTAACTAAAAAAAGAGGAATAACCACCAGGCACAAAATTACTTTAATAACATATAATATGGAAAAAATAAGTTTGCTTTGGGAGTGGCTCTCAATCAAGACACATCTCCCCCCTCCCCTTAACATGTATCTTATTAGTTTTCTTGGATTAATCTTGTCTAGTACACAGTACACATCAACTGCTTCATCACCCCTAAGTTAAATACATAGTTAAGCACTTAATACCGTATTGGCCCGAATATAGGCCGCACTTTCCCCCCCCAGTGGGGGTGCGGCCTATATTCGGGGTCTAGCGCCCAATGCCCGGGACATGCAGTTCCGGGCGCCGGGCAGGCAGCAGGGTTAGGATACAGATTCCCCGCAGCGGTACAGGGGACCCGTATCCTACTCTCTGATACGCTCTGACAGCCTCCCCTGCCGGCACTTTCCACGGGGGGAGTCCCGGCAAGGGAGATTGTTAAAGCACATCGTGCAGACGTGCTGGCAGCGGAGGTTGTTTACGCTCATCGCCGCAGCCTGTGAACGTCCGCACGATGCGTTTTACCTCTGCCCCCAAGACTTACCAGAGCAGACTCCCAGGTGTCTTGCGGGGCCGGCGGGGGACATCTACCCAATACGCGTATACAGCTTCCGGTGCCAGCACTTCCGCTGAGTGCCGGCATCGAGAGTTGTATACGCGTATTGCGTAGATGTCCCCCTCAGGCCCCGAAAGACACCCGGGAGTCTGCTCTGGTAAGTCGGGGGGGGGGGGAGGACAGAGTGGCAGCATATCTCGAGGGGGGGAGGACAGAGTGGCAGCATATCTCGAGGGGGGAGGACAGAGTGGCAGCATATCTCGGGGGGGGGACAGAGTGGCAGCATATCTCGGGGGGGGGGACCGAGTGGCAGCATATCGGGGGGGACAGAGTGGCAGCATATCTATTACAAAACTTTTTCTTTAAAAAAGCACCAAACCTTTAGGGTGCAGCCTATATTCGGGTGCGGCCTATATCCGAGCCAATACGGTATTTATCCTTTCAATATGGCTATGTTTTGTATCTCACTATACTTGATCCGTAAATAGATGAGTCATCAGATTAACATGATGTGGTACTGAGGTCCAGACAGAAAACATCTTAATGGGCATCTTATGGAGCAATACGTGAAAATACGTGAAGACTGTACTGTGTACCGGCTCTACTTCTATTTGTTTCCACAATAACCAGACACTTGGCTGCAGTGTGTAACTGCTTTGTGATTTAATTATATATAAACAGAGTGACATAAATGTCCTCACTACATCTGCTTTGTGGACATATATGGCTTTTGGGGCGAGAAACAAATGATTGCCCTTAAGATAATGTAGACTAGTGCCTAAAGGCCTGCTCAAATGGAGGCCCTGCCCTGGTGTGCGTGTATGGGTGTTCGTTTGACAGAGCCTGTCCTGGTGTGTGTGTGTGTGTGTGTGTTTGGGTGTCGGTGTGACAGAGCCTGTCCTGGTGTGTGTGTGTTTGGGTGTCGGTGTGCCTGTCCAGAGCCTGTCCTGATGTGTTTGTCTGGGTGTCAGTGTGGCAGAGCCTGTCCTAGTGTGTGTGTTCGGGTGTCAGTGTGGCAGAGCCTGTCCTGGGGTGTGTGTTTGGGTGTTGGTGTGGCAGAGCCTGTCCTGGTGTGCGTACGAACACAGAAAAGAACCCAGCACTCCAATCAGCTTCCAATCCTTAGATTACTTTATTCAAAGAAAGCAAAACAAAAAAGCAACGTTTCGGCCAGGGCCTTTGTCAAGCTCAAAAGGCTCTGTTTGGCCGAAACATTGCTATTTTTGTTATGCTTTCTTTTTTGGTGTGCCCTTTTTTCCTGCTAGCTCCCAGCTTCCTGAGTTGAGTGCTGAACCATTTCTTCTTTTTTTAAATGTCCTGGTGTGTGTCGGTGTGGCAGAGCCTATTCTGGTGTGTGTGTGTGTGTGTGTGTGTTTGGATGTCGGTGTGGCAGAGCCTGTCCTGGTGTGTGTTTGGGTGTCGGTGTGGCAGAGCCTGTCCTGGTGTGTGTGTCTGGGTGTCGGTGTGGAAAAACCTGTCCTGGTGCGTGTGTTTGGTTATCTGTTTCCTTAATTTACAGTAGGAACTATTTCATTTTTACTTATCCAGAGATAAAACGCCCTCCTGAATTTGTAGTGACTTCAGGGGACAAAACATTCAAGGCCCTGAAATCATTTAGTGGAAAAGATAAGGTATTGTGTTATTTGCTCTATAATATTTATTTCAAGGATTAGTCGCACTGAATTGTGGCTTCAGGCTTCCCATGTTGAATGACCAAGTATTATGTATATGTATGTACATATATGTTTTTTAATAAAAATGGGTTGCTCAGTCTGAAATGCCCGGGTCTATTTTTTGTCCCAGTCCTGGCCTGGGTATGACAATGACCCTGCTGAAAACCAGCCCAGGCGAATTTACAGTAATGTATTTATAGGAGCATTTTAACAGGTCCAACATTCCCTAAGTTATGTTCAAGCAAATAGATCTTAAAATGTATCTGGTTCATAGGGCTTGAGAGCAGGTTTCTCAAGGGTAATCAAGAAAAACCAAGGGAATGCAACACATGACCATGCCCAGACACGCAAGGTTGTTACAATTACCGTATTTGCTCGATTATAAGACGACCCCCCAAAATCTGAATATTAACTTAGGAAAAAAGAAAAAGCCTGAATATAAGACGACCCTAAAGGAAAAAAGTTTTACCAGTAAATGTTAATTCATGTAAACTATTTTTTTTAATAAAAGCTATGATTGAGAAAAATATTTTTTTTGTTTTTATTTCTTGTATTTTCCAGCCTGTCCCCCAGTTACACACATCTGCCCCCAGGCTTGCCACACCAATATGGCACTGTGGCCCATGATATGCCTTTTAACCCTCTATATGCCACTGTGCCCCATGGTATGCCTTTTGACCCCCTATATGCCACTCTGCCTCCAGAAATGCCTTATACCCCTATATCCCATTCTGGCATTTAGGGGGTTAAAATGCATATTATGGGGCAGAGTGGCATATAGGGAGGTATAAGGCATTTCAGGAGGCAGAGTGGCATTAAGGGAGTTAAAAGGCATTGTATAGAGCACTCTGCCTCCAGAAATGCCTTATACCCCTATATGCCACTCTGGCATTTAGGGGGTTAAAAGGCATATTATGGGGCAGAGTGGCATATAGGGAGGTATAAGGCATTTCAGGAGGCAGAGTGCTCTATTAAATGCCCCCTTAACGCCACTCCAGAAATGCCCTATGCCCCCATTTAACTAACACACACACACACACTCTCTCCCCCCCCTCCCCTCCCCTCTCCTCTCCTCTCTCCTCTCTCCCCTCTCAGCCCTCTCTTACCGGTGCTTCCAGCCGGGGCAGCGGGTTGACGTCGCCTTCTGCTGCAGCCGGAAGGAGGTGGAGTTGGCAGCGGGGGTTTGTATGCGTCCGTCGCGTATACTTTCCCCGGCTGTCAGAGATCAGAGATCTCTGACAGTCGGGGAAGGTCTACGCGACGGACGCAGACAACCCCCGCTGCTAGCCACACCTCCTTCCGGCTGCAGCGGACGTTGTCTACGCGGATCGCGTAGACGTCAACCCGCTGCCCCGGCAATACAGCAGGAAGCACCGGTAAGTGTGTATGATGGGGGGGGGGGTGAGACAGGAGGATCCAGGTCCCCTGCAGCGGTGCGGGGGATCTGGATCTTAGTCTCCTAATCAGACTCTATTTGAGGTCTGATTAGAAGACGACCCCGATTAGAAGACGAGGGGTATTTTTCAGAGCATTTGCTCTGAAAAAAACCTCGTCTTATAATCGAGCAAATACGGTATGTTGTGAGGATGTGGTTACCATTAACATTTGACAACATAGATGGGCATTTCAAAATATTAATATATTTTTCAGAAAAAAATCATATTCAAGCCAATATGCTTTGTCGTACTTTGTTGGCTTACATGATTGAGCATCTACAGTTTGTACAAGGTAGAAGTTACCTAATTCATTTACAGATAAACTGGAAAAAAACAAGCCCAAGAGAGGATTAGGGCACATTTACATACTAAACAGTGACAAAAGTCACTTGTAACCGACCAATGAAATTTGCTAGGTGAATCAGTAGAAACTGTTTATGTGTTATATGATCTCAAACCTGACCTGTGAACAAACTCTGATGATCAGAGCTTAATAAACCTGCTCCGTACTATATAATTTGAGAATTGTATTGTCTGCAACAACCAAACTATCTTATGTTTTGTTACATGGACATTCCCCAAACCTTGCTTAGAGACGCTGTGTGCATTCAACTGTACATTATAATAAATTGCATCTTTCACAAAAGCAAGTGTTTGCAGACAGCTAGGTTAGAACTGCCCAGTCAAACAAACAGCATTAGGTGTGGTTCAAGCGTTATACAAGAAAAGGCACACACTTTTATGGAAAGGTAAACAAAGCCAAAAGGTTGGTTTTCTCACGAGGACACTAATTTCCCTGATTATCTAGACACAGGGATCACATGATAACATGAGGATGTTTTATTTCCTTTATTTGGGTATTTTAAGTGGTTATTGAGGGGAAAATAGGGAAGGTTGGAGGGTTGTAGAGAGAAACTATATTGTATACCTTAGGACAATTACAGGAATCTTAAAGCTGGGACAGTACTAATGTGTTCATGTTTGATAACCATGACCCATTGTTCTATAACACATCAGGTCACTTATCCTAGATAATGTTGTGTACATGGATTATTTTATTATTACTATTATTATTATCTTTTATTTATTAAGCAGTGCAATACTGGAATGCAGCATCAAGAATGAACTTTTACCCAAGGAAGATGGCCTAACGGTCTTTGGCGATGCTCTTTTTGGTGAGGACTCAGGATGTGGAGCTACTGGCTGCACTGGCCTCGTCTGCTTTGCTGCCAGCTTCTTCAAACTTGCTTGTCTTTTGTCAAACATTTCCTGGACATCAACCAACTTTTGTAGTACTCTCTGCACAACAGACTGCAATTTGAAAACAATACATTTCTGAAATTAATTCACCATTTACAACATAAAGTACCAGTATAATGCACTAATAGAAATAGTCAATTTGGTGTTGATCACCAGTTGAAATACTGAAAACTGAAAAAGAAAAAAAAAAAGGGGACCCACATAAAAACAATTCAACTGAAAACAAATAAAATCATTGTTTCTTTTTTCTATAAATACAAAAATACTACGTCGACAAATAATAAATACAATTTTTTACCTATGCCACTTAGAGTTAAGACTTCAGACTTTTCATCAAACTAGCTTTGTTTTGAACACCCTTATACTATCATATTGTTTGTCTATTGTTCACATATGTCAAGTCCTGAAAGAGCCTTCGTAATTTAATATGAAAGTCAAAAGTTTTGTGGTATCCTAATTCATACCTTTATTTCGGGAGAAAGGATCATGTCATATTTGTTGTAAAAGTCTGTAGGATTGGATAGCTGGTGTCCTCTTGAGCTTCCAAGAAATTTCTCAATATCCTGTAGTGCTGACTCTGCGCCATCCTGGGACTGACACTTGTCCACAGCTTGAGAGGCCAAGAGGTAGATTCCATCTTCACACCAATGGTTAGCCTAAAACAAATTCATTTCAATAATATTGGGTTTGTAGATGAGATATTTAACGTGTCAAGTTGGAAAAAGATTGGTGCAAAAGGCTATTTTTTTAAGATGACATTGAAGTGGCTCATAATAGTACAAACAATGCTATCACAGTAATGAAGTGTTCAGAAGGTTTCCAGAAAAGCAAGGTGACCACTATCTGTAATTAGGGTTGGTTTGGCATTGCAAATGTGTATATCTGCAGAGGCCACATGTGTCACCAAATATTAAAAACAAATGTTAAAAAATGTAGGGCTTCTTTATAATCAGACATTAAAGAATATCCCTTAATAAGCGCACTAAATTGTTTGTGTTTTCTTCACATGTATGCCTAAATGGCTATTGTTTCTCATAGTTGCAGATCAGGTTTCTACGCCTTTAGTTTGCCTTCCAGAATAATTCCTTCTAACGTGGAGTAATTGTCTTGTCTGCTTTTCGGGTTATTCACCTTATCAAGTTGCAGGTGTAGCTCCAGTGACTTGCCCAGGATGTCATATTTCTTCTTGGTCTCGTTGGTGAAATCATCACAAATACGCCTCAGTTCTACACACTTTGGTCTGATGGAATCAACCGCATAGTGGTTATTTTGGATGAGCTGGTCCCCGTGGAGGGCATGTAGCTGGGCTTTTTCCAAACATCCCTGGATAATAAGCAACAGCAGAACATGACGTCCACCCTGTCAGATTTATATCCCTCTGGATAAATGCAGTTACACCCCAATGTGGTGCTGTTTCGCCAAATACAAAACAATAATAGGGCGTAGTCTTGAAAAAAACACTCCATGGTTTCCAATGACAAATATCCATGTTCTCCTGACCATTGTCCCTATTACCAATGTTATTTAATTGTATAATGGCATATACGTGTGTTCATGAAGGAATATGGGAAACAACTAACCCATTTGAGCTTCACCTTACAGTTAAATGGAAACTAACATATCTAAGAATTATTTGTATAGCAGTGTTTGTGTGGTGTCAATAGTTTCTTTGAACTATAAATACAACGTACGTACATCTGACAATGTACTTTTTAATATAGATGCAATTATATACACTATTTCTTCTGCAGAGTAACAACCACTGTATGGCTAAGTGTCTAAAGACCACATTTAGTCTTCTAAAAGAAAAAAAAAAGCAAACCGGTTACTCTGGTATGCTAATTGCAAGGCTTGTGTTTGGAAACAGTGTCCTTGTTGCCATTGTACTGTATAATTAACAAAACTGTATCTTAGCTACCTGCAAGACAATTCTAACCACCAATAATAAAGCTTTTTTGTTGCCAACATACACAGTTCCAGCAACCAAATGCGCTTGAATGTATATGATAGCTGATTAATTTACATTTTATGCATGAAATACTTTCCTGCCAGCGAACTTGCACACATGTCTGAGAGTTGAAAACGTGGTACTTGTCATTAGTGAGGCTGTTTGGGGCAGTAGACCATACGTTTAATGTACCGCTTAGACATTTATTTGTTTAAAGGTGAGATGCCACAACTGAGATAAATCCATAAATCTAGTACTGAAAACCATCTATCACTTGTGTTGTTATTACCTTTATTTAACGTTTCATTTTTAAATGTATTCATTTATTCTATTACTATTTTATTACCCTAGCCATCTGGACTTGGCCATATCCCGTGTAGTACAGGAATAATACAGTAGGGCGGTGGTCTGTAGATAACTTTGTGGTGAGTCTTATGAATGACCTATGGTATTTTCATTCTATTATGTGAACCTACATAGCCCCAACTTAAAATTACTTGTTATGTTTAGGGGATGTTTAATTCCGTGTGTGATTACCTGGCCTTTTTCCTCTAGCTGCTTTAGATCCTTCAGCAGTTGTTCCACACGTGAGACGCTGTCTCCAATGTCAGTAAAAGCAGCTTGAATCTCCATTAATGCATCCAGAGCCAACTTCAGCTACAAATAACACAAATCATCAACAAGCAAGGCAACAAAGAATCAATACAATTCCCAAAACTTTGCTGTTAAAATGTCAATGATTACTAATTAGTATTTTCACTTACCTATCTTTTGTGCTTAGAACCCACATACATCTGATATATACTTCCCAATCATTTATTCATTACCAGAGGAAGGCTGGCAAGGAATCCCCCCCTCCCTCGCTGGGGCTCCTTTTAGCTAAAGACTTTTTAGGCCATTAGCTAAAGTTTTGCCACCAGAGTAACTGGGAACTTAGGTAGTGTGGTGACTAGATCCTTACTGTGCTCCTTTTCAATGCACTTCCTCTCTGTATCTATATTTTGGACAGGGCTGGCTAAGGAACATTGAAGATGTAGATCCAAAATAAAGCTAGATACTTTGGCAGCTGTCTCTTTCTTATCATATGTATTTAAGTCTTCAGAATCTGTTTTTGAACAAGTACATACCGCCTAAAGGTATTGTTTTTCACAAGACTGTAATTTTTGGGCACTGTTCTGGTCTTACGCGCATGGGATGGGTCAGGAGATCTTTTGATCTCCACTCTCTGGCCCACTATGCCATGTCTGCAGCACAGACCTCTATCTTAGCTCCCCCATGGTCACATCATAATGCATTGAAGCTGATCCCCCAGAAGGTGGCCTGACATAAAGGTAGGTGGGGGTCACGTCTAACCATGTCCCTAATACCACTCCCAAAAAAAAGTGTCCCAATTTGGACACCTGAAATATTAGGGGTATGCGAATGCAGTACTGTTATTCCACATGAATAAAGGTTGAAGTGCAAAGATAAATACTTAAGCTACTACAGCCCCATTTAAATAATAAAAGGTGTTTTGGTAACAGATCTGCATTAGTTATCAAGATAAGGATCTAAATAAAGAAATCTTTCTGAGGAGAATTCAACCATTAATTCAACCAACATAATAGATTGGACTGTTTTATTTTGTTTATTTTCTATATGAACTTCTCCTCCTGAGCATCAAATGTAAAGCATAATTTAACCCTCGCCCCACTAATTGAGGATTCCTATTTCACATCTCCAAATTACATTGAGCAATGTCGATTGCTCTGAAATATATAAGTGAATATCAACGTAAACACAATAAGGGAGTTGCGTTGTTTCTTGTAGATCAGCCTGTAATTCCACACCCATTACTGTTAATAAAGGGAATAGATGACATGGATATGGAGGTGAAGCTTAAATTAGTTGTTAAGACTATAGACCAAAAAATTAGCAGCTCTTGTGAACTATAAACAAAGTAGACAAAAGAAACCCGAGCAGAAATATTATGTTATTCCAAATTGCTTTTGATTATCGTTTCTGATCTATCATTGTTTTGGGCAGACTGGATGGGCCGAATGGTTCTTATCTGCCGTCACTTTCTATGTTTCTAATGTATTGTCAACATTTACATAAGGCATCTGTCACCGGTGAGCTTGGAAGCGTTGTAAAATATTTATCTACGGCGTACAGTCTAACATAAAGACATACACCCATTGGAGTCCTGCTGTTCTTGGATTACAATTATCCTTTCGCAAAAAAAGATCATTGTTTGTCTGGTTGAACATAATTCCATTCTCTTGGGTGTAACACAGAGATTCCAAGTAGATGAGTACATGTTTAGTGAATCAGTTAATTTTTACCTATACTGTTGGTATAATATAGAATAATATAGCTTCCTTTAACTGTTTACGGCATTACAAACTATGTAATTGCCTGGTCTTTCTTCAGCACTATCGGCTGCTTCCCTGGGCAGTGCCTGGTGCATTATTATATGTCTACAATAAAGGCACTGCCCAAATGAGACATGTTTGCTTCTAGCTTACGCACTGTCATTTAATTTTTCTAGGGGAATTTGCATGCTATTCCCATGTTCTACTATTTGCATGTCATGAGATCTTTACATTTAGATTTCAAGTACAGTTAACAAATACACACGGCTATTTAATAGCCAGCCTGAGGTGTTCTTTAATTTTACCGTATTTCAGGTAAACATGTCTAAACTATCGGAATTTCTGATGGATTGCACCATCCCTCTCTATAAAAAGGAAAGGCTCATATTTGCGTTCATACCTCCTTGAAGTCATGTTCAAAATGCCTCAGCTGTAAGCACTGTTCCAACTTGAGATGATGCCGGCTCCAAAACTGATCAAATGCCTTTTCTGTTTCGTCCAACTGAGCGAGTAACCTACGGGAAACAGCAGAGAACTTCTTAGTACTCGTGCTTTGTCCAATGCTCGTGTTCAGTGAGTGGATTTTCATATATATATATATATATATATAGAAATGGAACTTCATACACTTGCAGGGGTAACAGTTTCCTGATCGCTTTGGGTTTATTCACTAATCTGTAAATCTTTATGGAAGTTGAGGGAAGATTTTCAATGACCAGCTACGTATTATGAAGGACCTATCGATAACATGGGTTATGCAGGATTAAAAATATAGTTTGAGATATTTTTTGAATGTGATATTGAAGATTTATCTATGCATTATACAAGGCTGAATTCTTGCAGCGGAAACCCACCAAGGTTTGCCCGTCATAATCAAGGGTGCGCTAACCACTAAGACAGGTACACTTCACCCGGGTGCCACGAAAACAAGAGGTTGTGTTGTCTGGGAGTAGGGGTAAGAAGGTAATTCCCAAGTACTGGACTTACCTCTTTATCTCCCTAATTTCAAGTAGCAGCCTGGGTTAAGCTGCACTGAAGACAGACTGAGGCCTCACAGAGTTAAATAATTGCTCTGCATTACTGTAATGCACCGACATAGTAGACTGACTTTTTGAGTACTTTTACTTAATGTTATCACAATGGTAAGCCTATACTTTGCATATTACTCAAAGGTTTTTTTAGTGCTGGCCAAGTAAGCGCCTTAGGTATACAGGCCAGCATTTCTACTTACTTTGCATACTCTGCATACAAATAAATACGTAATATACAGAACTTCTCTAATAGTCTAGGGCACATCATCATTGTTTCATGATTTGAGGTATAGATAGAAAATATCATTGACAACGTCATTTTTTCGGTTCCTTGCACAGAACCTCCTTCTTCCTTTGACAGCGACGCAAACTATTTCCTTAGCTACTCTTCCTTGGGTATTGGCACAGTTATACTGTTCTCAATCATGTGCATGGTTAAACAGTGAATATTTAACAAACCTTTCAACTGTAGCCATGTTTTCAACCTCATCAGGGTTTAGTCTGCAATTTGGATCTTTGGTCGTAGGCTCTTTAATACAAGACAACAGAGTGCCTCCTTGCTGCAATGCTAATTTCAAATCGTCCTGTGTGATAGAACAAGCAGACAAACATGACATTTGCAAAAAAGAAATAATATCCAGTGAAATCATTCACAACTGGGTGTTCGAGGTGCTTCTGATAATGATAATTAATTTGGTAATGGAAGAAGCTATGGTGCTCCTAAAATAATAACGCAGTATTACTGTAAGTATTCTTAAAATGAACTAGTAGTCAGTACTACTGCGCTTTGTAGTAGTAAGCCATGGTCTTTGGATCACCGATGGTCCACAAAACACAAATTGGTTTTAGAGTAATACAAGGGCTTGATACCATCATTGTGTTTATATATCTTTTCAATTTAAAGGGTAGAGAATATTAAAGTGGCCCTTGAAGTCAATATATATCAAGGGTGTTTAAATGAAATCCACTATTTGATAATAAGTGAGGGCCTTCCAATTATCATTGCATTCTTCATGCTCTATGTTCTAAGCTACTTTCATATATCCAAAGAGCGCTGACTCTACAATATAGGAGAAATGTTTGAACGAGAAGTCATAATCTAAAACTAGAGGGCTTTGCTGTAATCTAAGGAAGTTTTACTTTACAGAGAGGGTGGTAGATACGTGGAACAGCCTCTCAGCAGAAGCAGTACAGGTTTAAGCCTTTACATCAGGAAAAAAAGGCAGACTAGATAGGTCGTGCGGTTCTAATCTGTTGGTAAATGCTATGCTTCTATGTTAGCGATTTATTTTAGCTGGAATAGAAGAGTACTTCTGCTTGCGTGTTTGGACAGTCAGTTGTGGTATTGACACCTACTTTGAGCCTGTTCTGCTGCTCTGTATGAGATAAAAGCAGTTCCTCTGTGCATAGAACATCATTGGGTAATTCGGTTTCAGCGAGGCTCGTTCCAAAAGTCTGCAGATTCTGAGCTGTTGTCTTGACGACCTGAGCAAAGCTTTCTATGGCCTGTAGCAACAGAATATATATATATTATAACAATAATAAAGGTTAAATATTTTTCTTTTACGGTGATCCTTGGACAAATGAATATTCAGATTCTTTACAGATTTGATGATATGTGAGCCTTACCGTTAGGGTTTTGCTTACTACTAAGTATGTGACAGCTGAGTCCCTACAGGAAATCATTGTGACTCTTATTGTGGCTATTAAGTGATAATATATTTAACCTATAATAAATACACGAGGCGTGCTCGCAGCATAATATCAAGATTTCTACTGATTAGTTATTAGTTACGGCTTATTCAAATTAAGCATCATGCAAGACCTACTAGTGGAACCTACATAAATTACAGACAGATATTTAGGCAATATTAAATAAAATAGATTGTGGGTCCTTGTCACACGTCCATCTCCTGCTGCCCCCCAGGCATTTCGGGTGTCCAAACTGGGACACAGTGTTGGGAGTGTGGCTGGAGGCTGAGCTGTCACTGATTACTGGGCCACTTTGGGTGGACTTTCTACGTGTCCTACATTACCAGCTTTCAAACTGTACATGGAAATTCCAATACTGTACTGAGTATTTACTTACTGTTCGATGGTGAAGCCATTGACCGTGATTATATTCCAAGAAGCCTCCCAACTCATTGGTTAACTGACTTTTGTCAATGTACCCATGAAGATCAGAAACGGAGTTTAGCATTATAATCTGCAAATAATAATCAAGATAGTTATCTAATACTTAAGACATACGGACAGATATCACATGCAATCACATGCAACAGGTTATGGAGGTGGAAATGTTGTGAAACTGAAGGTGAACTATGGTCACCTAATGAATACTGTGCCTCTGGTACATCAGGTATATTAATTACTGGGGATATATATTTATGTTTCATTCATATTTTTTATGATTATAATTTATTTTCATATTTAGGGAGATTAGACACTTTTATTCATTCTATGGAAATTGCTGACTGTCAGACCTTTGGACTTCTGCATGATAAATGTTAAAGATACACTTCAGCCATTATAAGCATTTTATTGCATTAGGTAGCCAAGTGTTACTCGCCAGTTAATTATCTTATTATCGGAATTCTCTCATTTGACCCTTGCTATTTGCTATCAGGAGATAGATTCCACAGAGAAAAATGCATATTAAAAATACTTTTCCATGTACTTTAATATGCATTCATTGTCAGATGAGGTTGCCTGGGGCATCACACCTTCCCTTTAACAATTCTTTTCTTTGCTATGACATTTCTTGTTGTTAGCGATGTCCTGATTGTGTAATCCATGCTTCCATGACAATGGTATCATAGATCCCTTTAAAAGCAGATTAGAAAAGTGACATTTTGTAATTGTTTAGCAACAATGTAATATAAAATAATGTTTTATCCCCCCTTCCCACATGTTGTATTGGAAAAAAAAAAATGAATAATAGGACATTACAAATAGAACCGCATGTCCTGACATCCTCCTAGCTGTGATGTGATGGTATGAAGTATGTAACAGGTGTGAAGGTGAGATGAAAGCACACGCTTACCGGTACCTTCATTTTAAAATCATCTCGGTATAGTTTGATGCCAATATCAGCTATAGCCCTTTGTATAAATCGGGATGGTCGCAGGACAAGAACAAGCTGCAAGTTTCCTGGAAACGCCCCCTATTGAGGATTGAGAAACACTGTCTTAATAGCAGGAATTCTGAATGTGTTTCCTATGGCCATGACTAATGGAGACTGTTTCTTGGTCATGGGTTCTCATCTTGAGGATTTGTGATGGCCATTTGACTGAATGACATCAATGACCTCCACAAGCCTTGTGACAGGATGGTCTACATGTGTTTCAGGGGGTTCATTTAGAAATGTGGGAGTTGTGTACTTACTGCAATGCGAGTCAGAGATGCCTTCACTGAGCTCCATTTATCGCTGCGTCTGTCTATAACAATGACGAACCCGATACTGGCAGCATCAAGACTACAAAACAGGACAAAGACAATTATAAATAACTGGAATAAACATGTTGCCTTGGCTGATGTCCCTTTATAGAAGACCCAAAAAAGAAAAATATCACAGAGCACGCTAACAGCATTTAAGACAGAACAATACCAAGACAAGAGCAGCGTAAGGAAGAATTCCCACCAAATGTTTTTATTTCTACAATTAGATTTAAAAAACATTCCAAAAATGATTGTAAGCAATGTTTTCATTTTTATTACAGGCAGCTACACCCTAGTCATTTGCATGTGTTGTAGCTCTGCAGGTAACTGCATTTTTTATTTATTTATATTTTTTGTTTTTGCAAAGTAGGTTTTTAACCCTCTATACGCCACTCTGCCTCCTGAAATGCCTTATACCTCCCTATATGCCACTCTGCCCCATAATATGCCTTTTATTATTAATTAACATTCAGATTGGGGGGGGTCGTCTTATAATCAGGGTCATCTTATAATCGAATACGGTAATCAAATACAGTAAATCAGCACTATGTGACAAACAGAGTTATATGGTGTCATAACCACCAAAATAATAATTAAAACAGAACAGTATCACAGACCAAACGGCCTGGGGTTAAGGAAAAGACACACAGGAAAAAAACAGCCTTTTTAAAAAAAAATTGGTTTCATGTTTCATTTATATACAATAACGTTAAAAAGTTACATTTAGCAATAAAATGCGGCTCATGGAGGAGACATATAATAAAGGTACCCCTCCCTGCCTGTAGTGGAGAAACAGGACTTGTCTGACAGGTTCTACATATGCAAGCCTCTTTTCCCTGCTGATATGCATTGCTTATGAAACCAAATCTGTAATGAGTATTGGAGTATTTCCTGTTACAATGTTTCTCGTTCTGTTTCGTTGTTGTTTTAAGTGTTTGAGGTTTACTATTCTCTGTACTATGGCCAGGATAGTGGCATTTTAAAATAATACATAAACTACTATATAACAATTTGCACTTTTCTCTGCATTACAGAGAGTTTTCCAATGCACCTTTACGTTACAGTTCTATTACGCAAGCTTGATCTGTATGTATAGTCACGTATTCCCTTACTTAGTGGAGAGACCCTTAGTTTCTGCTGCATCTCCACTAAATGAGCCATTATATACCTAATGGTAAACCTGGCCCCGTACCTGATTTAATTGGACTCAAATGGATGGTGTGCAGTAGCATGTATTGTGTCTATGTTGCAAGGGTTACCTGCTGCACATTTTGCAGAGCCGGTCCTTACCTGGGGATGCTGGTTAAATATGTTACAACATTCAGAAAATCATCGTCGGGAATCTCAGTAAAGCTGGGATACTCCGGGAAGGTGATAATTGGTGCTCCATCTTTTCCTCTTCCTCCTAAAAGCGCAAGACAATATGATGAACGGCATCTTCACAGGGCCAAAGAGTATGTACTTTTATTATTTATTATTTTTATGTGTGTGGGGGGTAGAGCTGGATTAAAAATATGAAAATGTGTACAAAGTGAGTGAGAAAATGGATGAGGGATAAAAGGAAGAAAATGAGAGAGAAAGAAAAGGTGCAAGAGAATCACAGATGGGATTGGAGAGCCGATAAAGAGATTGTGAAGTAGAAGGAGAGAGTATCCATACACTTGTTTGTTTTTTTTAGATTAAACTATTATCTGAAATAACATAACTGCAAGTAGTTATCTTTCTAAATGTACACAACATATTTTTCCCACTAGAAATATCCTGAGTCTTTCCAGTGAAATGAATGCTCTGATGACATTTAAATATTAAAAGCTGGCCTGTGACCTGAAAATCCTTACAGCATGATGTTCGATCCATGTATTAACATTTTAAAACCAATTTCCATTACACATGCTGCATAGCCGTTTAGAAATCGGGAAAGATTAAGATGTTATATTGTATATGTGCTCAAAATACATTGTTGCATTTACGATGCATGGCAGGTAGGTTGAAAATTATGGAAAAATATATATTTAAACCTGATTTTTTTTTGTTTTTAATACAAAACATCAAAGCAGGTCGTTTTTGTGTTTCAATTTATTTTATGTTACATCGCTAGTTGAAGTAAGACAGGTCAATAGTGCGTTGCTTGGTTTTGGCATGTTATATAATAGAATGCGGCTAACAGTGATCAGGTAAATATTAAGTATCAGGAAATGTAAATGTCACCTGTTCTTCTGAGGATTAAAAACTAAATGACAAAGGAGGTAGTGTAAACAACTTTCCCTGTATCAGCATGCATGATCATGTAAACTTTGTGGTCTTGTGACCTCAGTAGCTCTTTAAGACCACAGTTGGGCTCTATATCTTTTTACAATATGTGCAGTCTGTTAAAAGTAATACTGGTTGCTAAGGCCATGAGTAGAGTCAGGATTTGATCTGGCAAAACCTGAAACACAGAACATCACTTAGTGACCTCTGCATTGCTGGAATGAGATCTGTATGTGAAATGAAGTAATGAGTCCACACTGCCACCTAGTGGTACTAAAATCCAAGTGCACCATAAAATCTGCAGGGCAAGGATAAGAAAAATGCATATAGCCATGTTAGCCCAAGAGAAAACAAGATTCTTCATCTGAAGATGATACCTTTTATTGCGCCAACATAGAAAAATATCTATCTAATTTTTTGAGACCTCAGGTCTCTTCTGATTTAATTTGGACTTTCTAGTAAGTTGAAAGTTTAGTAGCCTCCCTGTTTTCACAGGACAGTCGTGATTTTGGGGCACTGTCTTGTGAGCAGTGGGTACCACGGGCTGGTTTAGATTCCATCTGAAGAAGATACCTCTGAGGTACAGGACTGCATTGGGATGCGGGTCCCGCGGGGCCCGTCAACTTGCGGGTGCGGGCGGTTTTTTCAGGTGTTGCGGGTGGGAATGTTCAGAAATTCAGCGGGATTAAAAAAACAGGGCTCTACTCTGAGGTACCAAATGTTTATGTAACTTCATCATTTTCGCTGGTGGGACAATATAAATGCTATCAAGTTCAACTAACAACTCCCTTCTGCCACATTGAGACATATGTGTTTGTTTTAGGTTTGGTAAGATTGGAAGACCTGATGACTCATATTCTCACTTCTGTGTTAATTATCTTGCATTTCAGTGCATCTAAAACGTATGTTTCAGTTTGCCAAGTAAATGCACTTTTAATGATTATTATTAGTAAATACATTGAGAACAGCAACAGCAGTAGAAAATAGATCAAATAAAGTAGATTTTATACAGCCCTACATGTTTACACACTTCCTGTTTCTGTAGGACAAAAAACTGGTATTGCTTGACTGGTATGGGTGGCTAATTATCTAATGACCACTTACAGTCAAAAGCAAGTCAATCTGAGAGTAATTATAACCTCTGGCACGATATAGGATCCTGTAACACACTGCATTTCAAGCTCATTTACCAAGTGGGTACTATATAAGTGAAACTGCCTCCAAGCAGAAGTGGTAGAGGCCAGGGGTGTGACTAGAAACCACCCCGCCCTGGTGAGGAAATTGCTATGGGGCTCCACAATGTCACCAAGCAACATGTCCCACAGTGCCACCTATGTTCTAAACAGCTTGTAAGTGCCACCTTTGCTTGTCTGTGCCATCATTGCCCTCAGCTTGTCTGTACCATCTTTTCCCCCAAACAACTTGTCTGTGCCTTCTTTGCCCCTTGCCCTCTCCAACATTTACACATATGTAAACACGCAGATTACTCATGCTAACACACACATTTACTCATACTCACTAACACACATTTACCCATTCATTCTAACACACACGTCATTCCACACCACTTACATATACATGCTCACACACGCTTATATATAGACATCCATGCTCAAACACTCTTATACATAAACACCCATGCTCGCACACACTTATTCATAGGCATGCACACTCTCACACACTTATACATAGACATCCATGCTCACATACACTTATACATAGACGTCCATGCTCAAATACTCTTATTTATAGACATTCATGCTCACATAGACTTATATGTAGACATTCCTGCCCACAGTCCAGGTCAGATAGGCCCTTTCTTAACTATTTTGATCTGGTTTGAGGAGATTGTGGTTTAAACAATCCTGAATCAAGAACTGATTATAGGCTGAGTCATGACATTAGAAAAAAACATAAGGGCTGAGTGGTTCTTATCTGCCGTCAAATTATATCTTTCTATTTCCATACAATTATTAAATGGCAACCTTTCTATGGCCTTATTATCTCAAATGAACTGTCTAGAGTGATGTGATGCACTCAGTTACAAAGCAAGCAGGTAGAACAGCACCTCTAATTACACGAGCCATAAGGAATTCTTGATATGCGTAAATAATCTCCAGCTTATCATAAACTTTAGAACACTACTACATAAACACAGTTAGGTATAAGTAGTTATCACATTACAGTGTGAAATGATTATGTCTGAATGGATAACAATCCATAAATGTTAACCTTACCTGTCAATGTTGCAAACTGTCTATGGAGCTGTTCTATGATATCTACAGCAAGAAGTGGCCGTATCTCCTGCTGCATGATTTCATCTGGAAAAAGAAAGGGAGAAACACTCAAGTCAAAACACTAGCAAATAATAATAAAAAAATACAGATACTGCATGTGATTTCTATAACTTCCACATTGAACAAAATCCCCTGAATATGCTTCTGAAAACAGCCTCCCTGCTGCCCCTTTTGTATGAATGTATGATGACATTTCAAATGGGAACATATAACTAAATATTTAGCTTTATGGATGTGTGTTTGTATATATATATATATATATATATATATATATAAAAATATATATATATCCGATGATATATATATATATATATATATATATCATCGGATCAGATTAATAAAATAGATATTGTTTTTTAGATTTTGTTAATCTGGATTTAATTTGCAGACACGTCACTGTGACCTTTATGTGCCCTCAAGTACCAAAATAAAGCAGAGTCAGAAGGCAAGGTTCCCCGGTGAATGGGCTCCCTGTCTGCCTGGCAATCAGCAGAACCGCATGCCCCATGAGGCCGTTATAGTAATACTGGGGTTTCTTTGTTAGACACTTCAGTCATTGAACTCTGAATCTGCATGTTATTCTGAATATTATTCTCACCAACAAAAAAATTTATATTACAGCACTTTGTAAATTAATTCTTTATCTCTAAGAAAAAAACACTTGTCTGACCTACCTGGTGAAAACGATGCAGCTCCAGATTATCATCACCTCTCCTGTCTGATTTGGCTGCTTGAAGCAACTATTCACTGGCCATGCAGGGTCTTATTAGACCCCTTGGAATACTTGTAAGAGCCAGTGCTGGCCCTGGCTGGTGGTGAGTATACAGCGCATGCACACTGGTAAGCAGGCAATGTATCTCCTGCTTGCCAAGGAGCTCAGGGCAGATGCAAAAAAAAATAATCCTGTATATACAGTGCATATGGTTGTGTACTAGATATTTGGGGCCACCGGATGTATCAAAGCCATAACATACAGAGGTCTCAAGCAAAGAGCAATGGTCTTCATTTAGTCTCACACAGAGACAGCTATGTAAAGATTTCCTTGGCCAGCTCTTGGTCCTTGGAGCTTTTAGGGAGATCAATATATAAGCAATGGGTTTAGTTATGCCCAAAGTAAGGAACACCGTTAAATATGCTCACACAGGATTTGTGTTAACATATAGTTATGCTAAGTATCAGAAGACTAAAATCTACTACACAGAACCAAGCAAATTCCTACAAAGGAACCATTAAAACATTACCTGCCAGTACTGGAAAAATAAATGGGAATGGAGATAATGGACACTGGTTAGATGACCATGAATGATGATTATCACATCTACAGCTGAAATTCCCCAAATAGTTCTTAATTTTTTTATTCCAATTGATACGCCATTACTGAGCTCAACACAGTGCCCCGTCAAACTTGGCACCTAAGTAGCTAGCCAGGCCAGTCCTAAATCCTTACACATGTAGACTAGCTTGCTGTCATAATTGCAGTTCATCTCATGCTTTTTGGTTTCACCAGCTGGAAAAATACTTTGGCTCATAGCTTCTCTCCACTGCTGGAACATGAATGCTTTAAAGTCATTTTTTCCATTTCAATGCTTTTCATTTTAAGCCATTTACTTCATTCTCAAAAAGCATTTCGCTTCCCTAATCTCTAAATGCTTTTTATTTTTCAGTCTGATCTCTATTAACGTACGACTGACTTCTCTCATGATCTACGTAGTGTATATGACGTGTGAAAATTCTTTACCCTGTTACACAATTTTATTATTGCACCAGCGTTTTTCACAGTATAGGTGGACATTGTGGCATGTGTAGCTTCATTAAACAAGCATTCCCCTAAACCTAAAGGTGGCAACATCATACCTTTTACAGTCCTACATAAACCAATATTATGATACAATGATACAAAATAGTTTTTTGTTGTTGTAAAAACGTAAAATCCCCTTCGCCATCCTTTTCCCTGCCCAAAGCTCCTTTCTATTTGCACAACATCTTCTGGTGATTGTAAAACGAAGAATGGAGGAAAGTAAAATCACAGACCTGTTTGCATCTGAAACGTCCAAAACTCCTTCAGGATTCTCAACAGCCAAATGGCAGACAGCAAAGTGCTTTCTACTGCCCCGAAATCCCATCTTTAATAATGAGCTTATCCAGGAAATGCTCGCACATGGCTGTGGGTCTGCTTGGATCCTTCAGGCACTTTGTGGCCAGAAGACCACAGCAAGCAGGGACGAGAGCTCTGTTAGGCTCTTTGCCGAGTTCCTAAGTTTGTTTGGCACAGACTCTGACGCAAAAGAAAATTCAGAGCAGATGGGCGCAGCATTGGAACTTTGACCAAGCCACACACTGCATTTCCAGCTGTGTGCTGCCACAGTTTCCATCTGCCACCGAGTAGCTGAACATGGAGAGAATTTGGCTGACACAAATATTTTAAGAGCTTTGCAGTCAAAGTCTTGTTTAACCCTGTTGGCAGAGACAGGCAAAGTCTCTCTGTGAACTATAAATCCTAGTAAGCTAGCTGGGGAATGAGGGTTGCATTCTACTGCAACTGGTGTGGCAGGCATTCCCTGTCCTATACACTGGTATTGTACTGGGATGGCCCTCAAAATATTTGTTTTATACGTTGACAAAGTGTTTTGGGTCCTCACTCTATGTTTACATACTTGGAAACTCTCAGGTTTTTATCATGAGCCCCAGAGTTTTCACTTCAATCTCATTGTGTCTTCAGTAAGCTTTTAGGGTCTGGAGCTGACATGTAGGGCTGCCGTCATGATTTGTCGGGTTCCTGTGGGGCTCCAATAGGAAGGGGCAAGTAGCGCTCCTGCTCCTCATCAGCGTGGGATATGACATCATGTCTCAGCTTTCTGCTTCGCACAGACCTGGAGAGTGTGGATGTATGACTCAACACTACACCAGAAAATGCGTGAAATATTCATTAAAATAGGCGAATAGAGAAAAACATGGGGAGTGAAAGGCAAGGATTTTAGGGCACTCACAGCAAAGACATCTATTCTTAAAAGAGTGGTAGATAGGGGGAAGATTAACAAAAAAACCTAACCTAATTTATCTATCTATCTATCTATCATTATTCCCTTAAGGGTAACGCATACATTTTATACATTTTATAATAGCCCTTCACCCATTGTAATATTTGATATTTCAGTAAATCTGAATAATGTATTTTATATTAAGCCTGCATATACGTGTGTCTGTACATACATTTATTTGCAGCATTCCGTAGATTAAGGCACTTTCCAAGGAAGCGGTGATATGATGCCATTTCCCCTTCTGTTATTCGTACGAGGGTAAATAGTTTTAAATCGCTTGGCATCTGCTGACCACATCTTGAACACCAGGACGCCATTAGTAGAGAAGTAAGACACTGTCACACACACAGCCTTATTTGCAGGCCACGCACTTATCCTTCTTAAGACTCCTGGAGGATGTTTTCTTTACAGGCAGATCACTGATGCAATTGGTTAATACCCTATTAGTGCCAGGATCTCCTGAGATGCCATTACTTATTTTAACGGTGGGCTGATCTGCACACGTGAAGTCACTGGCTGTAAAACCTCAACAAGTCCCTGAGATAGGTTAAAAACTAGCATCGAAATAACCTGGGATCAAAAATTACAGGCCATTTATATATACATTAAGAATAAACCGAAGAGAAAAGAAACAATCGATACAACCAGACTTGTACTATTAGGACTGGTGGAAACACAGGATAAAAGTACCGGTAAATACACGAGACACGTGTATGACATCATGCCGATCCTTCCTGTGTTTTGCAAATATACACATGAAAGGTGACAAGCAAATACACCTATACAGTTCAGCAACCTGTAAAATGCTAATTACTAAGGAACTACCCAATTATATTATATTTATATTATTATTTAGCCTTTAAATATTGCTGTACGGGGTAAGATTATGGGAGGGGGAAATAGTTTTATTGTTTTCCCCCCATGTGGTTGAAAAGCGATTAAGACCCTTACGGAAAGCCAGTACGACTTACAGGTGCTGTTCAATTTACTCTGCTGGATTTACCACTTGTGGTGAACACCTATACTTTACCTATACTTTTTTATCATGTAACATTTTGCCTCATTCAGATTTTTTTCCGGGAGCACTTAATTATCATGTGACATAAGAACAAGAATAAGGAGAGTTTAAAAAATGAAACCGAGGTTCTGAGGCACCAAATACCAAAACAATGTTGACAAAAGCAGAGTCTACTAGACAGTAAGTCTGAAGACCTCAATGAATGCTATACTTTGCGTGGCAAACCCCGCTTCTATGCCAGAAAAGGGAAAGTAATGGGGGGTGTCTATAAAAGGTAAGAGAGATTGGGGGGTGATGGTTGGGAATGCCTTGCCGAAGAGCCAAATGAATATAGAGTGGTCTTCTGTAGCCCTGATGGGTGGTGGAAGGTGTTCTAGAGCTGTGCACCTGGTACATAAGGTGAATGGCCACCTCATTTTTTCTTGTGATGTGTCTTGCTTGTTGCAATAGCAGTTGAGGAGGAGCGGGTCTCTAGGAAAAGGATGTAGGGTGAACATCTTCTGTAAATATAATGGTCCACATTTTATGTAGTAGCAGTGTCAGGAACACCCAAGATGACTGCCACACTTCAGGTCCTGAGCTTCATAACAAATCATCTTTGGTTTTAATATGTCAAATCTCAAAAATACTGTAAATACTCAAGGGCTCAGACCCCACAAAGATATCTGCTGGGATCTACCCAAAACAAACAGATGTATTGCTACAGAGAACTGTATTGAACTACGATTTGCACCTTAACTGAAACTATTACTACTGCTATAAATACATCGAAATTGAAGGTCACAAGACAAGGTATTGTAAAAGCTTGACTCATCTTGCAATCATCGTGCACTGCCTTGTCCATGCGAAAGCACCCTGCAATTAACTGTATTCATTTGCCATTCATTTGTATTCATTTGCCAAATGCACAATTCCTGTAGATTATATTTATGGAGGCAGGACAATTTATTGAATTGCTCTCAATACAATTCTCAATTCTCAGGCAATCAAGAGAGGTGAGAAGTCTCTCCTGATTGGCTGAGAGCTCCTTTACTCAGACTTCTCATCCTGGGACAATGTATTTGGGTCGTCTTATAATCAAACCTCAAATAGAGGTCTGACTACAAGACTAAGATCCAGATCCCCCGCAGCGCTACAGGGGACCTGGGTCCTCCTCTCTGGCAGCCAGTGGACGTCAGTGCAATGCGTGCAGACAACCTCTGCTGCTGCCAGCACTTCAGCCGGGGCTTCTATGAAAGAGTGCCAGTGTGACTTGACCTTCAGGTGCTCCACCATAGAAGCCCTGGCAGAAGTACCGACCAGCAGCAGCAGAGGTTGTCTGCACACATTGTACAGACGTCCACTGGCTGCCAGAGAGCAGGATCCAGTCTTGTAGCCCGCCTCATATGCCTTATACCCCCCCCCCCCGACTTACCGATGCATCCCTAGACTTATCCCTAGTGCTCCAGACTCCCTGGTGTCAAGCGGGGGCAGTCGGCGAACCCAGCCGGCGCAGACAACCTCCGCTGCTACCTAAGACTTCCCCCAGGGGTTTTATATATATATATATATATATATATATATATATATATATATATATATATATATATGCCTGTGTGTAATCTCTTCATAGTGTGTCCCTGAATGGCAGAATGAAAATGTGGTCACCCTAGTATTTACATACATACATTACACTCAGCAAAGAGCACACATAAAAGATAAATGAATGAGCCAGAAGCAGAAGAAATATCTTAACTTGTGTGTATTAAATATATCAGGCTGCTTTATAACGAGTTATAATACAGAGCTTGGCAAAATTATTCAGTACCTTATATTTTCTAATCTAATTGAGATAGCTGTCTTTAAATGCCAATCCGCAGGTTAAAACAGCAACATGTGAAATTGGTGTATGTCTCTTAAAAAGGTCAATGAACATCGGACATCTCCAATGACTTTTGTGCATTGCCCAAGCAACATAAATGGGGAGTAGCTTTAGTGCTGAGATTTCTGCATACACCTTGTCTATTTTCCCTTTACCTCCCATAACAGACAACACTACAAAATGAGATGTCAATTCACTTGGATTTACATGCCAGCCAAACACACAGGGACAAAGAATGGTGTGGTCAGGGCATAAGAAAATAGGGGAAGTGGTGCACTAAATGCAAAGTTGTTTGTTATACTGCTATAACCGTAGCTGTCAATGGTCATGAATTAGCTGGGGCAGTTAACAGCCAGGACATAAGCCTCATTCATTGAGGCCGAATCGGAACATCCCTAAGCCTTACACCACTGATGTCCCAGCGCTAGAGCGGGCTGATGGACGGAATCTCATGCGCAGAGAGGTATGTTGGGCTAAACACATCTCGTGAACAGAAAAGAGTTGGGGGGGCTGGAGAAAATGCAAATGTATATGGGGGACACCTTAACAAGTTAAAGGGACCACACAACTCTCATATGCATTAAAGTGCATATGATGGCTGCAGCATCCTTTTGATTCCTAATATTGATACTTCTACGCTGTTGTATGTCACACATTAACAACTTTTTCACCCTTTTCTGCTTTCTGTTTTTAGATTGTTTGGTCAGTGTTTTTAATCTTATAATTTGTATTCTTGTCCACTGTAACTGATACTTTATGTACATTTTAATCTAAATGATTTCCTTTCTTGTTTTCTATGTAGGCGCTCACGGAATCTATTCTACACTGTTAAAGGAAAAGTGCCATAGAGAGCAGGTGCTCCTTGCTGTATAAATAGTTTGGATAAAGGCAAATCCGTGGTTGGTTTATCGCAGCATTTCAGACGGATTAACTCTCAGTCAAATTCTATTCTACTTTGATGTGGGTCACGCGGCTAGACATTAATGGTGCGTGAAATGTCAGGTCTCTTAATTAAACCCTACAACCTGATGTCATGCAGCAGCTGCCTTTTGAGATTCTTAATTATACTCCTGATCCTCTGCAGATGGATTCATATTGCTAAGAATAAATGGCTCTTTCAGATCAAATGGTGTAACAAGGTATTGGCCAGCATTGGGTGAAGTTAATCAAGAGCCCTATGGTTAACCTTGTACACACAAGGACACACACACACTCTAGAAACAATGTTTCAAGCCTGTAACAACTCGTAGCACAATGTGTGTCCACTACACCCCTCCATAAGTGATTTAAAAAATCTTACACTAACTATTTACTGATAAATGATTTCTTGTCTAGTAGAAAGGAAAATGGGTGCACTTTCACATCTTGTGTTCAGAAAATTCTACTCTGTAACCATGACTACCGATTTTGCGGTGATAAAAGGCTTTAGAAGATACATAGGCATAATTACCAAAGATTTTTTTTTTAATCCAGTTCCACAGATGGCCGCGGGAAATTTATAAGATTTCCCTGACCTGCTAGCCAGAGCACTGCAAGGCAGTGTGTCTCTATAAATACTCATATTAATAACAACTGGTCATCACATTCTGCCTGCGCCAGACATATCCTTGCTCCATGAATGATCCAATTCTATGTACTGTACAAAACCATAACTTCCTGCTTGATGATGTCATTGCATTATAAATGCTACACGGTCACCGCATATTTGAGGAACGCAATAGAGTATGTGGGAATTACTTTTTTTGTATGGTGATATTTAAGAAAACTATAAATCTACTATAAATTTACGTTCTTGGATGACTAATATGTATTTGATAGCATAATTACATAATCTAATTACATGTACATTCTATGCATCAAAATAATTCCTTTGCATCTTTCTAGTAACCTCTATCTGTTCCCTGACTTTAATGGGAACACTAGAGCACATATAACACTTTCTACATATGCCACCTATAATGCCATACAACTCACAAATTACCCATGAAACGTGGAGCAACTGAAGACTGGAGACTGGAGTGCAAGCATTGGATTATTTATAAGTGAAAATTACCTGTAATATCGGTTATAACAAGTAAAATGATTAATTAAAAAATACAGGGGGTGAAAATTTACAGGTTGCTGCTTAAGCTGAATGCTATACCACCATATTTAACACCAAAAGAAGAGTGAAGAATAAGGGCAGTGAGTTGTCACTTTGTGGAAGAAGCCTTGGGTACCAGTCATGATGACAGTGTTCTTTTGCCTAGCCTGACAGCTAAAACACAGGGACAAATTCCACTTTATGAATTGCTATAGAAGCAATACACTTGATTTATGTTTTTACTCCTAGGAACCTTTTACTGATCCAGTGTAGATGATTGTTCACTGGAATAAGATGGAATTTATCCCAACAACCTTGGAGAAACACACCTGGTCTCGAGCCTTTTGGCTCATACAGCATATAAGTCTTAAATGTGCCATTTCAAGGGGAAAAAATCTAAAACGAATACATTATAGACCTCACTAGTTACAGAACAAATGTTTGAGACTATAATTCGCTTTGCAATACATTTCCAGGCAACCAATCAGGTTTTCTTTACATTATTTCAAATATTCTATACATACTGTTACTGAAAACTACAATGTAGAAGACATCTCCTGCCTGTGCCACAGCTTGGCTTCAGTCAATAAACACTTTCAGTCGGAGTAATTGTTGTATACGGAAGCAAGTACTATAAAAATTTAATCAATTCTGTCTTGTAATGCTTACAAATAACAGACCGATCAATAATTGAAATTAACGCAAATTCACTATTAAAACAGTGAATGGGGTTTGCTTGCTATGATAGCATATTGGGAGTTGCAATACACAGCATATGACCTGCCAACGCTTCCCTAATCTTTTATCAGGTGGATGCACAGTTTCAATTTCTTTTGATGCCAAGATGTGCAAACCTCTACAATAGTCCATCGCCATTGTGTGACTGCCAGGCGTTCATTAACGTACACCAAATTCTGTAGAAAGCTGAATAACCCTGCAAACATGTATTATTAAAATTCTCAAATGTATAATACATGACTCTAATTTTAAAAAAAAGTGGTCTTATCGCCATAGAAACCCATGGAATGTCCCAATCATTGGTCGCTAAAGGGACTTCATGTTGGTAAATGATGGCCATGAGCATCATTAAAATCATTAAGACAACCTTTATGTGATTTATAGTCATTTCAACATAGATGTGCTTTCCCTTTACTAACTGGCCAAGGGTGATGGGAATTGTAATACCGGTACATTCCATAGTTGGGCCATCCATATGTCTGAGCAGAATATACAAAAAAAAATTGTGATTGTAATTATTACTTTGCCTGTTTTGTGGGCAGTTTGCATGAAAAGTGTCAAAAAGTCATGTGAAACACCAACCTTTATAGGAAATATAGTTAATGACTGCCATAACCTTACTGTTGCTAGGAGTAGTATAGTCCCCTGGCTGCTTCATATAGAGGGGATGAATATTAATAGCCCTATACCTTCTGACCCAAATTCCAGAGATTGAGGTGAAGGTCCCCTACCGATATGGAATCTGGGAACTCCGGTAACTTCTTTTTACCACCTTCCCCCATAAAGCAACACACTTGGGGGTAAAAGAAGGTAACAAGGGGCTTTACAACTTTATAGGCCTAGAAGGTGCTTGCTGTTACAACAACTGGTTGTAGCACCACATGAAATTATCTACATTTAAGAAACAATAATGTTTTTACAAAATCATAGGCAAGTATTTTATGCGGTAAAAGGCGATGGATATTAACAGCATAAAATTGTTTATATGTAACGCGTCATATTATAAAATCTCAGCGCACTGTTATATATGTTTATTTTAGGTAAAATTATGTCATGAAAAAGATGATGTAATTTATAGTAAAATAAATGAAATCATCAACAACCAATAACAGATAATATGTTTTATCTAGACAATGTTGTATATGTGTGTATGTGAAATAACATCATAAAAGTGGATTTTTTTAATATGGTGTGTATTATGCATAACATTAATTGTCCTGGATTTTAACAGAAATGTAAAAAAAAATAATAGAAAAATGTTACGAAGGTCAAGGTAGCAAAACAATTGTTCAGAAGCATCAAACAGCATAACCCTAAATAAAATAATAGGAACATAATATGCTTTAAATTGCGAAAACAGGTTGAATTATATTTGTCACTCAATACAACATGAGGCTATAATATTTCAGATCATGCGCAGGAGCAAAGGCAGAAGTCACAAGTCCACCAGGGTGCAGATGTAATGGAAAGACACTTTGATTAAATAAATCATCCAGATACACTGCAGTATGTAGGTTTCTGGGTATCTCAAATGCAATGGCGCAGCGGATCTCTGTGTATATCTACACCATGATATACCGAATTTATTTGTGGATCTATGCATTATTTAAACGCCCTGATGGCAGATTACTAGAAGACATGCTGGATCCTCTTTATGCGCATAGGCAGGTGTAACTGCATAGAAAGGAGTCCTTCCACTACCAAGAGACCAGCGCACTGCTGCCAGTCCTGCCACACACCATGAAAAATTCAATGTGAAAGAATAGACCAGCTAGGATACCATCAGCAATTATACTGAAACAGTTACCCACCCATACCTTAAATATACAATGCAATTCACAAAGATATAGCCTTTCGCTGCAGCAATGGGGCAACCGTGTATTTTGTAATCATCACACACACCACGCCTATACATACATACATATATATATATATATAAAAATACACACACACATAAATATATATATAAAGCATTATATAGATGCAATGAGGGATGCATAAAAGCCCTTTAGCCACCCACCCTCCATCGCCCATCACTCCTTACCAACATGCGTGATGACTGAGGATAATCTCTCCGTTAACTCCTGATGCGACATCTCTTCTTCTTTCAGCCAAAAAAGCATTTCCCATAAGATGATGGTGCTCTTTCCCCTCCGGACTGTGCGCCTGCAATCTGCCGGCTAGTGCGATACAAAGCCAGGCAGTGCCACTCCCAGCTCTGCGAGAGAAGCCTTCTCTCCACCTGTCACTAGGCAACACACAGCATCCACACACAACCCACGGACCCCCAAACGGGTGACTCGCATGTTACATCCAGACGGGCACCGGGGACCAGAGCTTTGCGGGTGTTCCTGCTTCCCCTCACCGAGCCATTCGGCTAGTCATCACTGCAGGCTCGGTACCTGCCTCCACGGCACACAAAGGCATGTGACACACAGGAAAACCTGGACTTCTGGAGCCTCAGGACTGGAGCGAGCAAATACATGTGAGCAAGAACCCTCCCTATACCTACGGATAGGACGTGCTGTCATTTACTGCCTGCCTATCCGAGTAACATATGTATTATATACAGTAACATCTTTACTATACATAATTACCAAATGATTGACAGCACATATCCAAAGTGGACACCTGGCAGCCATAGGATATCTTTAAGTTACCTGGAGTGATTTGGCTGCCTGGGAGAGGAATGTAAGTTGGTTATGTTAGTGTAGAGTGAACTAGAATAGAGAACATTGATAGACACTGTATGGAAAATTGTTATGTCAGCTTGTGATATATTGCATGATGCATATATGTACCTTAAATAAGTAAGCATAGATAAATGAACAGTAATAAATATGTGCAGGATGTGCTGATAAACAGGCAATGATTACTGTGAGACATGCCTTTGTTGATGACATTGTTGATGAATCATACATTTTCAATGACAAGCATTTGCGGATGACTAAAACACTATTCATGCTGTAGACTGTAGAGGCCTGGGTGTAAGATCCAACATGCGCTCTAGCTGTCCCACTCCATTCAATACAAAGACCTTGATATGCCTGCTAAGTGTGGTGCTTTTCTTCTGGCAATGAAAGGGTTTGTTGAGGTTGAGAGCAGCTGCTGCTTGTGGTTACACATCATCAGGGTCTGCACCCTGGGGGCCTGTCCATCCTCCAGAGCTACTAGATTGCTGTGTTAATAATGGCGCCTTCCTACATTAGCCATGGGCCCAGATGGTAAACAAATGAAGTGAAAAGCTGGAAATCATACAATCCATTATCTGCTGGTACAATCTGGCCATACTGACTCCTGTGCTCTTCATTGTCTACAACATTGTCTGATTATATGTATTTCTAGTCAAATATTGCATTGTAAATGTTAAAAATGTTTTTTAAGACAAAGTGGTTTTTATTTGTATCACCCTATCCCAAATACTTCATGTGTTGAAAGGTGTAAGTAGGATGACTGTATGCATACCTAGGAAAATGAGCTGACCCTAAGACTCTATAAATATCTATATGCAGGGCTGCTTTTAATACTGTCTCCAGAGCAAGCATTTGCCTCTGCCATATTTGTGCCAAAACAGCAGGTCTGTGAAATCTTTGTCCTCAAACAGCTTGTCTGTGCAATATTTGTCCCCCAAATAGCCTGTCTGTGCCATCTTTGCCCCAAACAGCTTTTCTGTTTTATCTTTGCCCCCTCACTTACACATCTATGCTATCATGCGATTATGCATACATAGATACACACTCATGCACACATACTCATTCACACATACTCCTTCCCATCCCACCTTACCGCACCTGCAGGTTTCTCTGTGGCACTTGCACACTATGCAAGCAACCATGCCCAAGAGAAGTAGGAACGTATCGGGGTCATGCAACGTAATGTAAATTGATGTATCGTGACTGTGTGGTACAGGAGAGGTGTGCTAGCAGCACAGACGTAAGCTTAGGGGGGCTTAAGGGGCAGCTGCTATGGTCCCCCAGGAATGGCTAGGCCCTGGGCAGCTGCCCCATTTGCCCTGCAAAAAGACTGCACTGTATGTATGCACCGTCTTATCAGATGACTTAACCAAATTACTCATCCTCATGAGAATGGGAATCTCAACTTGACACACTTAATTGAGTAACAAGCATTCAAAGATAAATCATGTCATAGGTGCATTTATTGGAATTATATCCTTAAACTTAAATTATATGTTTATGTAAACTTTACCTACAATAACAGCTCTGTTCTAAGCGAGCAATTTAATCGCCTTTAACCAAGGAAATTAACTTGAAAGCTTGGGATGCTGCATGCAGAAAACAGTAACCCTATAATCATTACCTGGCTAGTATGGGACACTAAGAAAAATCAAAAAGAAAAGAGAAAAAAAAAATTATATATATATATATATATATATATCATAATTGGGAAATCTCTTGAGTTATTTGCTAGAATAATAATGACTAATAAGTGCACAAAACAAAGCAAGAATTCAGCGCATAGCCAGCGAATACCACCTACCTAAGGTATAAATACTGGGATTCCGTCACACATATACACTCACTGGCCACTTTATGAGATACACCTTGCTAGTACCAGGTTGGACCCCCTTTTGCCTTCATTCTTCATGGCATACTTTTTAAAAGGTGTTGGAAACATTCAATTAATACTAAGGGGCCCGAATTGTAGCCTCAGTTTCCTGTTAGCCTTAGCCGACAGGAGTGGCACCTGGTGTCGTCCGCTTCTGCTGTAGCCCATCTGCTTCAAGGTTCAACCCGTTGTGCGTTCAGAGATAGTATTCTGCATACCTTGGTTGTAACGGGTGGTTATTTGAGTTATTGTTGCCTTTCTGTCATCTCAAACCAGTCTGCCAATTCTCTTCTGACCGCTGACATCAACAAGGCATTTTCGTCCACACAACTGATGCTCACTGGATATTTTCTCTTTTTCAGACAATTCTCTGTAAACCCTAGAGTTGGTTGTGCGTGAAAATCCCAGTAGATCAGCAGTTTCTGAAATACTCAGACCAGCTGCCCGGCACCAACAACCATGCCACGTTCAAAGTCACATAAATCCCCTTTCTTCCCCATTCTGATGCTCGGTTTGAACTTCAGCAAGTTGTCTTGACCACGTGTACATGCCTAAATGCATTCAGCTGCTGCCATATGATTGGCTGATTACCTATTTGTGTTAACAAGCAATTGAACAGATGTACCTAATAAAGTGGCCAGTGAGTGTACATAGCCCTATATTGCTTAGCCCGCCACTATGTCAAAGTTTGGCGTGTCCTATATACCGTATTGGCTCGAATATAGGCCGCACTTTTTTCCCCCACTTTAAGTTTTTAAAGTGGGGGTGCGGCCTATATTCGGGGTCTAGCGACCGACGCCCGGGACATGCAGTCCCGGGATTAGGATACAGATCCCCCGCAGCGGTGCAGGGGACCTGTATCCTACCCTCGGATGTGCTCAGACAGCCTCCCCTGCCAGCACTTCCCACAGGGGGAGTGCCGGCACAGGAGATTGTCTAAGCGCATCGCGCAGACGTTAACCGGCAGCGGCGATGCGAGCATAAACAACCTCCGCTGCCGGCACGTCTGCACGATGTGCTTTAACAATCTCCCTTGCCGGGAATTCCCACGGGGGGGGGGTCCCGGGAAGGGAGATTTTTAAAGCACATCTTGCAGACGTCCTGGCAGCGGAGGTTGTTTCTGCTCGCATTGCCGCTGCAGTGAACGTCTGCGCGAACAATCTTCCTCGCCGGTACTTCCCACGGCGGAAGTGCTGGCACCGGAAGTTGAATAAATGTTACGTGTAGATGTCCCCCAAGACCCCGTGGAGTCTGCACCGGTAAGTCTGGTGGGGGGGGGGGGCATCTTGGGGACAGAGTGGCAGCATATCTCGGGGGGGTAGAGTGGCAGCATATCTCGGGAGGGTAGAGTGGCAGCATATCTCGGGGGGGGGATAGAGTGGCAGCATATATCGAGGGGGGATAGAGTGGCAGCATATCTCAGGGGGGGGGCAGAAACTTTTTTCATTAAAAAAAGCACCTAACTTTTAGGGTGTGGCCTATATTCAGGTACGGCATATATCCGACCCAATACGGTCATTTTTTATGCCACACAGTTGCCTCATTGTCCAAAGAAGGCTGTTTGAAAGTCTCAGGGGGTTAAAATGCAGTGCAGTCCCACTGATTCAGCTCCGTGGTAAGCAACATTGCCATGAAACATTAGATAGGACTCTCCAAACTTGGGGTACTTTGATGTAGGACCAACATTAAAAGGAGGTTTTTTTGCAACAAACTAAGCCATTTGCTGGCATGAATGCTCAAGAGTTAAAAAAGAGACACAATTTGGTTCTCATGATAAGAAAGTGCTGATGGCTAGATGCACACAAGGATTATTTCACCGGTTTTATGCCTGACTATATAATCTGAACCACTCAGTACCAACCAAGTAGTTGCAAGACCAAGACACAAGTCTGGGGTCTATGCGATGAATTTAACTTTTAATCATCCTTTCTTTGATAAATCCATGTAAATGCTTTGTGGGTGGAGATCTGTGTATTGTGTGTGTTGTAGTGTTTTTTGCCCTTGTAAAACTCATATTAGCGCTTGACCAGCTTTCATTTTGATGTTATTATAAAAATGGTAATTTAGTCTATCCACAATAGATGGTAGACAATTGACCTGTTTTGTTGGGGTAGACTCAACAGCACCATATGTGCCTCATTTGTGCCAGCGTGGGTTAGAGAGGGGCATTACATGACAAGAATGACAAGGTGTGATTTAAAATACATTACTGTTCTAAAAACACACATTAAACCCCTAAACTAAGAACTTACATTTATCACAAAAGCAAGAATCTTTTAACAATTTTGATGTGGTTTTTAATGTCTTTAAATGACAGCCTTACTAGTTACCATGGAGATCCTTCCCTGGATCAACTGCAATTTCCACCCAGTGGCTACCACTTGCTGACTCAGAGGAGGTTCACTTAAGTCTAGCAAAAATTAAATCCAAAATAAATGTACATAATTAAATTCTAGTAACTCCCTCCCTCATCCCAGCAGGAATAAAGTAAGATATTTTTCTAACTTCATACTGAAACCCCATGTACACATTTTTAACGCTGACATTTTAATTAAACGGAGCTATAATCTCCATTTCAATAATCCTCAAATATTAATATGTTTATATTTTAGGAAAAGAAAATAAAGCAAAATAACTCCATTTAGGCTTTACGATATAGCGATGGAAATTAAACAGAGATGTACATATGTTATCTAGATTACTTTTTCTTTAAATATTAAACTGTAAAAATAATGTAGTGTAAAGAAAAAGTTTGCTCCCTATATACACTACCAGTCAAAAGTTTGGGGTCTCTGAGAAATGTCCTTGTTTTTGAAAGAAAACGCAAAGTTTGTTGATTAATATAACATAAAATGGATCAGAAATACAGTGATGTTGTTAAAGTTTTAAATGACTATTGTAGCTGGAAACGGCTTATTCTTGATGGAATATTTTTATAGGCGTACAGAGCCACCTTATCACTCCCATCACTCCTGTGTTCCAATGCATTGTTGTGTACAGTAAGTTTAAAGGGCAATTATGTAACACAGCTAGAAATGTTCTTGTTTTCCGTGAAAAGTGACCCCAAACTTTTGAACAGTAGTGTATATGCCACTGGCATTTTCTCAGTGGAAAGGATTTTACTGTGTAAAGTCAAACAATAGGTAGCATTGTACGGTTGATTTCTTTTTTTCCACACAGCATTGTATTTAACCACTGTGCCAGCCTTAATTATGAGATCCCTGTGTCCCATGTATCCTTATAAGCAGAGATGCAGGTATTTATATTCAGCTACAGTATGCATAATTTATACTTTGTTCTGCTAGTACATTTCCCATGTGGGTTCTCAAGTAGCAATCACACATATGATTGAAGTTCCAAATATGTAAATAAAATGTGTCCTTGTTCCATCTCGCACCTGACATCAATATATCAGTGGAAAAGAATTAGGTAAATCACTACTTTATTAGTACTTTAATATCCATGGTTAACCTGTGAAATAACATATTTAGCTTTAGGAGAAGCTGCAGATCTGGCTGAGCCAGCTCTTGCATGAAGCCGCCTTGCAATAGTAGCTAAGGGTGCCTCTCCCATACCCTTAACATAGATGGCCCAATTTGGAAAACTGAAATGTTGGTGGGATTGCCACACACACACATACTAACACCATGCACGCAATATTGCCATAGAATCACACTCACTATACCACCATCATGCCCCCCAACTGTCCTGATTTGGTCTGGAGGAGGAAGGGTGAGGCGAGAGCAGTACTCAACTCGGGCGCAGCTGCGAGGGGGCGCACAGTCGCCAGATCAGAAGCTGCAGTCTGCAGGACTAGTTGGGAGGTCACAATCTCCCTCTAGTCGGCTCATCATTAGGGAGCATGAGATCTGTTACTTCAGACCTTGCTTTACTACTCTCCAATCACTTTGCGCTGGCAATTGATGCCGAGCGCGGGTATATGACATCAATAGCTGGCACGTAGTGATGTGGCAGACCTCGCACTCCCACCACAGGATAGAGGAAGAGGTAAGAGATGGGGAGAAAGGGGTATAAGGGCAGTGTATCTGTGTATGTGTGTTTATGGGCAGGTGTATGTGTGTATGGACAGGTGTGTGTAAAGGCAGTGTATGTATATTTGTATGTGTGTATGGGCAGGTGTGTGTAAAGGCAGTTTGTATGCGTATATGTGTGTTTTTGGGCAGGTGTGTGTCAAGGGTAAGGGTCCTGGGAGGGAGGCTAACATTAGCCTTTTTTGTTTATTAAAAAAAAATCTCTGCTGCTGTGGATTACTCTTCCAATGGTACTCAGCCACCATTATGGTGGACACCTGGCTGGCTGAAAATAAAGGGAATTGTAGTTCACAGCTAGCATCTGCAACTTTACGGTTGACTGCACTTCACATGATGCTCAACCAGCATCATGGGAGCAGTATGTCTGGCTGAGCCTCATGTGAACTGTAGTTAACAGCAGATAATGCAACAGGTGTCAGTTTTGAATTACAACTCCCACGATGCCTAGTCATGATGGACACCAGGCTGACTGAGCATCATGGGAATTGTAGTTCACAGCTAACATCTGCAGCTTTATCTACCGTTAACTGCACTTCCCATGACGCTTAGCCAGCATCATGCAAGTAGTATGTCTGGCTGAGCCTCATGAGAATTAAATTCAGTGTGTTGGTTATTTTTAATATGCATGATTGTGCTGACAAAAACAAAGCGTGTTTTAAGTGGCATTGTAAGCACGACATTGTAAAGTGCAAAAGCATTTTTTTTTTTTTTTAAAAAGCGTCCCTCTTTCACATTTTGAAACGTTGGCAGCTATGGATTTGCCAGATATCCCCGTCTATAACACTCCAGTCATTATATGCACTTTAATGCATATGGCTGCATTTGCAAACGCAACAACATTAACCCCTTGATGACAATTGCCGGTCCGGGCACGTCACCGAAATTCAAGTCGGTAACGACAATTGACGTGCCAGGACCGGCACGTCTTTAAACGGGTGCAGAAAGCGATCTATTTTTGCTTTCTGCACCGAAACAGCGTTGCTGTAATGCCTCGACCTCGAGGCATTCAGCAACGCCATGATCGGCACAAAGGGGTCATCTCTGGCCCCTCCCCAGGGCGTCAACATCCGCCATACTTTGTATGGCGGCGGACGCCCGTTTTAAAAGCGTTTAGGAGGCGATCAACGATCGCCTTCTAAACTTAAATGGTGTCGCTGGAATGCCTCAATCAGGAGGCATCCAGCGACACCAAACACTTACCTTTGGATGGGCTGTGACCGCTCAGGAGAGCGGTCACAGCCGCAGCTGCCGGTGATCTTCGCCATCAGCAAGATGGCGGCGTCCCGGGAAAAAACCCAATAAAGACGAAAAAGTTTGCTAGAGGGTCTCCAGACCCTCTAGAGAACTCTGGCTCCACTTGCAGGTTGAATACAGGTACTGCATTCAACCATGCAAGTCAATGGAGCTCAGCTTTCTAATCACAGTGTGATTAGTAAAAATACATTAAAAATAAAATAATAATTAGAAAAAATAGTAAAAAAACAGTAAAATGTAAAAAATAATTTACCACTGATGTCACTATCAGGGGAACCTTCAAGTTAAAAAAAAGTTACATTTTTTTTTAAAAAAAGGCAAAAAATAAATAAAAATATATATATATATATAAAAAATATATTTTTGTGAGCAAGTCCTAAAATTAGCATATTATTCTCGCATGGAAATAGTTAAAATACTGGCATATTAAATGCCCATGGGGTGTCTACTTTTAAAAAATGTATGATTTGATGGGGTAAATTGAATTGGCCGGGTTCAACAAGGTCCCAATTAACACGGGGGGGAGGATGGCCACACATTTAATTTCCAATTAGAAAAATGCACACGTACCAAATGTGGCCTTTTTGCTGAACACATATTGGGGTGTCGTGCGACAGCGGCATATACCAGGAGCTGTAAATTCATACATGAAGTAGGTGTGTGTGGGAAAAATACACACACAAAAATACTACTGCAAACTTTGAAAAAATGCTGGTGGTAAAATGTGTGCATGCAAAGAGTTAAAATACCAGCATTTAAAATACCCTGTGGTGTCTAGTTTTCAAAAATATATGGTTTTGTTGGGCACACTGAAATGGCCCGGCTCAAAGATGTACCAAATAGGGCATGGGCAGTGGATCCCCAAATGCCAAAGTTCAACATTGAAAAATGTGCATGCCCCAAATGTGGCCCTTTTGCCCCCAAACAGCCAGGCAAAATCATTCATGTGAGGTATCGCTGTACTCAGGAGATGTTGCTAAACACATATTGGGTTTATTCATACCTAAAGTAAAATGTGTGTGAAAAAACAAATGCAAAAAAATTACTACCATAAAGTTTGACAAAGGCTGATGGTAGAATAAGTGCTTGGAAAGGGTTAAGATACTAGCATTTGGAATACCCTGGGCTGTCTAGTTTTCAAAAATATATGACTTGATGGGGTAAATTGCATTGGCCGGCTTCAAAGATACCCGAAATGGCACATGGGGGGAAGAATTACCAGATTTGGAAAAAATGGCTTTTAAATAGCAAAACGCTACCTGTACTTATTGCTCCATAACGTGCAGAAAAAAGCAAAAAACATTGGGTATTTCTAAACTCAGGACAAATAGTAGAATCTATTTTACCTTTTATAGATGAGTAAAAGTTTTTTCAACTAAAAGTTAGAAAGTCATTTTTTTTCTAAATGTTTCACCATATTTTGCACTTTTTTTAATAGTAAATAATATGATACAATCAAAACAATGTCATCTAAAGAAAGCCCTTCTTGAAAAAAACAATATCTAATGTGTGTGGGTTCAGTAAACGGGAAAGAAGAAAATTACAGCTAAACACGAGCAGCGCAGAAATGTTAAAACGGCCATTGTCACGAAGGGTACAAAAAGTAAAATCAGCCTTTGTTAAGCAGGGGGATCCTTTAACGAGAAAGCTTTCTTGCCACTAATTTACAGATTCATTGGACCATTGGTCAACCAGTTTTTCCAGATGTAAAGACTTAATCCGTTTCTAAACCCCATCCCATGTATTTTTAATTCCTTCATTGTATTCGCCTCTACCACTTTTTTCTGTTCCCCTTACGAAGTACTTTTACTTGACCTTATCTGAATCCACTGTCTGACCATTCTTTGCTTGACGATGTCATTAAAATATAACAACAAACTCCCTGCTGAATTAAAAAAAACGCTGCCTCTAGCTCGCGCCCATTAAAGAATTTCATTATTAGTCCAAACCATGACGAATTATCCTCCTTCAGCCAGCAAAGGATTGTGGCTTGCTGACAACCTGTGCGTTACGTTTGGAGTCAGCAGCACCGAACGCTTAAGTAACCGCTCGACCAGAAAGTTGTATCTTAAAACGTCTTTTACTACTGTCCAATGTATGTTATGTCACTCCTTTCCCCTACCAACATGGCGGTTGATTGCGAATCAAACTTCCGCCTCCGTCTCTATGGAGACGCTTGGTGACTTTTCTTCGAGCTTGGCGCGTAGGACAGTGCGCCGGAAGCAGTTCTGATGTACCGTTTTGGCGCGTTCGTTACTTGTATTGACAGACGATTGTGTGTTTGACTAACTGAGGTAAATATTAGGTTACGGTTTCGTATTTTGTGTGGGGAAAGTATTGTGAAAATGCAGGGTCTGAGGCATCTCTGTACTGGGTATCAGAGTGGAATCATAGATCACACATTAAAGAAATGAATTGAGAATCCCAGAATATGCTACCTTGATCCCATGATGTAAGTTAATTTATACGTGTTACCAAAATATGGTCATTTGCATTGCAAGAGTTTCAGTAATCCTGATAGCTACAATGTAAATCTAAGATGTAGGTATTGTATGTTAGAAATGGTGCTTGTCTGAACCTAAAACATTTTTTTTAGTTTAGTGCTCATCTTCAGCTTAATTGCAATGTCTGCCTCATTTTTCCCCACAAGTCACACTGATTTAATGGTTATTGTATTTTTCAGGGATATTATAGTTGTTTTATGTATAGGTAGGTAAAAGGTACCTTAATGCATGTGCTTTAATTTATAAATTACTAGAAATGACTAACCTTCAGCCATTCAAAATTTTGCTTGTGACTTTGGGAAGCATCTTTCAGAGGTCATCCTAGCAGAAAATCCGCTTCCCATTTCAATTCGCTGCAGAAGTGTGTGTATATATATGTATGTGTATATATATGTATATATTGCTGAACCAGTGAAAAGGGTTTCCCATAGTGTTCCTAAGCACGTTGATGTGGGTACTGGCACTATGGCCTGTCTCACCTGTCACATCATGAGCTATAGAAAATTCTCTTGCATCCTATTTCTGTGCTTTTTCTTTCCTCAGAATGAGGAAACTGTTTTATAAGCACATGAAAGTAATTAGTTATTGTAACGTCACACCAGCGTAATAAATAGAATCTTGATAAACCTAATGAATGAAGATATGTGACTTGGGAAGTGCTATATATTAAATTGTTTTGCACTGTGTATCTTGCTTTGTCGTTTATGATAAACACTGTTCATCTTTACAGGTATTTACATAATGCAGGCGTTTTTGAAAGGGGCAACGTCCATCAGCACAAAGCCCCAGAAAGATAAAGCTTCTGTATCTGGCGCCGGCAGCAGTTCTGATGGCAAGAAGCAGAAGGCTGTACCATGGGTGGAAAAATAGTAATGACCATAACATTATCTTATTGCAAGGCTTCGATACATGCCCTTCATTTTCTTTGCACATTACAGAAAGGCTCTGCAATAGGCCTTCTCAAAGTGATAATGTGTAACTTTTTTGGGTTGTTTAAAGTCACGCACTCTAGTTACCATATGCACTTTAATGATTATGATGTCTGTGTGGTCCTTTTTAGTATTTTTTAAGAGACTAGCTAAAGCCATGTAACAAAGTTGATATGTCTGTATTATTTTTCGTATGAAGACATTTGGAATCTAATTGTGCTGTTGGGTGACAGCATTTTCAATACTATGAATTCAAAGTAGGTGACATATTAATGTGGTTGAAACAAGCCTAAATTGTAAAAATTTGGGACATCAAAATGTACACTTACCTTAACCTTCATCTCCTCAAGAACTAACATACTGGTCAAAAGGCGAGAAATTATTTAATGGGAGGCAATAATCTCCATTAGGCTAGGTTTCCACTTGGGTTTTTGTCCTGCTTTTTTTTTCTTGATGAAAAACGCCAAGAAAACTGCCACTGCATTTTCCTGCGTTTTGGCGTTTTTTTTCTGGAGTTTTTTCTGGCGTTTTAGCCTTTCTGTGGAAATTGCTTTTTTGACCTTAGGCAGTTTTTCCAGCCTTTACAAGTTAGAAGTTTCACCCAGCTAAAAGGGATTCGGATAAATGTCAAGTATCTGCCCCCTGATGTCATTTACTTGGTAGAGTTCTATGCCCCGGCGGACCCTTCTGTCTCTTTTCTGTGGTTTGTAAGGCCTGCTTTATTCCGAATGTCTGCTCCTCTAGGAAGATTGGCCCCAAATGATGGTGCAAATTGTTTGCTGTTGCTTTTGGCAGGCAGGATCCCGTTGGTTTGTTTATAATGGATGTTTGTTCCAAATGGTGTAGAATTCAATATGAACTTTGTTTTGTGTGAAACTGTTTGTTTCCAGCCTATTTCTCGTAGGACACACAGATACCGGGTCCATCCTCTGCATTGTAACTGTGGAAAAAACGCCATAAAAAACGCCAAGGCAATAAACCCACATGGCTTTTTCATGGCGTTTTTTCTCTCCCATAGACTTCTATTGGAGAAAAACGCCAAGATTTCCTTGCAAAAAACGCCAGAGTGTCAACATGCTGCGATTTTGAAAAACTGCCACAGAGCCCAAAAAAGCAGAAAAACGCCAAGAGGACTGAAAAAACGCCAAACAAAAAAACGCCAAGTGGATATGGCATTCTGCGATTTCCTATTGAAGAACAGCTAACATCTGGCTGCTGCGTTTTTTCACTAAAAAACGCCAGGTGGCGCTATTGGCGTTTTTAGCTAAAAAAAACCAAGTGGAAACCTAGCCTTATAGGTTTATTGGGAAAAAAACCCAAAAACTAAAAAGTAGGATTTGAGAAAGAGACTGGATACACAGATGAGTACAAAGAAGTATAAATAAAAGGTGTGCTGCAACTAAATTCAAAACAAATTACTGACACCTCTTTTCATACAAAATAAATAAAGGCTCCAGGCACTCATAGGTTCCAGCTCAGGCAGATTTATTAGAGGAAGGCAGAAACAACATTTCAACCTCACAATGAGGTCTTTTTCAAGACTTGAAAAAGACCTCATTGTGAGGTCGAAACGTTGTTTCTGTCTTCCTCTAATAAATCTGCCTGAGCTGGAACCTATGAGTGCCTGGAGCCTTTATTTATTTTGATCTACTGGGGAGCTGGCCCTTCCTGGCACAGTTAAGCACCTGAGTTCCTTTTGGCGTGTGCAGATTCCTCATTCTGGTTACCTCTTTTCATACAGTCGCCCCAAATGTGTAGATGAAGTGGCTTACCAGGACGAAGTGGTAGCGGTATTGAAAAAATCACTGGAAGGAGCAGATGTGAGTAAACTGAATTAATAAACCAGGCCAAATTCCAGTTTGTTCCTTTTGCAAATGCATGGGATATTCTGCAGAATCCCCCATATGCATCTCCCCCAGCCATGGTGTGTGTTTAAATATTGCATGTTGGTACTTCAATATGCATTCTTCTTTAGTAAATATTATAGAGAAAGTCTAGATAAAGACAGTGTTATAAGGGCTTATTTGCATTTGTTTTTAATGTTTCTGCTGGTGTCATGGTGTGCTATTTTATATATACACCATTAATAACACATTGCTTTCTGGCTTCTAATAATGACAACCTGGTTTTTAAATGCGGATATATTATCTTAAATGCCCAATTTATAGCCAAACGTGTATTTTGAGAACTCATTCCAACTTGGTTAAGGTTACAATATAGACAATTAAGATTGATCAACCTGTGTTCCCCTTTCTTCACATTTCCCATATAAAAATATGGATGCTACATATTCACTGCCCAGCTCCCCACATTGGCTGCTTAATGAACCCCAGCTTCAGTTGCCAGTTTCCAAAAACATTTAGGGATGTTTGAACAGCAGTATTGTAATTTTTGTCACCAACAGAATGTACCAAGTTATTCTATATAGAAAGCTGTTTGAAAATAGGCTCAGATTACAATCAATTGCAGTGATAATTGATCAAATGGAGCCCATTTCTACAAAACTAAGAGAATCTCAGACACTGCTACTACATTTAAAGCATTGTCCCTTTCAATGATCTAGAATGTAAGCTCTTTGAGCAGGCCCCTCCTCACTTGGTTATGTATGTAATCTACTTATGTTATATACTAATCGATATGTCCTGTCTACCTTTTGTACAGCGCTGCAGTATCTGGTGACGCTATACAAAATAATACATAATAATAATCATTCCTTCCAGAATTTTTGGGGAAGCTCCTGGAAACACTTGTGAACTTGCTGAAAACATGTATTGCTTAAACAAAAGCTAGCAGTCTTAGTCATGTTGTTTAATGTGTGCTCCCAGGGCTTTTGAGTAACAAATCTGCTTATATTCATTCATTAATATGTTAGTGTGCTATTCAGCTTGTGACTTGATGGAACAGCACATTAAATGCTCATTTATTTCAGCAGTCATTATTTTTGTAGCAATTTAATTGTACTGGATATTTCATGTTCATTTTACAACTCTAAATGCATTTTACTTTGCTTTTTTTTTTTCTTTTTTCTTTTTGTCCTTTTAGCTCCCTAACCTACTCTTTTATGGGCCTCCTGGAACTGGGAAAACATCTACAATTCTGGCAGCCTCCAGAGAGCTCTTTGGGTGTGTGACAATAGAAAGCACGTAATAAAGCTCCATCGGTTGCTTAAGTGTTGCTGATCCTGCAGCATTCCACACATTTCATTGTTCAGTAATAATTAAAGGGATTTATACTTTTGCCCTGCAGTTTGCTGTGCTAGTTTTTGGCTTCTTGTTTCAGCAATTGAAATGCCCTCCTTAAATACCTTATCTTGGTATATTACTGTACTTCTTTTTTATTCTTTTTTCTATTTTGTCAATTGTTTCCTATTTTATTCGGAATGAATTAAATGGCAAAAAAAAAATGCACACAATTAGAATTTTTTTTCCAATATTACTTATTTCTTTCACAAATTAGGTGCCATTGATAAAAAAAAAAAAAAAATAGCCCTAATTTAAGTTCGACATCCTCATATTTTCTCAATGTTGTACTGGGGGGAGGTGGTTATTTTTAATATAAATTGATAGTGGTAGGGATAGTATTTTTTTGTTTCCCTATTATAATTATTTTATGTTTAGACTTTTTTGACTGTAAATCTGTTTGAGGTCTTTAAAGACCTGAGGGCTCTGTGTTGGAACTGGATGGTGACATCCCTGGATTATTTTTTTTTTTGAAGAGGGAGAAACACTCTTTCTCCCTCTTTTCACTTTGATTCCCATTACTCAAAAGGGTCAAACAAATGGCAAGTGTAAACATTGCTTACATAAATATTAATAAACGTAAATCCAGATTGACTGAACAGTAAGAGAATGGGGTGTGAGACACTTGTAATGCATATTAAGAACTTATTATAATTAAGAACTTAATATGCATTCATGTTTGGAGGACCGCACAGGGCACTGGAGTGTCCCATTAACTTATGTTTCCATTTGTTCATTTTTGGTGGGGGTCTAAGTCTGCCTATGGTTAGTATTGCATAGATATAACTGGGACTTTTATGTTTTCCTGATGTCCTACTGCAATAAACTTACCTTTATTTGTAGGCCTGAGCTGTTTCGCCAGCGTGTTCTAGAACTGAATGCATCAGATGAAAGAGGAATACAAGTTGTTCGAGAAAAAGTGAAAAACTTTGCTCAGCTAACAGTGGCAGGGAGCAGGCACGAGTAAGCTGCTTATTTACTTTAGTATATTTTATTTTATATGGTTATGACTAGTATTAAAGGTTGTAATTTTACTCCTATGACCATTTTTGGTGATCACTTGCTCTGAATATTTTTGACTTTCCATCAACAAAACTAAATGCGTAACTGAATTCCAAATGTTAGTAGTTGTAATCAATCTTTATTTGGGAGGAGAGAATCTAGAAGTCTTTCCTGAGAGTGTTGTTATACTCTCCATGCCTTGATGTTTCATCAGAACCAGTTAGCTCCCTGGGAACAGCTATTACAAGCAATTCAGAAAGAGCATATGGAACTGGAACAATGAAGTGTTTGTATATGCTGCCGTTCATGGCGCTTTAATACTTTTTATTTGCAGTGGAAAGCCATGCCCCCCATTTAAAATTATAATACTGGATGAAGCGGACTCAATGACGTCGGCTGCGCAAGCTGCTCTGAGACGCACAATGGAGAAAGAGTCCAAAACCACTCGATTCTGTCTGATTTGCAATTATGTCAGTAGGTGAGAGATTTAGGTTTTAATCAATTAACATTTTCTATTTTGAACTTTGAATGGGTGATAAAATTCCACCTTGGATGCAGCAATCCGTAATGTCTGCTTTGTTTGGTGTGTTTTGCTTTTGCTGCTTCTGCACACTTACCGGCCCCTTGTATCTTGCATTAAAATGTATTAGGAGTGAATTTAAAAGTATATGACCTTGGGAGAGGTACAGAATATATGGCTGGAAGCTTCAGCGGCCAGTTGTATCTAAACCTGGAGCAGATGTTAAATATACCAAAAGCATTTCTGCACTAGATGGGCATACTACGTGTCCACTGCCTCTTTGCTGTTTTGTTTTTATTTTTGTTTTTTTTTTGTTTTTTTTTTACACACCTTGCAATAAACGGAGAATTTAAAAAAAAAATAACAACATCGCAGTACAGCACAGTGCAGTAAGACAGCATACAATAATGTGTTAAGAAACAACATATTCAAAAAAAAAAATATTATGATTAGGATGGTACCCAAAAGTCCGTCTACTGTTAGTTAAATGTATGCCTTATTTATTTAAAGTGGATACTGTGTAATAATACTTGTAACATTGTATGGCTGTATACTGTATTCTTCCATCCTGTAGTTACAGATATTCCCCTGTTTAATTTGTGTTATCAGATGCATTGCATCACACAGCTAAATAGGAGTAAATAGCAATTTGCCCCCCCAGCAACAATTAAGTGCAAATATATGCAGAATTTTATTTACGGGTGCTGTTCCACATAGGAGGCCCCTTAAAACATCCCCAGATAAGTTCTTCCTGGTATCAATCATTTTGGTTTTCTCCTTAATGCTCCCTGTCTCCTAAAACTGTTATTGAGTGGGGTGTTTTATGTGATAGATGTGCTGGAAGGGATGTGAGGTGCTTTTAAACTACAAGACCGTAAAAATAACGGCCTTCTGCGATGGGCAGGCTGAGCAGTGAAGACAGACTTCGCTGAAATGTTTTCAATAAGAAAATACAGCAAAATGGTATCTCCCTTTAAAAAAGGAATACACTTATTTAAGATGGATACCACAGTACTATTGCATATACAAGTTGGGAAAGAACATCAATGTGGAACAGCACGTTTAGGAAGTGATTGGTGTTCATTGCACTTCATAACCTCAAACATCCTAGTCCTCAAAATTGAAAGGAGTGCATTTTTACTGCATTTACTGTATGCGAGAAACATTAGACTTCTGTATTTTCCTGTCATCCAGTGGCAGTACAAGTGGGTAGTAATCTTACTCGGGACAAGTAGAACCTAAAAGTGAATAAACAGTTAAAATATCCGAAGCCCCTCCTCCTTACCCATAAAAACCGGCACCTCTCCAAAGATGGCAGTTTTTTTCTTGTCCCTTTCAGGGACGGACGGTAGAATCTTCAGTTCCGGACGATGCTGGTGAGGCGCACGGGTTGCTGCCTGGGGGTTCCTCTTCCTCCGATTGCTCCCCGGGTGGTGAGCAGAGAGAGGCTTTTCCTTCCGTAGCGGTTCGCGTTACGGAAGATGACTGTTATGCATCCTTTTGTATTGTGATGCGGGAGCATGCGCATTACGGTGGAACGCACGCCCGGGTGTCGTTGCGTTCCACTGAAGATCCGATCGCGCTACTGAGCATGCGCGAATCGGATCTTCCGGAGGGCGGCATTTTTGAATGCTATAAAAGGCGCTTTTTCCTGTCTGACTGCAGGAGCATTGCCAGTACAGGATTACCGTGTCACCAGCCCCCCCACACGGTTCAGAGGAGTTTAGGGTAAGATTTTATTTATCTTGGCTCTATACTTTCTCTGCCCTCATATATAAAAAAAAAAAAAAGTTTTTTTTTTTTTAACCTCTCTTTTCTTTTATCAGATGTCTAGTCCGGTTCCTATAGAAATTCTGGAGAAAGATAAAAGGCCACCGGCTCCCAGAAAAGCTACTTCTAAATCCAAGCATGTGGCTTGTTCAGAGTGTGCTACTCCTCTCCCGGATGGTTGTCGTAAGAAAATGTGTAATTCCTGCTCGGCGGAACAACTTGCTACTGAAAAGCAAAAAGATTTGCATTCCTTCCTGGGTTGGTTCCAGGAGAATTTGGCCCAGACCTTTGAAGCTTTTCAACTTTCTGCTTCTCATTCCCAGGAGGAAAGGAAGGAAAGTTCGCATAAACGCAAGAGGTCCAGATCATCATCTAGATCAGACCTTTCCTCCGGTGAAATCTCTCACTCATCTCTTTCTACTTCAAGTAATAGTTCAGAAGATGAGGTTTTTTTCCCTCCTCAGGAGCTTCGTAAGCTTTTTAAGGAGGTTTCGCGTCTGTTACTAGAGGAGGATTCAGAGAAGGTTAAAGGTTTTCCGGTTCTTCCGAAATTAACAGAACTTATGGAAAGAGAATGGAAGCACCCAGGTAAAAGAGCCTTTATTTCAAAACAGTTCAGACAACTGTTTAAACTTCAAGGGGAAGACACATGGGATGATCCCCCTAAAGTGGACTTCCAAATTGCACAACTTTCCAAAAAGACGACCATTCCAATTGGAGGGGTGTCAGGTCTTAAAGACCCCATGGATAGAAGGGCAGAAACTTCGTGCAGGCGCATATTTCAAGCTGCAGGTTCACAGTGTAAGGCAACGGTGGCCAGCGCAGCGGTGGCTAGAGCCCAGAATATTTGGATTCACGCCTTGGGAGAATGTCTCTCCGATGACTCAGATTCTGAGATTTCCAGACTCCTTAACAGGTTAAAGCTCTCCAATAGTTTTTTGTTGGATTCATCTCATGAATCTCTTAAATTATCGGCCAGAACTATGGGATTGTCCTCAGTGGCACGAAGAGTCCTGTGGTTACGATCCTGGACAGCGGATTCGGCATCCAAGGCCTCTTTATGTGATTTACCTTTTGAGAGGAAAAAGCTGTTTGGAGCTCCGCTAGAAGACCTGATCAGACAGATGTCGGATACCAAACGAGCTCTCCCTCAAGATAGAAGGATCAAGTGGAATCGTAAATACCCTTATCAGAATGCCAGACCTTTCCAGTCTTCCCGCTCTCAGAATTTTCGTCGTCCCTACGGAGATAGGAAATTCCAAGAACGTCCTGGTAAGCAAGAAAAGAGGAAGTTCTGACAAAGTAGGAGGAAGATTGCTATGGTTCAGAGACGCCTGGGAGCAGACCACTCAAAATATTTGGATTCGGAAGATCATTGCGGAGGGATACAAAATCAAGTTTTTTCGACCTCCTTTGAGTCGCTTTCTCATCTCCTCATATCCTGCGGAAAGCAAAAATGTAGCCCTGTTTTCAGCATGCCTCACGCTGCTACAGAAAGGAGTCATAGAGAAGGTCCCAGTTCGTCACAGATTCCAGGGTGTCTACTCTCGTCTCTTTCTGGTTCCAAAGCCGGACGGTTCATTCCGTCCGGTTTTGGATCTAAAGAGGGTCAACAGTTGTGTACGCTATCAACATTTCCGTATGGAGAACCTCCAATCTGTCACTCATTCTGCAAAGAGGAGATTTTATGGTTACACTGGATTTAAAAGACGCCTATCTTCATGTGCCTATGGCCGACGCGTCCAGAAAGTTCCTCAGGTTCTCGGTTCGAGTAAACAAGAGAATTTATCACTTTCAATTCACAGCCCTCCCATTCGGTCTTTCGTCGGCTCCAAGAGTTTTTACCAAGATCCTGTGCCCATTGACGGCAAGCCTAAGACTCCGGGGTGTCGCTATCATACCATACTTGGACGACTGGCTCATCAAGGCCAACTCTACAAAAAAACTTCTGGCAGACTTGGACACCACGGTTCATTTTCTAGAACAACATGGCTGGATCATCAACAAGGAGAAATCCAATCTCCTTCCCTCCACCAGGATCCAGTTCCTGGGGTTGATGGTGGACTCAGTTTCCCAGTGCATCTTCCTCCCGCAATCAAAGATCAGGAAGATAAGACAGGAAATTTCCTTTCTTCAAAGGAATCCTACCTGCTCTGTCAGAAGGGCTATGAGTGTCCTGGGTGTTCTTACAGCGTCCATCCCTGCGGTCCGTTGGGCAAAGTCTCAGCTGCGTCCCTTACAGTGGCAGATCCTTTCCAAATGGTCAAGAAGGGAAGAAGACTTAGACGCAATCTTCACTATATCACGCCAAGTCCTATCTCAGCTGAACTGGTGGAAGAAATCAACCCATCTTTCCGGGGGTCTCTCGTTCCAACCCCGACATTGGATAACTCTAACCACGGATGCCTCCAGAATCGGCTGGGGGGCGCATTTAGGTTGCCTCTTCAGGCAGGGAATTTGGTCTCCGGAAGATTCTCATCAGTCTTCAAATTACAGGGAATTAAAGGCAGTCCTTCTGGCCCCCATGTAGAGGGTCGTTTTGTAAGAATCCAGTCGGACAACGCTACGACAGTGGCTTACATAAACAAGCAAGGAGGAACGCGAACACGAAAGCTTCAGATTCTGTGCTCTGTTTTAATGAAGTGGTCCCAACAACATCTGCAGGACATCTCGGCAACCCACATCAGAGGCTGCTACAATCTTATTGCGGACGACCTCAGCCGAGCAAAGTGGTCTCAGGCGGAGTGGTCCCTGACCGCGCAGACCTTCTCCATCTTGGTGGCAAGATTCGGCCTCCCGGAGATAGACTTGATGGCTACCAGAAAAAACAGGAAAGTGTCGGTTTTTGCGTCCCTCAACAGGCTGGATTCTCCTCAGGTTCTGGACGGCCTTTCAATTCAATGGAATTTCCGTTTGGCCTACATATTTCCTCCGGTAGCCTTGATCCCGAGAATTCTCCAAAAGATTTGCTCAGACAGGGCCAGGGTCTTGGCCATCATACCTTACTGGCCAAGTCGAAGTTGGTTTGGCCTTCTCAGACAACTTACCTTGGCATCCTGGGAACCCCCGACGTCAGAGCCTTTGTTGGACAACAGGGAGCTTCGTCCAGACCTCCTTCGGATGTTTCGGTTGACGGCCTGGCTTTTGCAAGGATGATTCTGCGGAACCAAGGTGTTGACGGTGACCTTTCTGATATTCTGTGAGACGCTCTACATCCAGGATATATTTTCGTATTTGGAAAAAATTTCTTCTGTGGTGCTCTGCTCGAGGTTTGACTGTCTTCCCTCAGAATATCAGCTCTATTCTGCAGTTCTTGCAAGATGGTTTGGATTCAGGTCTCAGTGTTTCTACCTTAAAGGGTCAGGTCTCGGCACTTAATCATTTTTTTCTTTCAGACTTGGCCTCTCACCTTCTAGTAAGACATTTCTTTAAAGCCGCGACCATTCGGCGTCCCCCGTCAAGGTCTCCTTTTCCTACCTGGGACCTTACTCTCGTCCTGCAGGCTCTTTGTTCGGCTCCTTTCGAACCATTGGAGGAAGTTTCATTGAAGATCCTTTCCCTCAAGACGATTTTTTTGGTGGCGATTACTTCAGCCAAGAGAGTGGGGGAACTTCAAGCCCTCTCGTCTTCGGCGGATTTCACTGTTTTCCATCAGGACAAGGTCGTGTTGCATTTGAAACCCTCGTTTCTTCCAAAGGTCATCTCCAGGGCGAGTATCAATCAACCATTGGTTCTTCCCTCGTTTTTTCCGTCTCCTTCCTCCCCGGAAGAATGTAAATGGCACTCCTTGGATGTTAAAAGGGCTTTGGACATATATCTCAAGCGTACTTCATCCTTCCGCACCACCGACCACCTTTTTGTCAATTTTTTTGGTCATTCTGCTGGTAAGGCGGCTTCAAAGGCTACCATTTCTCGATGGCTTGTTGACACCATTCGTATGGCCTACCAGGCCAAGGGCGAGTTGCTTCAATGTCCCATTAGGGCTCACTCCACTAGAGCCATGTCTGTTTCTTGGGCTGAAAAGGCTTCGGCTTCTCCTGAAGAGATCTGCAAGGCGGCTTCCTGGTCCTCGTTCAATACGTTTATACAACATTACCGGCTAGACGTCTTTTCCTCCTCTGCGGCGGATTTCGGGCGCAAGGTGCTTCGAGCTGTTGTCTCCTAGGCATTTTTTCCCCCCCTTCTCCGGGATCTTGTTACATCCCACTTGTACTGCCACTGGATGACAGGAAAAACGGAAATTTTTTTACTTACCGTAAATTCCTTTTTCCTTAGTCCAGTGGCAGTACAGATTTCCCTCCCTTCGTTGAGAATAAACTTTACTTTGCATCCATTTCTGTGTGTCTTGTTACTAACTGCCATCTTTGGAGAGGTGCCGGTTTTTATGGGTAAGGAGGAGGGGCTTCGGATATTTTAACTGTTTATTCACTTTTAGGTTCTACTTGTCCCGAGTAAGATTACTACCCACTTGTACTGCCACTGGACTAAGGAAAAAGGAATTTACGGTAAGTAAAAAATTACCGTTTTTTTTCCTCCTCCCCTGGCAGCCTCTACTGAAACCAGGAAGCATTAGTATGCGATTGCCGTGTTTGTACTTGGTAGCACTTGCATTGATGTTAGTCACGTGTATGCTCCCTTAAATATCAGTGTTCAGATAGCATTCATGTGATTGGCTGCTGCCACTCCCATTGATTTTAAATTGGAGCTCAGGTCCTATAGACTTGAAACGTACTGTGTTCCCTGCTTTCAGAAGAGGCTGCTGGGGAGGCGTTAAGAGATGGGACCTCTGGTAACTAAACAATCGCTGCACTGAATAACATGCAGTAAAGTGCACTGGAACACATTAAAAATGCACTGTGCTTTTTAAATGAATCTGGCCTTGGCCCCGGCAGCAGCAGAGACTTGTGAAACGTTCTTGCCATTATGTACCTAGGCCCCGGTCTTATCGTTCCCCACCTGTGCCTTTTAAAACCTTGCACCAATGCAATGCTTTGGGTTCGTCTGACAAATGTCACCACTGAGTAGGAAGGGACCGAGCCTTTTAGAAAAGCACCCTGCGCATTAAGCTAGTTATTTAATGGTATTTATGTTTTCTATGGTTAGATTATTGAGATGTGGCTTTTAATGCTTGTGAATGAAGGTGCTTACGGTTCTAGTAGAGCTGAATTTTCTTTGGGAAACTCATTTTTCACTGTCTCTGTTTGAGTAAGGGATTCACTAAGTTCTTCTGCGTATCCCGGCAGCTGCCTCCTGACACCTGCTGACTCCTTAACTCTTTGTGCCATTTGCCTGGTGCAGACCCTGGACGTGTGTTTTCATGCTCTCCTACACTTAATAAGAAATCCCCTCTCTTTGTTCCAGAATAATAGAACCTTTAACGTCCCGGTGTTCCAAATTTCGATTTAAACCGCTGGCTGATAAAATACAAACCCAGAGGATTCTGGGAATCTGCGAGAAGGAAAATGTGAAAATTTCAAATGAGGTATTTCTGCATTATATTTTTTTCAAATAAAAATGGGAGTCTGCGGTTATAATCTCACGTGTTCTGTCAGTGTTTAAACTGACATCTTTGTTCTGTATATCAGCTACTTAGAACACATTTACATTTATTCTATGGGTTTTATATTGTAAAAATTGTTCACTTACTGTGAAATCCTAAAATTTAGGAGCAATATTTTCTTCTAAGAAGTAAAGTGGCAGGATTTGCAAAGAAATGAAAATTCCAATTCCCTAGATTGGCAAAATCAGCTGAATGATCGATTGATTTTTGGCTTTAAAATCCCGACTGATGGGTTCATCTTGTATTTGTTTTTGCTCCGCACTCTATTTTTGTGTTGGAAGCATCGAAATCTTCATGCAGCAGCGTGAATTTGCAGCTGATTGTAGTAGTTTAATTGTGGCTCATGGCTGCTTTAAGTTGTGGGAGTCTATTATTTATATAATTTGTAGACAGAAAACATTTCAGGATTAATGCTATGATGAAGATACACTTTTTTTCATTAAATGGGCAAAGAAATGGGCTCTCATGCTTTTGGACATGTATTTATTTGGTGTAGCCTCTGTAGAATTGAGTTACCGTATTGGCTCGGATATAGGCCGCCCCCGTATATAGGCCGCCCCCGTATATAGGCCGTGCCCTAAAAGTTTGGTGCTTTTTTAAAGAAAAAGTTTATTTCTTTAAAAAAGCACCAAAAAAACATGCTACCACTCTGTCCCCCCCCCCCCCGAGATATGCTGCCACTGTCCTCCCTCCCCGAGATATGCTGCCACTGTCCTCCGTCCCCTTCCCCCTCCCCCCGAGATATGCTGCCACTGTCCTCCTCTGCCCCCCCCCCCCGACTTACCGGAGCAGACTCCCGGGTGTCTTGCGGGGCCGGCGGGGGACATCTACGCAATACGCGTATACAACTTCCGGTGCCGGCACCGGAAGTTGTGTACGTGTATTGCGTAGATGTCCCCCGCCGGCCCCGCAAGACACCCGGGAGTCTGCTCCGGTAAGTCCCCCCGGCAGAGGTAAAACGCATCGTGCGGACGGTCTGCACAATGCGCTTAGACAACCTCCCGTGTCGGCACTCCCCCCGTGGAAAGTGCTGGCAGGGGAGGCTGTCTGAGCGTATCGGGGAGTAGGATGCAGGTCCCCTGCACCGCTGCGGGGGATCTGTATCCTAACCCCGCTGCCTGCCCGGCGCCCGGGACTGCATGTCCCGGGCGTCGGGCGCTAGACCCCGAATATAGGCCGCACCCCCACTTTAAAGACTTAAAGTGGGGGGAAAAAGTGCGGCCTATATTCGAGTCAATACGGTATTTGTTCCTTGTCCGCACAGTGTGTATAATTCATACTACAACTTTTTTTTGCATATGGTCTCTGCTCTCAAGTAGCTTTTGAGCAAAAAGATGCGGGGATAATTGGCATGTTCTGTGTGTCATACATTTATGTATTTATCTGTGCTCTCTTGCAGGCAGTGAATTGCTTGGTTGAGGTTTCAGAAGGAGACTTGCGGAAAGCTATCACATTTTTACAGAGTGCAACAAGACTTACTGCTGGGAAAGAGATAACACACCAAGTAGTTATAGAAATAGCTGGGGTATGCATAACATTCTGTTTTAGAAGGTTTTGGGAAGTGGCTGTGTTTTAAAGGCTGTCTTGGGTACTTGTTACTAAATATTAATCAAATGTTCATTCAGCTGTGATGGCAGTGGTTTCTAGTCCTCTTATTTTACGTGTAATCACTGTTCCTGGTAAAGGTAACCAAGCAGCTAAATATTCATCTCCGATTCACATGGGAAGAACCAGCCTGACAAATTCCCCTTATCAGAATTACCTTTCCCCGGCAGTTAACCTGGTGGCACATCACATGAGAGAGGGGGCTTCTCCTTCCTAGGTAAGCAGGACTCAAAAAGCAAAAGGTACAAATAATCCTCTCCCCCAACAGGATCTCACACTTTAGCCAAGCACTATCGTTTAATGGAATTGGGTTCTAGGGATCTAGTGTTTGGAAGGAAAGTGCTGGCTTCTGCCTTTCCTTCTGCTGAATGAATGTGTACCCCCCCCCCCCCTTTTTTACTTTTGCTTTTTTACATCTCATGTGATGTGCCACCAGGTTTGGCAAAGGAAAATTAGGTTCTACCTTTTTTTTTCACTTTTGCAGTATTTTGGCTTCCTGAGTTCCTTTTTTAATCATTGATACTGTAAGGGTAGGGGGTTATTTGTACTTTTTACTTTTTTGAGTCCTGCCTGCCTACCTAGTAAGGAGGAGTCCATCTCTCATGTGATGTGCCACCAGGTTAATGGCAGGGAAAGAAGAGTAATCTACACAGGTACAGAGGGCCTAAAACAAGGAAAAAGGCACTGGCCCATGTGGCAATCAAAGCATATCAGGAACAGCTACAATCCCCAGTAGCACATATCTGCATCTTACCATATAACCGTACCATACCAAGTAGGTATTGGGTATGTAAAGATCGCATTCTACACTACCCAGTCCTTATGCAGTTATCTGTGCCCTTATTTTGTAGGTAATACCAAAAGAAACTATTGATGAGATCCTAGTAACTTGCCAAAGTGGTTCATTTGAAAAACTGGAAAATACGGTCAAGGTAAGAAAATAAATGCCGGGTTATATACACCGACCTATTTATGGGAACACGGGTCATAGGTGATCACTATAAAGCCCCTGTAGGTCACAATTAAGATGCACTGTCAGTTTCTCATTCTGTGGGTAGGAATGCGCCGTGTGTTAAATAACTGCTTAACAGACTACCTGATGGCTAAAAACATGATATTTGGGGTACTTGTTGGAACCTGTTTCTTGGGTTGCTTGACAGGTGACAAAAGGTTGGCAAACTCTGCAGTATATGCCACTTAGATAGAAGTATGCAGCACTTGGTATTCCCAATTTTAAGAGCAATAGCCAAGGGTGTTTAATCTCTGAATCACTGTTGGATTGTAGCTAGAGCAGGGCTGTGCCAGGACACAAACCTGACCCCAGTATGACTTGCCAAGCCAGACATCGTTCTGTTTAGCTAGGTGGTCCTGGGTCACACTCCTGTCCAGCTCCTAATGTGCAAATGCCATTGCAGCCACCAACCTATTTCCTTTACTTGTACTGCGTATTAACATACATAATCACCAGCATCATCTTGTCACACAGTATTCAAGCCAACCCAAAGAAATTTTAGTACACGAAACCCACCTAGTTATCAGATAGCCCTTTTCCGCTTTTATAGATTCCTAAGTTCAGTTCCGTGAATAAATGGGAAAATCATTGATTTACTTAATTTGCAAACTGTTTTTATCCCTCTGTTCATCGGCAGAGTCTGCAATAACCCCCTTGGCTAAGAACATGAAAATTGGTTTCTCTGTGATTTTAAATCTGAATAATCAATTTCTTCACACAGAACATGATAAATAACGGTCATGCAGCTAACCAGCTTATAAATCAGCTTCATGATTCAATACTTGAACGCCAGGATTTCACTGATAAACAGAAGGCCATCATTGCAGAAAAACTTGCAGTAAGTAGAAAATAACTAAATCATATCTTGTAGTAACCGCTGAAAGTGTTTTGAAGTTGGAGAGTGCAATTACTGTTATCATAGCCTGTGCAAAAATCTGGATTTTTTTTTTTACCTTTTGATATTGCTAGTTTGTTATTTTTGTAATTGCAGGACGTTGACAAATGTTTGGCAGATGGAGCGGATGAGTATCTTCAAATGCTTGGTCTGTTTGCAGTTGTTATGCAACAACTGACTCAAAATTGCTAATTTTCTTTCTTAAAATGTCAAAATATTTTGGAATAGAACTTTTGTATTAATGAATGTGTTTATAAAAGTGTTTACAAAAATAATTTGTGTGGATTACTTTATTTAAATATGGCTCATTGGGGGGGCACAGGGTGACTGAATGCCTGTCTGGTCTGCTGGAACCAGACTCCCATGAACAAGCTGTCCATGGGGGCTGTACAATCAAAGGAAACGTTCGATGCACCTGACCGGAAAATATGGTGCTGCCGACAATTGGAACATCGTCACTGTGGCCACTTTGCCCTACCTTTTGATTTTACATTAAGTTTGTGGTGGGTAACACCCGATGGTTACAGAGAGCGAACTTGTTGGGGAACCCTGGTTTCTTTAGGACCAAGGTTACCCAGCCCCACGGTACTCTGGCCAGCGACTGAGCGGACTATTCCCTGGGAAGCTTCCAATGCTGTCACTCAGGGTCCTGGCTACGGATCATGTAGCTTTTTGGACAATAACGTCCTCGGACCCTGAGCTCTCCCTGAAATAGTGACTTTGTCAGGTGGGTATTGCTGGGAAGCAATATTTAGTGGGAGTACTCAGTTGGGGTACAGGGTGTCCCCTCCCAGTGTTTGGTTACAGTCCTTCTTGAGATAATTATGACAAATGGAAGGTGTGGATCATGTTATTCGATACTATAGAACTCATAGTTCCTCTGTTATATGGATTTTGAATGTGGACGCATGTTCCTGAACTTACTTTACCACCATGGTTGGTGGGGATAACTGCATAATTTTGGCAGATATTGGTCCTCTGAATACAGCAGTATCTGTTAAGGAAGGCCCTACTTGTGATCATGAATTCTGGAAAACTGATTTATGATCCCCTTTAAAAGACAGATTACATGGCTGGCAGTAAACAGCTAATAAAAATAGAACTCAAATAGGCCTGCCTACAAGATTAAGATCCAGATCCTTTGCGGCAGCGGTCAGTGCAATGCGTGCAGACAACCTCTGATGCCAGTGCTTGGAGTGCTGGTATCACAACCTTCCTGGGGCTCATTCATAGAAGCGAACAGGGAAAAAACCTCATTTATTTTAGGTTTACATATTTGTTGCCAACTTTAATAGGGTGAGAAGCACAGACAGCATTTTGTTTTTTGCTCATTCATAGAAGCCCTGGCAGAAGGGCTAGCAGCACAGGCTGTCCATATGCATTGTGCAGGCCTATGCCAGCTGCCACCACTAGACCCCAAGGAATCTGAAGCACAAGGGACAAGTCTAGTGACACAGGTAAGTCAGGGGAAGGAAAGAGTGGCATATCAGGGTGGGTGTTAAGGGCTTTCTGGAGGCAGAGTGGCATATAGGGAGTATAAGGGATATCTGGGGGTAGAAGTACATAAGTGGGGCAGGTTGGCAAATACGTTTTTCATATGAAATAGCTTACATGTGAATTTCACTAGTAACACTATATTCAGTCTCTTTTCACCTAAATTGACAATACATGTCTTATTCAACTAGAAGTCATAACTGGCTGGTTTCATTTTTCTAAGCGAAGGGTAGAAGAAAAGGGGGTTATGCTGCCTCCACAAAGACCAAAGTCAGCAGGACCCTCCACCCAAAGTCGCAGTAAAGCAAATATGTTTGAAGGGCATAAAACTGCTGGTGGCATAGACAAATGGCAGCCCATTACATACATTCTACCGCTAGCATTGCTTCTTGAATGTGCCATGCTGTTCTACTTGCCCCTGCTCACATTAACAGTATTAACAGTCAGAGCTAGTGTTTCAGGCTAACCAGGGAACATTTTATTACTGCCGTCTGGCTACTTCAGGCAAGAGGGTCACAAAAACAAATTTAAGGGGCAGCGTACTACAGCTTCTCTGCACATCAAATACATGAAGTACTAGCACAGTACTATATGCATTTGGTAATACTGACATTGCTTATCTGCCAAGCAGCTGCCATATAAACAGTGGCATGATATAAGCTTTAAAATTGAGGATCTGTATCAGTCTCCCAGTTTACAAATCTGCTTTGTGTTAAGTGCTGTAAGGAATACAAAAAACAGTGCTTGACATCTGAATAATTTATTAAACACTTAAACTTCAATAAGACATGTGCAACCTTACAAGTAAGCCAATACAACAGATTGTTGGGGTTTCAGGGCCTAGCGCAAACTCAATCACTATTATATAATTAAAATTATGCTATATACCATTAGTGAATGCTACATCTGAAATATACAATAAAGGTGTATATGCAACTTTAACATAATTTGCTGATTTTATACAGCACTTATACCTTTTAGTCCATAAGTAAATTATTAAATGATACAGAACATCTAACACAACCACTGGTATAGAACTAGAAAATAAATTCCTAATGAAAAGAAAAGGTAAAGACCCCATCACTTTACAACCCACCCCAACAGTCTAAACTCTGGAAAGAGGATGAAGCCCACAGCCTTCCTCCCAAAGCAGGCAGCTACAGTCTCTTCGCGTCTCAAAAATCTATTTCTGATCCGTTATGAGCATAGAGACAAGATTCAAATATATTTCCAAAGCAGCACAATGCACGTCGCAATTCGCCTCGTCAGCAACAGCAAGTACTGCATCCAAGCGATCAGTCTCATCCAGGGCTCAAATAAGATCTGCCACATTCATTGGCATCTCCTCCACTGTAGTATTGTAGAAAGTCTCAATATCACGAAGAATCCTCTTGTCTTCCTCTGTAACAAAATTAATGGCAACACCTTTTCTACCAAAACGACCTCCACGACCAATTCTGCAGAGGGGACAGAATGGTAGTTTGCACTGTTAATAAGACTCCCATTGTTTTATTTATTCTATTTACAGCAGAACTGTAGCAGTTTAAGACTGGTGGTAAATTGTATTTGTCCTACCAGACATGTAGATGTCAATCAAAGAACAGTTTTCAGGCAGGTTTCTATACAAGTCCTCATTTTCAATCTAACAGGATATTTGCCGTAGATAGTTTAGGGTTTCTGCATATTCGTTTGTAGCAGAAAATAGTCTAATTGTACAGAAGTGCTGCTTGAGGAAAACTGGCAATTTCAACAGCACTGGTAGAATGTAAGCTTGCGAGCAGGGCTCTCTCCACCAAATGTATCGGTTTGTCTTAGTCTGTCAATTCTTGTCTTGTCATATCCCTTGAATTTATGTATTGTATTAAGCGCTGCGTAAACTGTTGGCGCTATATAAATAAATAATAGCCACATGACAAAAGTTTACAGTAATATTTAAAGTTTTACTCTTATGAACAGTATTAATGTAGCAGCTTTATCACTACTGTATTTGCTACTAAAGACAGCATATGCCAAGGCATTAATACCCAAAACTACAAAATCCAAGTGTGAAGACTGCATTATATACACGAATACATTACCTTCAGCAAATTAGTCCATGTTCCACTGGCCGCCATCTCACCACGACCAGAAGTGTGTATTCTCTGATCAAGAGACACACACCACTCACTTCCACGGGCTCATTCTCAGCAGTGTCCGGGAGCAGCTGTATCCTGCTCCTTAACTATTTAAACATAAAAGTCTAATAAAGGTTTTTGCCTTACAGTTAAAATTACCATTTCCATGGCACAGGGGATGTTTGAGACCAAGCGTCCCTGCCTACCGGGGTAAGATTCAGAGCAGGCAGGGATAGTAGGAAGCAATTTAATTTTTGCAGGGGGAACGACAACACAGCACAACAGCTATATTGTAACTTATCCTGCATGTTTGTGAAAACAATGCTTCCTTTAGAGAAATTTAGAATATAAGAATTCTCTGGGGAGGTATTTAATGCTTTGGCATTGGATACTTTAATATCATGCATAGGTCTAGCTGACAGAGTGAAGTAAGAAGCAGAAGATTATAGATCAAGAGCACAACACATACGGCTACTATAAAAAAATGACATTTTTCTAACCTGTGAATGTAGTTCTCACGATTTGTAGGCAGATCATAGTTTATAACCAAAGAAACTTGCTGGACATCAATACCCCGAGCCTATAATTAAAGGGAAGAGTTAAGGCACTGACAATTTGAATTATGGGCTTATGTGCAAATACATTCCAACCAGATATGTACTCTGGCAGCAGTTCACCATACCAAATATACATGCAAAACAAGCTTGTCAGCCACAATATAGTGGTGAACTACAACGGTGTAGTCCACTGTGGAATGTGGTTCTTGCTTTACCAAAGGACTTAACTGTTCGGTATGTGGAACCTTCACAGAAAGTAACAGTCTTTGGATATGGGTGGACTGTAACACACAGGGCGGCTTACCAGCAAGTCTGTTGTAATCAACACACGGCTAGATCCAGATCTAAATTCTCTCATAATGACATCTCGTTCCTTCTGGTCCATGTCACCATGCTGTTGAGATATTTGCCAATTTGCATTTTTAGTATAATGTTAACTAGACCAAAAAGCTGCTGTGATGATTAAAAATGCTATGCTCTATATGTCTGAGACCAAGCGTCCCTGCCAGCTGTAAAAGCAGCAGTCAAGGATAGAAGGAAACAAGTTCATTTTAGCAGGGGGAACGACAACATAGCACTGTTATGCTAAATTGTAACTTATCCTGCTTTTTAAATAGCCCGTTATAAAAGGCATTTAAGCAAAAAAAAAAAAAAAAAAAAAATCTTACCAGAGCAGAGACCGTGAAGTCCCGTGCATGCATTTTTTCAGTCAACCAGTCAACTTTTCTTCTGGTATTCAGAAAAATAACAGCTTGCGTAATGGTCAGAGTTTCATACAGGTCACAGAGAGTATCCAGCTTCCATTCCTAGTGAAACAGAATGCGTAAGTAGGTTGTGGTGAAAGTTACTTCATTTGCCTCTGTACAATGCTATAGCAAGCCAGAATCCTAGTTTTATACAACATGAGAACAAAGTAATTTATTCATACTTTATATCAGCGCTGTGTGTTTGGCTCCTTTTAAGTGTCTTATGTTGCAACTCCCTTAAAGCATATTACAGGTGCAGGCACCAACATATTGTATGACACAAAAAGTTGTAGACATTGACTCACCTCCCGTTCAACATTAATGTAGAATTGTTTGATACCCTCAAGTGTCAACTCTTCTTTTTTCACAAGGATACGAATTGGATCCCTCATGAATTTTTTGGTCACTTCCAACACATCAGTTGGCATAGTAGCTGACAACAGGACAACCTATTGAAAGAGTGGAACAGTTCAGTTAGGAGCACAATGTTTTCATAACACATCTTGATCACATTCATCTCCACTAAGACATCTTCACACAAGGCTACACAACTCCTGCCCCGTTTGCAACCCTTGAAGACTTGAGTCGTGTGGCTCTGGTGCTAGAGAAATCTGTCAAAGGTGTTGCACCAAATCTTTCAGACAGAGGGTACTGGACATTAAGAAAGAGGTCCACCCATGTCCAAAATCGATAAGAGTGCATGTATTCTACTTCCTGTGTGTACCCTGTTAGCATTATTACAGAACCCAGACATCCAGGAACAGTAATTTTAACAGAGTTCTTAAAACAAGAAGACTTTTTTAACATGCTAGTAATTAAGGCAGTTTTCAGAAATTAAACATGCCACCTCTATACTAAATTAATTTAATGGAATTTGTACAGAAAATACATTTCATATGCTCAGATGTTCCAAATACAAGATTTACTACTTTAGTATACTTTAAAAGTTTAACCACCATTTACCTGAATGTTCGTGCTCAACTTCTGGAAAATCTCATATATTTGATCCTTAAAACCACGACTAAGCATTTCATCTGCTTCATCCAATACAAACATCTTGATCCACTTGGGAGCTAAAAATATATATATATATATAAACACCTTTCAAATATATCAGCTTTCCTATGATTTGTTGGAAAAGCTATAATGCTAAAAAGCTTCTGATGTTTATGGTACCAGTTTCCAATAAATCAGTGTCACAGAAACAAGCAAATGTTCCTTTAAAGGAAATTGGCCTTTTACACACTATGGCATTAAACAGATCCTTAAGTGCGCATAAGCCAACCCAGCATTTAGAATGCACCAGTCATGGGTGTTACAGCGAAAAGGCACCACTAACTGGACCCAGTCACCACTGTTGGACAACTCTTGCTTTATAAATTACAGCCTTTACACAGCAATATTAAGATTAGGCTGCAAATTAACTCAAAATGGCACAGTGATGCCTCAGAACCCTCTGGCTTTAGGGAACAAGCCCCTTACAAGTAAAGAGCTTTTGAGCGATCAGTTAATAAAAGATCATCAGGTTTCAGTCCCGAAAGATGGTAAACCATCACTTCGCTCATTAAACCAGTAACTGTTTAACACCAACACTTACATAGGTATCGCCGGTTTAACATGTCAAATACACGTCCAGGAGTTCCAACAACAATGTGAGGAGCCTCAGCTTGCAGTTTCTGCATCTCATTACGAACATTTGTGCCACCAATACAAGCATGGCAAGTAGCACCCATATAGTCGCCCAAGGCCAATATCACCTTTTGGATCTAGGAATGAAAAAAAAAAAAAAACAGATACATGTAAACCAAATCAACACATACAACCCTCACTATCAACTCAAAGCAGCCACAGCCTGACCCATCATTACTGGAAAACCTACAGATGTGAAGCCTTTCTATGCAAGTAGCTTAAATTTTTTTTTTTTTGGAGATTTCTATAATGGAGCTGAAACTACTACCGACAATGAACTGGCAATTGAAAGTTTAGGAACAGATCCCTGCACTGCAGCTGCTATGGCTTTACTCCTGCATTTAGGCACTCAAATCACATCTGTTAAAGATTGGCTTTCTAGTATATGCAGCTTGATACATCAAGACATGTTTTTGTACAGTAATGCAACATGCTTTACAAACGCAAGCCAACATGTAATTAAGTATGCCAACACTGAATCGTTTTATGGAAATGAGCCATCCCACATAAGCATTAAAGAAACACTGACATGCATTAACAGCTCACATTGCCTGAACGATGTACGCTGCATATTTCAGGTCACACAACTGAGAATAGTCAACACTACATATCTACCAATTCATTCAGAATAGAATGGAAGCTTCCTTAAACCATTCCATATTTTATTCTGTCTTTTACAGAGGCCTTACAGTTGTGAAACCGGAAACATGTGCAGCACACATCAACGTTAGCTGCCCTATTAATACCTGTTGAGCCAGTTCTCTTGTGGGAGCCAATACTAGAGCTTGGGTCTCCTTGAGATCAATCTCCAGCTGCTGCAGGATGGAAATAGCAAATGTGGCAGTCTTGCCAGTACCTGACTGAGCTTGGGCAATCACATCATACCCTAAAAAAAGTAGGATACATGTTCAATGTTCCCACATTTTACCTGGTGATTAAACTAGGTCAAAGGCATTGTTCTTAACACGTGATCAGTAAATTAGGTTCTCTCCATTTCAGGTCAGTCCCGAAAGATGGTAACCATCATTTCACATGCTTTACAAGATACCCTAGGTTGGGACGTGTACCAATTACACACACACACCTTTAATGCATGGTATTATTGCTCTCTGCTGGATAGCCGACGGTTTTTCAAAACCATATGCGTAGATGCCTCTCAGAAGAGATTCTTTCAGGTTCATGTCATCGAAATTGTCAACAATTTCATTCCAGTTACTCTAAAAAGAGAAGCATTTAGACATCTCGCAGATATTATGTAGCTGTTATATCAACTATTAATTCTACTAACCTCAATAACACCATCGGGGTCCATTCCTTCTGGGCCACCATGGTCTCTATTAACAGAAGCAGGTTTAAAACATCAAGTTGTATGTATATGAACATCAGCCATTAGTACAAGACTTTCAGCATGAGAATTTATTTAAACTGCCAGTTAACATCTAGATTGGGACCCATATACAAACCCTTAAACTGACAGTACAGGCCCAATCACCGTTTGGAATATAGTAGCTACATGGCCCATAACATAGTTGACAGCCATTTCTAACACCGTGAAATGTTAGCTGTAAATTCTAGATGTTAAAGTCTTAGCCAACTTAAACTGCACCCTCTTACAGCTACCATGTCTTAGTTATAAATCTTTAAGACTAAAAGCAGACCCTAAGAAACTACTATAAGGGTCAGTTCTCAAGTCGGGCTAGAGGCCCACGAGGTGATTTAAATAGACTTTAACAGGACATATGGTTATAGAAACTGCTAGGAAGGACCATCAAGCATTTAATGAATGCTTCGCCCAAAGGTACACCACGTTGGTCCACCAATGCTTCCCTCAGCTAGCAGCCCGCCACGTGTTGCGTCACATGACAGTCCGGTAAACAAGCCTCGCCATGCCACCGCGATGAGGTCAGCGCGACGCAGCCACCGAGCGCAGGCCAGGCACGTTATCAGCTGGGGCCCGCATACTCAGCCAATTCCCAGGTTCACACATTCCCTCGCTGTCGCCATATTCTGAGAGCGTCATTTTGCGCAAACCCACCCTGCTGATATATGCTCCAAGCCACGTCCAGCGCCATAAAATTCCTCTACACACGCGCTGCGCCGGCCGTATAAGGAGGCGTTGTCTTGTTAATACTCCCCCTATTGCAGCCCTCCAGAAGCGGCAGAGAGTTTGTGCTAAAGCGAAAGCTATCGGCGGAAGCCGTATGAGGTATTTGACGTTACAGAAATCCAGATATTGCGTGACCGCACACAACACCGTGAGCAGGCATTTTATAAACCTAGTCCGAAACATTCGTACCACAGAATGCAGGTCGCACACTGATATTTAATTTAAATAGATTCAAAAGCATCTGTACAAACTAAACCTACCATGAAGCTCACGTTACTATCCCCAAAACACCTAGCAAATAAACCCGCTATTACCTGCTATAATCGGCGGAGCTACCGGACATCTTCTGCACCAACTTCGAAGCGCAACTGAAAAGATCTAGCAGCGGCGGCGCGCGCCATATATAGCACCGGGACTATTTTTTTCCCAGCCGCGCATGAACATCTAAACGCATATAAAGCTTCCCCTTCCTGTTTCGGACACATATTATGGTTGGGACGATATATAGCTAAATTTTAAATAAGAAAAAACCTGTTCTGTTAATACATCGGTATCAAAGTTACTTGTTGCTGTTAAGAGTGGTGTATATGAACTATTTTCTCTCAATTTCTCCTCCTTTTCTCACCCGCGGAATGATATTGCAGCAAACGGTGACAGGTTGTAGGTCCCTCGACGCACAGGGTTTCCTACGCAGGCCCCTGGCTGTGGGGGTCTGGGAAGCTCCGCCTCCCTTGTGATCGGTCCGGACTCATTATAACAAAAAAAAAAAGTAACCGCTGAGGAAATCGGGTTGTATGAATAGGCTGTGTTCGGTAAAATTAGCGAAGTGACAAGGCGTGTATTATGGCGCTGCGCATACGGTGTTGGTTGGTTTTGCCACGCCGGTTATATTTAGCATGCTCTGTTGGTTTTAGGAGTAGAGAGAGTCATGGTAGGCGCGCGGAAAGCCGGCATCTGAAAGTACATGAATCAGAATATTCGACCGGATCCGAATTATGACTTTGTACCTCACTCGCATTGCGTCATCTGCAATAGCTACATATTGAGATGCCTTGTAAAAACTTATTGGGGGGGAGTTGAAAAGCTTTCAACGGCAGTTCTAAGCCTCTCACTTCACTCTCCGTTGTGAAGGGCCAACGCTGGCAAGTTACTAACACAGGCGAGCGGGCCCTGTACAGTGTATAGTTCAGTCTGTAAGGAGACTTTCTGAGCTAACTTTACAATATACCGCTTTTCCCCTAGCGGGCATGATTTGTTACTGCAATATAGCAACAGGCTTCATGTTAATATTTGGTGCATGAAGCATATTGACTATTACTATGTTTCTGCTTTGTATCCCTGAAGACTTAATTATGTTATGAATTTGAGGCATAATATATGAGAAGAACCTATATTGACACCTTAACAAATTTATGTATTTGCATTATTCTCTCTCTCTCTCCCCCCTGTGTTATTCTACACATCTTTTGGTATCATCTTTCCCTTTTTTTCTTTTCTATTCTGCTCCCCACACATTTTATTTCATTTATTTATTTACACACACACACAGCCAAAAGTTTTGAGAATGACACTAGTATTGGTGTTTACAAAGTTCAGTGTTCTTAGATATTTTTGTCTGGGGAGTTTCCTGGCCGTGAACGCAACATATAAATGTTTTGTTGCCCGAGCTACTTAGTGTTGGTACCATTCTTTATTCACAGCTGTGTTCTTAGGCAACATTGTGAGCGAGCGCACTCCCTTGACTGGTCTCAGGATGCTTTACTGTTGGCATCACACAGGACCTCGTCTTCTCCAGATAAGCGTTTTATTCCTGATGCCCCAGTCGGAAAGGGGCTTCATTAGAGTAAATGACTTTACCCCTGTCCTCAGCAGTCGAATCTTTTGCAGAATATTAGTCTGTCCCTGATGTTTTTTGCTGCCCTTCTTGACACCTGCTTGCACTCACACCTGCTTGTTGCCATTCCAGAGCAAGCGCTGCACTGGTGGCGCCCCAATCCCACAGCTGAATCCGGTCCTGGTGCTTGCTGGATTTTCCTGGCGCCCTGAAGCATTCTTTACAACAATTGAACCTCTTTCCTTGAAGTTCTTGATGATCTGATAAATGGTTGATTTAGTTGCAATCTCACAAGCAGCAATATCCTTGCATGTGAAGCCTTTTTTGTGCAAAGCAATCATGACAACACATGTTTCCTTGCAGGTAACCATGGTTAACAGAGGAAGAACAATGATTTCAAGCACCCACCATTCTTTTAAAGGTTCTAGTCTGTTATTCTATTTCAATCGGCATAACAGTGTTCTCCAGCCTTGTCCACGTCAACACTCTCACCTGTGTTAACGAGAGAATCGCTGACATGATTTCAGATGGTCCATTTGAGGCAGTGCTAAAATACATTGGAAATGTTTTTTGGGGATTAAATTGATTTTCGTGGCAAAGAGGGACTTTGCAATTGATTGCAATTCATCTGATCACTCTTCATAATGTTCTGGAGTATATGCAAATTGCCATCATCTAAATTGAGGCAGCAGACTTCAAGGACGTGAGCCATCTATCCGGTCAAATAACCCTGCATGTTCCCGATGCCTGAGCCTACTCAACACAGAGCCGACGGCAACTTCAATGATGGTGTTGGCGGCACTTCCTGTACGGACGGATCTGTAATCGTAGACTGGAGAGGTCGTTGGCAGGGGTTGCAAAGAGCTTTTTTAAGATAAGGTTAACTAAGCAACCAAAGCAAAACCTTGCTGGTGTGGGACGAGTTTCTGACTAATAAAATAATGGAGTTAGATTGTGGGTGGATAACGAGGAGTCGAGTCCAGATTTACAATTGTTTAGTGACACAGCAGGTTCAGTAGGGTTTGGAGCATTCCTGGCAGGTGAGTGGTGCGCCGAGAAATGGCCAACCGAATGGCACCATCAGGGGATTATAAAGATTTTGACACTCATTGAACTGTTCCCCATAGCAGTAGATTTGGAAATTAGGTGGAGCATCCTGGCCAACAAGTCGGTAGTATTTTGATCAGATAATCAGAGTGTTGTATATGCCATTAATAACCTGTCGTCAAGATCTATTCCAGTCATCTGGCTTATCAGACACTTGGTCTTCTTGTGAATGAAGCACAATATTTGTTTCAAAGCTAACCATCTGCCAGGACTTAACAACACTACTGCTGATGCCTTGTCCAGGGGGGCATGTTTCCCCAAAACTTTGGCGGCTGGCAACTGTCAATTAGTCCGGCTCATCGAAGGTGCACAATCTAAAAACTCCTGGCAGACCTACACATAGAAATGGAACAGTTAGGTAAACTTTGCTCTAGGCACAGCACAGACAAATACTTTCACCTTAGAAATATTGCTGCAATATATTGCCTTTATGAATGAAGAAAAGTTTTCAAGAGCCAAGGCGGAGTCAGCCTTAGCCGCTATATAGCTTTTTAGTAAATTAAAGGGTACAGTAGACCATACTAAGAAATTAATAGTTTGAAGGGTTGGAGGAGATCACAAAAAGTCACAGCTGACAAGAGACAGATGATTGACACGGAGCATATGGTGCTGTTAGTCATAGCATTATAAGAGGTGTGCCTACATTCATATGAAAATGCTCTATTCGCTGCGGCTTTCTCACTTGCTTTCCACAGAGCCTTTAGGATAGGTGAATTGGTAGCCCCCTCCAAGAAGATAGCTGAGTCAGGGCTGTTACTAAAATATGTAAAAATATCACACCACTGTGAGATGCTGCATACATAGGCCTAAAACCGACAATGAAGGGCAAGTCAGATGGCTAACACTACAAGCATAATCAGATCCAGCATTCCAGTTAAGGCCTTTTTAGAAGTTTGGCCTAGATGGGGAGACTTGCTTCTAGTACAAAGCTTTAGCAGAGGCAGGGTTGGATCCCAGGCAATTCAGGACCCATTCGTTCAGAATAGGCACAGCAACAGCAGAATTGGCAGATGGCGCTCCACTGCTTACATGAGATAAAAAAGACCAATCAGGTAATGATAAGAAATCTCATGATGTTGTTTGTTACTCCTTTGTTAAAGTAATTGTGCTAACCGTTGTTCTTTTGTCAAGTCTTTTCAAACAAAGAAGTCCTGATTATTGGACACTCGTTTATTCACTAGGCCAATGTTAGGGCAGCAATAAGACTTTACGGGTGCCCACTGGGGATGCCACGGGAGCACATGAATATTCAGTTGCTTGGGAGGAGAGGAATGACAGTGAAGGACCTTCCTTGCATGCTAGACTAGGCTGAAAGGAACTGAGGTAAGCAGGACCTTGTTATTATACACACCAGGGTAACGATTTGACATCCAACAAGTTAGTTGACTTAACCCCTTCAGTCCCCTATGGATGTACCGGTACATCCAAAAAAATGCATCTCAAGAATCCCCTATGGACATACCGGTACGTCCAGCCCTTCTTGAGTCGTTTGACAGCCTAGGCTCCCCCCTGATCTGATGTAACAGCATCCGGGATGAAAGCCGGAAGCAGTTTAAAATGCCAGATCGCACGATCGGGCATTCCCTTCCGGGCTGACGTAACCCAGGGGATATCCTGTCATCCGATGAAGCACATTGCCCTAGCATAACATCTACCCAGTATAACCCTCCTGTCTCCGTTCACAACCCCAAACCCGTTAAGCCATAAGCATAAAAATTCTACAAAAAATGTACACCTTATAGTATGTTCCCTGGTGCTGGGAACGTATGGAAAATCTATATAAATTAGGTATTTCTGAAATCAGGACACCTGAATTGATAAACTTGGAAGGGATTTTACATTACTTTACCTAATTTTGCAAGGATTCAGAGGGGATAGTATGTTTTTTTATTTTTTTTAAATTTCAAAAATTTTCAAAAAGCCCCTCTCTCAATATATACCATATTTGCTTGATTATAAGACGACCCTGATTATAAGACGACCCCCCAAATCTGAATATTAATTTAGGAAAAAAAGAAAAAGCCTTAATATAAGACGACCCTATAGGAAAAAAGTTTTACCAGTAAATGCCAATTCATGTAAATTATTTTTTTTAATAAAAGCTATGATTGAGAAAAATATTTTGGTTTTATTTTCTTCTATTTTCCAACCTGTCCCCCCAGTTATGCACATCTGCCCCAGAAATGCCTTATACCCCCTATATGCCACTGTGCCCCATGATATGCCTTTTGACCCCCTATGTGCCACTCTGCCTCCAGAAATGCTTTATACCCCTATATGCCACTCTGGCATTAAGGGGGTTAAAAGGCATATTATGGGGCAGAGTGGCATATAGGGAGGTTTAAGGCATTTCAGGAGGCAGAGTGGTGTATAGAGCGTTAAAAAGGTATTTCTGGAGGCAGAGTGGCATTAAGGGGGTTAAAAGGCATTTCATAGAACGCGTCCATCGCGCAGACCTTCCCCGACTGTCAGAGAGAATCCCCTGCACCGGTGCGGGGAACTCTGATCTCTGACAGCTGGGGAAGGTCTGCGCGATGGACGCAGACAACCCCCGCTGCTAGCCACACTTCCTTCCGGCTGCAGCGTAAGTTGTCTACGCAAATCGTGTAGACATCTACACACTGCCCCGGCTGCACACCGGGGACTCAGAAGCACCGGTAAGTGGGGCGGGGGGGGAGATAGGAGGATCCAGGTCCCCTGCAGTTGCGGGGGATCTGGATCTTAGTCGTCTCATAGTCAGACATATTTGAGGTCTGGTTATAAGAAGACCCCGATTATAAGATGAGGGGTATTTTTCAGAGCATTTTCAGAGGTTTGAAAAAAACCTCGTCTTATAATCGAGCAAATACGGTAGTTTACATGAGTACACTATTCGCAGGAAAGGAGAATAATCGCTGAACCGAAATACTGAAAAATTGCCAAAATTTATCCAGGACTTGAGGTACCAAAAACCCCTGGGACTGAAGGGGTTAATTGACTGCTCTTTGGACCTCATATTGGGAGTTCACAGCAGCAGCTTCTCAGTCAGTTGGCTAATTGATTTTGGCCCCTTGAAGGGACTATTATTATTATTATTATCCTTTATTTATATAGCGCCAACAGTTTACGCAGCGCTTAATACAATACATAAATTCAAGGGATATGACAAGACAAGAATTGACAGACTAAGACAAACCGATACATTTGGTGGAGAGAGCCCTGCTCGCAAGCTTACAATCTAGAGGGAAATGGGGTGACAAACATAAGGCATAGAGAAAGGGTGAGAGGTATTGTGGTGGTTGTATCGATGACAAGGAAGTTCTAGCAGCTAAGATGGTATGCTTCTCTATGTATAACAAATATTAATTCCTAATTCAATCACCCAATTTTGATGTAAATACCCTTAAATTAACGTTTGCACTTTAATCACATTTCGATTGCTTCATGTGAAATCAGTTTGTAAACTCTATTATGGTGACATACAAAATTATGAAAATTGTATCACCAAATATTTATGGACCTGTCTGTATAACCTAAGATTGATGGATTAATGGTCTGACTCCATACTGTTTATGCTAAGGCATTTATTATGGTTACATACATATCCTTGTAAGGTAACCCAAAGTGCTTTTGTTGTTTGTGTCTGTGGATGATTGGATAGTTGATATATACATTTACATATAGTTAGAAACGTGGTGCAGCATCAATAATTCTTACGTGAATTGGATTATTGTCTTATACGGTGGGAGGGACGTTACAGAACCATTTACATTAGACAGTTGTAGAGCAGAATCTGTATTTAGCATCCTCTTAGTAAACTACACAAACTTAAAAAAAATTACATTTTAAAAATGTGATGCATGCCTTGCAATATTTGCCCTATACTGGTCAAAACAGATGAAAATCCTGGCTTTATTGGGTGGTTTCCAAATCAGGACAAGTTAATGAATATATTTTGGATAATGTTTTCCCATTGGTTCAATGTGTGTACAATTTGTATATATACAAAACTGTTAAAAAAATATGTTTTTTTCATTTTTTCCCCACCTTTTCACGTTTATTTCAAACAAAACATACCCAGCTTAATATGGTTTCAAATGAAAGTCCTACTTGTGCTGAAAAAACAATATATGATTTGTGTGGGTGCACTAATTGATAAGAGAGAAATTACAGTTGAAGAAAGACATAGCTCCGGTCTTTTAGCGCCACCTTAGTATCAAAATCCCGGCCCTGAAGGGGTTAATAATATATCTACATTTAGTCAACAGGTGTATCGCTTGTTACAGCTTCCTTCTTTATGGTACATTTTACTATGCACCATTAAACAGAAATTTGTCACAAAAACTAATTTCTGGTTATCCCATGCTAACTGATTTCAAAATTTATAAAATATAAAAAAAGCGTATGTTTTATATTTTATTTTAATTACAATTCAATTTTGTTTTTATTTGGAACTTAGATTTCTAGGTTGTCATAAGTAGCACTGTGTATTGAAGTTGAAAAATGGGGAAGCTGTTCTCTATGGCAAGGACCTTAACAATATTGGCTCATAACATAAAGATCTTCTGGCACTCAAGAGATGAATAGTAAATGCAAGCCCTTCAATGTTTAAAGGTTTCACATCTCTGAGACTGCCATAATTAGTATTACCTTTTTGCACTGCCACATGCAAAGAGAAATACAAATATTGTAAAAATTCTTCATCTGACAGTGGAGATATACGAGGTCCTAAGGAGCTGCTATGCAGGGGACATTCGTCTAACAAGATCTGATACTGCTTATTCTAGAATGGGGTATTTAGTGGAGCTGCATGCTGTTCAACATGCCCAGAGAAAGTCAATGAGTGCCTCGATTGTTCTCTAAACGTCAACGTTTCAGTGGTCATCCGTGTCTTCTTCATGCGCTGGATTTTAATTTACACTCCAAAATTCAAAGGTGTACGAAGAGGCGATAGTCCAGGTATACTCTTACTCTAAAAGGGGAAGATAAAAAAACAAATTCATTATTTTTTTTTCTGCTTCTCTTTCTGTACTAGTATGTCTTACGCTTGTTAATGTTTTACACATTTTACACATGCAACAAGCTTTTGTGATATGCATGGTGCCACAGAAGAACAGGTCATTTTGGTCAGCTTTGTCCATTTGACACATCTTGCTATATACAACACAAGAGTGGATTAAAGAAAAAGAAGATATACTGTATAACTGGCATGCAAGCAGTGGTAGACTTTTTGTTCAGGGGCCCCAACACCAGTTCCATGTTGCTCACAATTGAGCTATACTATACTGTAACTTTGTCTCTCTTGCCCACCCCTAGTTACTTTAGAAAGAACAGTATATATATATATATATAAAATACAATATTTATATACACACATTATTTGATAAGTAATAAATGTGGAACTAACAAGAAGTTGGAGCAGGGGTTGTCCAAATGCACTTTTCCTTGGCTGCCACTCATTCCCGGGACATCTTTGGGCAGAGGTAGCTTTTGGCACAGGCAGATTTGATATAGTAGTATAGTCAACATATGAGAGAGGTCGTTTAGACGTTGTGTCCATCTCATGCTCCATTTCTAGGCCCTGATGTTTTATTTGTTCTGTAGACTCTTCAGAAGACTCGTGTTTAGATTCGTGGTTTCTCTTGCCTTTTTTACCATTTTGTATGTGTTCTTTACGACCATGACCTTTTCTTTTTGCTTTCTCCTGAGAGCGTTCATTCCTTATCAGAATACCAGGAGTCATACGAAAAAGTGTCAGTCCTTGTATGTTCTCAAAATACTGCAAAAAAACCAAAAACGTTCTGTGGAGTATATTGAGTATGATATCTGCCTCCTATGTCCACCCTGATTACACTTGGGGGTCTATTTTGTTGTCAGAGACAGGATTAGTGTTAGTTGACTTAAGCCTTACTCATTTACCTTGCCTTTGTCACTAGTCCTTTATATCTATGATTCTGCTTTCCCTATTTATGTTTTGCGCTGTTTGCATGCTGCCTTTAATCTTTCATGGAGCAGCCTTTCCCTACTTTTGTCCTGCCATGCCTTTAACACCAGATTCCACCAATACGTCTACATCACCAAGTTTGGCCTTGACTTTTAATGCTCAAGTGATTGCTCTTCCACACTGTGCTTTCTGTGTACTTAATGTCTGCTACAGTCACAGCTGCCTGGAATTATATTAAGCCTGCTGAAATTAACTAGTCTTTTAAGTATTGTAACTCCATGCCTCCTCACAGTAAAATTTCTTACAGTTCTGTATCTGTACAATTTGTTCAATCAGCTCTCTTCCTGGATGCTATGTGAAGCTTAAAATGTGCTCTTCTTTTTCCTCCACCTTCCTGTGCCCACTGTATAATGCATTACTTCTTAAACATGTTCCTCAGCACAGCCTTTGTCTCTGCTCTTTTTCGGTCATCATGTTCAGCTTATTTTAATCAAATACAAATATATACATATTTTTTCATACTTCAGGCCAAACTGCTTTTTCCTCTTGCATTCAGAAGTCAGACCTTCAAAACACATTAACATTGATTCCAAAGCAAACCCTTCTGAACTCCATAAGCAGTGGTTTCATCATTTTATATCAACATACTTCTTTTGTCCTTTCTTGTCAATCATTAAACATTGCCTAAGATGTAGAGCTGTTGATACAAGCTGCACTTTATTTCTGAATTCTTCCTAATATAAAACCTTCTGCAACGGTTTCCTCTTGTTTTGCCTAAAAGAAATCTTTTCTGCAAAGCAAACTAGCTCATACTAATTAGCCTTTCTAACTTTCCAGTTAACAAAATTTGCCACAAACTTCCCTTACACTAGCCATTATCGGTGATCAGGCCAGTCCTGTCACCAGTTTTGGTATCAATAAAGCTATACATTTTAAGCAGATATGACCAGAGTTCTGGATATTATCTGTTTTTATAAGGTTGAATTTGTGTCTATACACTGTCATAAATATATGCAGAATAGTTTGGTGCTTTACAAATAACAATATTAATCGTATTTACACTGTAGACATATTACAAAACTGTGAATGCTATGTGTTGCAAAATTCTATATAACAGGCAGTGAATCATGAGTGTTTTGTCTTCCATTGCAAGCTTTCAAGGAGTAAAATACTTACAGGCATCAAAGAATCACAATGAAGGCCTGAATAGTCAATAATCGTTTCATCCGTGGCATTTATTGTAACAGAACACTGTAAAGGTCTCTAAAATTAATGACAAAAATATATATATTTACAAAGAGTGTAAAACCCCTTGTGCCACATATTTATTAATGTAATTAATAATGCAGCTAAATGGTTATGCCTCAATTTATCTTTTGGTCTCTCAATGTGGACCACTTGCCCACCCACCAAATTGACCTGACCTCCTCTATTTCATACTGTTTCCCAATTGTCAAACTAGCTTGCATTCTTTCCACTCCCACTTCCCTAAACCTATAGAAACCTCCATTATATTGACCCATCTCCCTCCTTCTACCCTGATGTTACCACAACACAGTATAACCATATGTTAGCCTCGGTCCTAGATGAGGTTGTTCTTACTGTGCACCACCTCCTACGTCTTCAACCACACAGTCCCGCCATTTTCAAAGACGTGGTTGTAATGCTGACCCTCTATGGAGGAAATAACATTTATCTAAAAACTTCACGCAATGCAATTTCATACTACACTCCTACACCTCTGGTTTCCATCTCATAATACTAATTGTGTTTCACTAATCTGTTCCCTTGCTTGCAACCCTAAATCTTAAATGTTTTCTACTTTTAGCACCATCATCCAGCACCTCCCTCCTCTTCCAGCTTCTCTGCCCAAGGCATTACTAACCATTTAAAATAAAATAGATAGGATATTATAGTATGATGTTATTTAACATGCTTTCTCAACTGCCTTTCTCTCCACGAGACTATTTTAGTACTGTCATCGCTGACAATGTATCTGATGTCCTCCCACTTTGCCACCTGCATATTTGACCCACTTCTGCATCTCCTACCTCAGCAAAGGTGAACCTATGGCTACGGTAACTGTTCTGTAGTGTAGCACCGACTATTCTTGCTATGTGCCGGGATATAATGTCCTATACGAGCACTCAGCACTGAAGCCAAGCGCACCTGAGACAGGCAGGAACATACCTCTGACCTAAGGAATATAGAAAGGTAAGAGGTAGTGAGATGAAGAGGAATATTTAGGGGAGAGATTGATAGAAGGGGGATATAGGAAGAGAGGGGGAAAGAAAGGGGAGCTCTAATGAGGAGAGATGGGGAGAACATTATGTTCAACATTTTTTTTCTCTTATGGGAGAAATTGGCATAGGCAGCAGCACATATATTATGTATACGTGCAGACACCTTATAACCATAGTGTTTAGTCTAAATATATTTATATACATTTAGATTAAACAGGATGTGTGCAAGGTGTTTGTACTTATAAATATGTAATATACATGGAAGTCATGTGCTGCTGCCGCTACCATCTTCTTCAATAGGATATGAGAGAAGAAAGATTAAACATAATGCAGCTTATTCTTCAAATTGATGAATTTATTACCCAACAGAATTATATATACATTCTGTTGGGGGGTAAATTGAGATGGTAAAACAGTGCCTGTGATACAAAATGGGGAGAAGTAAGTAATGAGGGAGCAATAAAAATATATTGTGGTAATACTCGTGGTAGAGAAAGAAGACAATTCTAGTAATCATGGAGACTGAGAATAAACAAAAAGTATGAGGACAGGAATGAGAGAGTACATTTTCTGAACAGGTATAACAGCGGTTGGCCTAGAATGAGTGGAGTATTGGCTGAAGGAGTGCCTCCAAGTTCTTCCTTGTTGGCTTCATTGTGCATTCCCTTGGTAAACTCCTTTTTAGTGGCACTTAGGATATTGCCACTTAGATGGGAAATGGCTTGTGTCTTCTACAGTTCAGATACAAGCAGTGGTTGCTTGTTAGGTATGTACAGCCAGCTATGATGCTGTAACTATCTGTGTAATCAAACACATTTGTAATCAAGGTTGAATATCAAGTGTGGCGCTTAACTACTTAGTCATGTATTACCCACCTTTAGGGTGAATAAATATTTATTTTGCACAACTAGAAATGTGATGACCATACTTTACTGTGTCTGTGGAACTTACAGGGAGCTTGTTGATGTAACACTCATCTCCCAGTATAGAAAATTCGGTCTTTGAACAGTTGGTCTCACTTATGTTAAATATCACGGAATATATTTTTCCACTGTGAACCTGTACAGAAAAAAAACGAGCAACGTTGGTATATTAACATATTTAAAGTAAATTTAAACAAACATGCTTCAAAGTAGGAAATTAACAGTCCAAGGAACCCACAATGTGATTCTCTTGGTCAGTGCATAATTAGGAATTACCTGCAATCATGAAATGTTTAGTAGAGGGAGCAGGAATGTGTGATTTTCCAACACAGATCTCTATTATTTGCCCCCTCATATGGTTGCTTAATGCAGATCACTGGAATTATAGCTTGAAGACACAAGAGTTGGTTCACCTAGCTTCATAAGAGTCAGGCCAGACTTGAACTAGCACAAACTACTATTCTTACTTAGGAATTTACATTCCTTAGCATGTGTAAAATATTCTAACACATTTAACATCTCTTTTAACCCTAGTAATATGAAATGGACCATATATAATTATTGGTATAGGCAATAGTCTAAGATTTGTAATCATTGTTCATAAATAAATGATTATTAAGATATATTAATATGTTTCAATGATAGGTTTCAAGGTTTCCTTGACCTTAAAATATGGAATGAAGGATTTGCTGAACAGGCATTCTATAGATAGAATAGAAGCTTGCTAATGCATGGTATAGTTGTAACTCTAAAAGGGCATTACAGTATGCGTACAGCCACCACCTAAAATAGGGTTTCGACGTGTAAAGATCTTAGTGAGCATGTTTACCCAATTAGGTGAAGACCAATAGACTGACAAGACTGACATCATTATTCAAACCGTGTATATAAGTTAAGGCCTTGGAGAAGCATAGGAGGAGAGGTAGAGGGGAGATGTACTTGCCATCCACGGACTCTTCTCGTCCCAACCCTCCCTCCCTCCATCCTCAGGAATGCATAGGACAGATGTCATGAACTAAATTCCTCTCAGGTTTTGTAAGACTTGTTTTATATTATTTTTGTTATCTACTTTTTATATTCTTCTTCTATTTTTGTTCGTATTAAATGTTTTACCTTTGTTTGCATCTAAGTGACTCTGCCTATTTTTGACGCACATACATTTATATGTGATCCAATTATTTGAAGTTTGTATTGGCCTCATACATTTTATTACAGCATGTTGCTTTCTTTATATTGCAGGTGAGTTTGGCTTGCACCTTTTCTCACACATTAAAATGAGTTATGCCCTTGTGTTATGCTTTTCATGTGCAGTAGAAATTATCATCCAGGTGGAAACTGGTAATCATGGAAACTGTTGTCCACAATGGGTTTGGTGCAATAGATGAACCATATTAAATATAATGTAAATATTGATGGAATAGCATAGAAAGACACAGGGAATGGTTAAAATGACCTGCCACTGCAGTGAAACCAAGATACTAGACACAATTCTATATGCAAAATTCTATGTCCAAATATAGTTATTTTGTTAAAACATATTCATAGACTGACCTTTTTTGTGGCCCTTTGAACCAGAGCAAATTTATAAAGAAATTGATGGTTACTGTCAACATTATATTCATCAACCACCTGTCTTAACAAATTCAGGAGATCGGGGTCTTGTGGTTCCACAGCATCAGGGCAATTCAGACAGAGTCCTTAGAAGGAAAATATTTGTTTGTATCATAACATTATGCAAGGTGAACCTTGTTAATGCATACATGTTTGTATATGTGTTGTCAGTAGCCAAATGAGGTGGTGGTTGGTGTCCCGCACTCTGTTTTACATATTGGGGTATCTCCTCTGATGACCCCCTGCTACAGTATCAATATTGCAGAAAATAAATGCCCAGATGTTTGTGCATTTAGAGGGGATCTTTCAAAAACAATTAGCCATTTGTATGTACATCTTAGCCCAATTTACTACAGACACCCAGACTCTGTATCACCCTGTTTGTGGTAAACAATCAAATAGCTTACTGTAAATCACCCAGACAGACATTCTGACTCTTGAAAGTCTATGTATGAACTAGACTTGTGCATTCGTCTTCGGGCGAACATGAAAACGAGCACGAAGAGGCCGTTTTTTTGTTCGTTCCGAAGGAACGTAGAACAGAATACAGTGCCGGCAAACCGTAGGCGAAGACGAAGACTCACAATCACGAAGAATCGAAGATTCTTCGTGATCGTCTTCGTTTTTGCCGCGCAACCGCCAAAATTTCAAACAGGAGTGAGCTGATCCTCGTCTGTCCAATCAGCTCACTCTTGTGACGTAACGCTAAGGGTCTCGTCCAATGCCTGTGCTGCTGTTTTTTGAATTCTGAAGGCGCCTTTATAAGACCAGAGCTTGCCTGAGAGATCCATTCATTTTTCGCTGTGACTGCTTTGGCAACACTGCTGTGCTGCATCCGAGCGTTACAGAGAGAGATTGTTCTGTTCTGTGTGAGACTGGTAAGCCTTAGCCTGCCATTTCTCACTGTGTACTTCATCCTCACTTCAGTGCTACTTAATTAATATATTTAATAATAATAATTTGATTAATTTAATTTTTTTAAAATTAATTTGTCATCAACTTTAGTGTAAGTGCTGTTGAGTTGACAGTGCACCCAGTGCCTCAGTGGCACTGGGGTGCCCTTGCCCTGGGCTGGCACTAGTGCCTATTGCCTGTCCTGCTTAAATAAATTAAATAGAATTTATAAATTACAATTTAATAGAATCTATAATTTAATAGTTCATTATAATATTATATATATATATATATATTTGTCAGTCATATATATATATATACTATAGTATACTAGTGTAGAGTGTACTGTAGACATTCATCTACTAGTGTCTAATTTAAAATCAGTAATATTAATTAATATAATTAATAATTGAATTCATTATAAAATTATATATATATTTGTCAGTTATAGTTAGTAATAGTATACTAGTGTAGAGTGTACTGTAGACATTCAGAACATCTACTAGTGTCTAATCTAAAATCAGTAATATCAATAATTCTCTAATTCTTTCTTATCTTAATAGTTAATTAAATTAGCTATAAATAAAAGTAATAATATTAATTAATTACTACTAGCGTATAGTTCAGCTAATCTTATTAGTACTGGTGCTGCAGCTCTATAGTTTGTGCTTTGTTTTAGCAACAGTAAGAGACCAAGTCAATTTTTCTTAATTAATCTTTCATTTTATTTCATTTGTTTTGCTCACCTCAGTCCATCAGTGAAGTGAACTTGTTGGGCTAGTGAGTGCAGCCGCATAAGTGCTGTGTTTTTTTTTGATCAGCAAGCAGTGACGTTAACTGTTTTGCAAAGATTTTCTCATTTATTTTACATTTTATTTCAATTTTATTAAAAGTACCCTTAGTGTTTTGCTCACCTCAGTCCATCAGTGAAGTGAACTTGTTGGGCTAGTGAGTGCAGCAAGCAGTGAAGATAACTGTTTTGCTGTGACATTTTATTTTATTTCTAATTCTTTTCAAGAAAAATTGACTGTGACGAGCTGTACTAAGCAAAGCTTCAAGCTACTAGCTGTAGTACTAAAATAATTCTAATCTTCTTTAATCTTAATCTATAATATATTATAAATAATAATATTCTAATTCATAATCTATAATATAAGTAATTCTAATTCTAAATTCTAATTCATAATCTATATTCTTCTATCTATAATACATAATATATAAGTAAATTAGTTCTAATCTATTAATATTATATAACTTAATATTAATTAATAAATCATATACTGAATCTGATTTAACCTCACTTTAGCTTAGTGGGTTTGAGAGCGTCTGCCTAGAGGTAGACTTATAGTAAGGAAATATAGCTTTAGGCTAGCATAGTGGTAGGCTAAGCTCTTAGGCCCGTGTAAATTCAAATTAAAAATAAAATACTGCTAGTTATTAAATAGTTAATCTTGAGTTAATAATTTCAATAACTTTAGGATTTTGGCAGATTGCACACAGCACAGTGCAGTAGTGCATAGTTTTACTTTTTAAGCAGTAGCACTGAAGAGAACTTCCTCTAATTTTTTTGTCTTTAATTCGTTTTTCCTTTTTTTTTCCTTTTTTTTTTTATTTTTTTTTTATAGTTTTTTAAACACTACACTACACTACACTACACTACACTACACACACAACACAAAATTTGAAATGGATCCTCCTTTTGGGACTAAGGAGGGACAAGCTCCATCTACCACCACCACCACCACCACCAGCACCACCACCAGCTCTAAGATGCAGCCTTTGCGTCAGTCTAGTCGGCCAAGTAGGCCAAGCTCTCGCTTATCATTTGGGGAAGCATTGCTTGAAGGATCATCAAGTAAAGGAAAGGCACCAAAAGCAGGCAGTAGTAGTGCGGCTAGGCCCACAAGCTCTATGGTTTTTTACGGAAAGCCTAAAGCACCAGAAGCACGTTCAAAGTTAAAGGGTAGCACAAGTAGTACCAGCCCAGTGACTAAAAAGAAGTGCCTTTTGCCCCAAGCAGCATCTTCCCCATCCACCAGCAGCATGCAAGGTACCAAGCAGAGCCAAATTAGCAGCAAGACTCAGAGGGGTCCCAAACCAAAGCGATCTCATTCCTTTGTAGGGAAAACCACCACCACCACCACCCCCGCCTCTACCACCACTAGTGCTGCGCCTACTGTTCCCACTGGTACCGCCACGCCATGTCCTCCTAGTACCTCTAGCAAGCCACCAAGTCCTTACAAAATTTTTGTAAAGACAGTTAGAGAGAGGGCTACACATAGTGGAACTCCACCTAGCGAGGTAGCAGAGGAGCCTGAGACTGAGAGGCCAAGTGCAGAGTCTATTCTTCCTGCTCGCACTACTACTAGTCACGAGTCTCACGACGATATCAGTCTTAGCTCCAGCCTAGCAGGAATTCCATTCGATCTGGCTAATGAAGAGCTAGACTATGAGCCAGAGGAAGTAGAGGAGATGAGTGGTCAGGAATCAGATTCCTCAGGGAGCAGTGTCCAAATGACTAGTGCACAATTTTCCCCTGAGCCTCCACCTTCTCCGCTACGATCATCACCATCACCACCACCAGCAGCAGCAGCAAAACCTAGCAAATCTAAAGCAATTAGCAGTCCCACTATGGCCAGTACTGTTACCACCAGTCCCACCACCACTAGTTCTGCCTCTGTTCATCCACCCCGAGCAGTAAGAGCAGCACCCAAGGCACACTCCAAGGCTATGCGCGCCCCAATTTGGGAGCACTTTGAAAATGTTGAAGAAGGGCGCTATGGAAAGTGCAAACATTGTGGGAAGCTAATAAGCAGAGGGAAAGTGTCTGGCCATTTTACCAGTGCTAGCATGAAGCATCACCTCAGCACTCAACACAACGCTGTGCTATTGGGGAAAGATGCAGAGGTAAAACTTAGTGCAGGCAGCATAGCTGGTGGCCGTGGAAAAACCCCAACAGCTTCTTCTTCTGAGCCAATAGCAGCAGCAGCAGCAGCAGCAGCAACTAGTGCTGGCAGCCAGAGACCAAGGCAGGTTGGAGCACTGCATGCCCAGCCCACCCTGGAAGAATTTGGGGCATTCCACTCCAAGAGAACGATGCCCAAACAGCAGGCCAATAAAGTAACGCGACTTATTGGTCAGTTCATTGCTGTTGGAGGGGCATCCTTCTCCATGATTGAAGGGGAGCCTTTCAAACAATTGATGGCGGCTGTGGCTCCACAATACACAGTTCCGTCACGTTCCACTTTCAGCAGGAACATTGTCCCCTCGCTGTATCGGTCCTGTGTTGCAGCAGTGAAAGAGGAGCTTTCCAAGGCTGCTGGTCAGTGTGTTCATTTCACTACAGATTTGTGGAGTGCACCTAGCGCCCAGCATGCCTTTCTTTCTTTGACAGCACACTGGTGGCAGCCCGGTGTGTCTAAGGAAGTTGCTGCAGCAGGCTACCGATCATTCCTTCTCCATGCAGAAGTGATGGATGAAAAGCACACTTCCCAAAATATTCTGCATGCGATTAGGAAAATGTTTAGCCTTTGGGTGGGAGCAGAGGCGGGCACCAATGTTGAAGTTGGTTTTGTGGTAACTGACGGAGGTGCCAATATGGTGAAAGCGCTGCGAGATGGTCATATTGTTGGTGTGCGCTGTGCAGCCCACATCATCCATCTTGTAGTGAAGGCAGCAATGTCAGAAGGAACTAATGTGGCAGCAGTAGTTCTGTCCCGCTGCAGAAAGATCGCTGGGCACTTTCACCATAGTGTTAAGGCTAGCCAACTTTTGAGGGAAGAGCAAGAGAGGTCAGGTCTTCCCGTACACTGCCTACGTCAGGATGTCAGTACACGGTGGAACTCCACGTTAGACATGCTAGAGAGGATTTTGGAGCAGCAGAGGGCAATCCATAATCTTGCCTCAGAGCACAATATTGGGATTACCTCTCCATTGAATAGGGAGGATTGGACAGTGATCGCCCAGCTAGTGGCAGTCCTTAAACCATTCAGGGATGCCACAGAAAATTTAAGCTCAAACACTGCCAGTCTGGCCCAGGTAATCCCAGTGTTCTCCCATCTAGGCAGCAAGATGGATGTGTTCCTTGGAAACCGTGAGGCTGTTCAAGGTGGCACTCTACATCCTGACGTAGCAGCCATAGTCAGGAAGCTGAAGGATCTGCTAAAAGTACACCTTCGCAAGCGAATGGAAGAGAGTCCCGAAATGATGCTAGCGTGCCTTTGTGATCCAAGAATTAAGGGAAAGCTAGCTTTGAAATTCAATGTTCTCAGTAGCTACCGGGAGCAATTGGTCAACAAGGTGCGTGACTGGCAGCGTAAAATGGGAATGCTGTCCGAGGAGGGTGAGGTGCAGGAGGAGGAAGAGATGATGTGGTCTGCTACCCCTAGCAGCAGCATCAGCAGCAGTGCCACAAGCAGCACAACACAGCTGAGTGGAGCAGCTGCGTTTTGGGAAGAGGCACTTGGCAGTATAGTTGGACCATCTGACAGAGCTAGCAGCAGAAAGGAGAGTAGTGCTGCTGAAATGGTCAAACTTTACCTCTGTGAAGTTCCTTCTGCTCCTAATGTTGATCCTCTTAGCTACTGGGATGAAAAGAAGAGTGTGTGGCCTGCACTCTCATGGGTTGCGCAGCAGCTTCTATCATGTCCACCAACCACTGTTCAAAGTGAGCGCGTGTTTTCTATGACTGGAAACATACTGAGTCCACAGCGCTCACGCATGGCACCTCATCTGATGGAGCAGATTGCCTTTCTTAAATTCAATCTGCCCAAATTGGGTTACCCAGCTCTTAGCTTGGAAAGTTAAATTTTTTCTCTCTAATGTTTAAGGTAGTTTCTCCCCCTGGTTGCACTTGCTGCGGTGTGGCAATGCCTGCTACCTCCGCTGGTGTAGCCAATTTACGCTAGGGCCTAGTGTCTGAGCTCTGTAAGTCCGCTCCCAAACGCCTAGGACTGACAGTCTTTGGATGCTTTGCCCTGGGGTGAAACAGGTGAGTGGGTCGTCAATTGCCCACTCATTCACCTTTTTCCGTTTCCAACGCTGCTGCTGGTGGTGGTGCCAGTATCTTTTGCCAGTTCGCTTCCTGGCTGAAATCATGCCTCAGATGTCCATAATGGAAAGGGTAGTTTCTCCCCCCTGGTTGCACTTGCTGCGGTGTGGCAACGCCTGCTACCTCCGCCGGTGTAGCTAGCTTATGCTAGGGCCTTGTGTCTGAGTTCTGTAGGTCTGCTCCCAAACGCCAAGGACTGACAGTGCTTGGATGCTTTGCCCTGGGGTGAAACAGGTGAGCGGGTCGTCAATTGCCCACTCATTCGCCTTTCCCAATTCTGCTGCTGCTGGTGGTGGTGCCAGTGTCTCTCTTCAATGCCAGTTCGCTTCCTGGCTAGTGTCATGCCTCGAATGTCCCTGATGGTAAGGGTAGTTTCTCCCCCCTGGTTGCACTTGCTGCGGTGTGGCAACGCCTGCTACCTCCGCCGGTGTAGCCAGCTTACGCTAGGGCCTTGTGTCTGAGTTCTGTAGGTCTGCTCCCAAACGCCAAGGACTGACAGTGCTTGGATGCTTTGCCCTGGGGTGAAACAGGTGAGCGGGTCGTCAATTGCCCACTCATTCGCCTTTTCCAATGCTGCTGCTGCTGCTGCTGGTGGTGGTGCCAGTGTCTCTTCTCTGCCAGTTCGCTTCCTGGCTAGTGTCATGCCTCAAATGTCCCTTATGGTAAGGGCAGTTTCTCCCCCCTGGCTGCCTCTGTCTGCGGTGTGGCAACGCCTGCTACCTCCGCCGGAGTGGCCAGCTTACGCTAGGGCCTTGTGTCTGAGCTCTGGAAGTCTGCTGCCAAACGTCTAAGACTGACAGTGTTTGGGTGCTTTGCCCTGGGGTGAAACAGGTGAGCGGGTCGCCAATTGCCCTCTCATTCGCCTTTCCAATTTTTCAATGCTGCTGGTGGTGGTGGTGGTGGTGGTGGTGCCAGCATCTCTTCTCTGCCAGTTCGCTTCCTGGCTAGAGTCATGCCCAAAATGTCCCTAATTGTAAGGGCAGTTTCTCCCCCCTGGCTGCCTCTGTCTGCGGTGTGGCAACGCCTGCTACCTCCGCCGGAGTGGCCAGCTTACGCTAGGGCCTTGTGTCTGAGCTCTGGAAGTCTGCTGCCAAACGTCTAAGACTGACAGTGTTTGGGTGCTTTGCCCTGGGGTGAAAAAGGTGAGTGGGTCGCCAATTGCCCACTCATTCGCCTTTTCAATGCTGCTGCTGGTGGTGGTGCCAGCATCTCTTCTCTGCCAGTTCGCTTCCTGGCTAGTGTCATGCCTCAAATGTCCCTAATTGTAAGGGCAGTTTCTCCCCCCTGGCTGCCTCTGTCTGCGGTGTGGCAACGCCTGCTACCTCCGCCGGAGTGGCCAGCTTACGCTAGGGCCTTGTGTCTGAGCTCTGGAAGTCTGCTGCCAAACGTCTAAGACTGACAGTGTTTGGGTGCTTTGCCCTGGGGTGAAACAGGTGAGCGGGTCGCCAATTGCCCTCTCATTCGCCTTTCCAATTTTTCAATGCTGCTGGTGGTGGTGGTGGTGGTGGTGGTGCCAGCATCTCTTCTCTGCCAGTTCGCTTCCTGGCTAGAGTCATGCCCAAAATGTCCCTAATTGTAAGGGCAGTTTCTCCCCCCTGGCTGCCTCTGTCTGCGGTGTGGCAACGCCTGCTACCTCCGCCGGAGTGGCCAGCTTACGCTAGGGCCTTGTGTCTGAGCTCTGGAAGTCTGCTGCCAAACGTCTAAGACTGACAGTGTTTGGGTGCTTTGCCCTGGGGTGAAACAGGTGAGCGGGTCGCCAATTGCCCTCTCATTCGCCTTTCCAATTTTTCAATGCTGCTGGTGGTGGTGGTGGTGGTGGTGGTGCCAGCATCTCTTCTCTGCCAGTTCGCTTCCTGGCTAGAGTCATGCCCAAAATGTCCCTAATTGTAAGGGCAGTTTCTCCCCCCTGGCTGCCTCTGTCTGCGGTGTGGCAACGCCTGCTACCTCCGCCGGAGTGGCCAGCTTACGCTAGGGCCTTGTGTCTGAGCTCTGGAAGTCTGCTGCCAAACGTCTAAGACTGACAGTGTTTGGGTGCTTTGCCCTGGGGTGAAACAGGTGAGTGGGTCGCCAATTGCCCACTCATTCGCCTTTTCAATGCTGCTGCTGGTGGTGGTGCCAGCATCTCTTCTCTGCCAGTTCGCTTCCTGGCTAGTGTCATGCCTCAAATGTCCCTAATTGTAAGGGCAGTTTCTCCCCCCTGGCTGCCTCTGTCTGCGGTGTGGCAACGCCTGCTACCTCCGCCGGAGTGGCCAGCTTACGCTAGGGCCTTGTGTCTGAGCTCTGGAAGTCTGCTGCCAAACGTCTAAGACTGACAGTGTTTGGGTGCTTTGCCCTGGGGTGAAACAGGTGAGCGGGTCGCCAATTGCCCTCTCATTCGCCTTTCCAATTTTTCAATGCTGCTGGTGGTGGTGGTGGTGGTGGTGGTGGTGCCAGCATCTCTTCTCTGCCAGTTCGCTTCCTGGCTAGAGTCATGCCCAAAATGTCCCTAATTGTAAGGGCAGTTTCTCCCCCCTGGCTGCCTCTGTCTGCGGTGTGGCAACGCCTGCTACCTCCGCCGGAGTGGCCAGCTTACGCTAGGGCCTTGTGTCTGAGCTCTGGAAGTCTGCTGCCAAACGTCTAAGACTGACAGTGTTTGGGTGCTTTGCCCTGGGGTGAAACAGGTGAGTGGGTCGCCAATTGCCCACTCATTCGCCTTTTCAATGCTGCTGCTGGTGGTGGTGCCAGCATCTCTTCTCTGCCAGTTCGCTTCCTGGCTAGAGTCATGCCCAAAATGTCCCTAATGGTAAGGGCAGTTTCTCCCCCCTGGCTGCCTCTGTTTGCGGTGTGGCAACGCCTGCTACCTCCGCCGGAGTGGCCAGCTTACGCTAGGGCCTTGTGTCTGAGCTCTGGAAGTCTGCTGCCAAACGTCTAAGACTGACAGTGTTTGGGTGCTTTGCCCTGGGGTGAAACAGGTGAGCGGGTCGCCAATTGCCCACTCATTTGCCTTTCCCATTTCCTTTTCCATTTCATTATTTTCCTTCTGATACACAACCAACCAAACATAACACACACAATAACACATATAACACATATAACACACAGTGACATCACACATAACACACATACACACACACTTACAATGCACAAAACACAAGGACCTTTTCCTTGTTATTTGCCCTGGCCTTCACTCACTAATAGCATTACATTAACACTATAACTCACACTTCACCCTATAACATTTTTCCATCCACATACCTGCCAACAGACCCAACTTTTTCAGGGACAGTCCTGCTTTTTTCCAGTCCTGTCCCATCTAATTTAGCTAAACTAGGTATGCAAAATGCAAATACACATAGGTAGTTATAGCTCGGTAGGTAACGCTACTATAAACATTTAATAAATATAATCAAGTACTAAATAATAAATCTAACTTTAAAATACATTTAAATAAACCCCTATTTTTTTTTAAAAAAAAACATTAAAATTAAATTATTATTATTTAGACATAATCCATCTTTAACCAAACCAGTGCACTGCTACTAATCTTAAACATAACCGTACATTAACCCTAAGCTATTTTTTAGTTCTTGTCCAACATTTTTCCATCAGCATACCTGCCAACACACCCAAGATTTTGGTGGACAGTCCTGCTATTTTCCAGTCCTGTCCAATAAGTAAGTTGGGTTGTTGCAAAGTATGCCATTGTAAATAGGTAGCAAATGTTAGGCATGTAAAGTGGTCCAAAATCAATTTAAAAATGTAAAATATTCCCTATTCTTTTATTAAACATCTATGGACAGTACACCTCGGTATGTGTGTGCAACTCTATTGGTCGTTTCGGCAGGGGGCTCGCCTGCCATCAACGAATGAAGTGCATTCTGCAGTTCTGCAATTCACTCGTTGATGCCAGACCAGCCCCCTGCCGAAACGACCAATAGAGCTGCACACACGTACCTTCACGGCAGCTGCTGCTGCTGTGATGTGTTATTAACCCCGTATTAACCCCTGCTAGGCAACCAGGAGGAAAACGAAGATTAAACGAGCACGAAGAATGTCCGCGAATATTCGCCCGAAGAGAAGACAGGAACGGGCGAATATTCGCGGAATACGAAGATTTTTTTTTCCCCGAAGACGAGCACGAAGACGAACACGAAGAGCCCCCTGGTGCCCAAGTCTAGTATGAACAGACTTTATAGGATTGTCATGAAGAGTAAGCTCAGTGTGGTCACTGCGCAGAGAAAGTCACCCAAAATATCACATACTAACAGTACCTGGTCTGCAGATAATGGTAGTTTATTAGAAAAAAATGAGATAAAACCATTCTTTTTCTAATACTAACCTAAATTACTGTATGCAGTACTGTATTTTATGCTGAAGTGGAAAAATATGTTTCCCTACAAAAACCCTTTATATGTGACAGAGCTCAAAGTGCAAGGTATTAGTTTGTATATGTCAGAGAAGAACAAGCAATGTCGCTCCTGCTGAGAGAGGGAGACCAGGCTGTTATCTTAAAAACTGTTGGTCAAATGCCAGCCACTTAGCACCATAATAATGCGTAATTTAAATACTAAATTAGACTTCTGACATACACTGGGTCAGTTGGTCACAAGCAAATTTTTGTCTAAAAGCATTTACTTTCTTATAACTTGTTTTTGTCAGGGACTGGGTCCATTCAGACGACTATATGTCAGGAACCGGGTCCATACAGACGACTAATAACCCAGAGCGCCCAAAGATTGTGTTCAGGAGTTATTGTGCAGTAGCGGAGTAGGACAGGGCCTGATGCAGGGCGACTGCACTCACCCGGGCATCTAGGGTTGTGCAGCCACATACCAGCACCCTGACATAGCAGCTGATGTAGTCCAGAACAGAGCAGAACGTGGAGATATCCTGCAGGCACCCTGGAGCAGGCATGAGACATAGCACTAGAATCATGTGCAGGATGCTGCAGGCTGGGAGAATGGAAGCTAAGCAGAGTATCAACAAAAACTTAGCAAGCAAGGAGGACAGAGCAAGGAACAGGGAGACCGAGCAAGGAACATAACCAGACAAGACATACATGATACAGGGCACAACAAAGGACAGGGAACAAGGCAAGGAACACAGGGGAAGGAGTGAGGAGCCAGAATCCTCGGACGCTTCTCCTTTAAGCAAGGATTGGACAACTTAACTGGGACATGGGGAGAGGAGAGCGGAACCGAAATCCTCAGATGATACAGGGTAGGAGGGCAAAGGTACACAAAATACAGACGCACATGAATACAGGACTAGCCTAGGACTATAAGATAACAATTGGAGATTCCATCACATCATATGGCCATAGTATGCTTAGCCCACCACTACGCCAAAGTACTCCAATATTCGGTGGGTCCTAACGCTAAACCCTGCTTACTGAATTACTAATAAACTGAACATAGAAACTAAACACAGAACCGAGAAGGACATACCTAACTGCAGACTGAGACAAACATAACACACAGGTGGGGCACACCTTATAAAGGAAACAGAGCTGAAGCAAAGAGCAAGACTGGAATCCAGGAATCGGAAGCACAGAACAGAGCATATGGAAATCCAGGAATGGACCACAGCAAAACATGGGAACTGAGGCAAGGCAGGAAAAACAGAGATATGCTGCTTCGCAGCCTGGATGCCCCCTGACAGTTTTAGATTAATCAACCATGGCCACTTACCTGACTCCGAGATACAATACAGACTAGTGACATTAATTTCCCCACCTGGGCTCACATATATGGCAGCAGTACATTCACCTGATTGCTAAACAGAAACACAGAATGGTTTGGTATTATTTATGAATAGAATATTTTCCTTAATCAGTTACTACAATATTATTAAAATATTTATATTAAAACTTTTTACATTTTTTTAACCTTTCGGGTTGAAGTATTTGCTTTGACAACACGAGAACCTGTTATCTGCTTTTCTGTGATTGCTATGAGTAGCTGATTAAAGGGATTCATTACTGAATCCTGTAATGTAAGCAAGCCTAAAACACACCAGATCTCTATGTAATTTGTGGCATTTTGAGGGCCTTGCACCTTAATTGTTATAGTAGTGGAAAGCAAGGTAAACTCACCAGAACTGTTTATTATATTAGAGGCAAGCTGTCACCAAACATAAGGGGCACTTTTAACACCCCCTACACTCTCTGTGGGGTTCCACCTCTTCATAATGGTTGACTTTGCTTTCAATAGCTACTGGTTCTGCCTCCTGAAACCTCAACAAAATTATCCGTTATCCCTTTCAGTGAACGGCATTGCTCATAAATAAAAAATTCTTATCATAATAGATGAATATAAGCTCATTAAACTTACCCCATTTTTATCAAGTTGGCATTCTTCTGTAGTAACATTAAAATCAACTTTAGAGCAGTTGGTTTGTCGGACAACATAACTTATATAATAGTTCCATCCATTCACTACCTGGAACATGGACAGACAAAGAAGTAAAATGGCATCATTTACTTTTTTTGTGAATTAAAACAATCAGCCGTGTAGTAATGTTTTCTCTGAATCCAAATCCATACAGTTATCTACTTTTCAGATTTAGTGTATGCAATTATGAACAAAGATTAACAGTAAAAGAATCTCTTGCCAGTCCCTCTCCAACATAAGAAAGAATCATGTAAATTACAATGTGGATTTCAATAAATACAGAACCAATTATAATAGACTGTGTGGAAATAAGAGATGGACTTACCTAGCCAAGTTCTATTCAGCAAACAAAAACAAAACACCAAAAAACAAAACATAATTTGTAGACAATCCAAATGAAATGTCAAGGTGCATCTTTTGAGAGCAGCCACATGACTGAGGGGAATGGGACCAAATTCTGCATGTGTATTTCCACTGCTACAATAAGGAGCTAATCTGTTATGATCAGTCATCTGTTTCTATGATGATGGATTAAGGGATCTTCCTTGTGCACATGCTTGGTAGGACTCACTTAGTAGCCATAAACTCCATAATTTCAACATTTTCCAATTAGGTAATAAGACACCTGTTCCATGTTTTTAGGAATAGCTAAAATGTTTTTAAAAAAAATCTCATCCAGTGATTCTTACATCTAATAGCAGTGGCCAGTTTTACAGCTAAAAAGAAATGAATAGCCAAGTGCCTCTGTGTTTTTAAAAACCCTTTAGGGAAGGGGTGATATAACACCACCTCAGGTCGTATTGAAAGGTAAGTGCCCAGCACGGATTGCAAAATTCAAGCATTTTTTGCCTACAATTGGTTAAACCCTGGGGATGACCACCAAACATGAAGTGAGTGTCCCCTCTGACCAAACATTCTTAATCCCTTAATCACAATTTTATACTTACGGACTTCAGCATTTCCAGGTTTTCTGCTATGTCGTTGTTAAACCTTTCTCATTTATTGTACCTATGCAAATAATACCGTATTTGCTCGATTATAAGACGAGGTTTTTTTCAGAGCAAATACTCTGAAAAATACCCCTCGTCTTCTAATCGGGGTCGTCTTATAATCAGACCTCAAATAGAGGTCTGACTATGAGACTAAGATCCAGATCCCCCGCACCGCTGCAGGGGACCTGGATCCTTCTGTCTCCCCCCCCACCCCACACACACTTACCGGTGCTTCCAATTTCCTGCTGTATACCGGGCAGCAGGTTGACGTCCACGCGATCCGCGTAGATAACTTACGCTGCAGCCGGAAGGAGGTGTGGCTAGCAGCGGGGGTTGTCTGCGTCCATCACGCAGACCTTTCCCGACTGTCAGAGATCAGAGATCAGACATCTCTGACAGCCGCGGAGTGTTAAATGGGGGGGAGACAGAAGGAAGACTGCTGCCCCGGTATACAGCAGGAAATTAGAAGCCACGGTAAGTGTGTGTGTGTGTGGGGGGATTGTTAAATGGGGGCATAGGGCATTTCTGGAGGCAGAGTGCGCTATGAAATGCCTTTTAACACCCTGAACGCCACTCTGCCTCCTGAAATGCCTTATACCTCCCTATATGCCACTCTGCCCCATAATATGCCTTTTAACCCCCTAAATGCCAGAGTGGCATATAGGGGTATAAGGCATTTCTGGAGGCAGAGTGGCACATAGGGGGTTAAAAGTTATATCATGGGGCACAGTGGCATATAGAGGGTTAAAAGGCATATCATGGGCCACAGTGCCATATTGGAGTGGCAAGCCTGGGGCAGATGTGCGTAACTGGGGGGCAGGTTGGAAAATACAAGGAAATAAAAACAAAAAAATATTTTTCTCAATCATAGCTTTTATTAAAAAATTTAATAGTTTACATGAATTAACATTTACTGGTAAAACTTTTTTCCTATAGGGTCGTCTTATATTCAGGCTTTTTCTTTTTTTCCTAAATTAATATTCAGATTTTGGGGGGTCGTCTTATAATCAGGGTCGTCTTATAATCGAGCAAATACGGTATATCGTTCTTTTTCAGGACAAGTAAGGGTATCTTTCTAAATAAACTCTTCTATATGATACATTATTTACTATGAAATAAATTTAAAAAGTGAAAAATTTTAAAAACCACATTGTTTTACAGTTTTACTTGTACATTGTACACAGCTAGTGCAAAAGAGAAATAATATCATGAAATATATTCATATGCCTGTCCTGAGTTTGGACACACCTCAAATGCCTAGGATTTTCTTTTATTTTGGCAGCTATAAGGCAAATATTAAAATGTGCACATTTCCTTTTCAGTCTCTACCTTCAATAGCATTCACAGATCTCAAAACTATATTTTTATGAAAAGTAGACAACCCAGGGAATTCGCTTACAGTCATTTGGCATCTTTCATGCGTTTATTTTACCACCAATCTCATAAAAAGTTAGAGGTAAAAAAAAAGTAAATCTGCTATTCATACACACTTTAAATTTGTTTAAGTTTGTTTCTAGTTTACGTGTAGAACATAAACACTGCTACTATTTCCTCTCAGTGGCATCTCCAGCTTTCATATTTAGGGGGGGTACACACAAACCCAGCATTGCAGGTATAGATCAACTGGAAATCACAAGTAAACTCAGCCCTGAAGGTATAGATCAAATAAACAACACATGGCAACAGCACTCCAGGTATTGATCAACTGAATAAGACATAAAAATCCTGTATTTGCAGGTAAACATAAATAATGTATGGAAACATAGCATAGCAGATAAAGATTAACAGAATAACACAAAAACCCAGCTTTGCAGGTATAGATCAATTGGAATTCACATAAAAACTCAGCATTAAAGGTACAGATAAACCCCCCTAAATTACAGGCATAGATCACAGGTTGCACACCCCAAAGCCAGCCCTGGCATCCACATTGGCCACATAGAACCTGACCAGCACCGAAATTACACACACACATAGGACGTGCTATCTTTGTCCCCAAACAGCCCAGTATGAGTCAACATTGTCCCCAAACAGCTGAGCGTACGCCATCTTTGTCCCATAAAGAGTGAGAGAAGTAATACATTTATTACTTCTCTCACTCTTTCACACAATTCATCCACACATTAATTCATTTATTCTCTCACTCATTCACTCATCTACCCCTTCTCACTCCCTTCTGCACTATCTACCCCTTCTCACTCCATTCTGCCCTATCTATCCCTTCTCCCTCCCCTCTGCCCTATCTACCCCTTCTCCCTCCCTTCTGCCCTATCTACTCCTTCTCACTCCCTTCTGCCCTATCTACCCCCTTCTCACTCCCTTCTCCCTATCAACTCCCTTCTCCCTATCTACCCTGTCTCACTATCTACCCTCTCCGCCCTTTGAAGTTCACTTACCTTGTAGAAGTCCTGCTGTGGGAGCGTGAGGCCTCTGTCTCCCTGGTCTGCCACGACCAAGACAGAGGCCTTGCAGAGGAGAGTGAGAGGCGCCAAGCGGTTGTTGTAAACTTATTCCTGACCGAACACTCGGCGCCTTTCTCTCTCCTCCGGCTGCGCAAAAAAAAGGAAGATGCCGTTTCTATTGGGTGGGGCACACGGGGGTGGCCAACGCCACTGTTTGCTACTCATCTATATCATTCAAAGAGTAGGGTTTATCTGGATCTGAAGGAACTGCTGTGTGTGGCTATTTCAGGCACTAGTACTAAGACCCCCACCCTTCGTGGTTTGGTACTTGGAAGGTTTTAACACTAAATTGGTATTCACACACTCATAGCTGATAATCTTCATGGGTATTTTTTCATACATACAACTTTGTATCTAATATGAAGATATTTGTTCAATCTCTACCTTTTTCCCAAATCCTACATTTTACAGTTCTGTACATTAAGTAGTCATATGTAGTTTGTAATGGTGTTAACAGATAAAAAAACATCAAAATATATTTATGTATACCAATAAGGAGAAGCCATAGATAGTTTTAATAAATTAGTTTAGTTGTGTTATTGACAGTCCACCTTTAAGGTTAACAGCAATTATTTTGTACAATGTGGGCATGTTTCATTCGGTGCCTTCACAATTGTAATATGTTCATTCACCCTTAAGAAAACCCTGCCTTTATCAGGGTATTTATTCATTTAGTTACATAATTGGAAAATTATTTAGTTGCAGACCTTATGGTTTTGGGCCTTTTGTGGTACCCAATATTGTGCTACATACAATAAGATCACCCTAGTATCATCCTACACTTTAAAAAAGATTGGTACAACAGACATCATGTTCTATAATTTAAGCTTACAGACCTGTTGGCTGGCCTCCTTAATGTTTTCCACATGAAAGTGAAATGGATGGTTTCCCAGGTTCATTTTCTTGATGGTGGACTGTAATATGTCTAGCAACTCCTCACGATTGGGGTCAATAGGATGTAAGCATCCAGTGCAGACTCCATCAGTCACTGGGACCATCACTTAACAGATGAGAGCAATTCATCATAAAAATATACTAGTTGTCAGAATTTATAATATAAAAGAATCTTTATGTAATGGAAAACATTGGACACGTTTTAAAAAGAACATATACATGTTCTTTGAAAGCAAACCCTGGCTACTTTAATCTACAGTTTATACTCGGTGTGGCCCTGAGGTGCTAGTAAGCCACTCCATCAAAATATCATGTCAGGTTTTGGTTTGTATGTTTGGTTTGTACTCAATGAAGGTTTGTTTTATAGTAATAATGTCTCTTTACCTCCAGAATGTTTTACATTTTATGAGTTAAACCAGCAGAGGGATTTCTTTGTATGTATGTACCATGTCAGCTAAGAGGAAGGTGTGCCAAGAAACTCTGGTTACTCTTTAGCCGTTTGTGGCCTCTGCTAGTCTTGTCCCTTTTGATGTGTGAAGTTTCAAAGTCATCAGGTTTGTGTTTCTCCATAATGTCGCAAGGAGCACCATGCTGTGTGTGCATTGACTTAATCGCTCTTCTCTGTAAAGGTCCTCTTTAAAAGGATTTCAAGATGTGGAGAAACCAGCACTATTTATGAAGATTATGAGGGACATGTGAGAAAGGACCTAAACCTGTAGTAGTTAGAGATGAGTATACTGCAGACCATTGCTTTCTTTCACAAGACTATCAAGCTTAGGAATATAGGCACATGTAGGATAGAAGTAAAAAGAGATGGAAATATGTTGTGAATTACATCCAGATATACATACCTGTAGGTGAGACACAGTGCTGGAAAGCCACGTTGCTGTTATTCATTTCCTTGTTCGTTATAACGTGTGCTGAGCACTTACCAACCACCTACAGAATAAATTATTACTGATTATGAATTATGTGATTTTTGTGCTTTGTGGCCCTGGATCTGAAAATGTTGATGGCACTTTGAAAAACAAAGGCAGGCATGTACACAATACACTTGGACAGCCACGTTTGCACACTATTTATATTATTTCAGAAAAGAATATACATTTGCTTTTGGGCCAATCGGCCCATGAAAAACATATGGGTCATTAACTGTTATGTTAATTTGGTCCTGTGTATAACCATGGTATAATGGGCAAAGAAGGTACAATGCAATTTATGGTCCAAAATTTTATCATAAACCTAAGAAATCACAATATTTCAAGGGTTGCAAATATACCTATATATCTTTTTTTCCCACCCACAGTTTATAGCATACACGTCTTTGATTAATTGTGCCTTAGTAAACAAAATATATAAATCCAGATCGGGGCTAATCTCTGATAAATTTCAATGGATGTACACGATAACTAAATGCAAAAGAACACCATCAAGGTAGAATTAAGGACTTACTCCATCAGGTGTAAGGAATTCACAATCCTGCCACATTTTACTACTCTTCACTCCACAGGAACCTTCACGTATTTCATAATCCACAAAAAAATGTACCTGATTTATTTCCGGCTATATATAAAAGAAAGAAAAGTGAGGTGAGGTTGTTCTTTTCGTTTCTTTAAAATAAGTGATAATATAATTGTTCGCTATTTGAAACAATACAATTGTTTATATAGAATAAAAAGCTTCTATGATGCAATATTTTAGTTTTCTTCTTCAGCATTTGGCTAAATGGTGTGGGCTTCAGGTAGATGCCTGGTTCTGGAGGAACCGGGACTTGAACTGCCTTAAGAACCTACTCGTGCAGTCCGTGGATGTCATATTATTTTGGTTTGTGTGTGGGCCAGGCCAGTAATTTGGCTCATGAAGCACTTTTCAATGGCTTGGCTTTTTCTAGTTCGGCATCTGCTGCATCACCTTCTAAATGACATAAGAAATGCAGCAGAATTACATTGTTTCATAGCATGCGATTTTATTATTATTATAATTTATAATTGAATCAGTTCAAATTCTGAAATCTTTGAACATACTATTAAGCCCAGGTACAAGAATTATATTTTACTCATTGTTAATGTGTTTATATAAATATGTTCATGAATACGAAATAAACAAAAACAGGCAAAATATTACACAATATTATTTTAAAAAACATACATGTTTATATATAGCTATTTTATTTTAAGTTTCTAAAGAAAAGTGTCAAGTGCTCTTAAGTGTTATTTTAGCAAATACCACTAGATGGTCCCCTGGGACTGCTCAGACACGTTACAGAAATATAGCCTATTCCCAAAGCATAACATCATGTATTTACAGCTAAAGACATGATGTTATGCTTTAAGAAAAATTGTAGCTTCTGTGCGAGTCAAGTTCAAGTTCGACCATGAGTTCAATGGAGAATTGTGTTTTCATCTGATCTTTCAGCTTACTGTGAACTCTGGGGTTTATTCACTAAGCATAGAGTTGTCATGAGAGTTTGCAGGGGAGTTATGGCTCCAATCCTCTGTCTTCACATAGCACCCGATGATGCCACCTCATAGAGAAGGAACTAGTGGCTTGTGGTAAGGCCTTGACACCTCTCTGCCCAACGGCAGATCCAAGCTGGGTTAAAGAAAGCCATATCTAGATACTTTCTGTCTACATACAGTACATAGAAGTCCTTCCTCACCCAACAAAAGCTTCTTGAAAATAAGCTACTACCAATAAGGAACAGTAATGTAACAAAAAGGAGAAATAATTTACTGAGAAGGACCCAGATACTTTTTTAAAAAATCTGAAAACAGCATGTTTATTTAGTAAACTGTAAAATCTAAACATAGACGAAGTGGGCAGACATGCTTTATAAGGTCTAGTCCCCCAAGCCAATATGCAGTCAGTACACGGTTGTTCCTTTTTAAAATATATGTGAATATTAGAACATGTAATTAAAAATGTTTCAAGTAATGAATGATTAAGGCAAAAAAAAATGTTTGTATGTATTCTTTATTTTTTGGAAATGCGCAATGGCCCCTCTGCATGTGGCAATGTTCCTTAATCAGAGCTTACGTTTGCCTTCAGCCCACACTGTCCTTGTTCTGATCCAAAGCACATACAGCTTTGGAGGAAACAAAGGTTGCTCCAGATGAACAAATATTTGTTGAATACAGAACACGCCATCAAAACCTGGTCCTAACTTTCTATATATCGGTTACATTGAAGTTCATACTTTAAGAATTAATAGCAGTGTACTGGTCTATATAACTATTTAAAGTATGTTCTTGAGAGAATTCTCTACTGTGTCCGAAAAACTATCCAATGTATCTTGTAAACACATGTCTTTGGGGTAAAAAGTGTGCTTTCTTACTGAGTTACTCATCACACTCCATCGTCATTGTTCTTCGCACCCCTTAAATTTAAGTTTGCTAATGGGATGGTAGTCAAGTTCTTTACTAATGTGCATACAGAGTATTGTATTTTTCCTCCCCTTCTATGCTGTATTCTATATTATAATTATATATGTAGCCGGATACTTCTGTATAAGTTGTTGCTTGGGGTAATTTAAAATGTATTAATTTATTTTTGTGGCATTTAAAGAATAAAAGGTGGAAAAATCACGTACCCTTGTTCTGGCTTCGGTGATCCTGTGAAGAACAAATTGGTTTCCTTCTTCCAGCAAAGCATTGTGATTTCTTAGTGCCAAATCTACTGCTTTAAAGACAGCGTGGTCATTGCAGTTAGCTTCAAAGGTTAAAGCCTGGTTAGAAGCAACTATAAGAAAATGAGAGGAAAAAAACAAAATATCCAGGACCCTCATTTTAGCCAGTTCACCACATGGATTGTGGGGTCTGTTCAGGAGCGTTTTAATTATATGAACATCTCTAAGTGAAAACATATACTCCATGTCATGGAGGGTCAACAAACCTTGACAACAAGTGTTGCCCAATTTTCAAAATGCAAACAGTTGGGCAAACATCTCTGTGTGGAAAGTGAAATGATTAATTCTTGTCCAACATTCACTCACAATACAGATGGGGTATTTGTCCTCTGTCCTGATTGTCCTGATTGCTAGTTGAAACAGCAAAATCACCATGGCAGTTGTGAAACCTTCATATATACTTAACAACAATTAAGAGAGAGAAAGAGGGGAAGCGTCATACAAACATTAAAATGTGTTAATTAATTAACCCCTTGGGACAAAGGCTCTTTTAATATTTTTTAGTGTTGCTGTTTTTTTGCTTTTTTTCGGCAAGTTATGGGGCAATAATTACAAGTAGCGTTCTGGTCATTCTGCCTCATGGTATTTGGGACATCTTTGAAGCCGGACAATGCAATTTACCCCATCAAACCATATATTTTTGAAAACTAGACACCCCAGGGTATTTCGAATGCTGGTACTTTAACCCTTTCCATGCACTAATACTGCCATCAGCCTTTGTCAAACTTTATGTCACTGTCAAACAACACCGCAATATGTGTTCAGTAACATCTCCTGAGTGCAGTGATACCCCCCATGCATGGGTTTGCTGGGTTATTTGGGAGGTAAAATGCCACCTTTGTGCATTTTTTTGTCATTTGGACATCTGGTGAGTCTGGGCCCACGTCCCATATTTGGGACATCTTTGAAGCCGGCCAATTCGATTAACCCTATCAGATCATAAATTTTTTTAAACTAAGCACCCCATGGGCATTTAAAATGTCAATATTTTAACTTTCCATAAACCCAGACTAATATTTAATTCTAGAAGCTTGAGGTCCATAGGACCCCGGCTATTTATACTTTTATTTAATGTAAGAAAATGTTATTTAATGTAAGGAAAATTTACTTTACTGGAAGGGTGGGGTATATATAGAATAGCCTCCCTGGAGAAGTAGCTTGAGGTTTACTGAACCCCAGAGATGTTTATTTTCCTCATCTCTGCACCTCTCCATTATGAGCTGTTGTTTTGGTTGAGATTTGTAAAAATATTGCTAAAAGTTTAGTTTTAGAGTGATCTAAGGTAGAACACTCTTTTCATATATCTGGCATTGCAATGTTTTTTCTTTTGCTATATGTAACCTTTTGCACCCTAGCCTTGATTGGTTCTTGGCAGTGGCGTCTCCAGCTTTCATATTTAGGGGGGGCACATGGGGGGCCAATTATAAAACGGTACATATACAATATATATATATATATATATATATACACACACACACACGTTAGACGTGCATTTTTAACTACATAATATGCACTTATCTCTTTGAAGTAAAGACTGTGATTAAAATATGATTTCAAAATAACAGCTAAAGTGACAGTTATTTTTCATTCTTTAATATTAGCCCCTGCTGACAATATATATAAATATTAGACCCTGCTGCAGATATATAGAAATATTACACCCTGCTTCCGATATATATTAATATTAACCCCTGCTGCGGATATATATTAATATTAGCCCCTGCTGCGGATACATACTTATATTATACCCTGCTGCCGATATACATAGAAATTATACCCTGCTGCCAACATATATTAATATTAGCCCCTACTGCCGATATATATTATTAGTCCCTGCAGCCAATATATATAAATATTAGCCCCTGCAGCCAATATTTATTGATAATAGGCCCTGCAGCCAATATATATTAATATTAGCCCCTGCTGCCGATATACATAAATATTAGTCCCAGCTTCCGATATATATTAATATTAGCCCCTGCAGCCAATATATATTAATATTAGACCCTGCTGCCAATATATTTGCCACACTGACTGCAGATCAGGGGAAGACAGTGAGAGTCAGTGCAGTGTTCCATCCTTCTGACTGCACCGTGACATTGAGAGGTCCTCTCCCCTGTAATCATCCCCAGAGTCCCTTTGTCCCCTCATTCATAAACCATACCGCTCTTTTACTTACACCCTGTAGTTCAGGTATAGATAAAAAAACAACACATGGAAACAGCACATGCAACTGAATGAGATAAAAAAACAACCTGGATTTGCAGGTATACATAAATAATGTATGGAAACATAGCCGATACAGATCAACAGAATTTGACATACTATTTGACATCCGAACAACTATAAATCATTCTTTTTTATCACATTATTAAAATCCCAGAAATCAAAAAAGTTAAAAGGCCCAAATAAATTAAGGAGATTAGACATAATGGAATCTTCAACAAAACTTTTAGCCATTAATGCATCACAACCATCTTAGCGCTGCGTCACCAAATGAACACCTCATCACAGATAACACAATGCATACAGCTGCATATAACTAAGCTGAGTACCACTTGGTCTGTGAAGGCCTGTGAAACCAAAGGGGAATAGCGTCCTGTATACTGTAATCAAGAATTGAGTTTCACAAACTCCTAACCAACATCTAACTTTTAATAATATATTCAGATTGAAATAACACAAAACCTTTACTTTTCCTCTGATTTCTAGGCCTAGAAAGTTTTGTCCTCTGAAGTGACCACAAAATCTGGATAAATAAAAATTACAAAGTTCTATTTAACCCTCTACAGCAAGTAAAGTGCCAGGAAACAGATGACCAAACTCATATCAGGACAGGCTCTGCCACACTGACACCCAAACACATTCACCAGGACAGGCTCTGCTGCCACATGGACCCCCACATCAGGATGGGATAACCATATAAAATGCCTTCCACATTGCTTTGCTGTTTGGGTGTATTGACCCTTGTGTATTTGTGCCCCCCCCCTTTGTGCATTTTTGCAATACACCCTTGTGTATTGATTTATTTGATGCCCCCAGCCAGCCCCCCCTCCCTTGTGTATTGATTTATTTGATGCCCCCAGCCAGCCCCCTCCCTTGTGTATTAATTTATTTGATGCCCCCAGCCAGCCCCCCTCCCTTGTGTATTGATGCACCAACCCCTTGTACTGGTTAATATAATGACCCATGTGTATTAACCCCCCCCCCATTTGTGTATTAATATACGTGACATCCTTCTAACCACCCTTGTGGGATGCGGCCAGGACTGCACACTGACGACAGCGGGCGGGAGTTCCCGCTGACGTCATGGGCGGTCCCACTGATGTCGGAGGTGTTCTTGCTGACGTCGGGGGGGAACACCCCCATGTAAATGATTCGGGTCTTGACCCAGAGGAGCAGCACTTACCTGGCAATCTCCAGGTCAAACTCGGTGAGTTCCCAGGTATGAATATGGCATTTGAACAAAGATCAGAACCTTTTGGATCACCTAGTCTGTCCATTTTCCCTGATGTAGAGACTCAGACCTTAATCAATCCTTAGTCTTGTCTTACATTTAGGACAGCTTTTGTCTGCACAGAGAGAACGGGTGCTTATGCAAAGCAAATACGTGAATTATATGCTGGCTATGGTTCAGATATAATGCAGATTTACAACTTTAAATATTCTATCTGTGATACAAAATGATTAAATCTGTAAAATTAAACTTTGATTTAAAACTAGTAATGAATATAATGAGGAGACAGTTGTATCTCCATTAGTGTGGAAACCTAAAACTTTAAGTATGTGCCCCAATTTGATGCTCAATTCTGCACATTTTTTTAAAATAATGATTTATATAATTTATATGCAGGAAATAATTTGCCTGCACAGTGATAATATCAAGTCCATTTCCTTCCTGAGATCATATACAAACTGCAGGTGGCTAAGATCTGTGTTTTCTTTGTGGCAAAGATATAATAATATTCTGGTTTATCGATCACTTTGCTTCAGCAGCCAAACTGCATCTGTAGTGTTTCCGGATTCTACAGAATATTCATATGTTCACTTTTAGTGGGGCCATATGCTGCACCAGATAATATAATAGTATCATTTTAATATACCCAGACTGTTTGCAAATAACTATACTTCCCAAGTTCATCTCTATTAGGGACAGACACTCTTTAGGACCCAAATCTTATGGACCTTTCTTCTTGTGCTTAGCTCAGAATAGTTGTTGAGTATGGGTGTATCAGAATGCTCTATAACCCTAAACCTTACAATAATTGTGGTGGTACAGAGTATTCTTGCCTGATGTGCAATTTGGCTAGGACCAGCCCAGACCTTTGCCAAGATCTTAGACCATGCTGGACATTTTACTTTGGCATTTCAGATGTTGTTTCCTTACCATTACAAGCATACAGAAACCTTGAGGCATGTTAATTGTGGCACGGTTTCTAAAAACCTATTGATTAACAGTTCATGTTCCTCAAGGTCTTTCTGGACTAAAATGACATCCATCCTCTGACGGTGACAAGTTAGTTATGCTGTTTTCATGTTTTTGGTAGATTCTGTTCCGGCCAGGCCAGGACTGGCAACATATGGCCCCAAGGAGAAAATAAAAACAAATGGCCTTCTAGCCCTGTAGCTCCTGTAATCAACACAACTCTAATGCACACACTTTCCTTGCATGAAGCCTGTCCTCATAGTTGCTCACATGGTGTGAGCTGCCAGGTTACTACAGCAGGGTCACATACTGTTACATCACAGCACAAAATCCTTGCCACGGTTATCAGGCTGGCTTATATTGAACCTTGCATGTGTAAACTAGATACCTATATCATGGTATCTGGGGCCTTAACATGCATATTATATTATTAATACTTTTGGTAATTGGGAATAAATTATGATCATTAATTAATAATTATTATTAATATTAGTAGTAGTGCATCACATACCAAAATGTAAAGATCACCCTCGTCAGCGAGCCTACAATGATAATTAGTGGATATTTTCATGGAACAAATCAGTTATTTTTCTGATGGAAAAAGTCATTGAAGTATCTGTCATTGTCCTATATTCTATAGTAGCCAAGCCTTTGAACTATATTTTATACCATTTGTATTTCTGAAAAAGTGTTAAATGATCTGAAAACATTCATCTGGAATTTTTATTGTGTTTTTATACCTAAACTTTTAAGCACGTTACTATTATAAATCATCAGTTCATTATATTGTAAAAAATTCCAAATACAGTGTTTTACTTTCAGATGTTCAGGAATGTTTTCAAAGTGTTACAGACAAGAGTGACAATGTTGCCCTACTTATGGAAATGTGTATGTTAAACCTAGAAGTTATAATTGATGGGTTTAATTTCATTTTGTATTTAGCTTGTGGTTGGCTAACGCTTAAAATCTAGAATATTTAATAGATCTTCATCTTTAAAAGGTTGAGGAGATTTTTGTTCCTGTGCTTGTGAAGGTATACCACTTGGGGATATATGTGGTTTCAATGTAGTAACTGGCCCAAGTGAACTTCTCCGTTGCCACAGCTTCCCAGGGCATCTTGGGGCAGTTTCTAAATCTGGCAGATCTAACAAAACATCATCATGAATATTTGGGAAAATCCCTTCATCCTCTGGCAATGATGGAATAACGGGAAATAGAGGAGGGGTAATTTGTGTCGTTTCTTCTCCATGACCTAAACTCACTGTTGGTATTTGGGTTGTCTGGAGGACCTTTATAATTTGAGTTGTAGTTGCTGGCACAGGTGGTTTTACCGTTACATCATATTCTTTCCTTTCATCTTCTCCAGATTCTTCAGAAGAGTCACAATGCTTGTGATTGGGTTTTTTCTTATCTTTTTTCCCATGTTTATTTCCCCTGTTTCCTTTATGATTTGGACCACATTTTGATTTCTTCAGCCCCCGTACGGCTCGTCTCAAAAGTCTGGATTCAGGTAAACTCATACGGAGTGGGGAAAGACCCTTTAGCGAAATACGTGATGCCTGAAAAAGTTTAAAAAAAAAGTTGAAATAGTAGTGTTTCTGATGTGCTTCTATTAGGTTGTGATTATGGGTGCACAAAAATGTGGATTTTTATTTCTGCTGTATCTTTTCAATATACTGTATATCCAAAGGTCCACACAGCTGAAGAATTATTATTTTAAATACTGTTAGTCCAATTAAAAAGGTATTACAAGATCCTGCAACATTCTGGTTTGTTTTTTTTTGCATTCTTATACACTGGACTAATACGGCTACTCCAAACTTAACTCTTAAAATATTTGGCATGATTGTTCCTATACAAATCTGGGTACACAAAGGCCATCTTTCTCGATATCTTATGCAGGCACACATTTTTAAAAACCCTGCCTTGCCTCGCATACTACCTGTTCTATGTGGAGGACCAATTTGCACTGCCTGGGACCTACTGGTAGTCATTGGACTGGAGTTTGAGAATAACAAATATAGAATACAGGGATACAAGTACCACCAGTCTTTTTTCTGGAGTAGAAGGCAAAAATGTATACTTTAGGGAAAATAGATTTGTCATTCAATAATTATTTCATCCTTGCAATATTTCCTATCAGGTCTCAGGGTTTCTCCACAATAATAAGAATTGAAAGCGCAAGCTGCCTAAGCGGCGCGCTAATTGTCCATTGCTGGACATTAGTTATATAATAAGGGTCACTAAAAGGTCAGGTTAGTTAAGGCATAAAGTTTTGGTGGGCTAGGCTAGCTAAATCTAATTCTAGGTTACTGGGCAGGCAGTTTATTTAGCGCAGCTGATTGGTTTATCAGCTGTGCTGCAGCACTAGGTTTGATTGGGCTTTCTGTGCGGCGGGAAAAATAAGCACAGCTGATTGGTACAGTCAGCTGTGCTTACAGTGTGAGGCAACTGTAAAATAAATAAATAGCTGCTCGCAGGGTGATTAAATCACCTCAAGAAAAATCTTCAAGGAGCTGTTGCTGAGCAAGCGTCCCACCCCCCCTCCCTTTTGTTTTAAATGTAAGGTATGTTATATGTATATTGTCGTAGTTTTATAAGGGGTAAAGGTCGCCTCTGTGTTGAGGTGGATAGAGGCTTGGTGTTACACAATCTGGCTGAGAAAAGGGGCGGATTGTATTTGGTGTATTATTTATAAGAAGTTATTTGGTTATTACGTTAAATGGTTTGTGTTGTTAATGCCTCTTATACCCTTTTAAATAAAGCTACGGCCAATTTTATCCAATTTACAATTCTGTGTCTGTGGTTATTTTATTGATTTGTTAGAGGTTAATATGTACATGCAATGGACATTGGTTAAAGAGCAAGCTTAACCGTAGCATACTAACCTATGTTGTCAACTGCCTATCTTATCCAGCCCTGGCTAAACTGGCCATAACCATAATTTTGCCATGAATCTAGAATGGGATAATACTAGATTAGACCACTGGACTCTAAATAAAATCTAACAACCACTTCCCTTTGTTGGACGGTACAACAAAGCATAATATATTTTGAAGCATTTATATGTATTTTTCAAATTAAGTAAAGCAACAAGTAAAAAAAATTAAATTAAATATATTTACCGATGTAAACAGAGGTTGGGTTGAGCATTCATAACTGGAGCGGGTGTTTTTATCTGTTACATTTATATTGGCATTACAGCTTAAAATTTCCTGAAGGAAAGTAAAGGAAAAAAGAAACACACTTCTCAAGTTTTTGAACAATACATTGAGTGATTTAACCAACGTATACAGTCTCTGGTGAAATTTTTTTTTCCATAAAACAGAGCTTGTTCCAATTGAAACAAAGAAGTTGATGGCATCTAGTCTGCCCATTTTAATTAAGATATTTTTGTAATATCACAGACATAGAAATATATGTTTTGGGTGTCTAGAATAATTTGCCTTTGTAATACATAAATAATTAAACTAATTGCTTATGGACAACAAAAAAAAAAGATCATACTACCGTGGTATTAGTCATGTCATAATGTACTTTGCAACTGACTTATTAACAAAAAAATGCCAGGCACAGGTATTAATGCCATATAACCTAAAGACTGCAAGAATTTGAATCTGGACCAAATGTGAAACCAAATAAAACTGGGTGCCTGCGGAACAAATTTTTTCGTATGTATGTATGTGTATAGCTTATATCACACGAGTGTCAGCATGCGCAGTCTCCCTTAGTAGTAGTCACTGAAAAACAGGGCTAGGCAATGTATTACATACACTAAATACAGGGGGGGAGGTGCCGTGAGCTGGATTATTTTAACTCCCTGACCTTTCTATGCATTATGAAGGACTGCAAAACATGCATTGATTATATCTAGGGATTTCTTACAATTAGAATAATGTAGGATTAGTGATCAGGTCAGGCCTGGGGCCAATAGCAGACCCTGGCATTTAAATAATTTACCGGGCTCAGTGGATCACCAGAAATTTTCCCTAAAGACAGTCCTGGCCAGTAAGGCAATGTTACTCTTTATTATATATAAAAAAAACATTTCCAGAGAACTTACTGCAGATGGTAAGGAATGACATTCTTCTTCCAGGAAAACATAATCAAGCTTTGTACAGTTGGTCTCTTTAATTTTAAAATTGACATCATATATTATTCCATTGGAAGCCTGTAGATAAAAGGCAAAAAAGGAGCATACAGCAAGTTAATTCAAAGACGCATATTTCAAATTACTATGATATCAATATACTGTTTGTAATGGGGAGTAAACATAGAAATGGACATTGGATCGGAACCAATAAGCCCATCTGATCTGTCAATTTCCCTGTAATAAAAACCTAATTTGGCCCTTGGTCTTATTTTATATTCAGGATATCCTTATAGTTGTTCAATGGATGTTTAAATCCCCTCACTGTACCAACCTATCAGGAGGTTTCCTGCTGCAATAAATGTAGAAATAAATAAATACACGCTCTATAATATAATATAATAATATAGAGCATATAGAAGCTGAGCATAATGTGTAGTAAACCTATTTATATGTTCTCTGTTTTATTAGAACATGTCTGTGCAACTGAGAACCCACAATGGGTTCCAACGGGACCATAAAGGAAGACCCTGATATTAATTCACCAAACAGGTTTGCTTGCCCTCCATGAGACGGTCCATTACCAAGGTCAATTTCTGATTTATTATGCATTAATCAAGACTATTTTTACATAAGGAGTTTATAGGAGCTGGTCCCTCATAATGCATAATAATACTAAAGAGATTTACATGTTCATGGAGTCTGTTTAGTCTGTGTATAGCTATCTACAAGGTGTGAGTTCTTGGTAGGTCTTAGAGTTCCATTTTAAAGAAGAAAGAGAAAAGCTAACAAGATTACAAGCTTTTTATATGGATTATGTTTAGAACCTGCAAAGCAATAACTCATGGTCTAATTCAGAAGTTTAAAACATGGTTGCTCTATGTCAATTGTTTATCATAAATCATTGACTTAGCTCAGCTCAAAACACATATTTGACACTTTGAGAATCTAAAACTGTAACTAATAGTTATTGCTTGAACCAAAAAATGACAGGTTTGTCACACCTTTTGCAGAAATGTTATTCCCTTAGAAATGAATTTGCCCACCTGTTTTGTGGCTTTCACAACAGTCAGAACATTAAAAAGGTATGTATTGTTACTATTTGAATTGTATTCATTGATGACATCTTTTAGCAAATTCAGAAGGACTGCATCACGTGGTTCTACTTCATAAGGACAGCTAAGACAAAACCCTAAAACAGTAAAATACAGATTACATGGTGTGCTGTCAACACACACACAAATTGAAATCAGACCATGTAGAGTGGCTTCTAAACATTACCTAAAGAAATTGAGGGCTTATACTAAAACATTCAAAAAAAATAAATAAATTATATATATATATATATATATATATATATATATATATATATATATATATATACAAGAATGGCATATAACTAAACACCAAAATATCTAGGTTTGAAAATCTTAACACATGTCTAATCAGCTTCCTAGACTTTTCCTCTACAAATATTTTTTTTGTGTTTTTTCAGGTTCTCCATTTATGGCAACTTATAACATGTGGTTCTGTCTCCATTCATAATTAAGCTATGAGTATAAAAGTGTACCAGCTAAAAAAACTGCTATGGTTGTTAATTTTTCTTAATGCTATGTTTCCCTTTATGTTTACATTCTAACTATAGTCAATATAAGGTTTGACCTATAATGTTAGAAATAATGTATTTTATTTAAGGTATCTTGAAATAGTTATTTTTATATAAAGAACTGACTTTATATAAATAAATGCCTCATATTTGGGGGTAAACAGTTTGCACAACATTAGTAAATTAGACAGTACAATCAGGGCCGGCCTTAGGGGTGTGCGACCTGTGCGACCGCACAGGGCGCCATGGTTGCAGGGGCGCCTGACTGGGACTTAGATTAAAGCATCGTTTTGTTTTTTTTTGTGTTTTTTTTAAAACTTTATTTAACATCATTCATGTTAAATAAAGTTTAAAAAAAAAATGATGCTTAAATCTAAGTCCCGGTCAGGGGCGCCGAGCGGTTGCTCGTGAAGTTCTCGGCAACCGCTCGGCGCCCCTTACTCTCCGTGACTCCGTCGCTGTGCCGGCATCTCATGTTGAGCGCCGGACTATTCCGGCTCTCAACATGAAATGCCGGCACCGCGGCAGAGAGAGAAGACGGATGCCTCCCGCTCTCACCGCAGGACTCCGGCAACAAGGTAAGTGGGGGGGGGGTGTAGTTTGAAGGGTGTAGTTTGAAGGGGCAGAGGGGGGGGTGTAGTTTGAAGGGGCAGAGGGGGGGGTGTAGTTTGAAGGGGCAGGGGGGGTGTAGTTTGAAGGGACAGGGGGGGTGTAGTTTGAATGGACGGGGGGGTAGTTTGAAGGGGCAGAGGGGAGGGGTAGATTGAGGGGCATGGGGGGGTAGTTTGAAGGGGCAGTGAGGGGGGCGCCAGAGGAGTAGTCCGCACAGGGCGCCACAACGCCTAAGGCCGGCTCTGAGTACAATCAGCAGACAGCAAAAATGTATGTTTGATTTTGGAAGAATTCATTTGTATGTCTTATCACTACTGTATCTATCTGTCTGTCTATCTATCTATCTATCTATACAATATATGGGACACCTGATCATTAGACCAACCGGTACTTTTATAACATCACATTCTAAATACATAGACATTAATAACATTAACAGCATCCACTCTTCTGGGAAGGCTTTCCACAAGATGTTGGAGAGTTTCTCTGAGATTTTTTGCCCATTCATCCAGTAGAGCATTTGTGAGGTCAGGCGCTGATGTCGGACGAGAGGGCCTGGCTCCCAATCTCTGTACTAGTTTATCCCAAAGGTGTTTGATGGGGTTGAGTTCAGGGATATGCAAACACACAGAAGAAAGCCCTGTGCTCAAACTCCCATCACTCTTGGGCGGCAGCAACGGCTATAGTATTCATCAGCCCAAAATACATATAATTAACACCGAAAAATAGTTACCTGCGCACTATCCCAAACACCTGTGCTTATTTAGACAAATGGAGGTTTTTAGTTTCACTCCAATGGCCATTATAATGGAAGCTCGCCTGCCACGTCACGGCAAACCTCTTAGGCGAGTCCTACACTAAACAGTTCACCTCGCTGCTGTGAGCTAAAGGTAAAAATCTCTAATGAGACAAAGAGGGGTATTCTCTAGACTTGTGCATTCGTCTTCGGGCGAACATGGAAACGAACACGAAGAGTGCGTTTTCGTGTTCGTTCCGAAGACACGCCGAAGAGAAGACGGCGGCGGTAAAACGTAGGCGAAGACGAAGACACACACCACGAAGATCTTCGTGATTGTCTTCGTCTTCGTCTACCATTCTCCCCCCCTCTTCTAACTTACCTTGTCTTCGCGGCTTCACGGCAGTTCCCGGAAGTGGAAATCCGCAGGTTCGCCGTCACGGGTTACAGGGCAGTGCGAATGAGCTTATTGGTCGCCTACAGGGACCTCCTCTGGCATCAACCAATTGGTTGATGCCAGAGGAAGACCCTGCAGGTGACCAATAGGCTCACTCGCACGGTCTTTGTAACCCCTGCTAGCGAACCTATGGATTTCCGCTCCCGTTAACCCCTTCGATGCTGCGTTATCTAACACAGCATCGAAGGGGTTAACGGGAGCGGAAATCCATAGGTTAAAGGGCCGTGCAAGCGACCAATAGGCTCACTTGCACGGCCCCTTACCCCTTTAAAAAATAAAGTTAACCCCTAACTAATTGAACAGGGAGGGAGACCAGTGGGATCTGCCGGGTAAGTTGCAGCATTGAGGTTTTAAAACCCCAGTGCTGCAACTTACCCTGCCGATGCCACTGATCTCCCTCCCTGTTCAATTAGTTAAATGTCCGTACGAGCGACTTTATTGGTCGTTTGTACGGACATTTAACTGATAGAACAGGGAGACCAGTGGGATGTGCCGGGTAAGTTACAGCACCAGGAGCCTAAAAGTCTGTACGAGCGACCAACAGAGTCGCTCGTACAGACTTTTAAAATCCCAATGCTGCAACTTACCCGGCAGATCCCACTGGTCTCCCTGTTCTATCAGTTAATAAATGATAGAACAGGGAGACCAGCGGGATCTGCCGGACAATTACGGCACCAGGAGTTTAACAGTCTGAACGAGCGACCCTATTGGTCGCCAGCAAGGGGCTCGTCTGCCATCAACCAATGGCAGACGAGCCCCCTGCTGACGACAAATAGAGTTGCTCATACGGACATTTAAACTCCTGGCGCCAGAGCGGCTTTAACCCCGTTTTAACCCCTTAAACGGGGAAAACAAAGAAAACCCGAACACGAAGAATGTCCGCGAATATTCGCCCGAAGAGAAGACAGGACCAGGTGAATATTCGCGGAATACGAAGTTTTTTTTTTTGCCGAAGACGAGCACGAAGACGAACACAAAGAGCCCCCTGGTGCCCAAGTCTAGTATTCTCTAAACCCCTACACATTTATTAGCCCTTAATAGGGACCACATGGGGTGGGCGGCAGCAATAGTAACCTGGCTGTGAGATACAAAATTGAAATACAAACACACAGAAGAAAGCCCTGCGCTCAAACTCCCATCACTATTGGGCGGCAGCAATGGCTATAGTATTCATCAGCCCAAAATACATAGAACAAAGAGTCTGCGGCCACTCAAGTTCTTCCACACCAAAATCATCCAACCATGTCTTTATGGAGCTTACTAGAATAGAAAAGGGCTTTTCCCAAACTCTTCCCAAGCATATTATTGTCTTAAATGTCTTGGTATGCTGAATCATTAAGATTTCCCTTTACTGGAAGTAAGAGCCCAATCCCTGAAAAACAGTCCCATACCATTATTCCTTCTCCACCAAACTTAAGAGTTGGCAAAGTGCAGTCAGGCAGTTAACGTTCAAAACCCATCAGACTGCCAAACAGAGAAGCGTGATCTATCACTCCACAGAACACGTTTCCACTGCTCCAGAGCCCAGTGACCACTTGCTCTGACGCTTGGCATTGTACTTGGTGACGTGAGGCTTACAGGCAGCTGCTCGACCGTGGTTTCCATTCCATGAAGCAGCCCCTTACAAAAAAAATACTGCAGTTTTTTTGAAGTAATACTGCAGTTTTTTGGACATGAAAAAACTGCAATACTGCACTTTTACTGCAGTATTACTTCACATTTACTGCACTTTTACTGCATTTGTACTTAACTGTACTGCAGTTGTACTGCAGTTGTTTTTGTACGGAAGTACAAATGCAATAAAGCTACAGTACTTTGAAGTACAACTGTAGGTTTGCAGTATAAAAAAAAAAGTGCAGTAAATGTGCAGTAATACTGCAGTAAAAGTGCAGTATTGCAGTTTTTTCATGTCCAAAAAACTGCAGTATTACTTCAGAAAAAAGTGCAGTAATTTTTCGTAAGGGCGCTCCCACTGCACAGTTTTTGTGTTGATGGTAATGCCAGTGGAAGTTTTGGAATCAGCAGAGTGTTGTCGACTTCTACGCCTCAGCACTCTGCAATCCTGCTGTGTGACTTTGCATAGTCTTCCACTTCGTGGCTGAGTTTCTGCTGTCCTTAAACACTTCCACTTTCCAATAATACCACTTACAGTTGACCATGGAATATCTAGCAGGGATGAAATTTCACAAACTGGCTTATTGTAAAGGTGGCATCCTATCGCAGTACCACACTTGAATTCACTGAGCCCTTCAGAACGACCCTAAATGCAGAATGCATGTTTAAGAGCTTGGTTTTATACACCTGTAGCAATGGGTCTGATTGAAACACCAGAATTCAATAATTAAGAGGTGTGTCCCAATACTTACGTCCATATAGTGTGTTTGTGTATATATATATATATATATATACAGTATAGGACAAAACTGTTATCGTAAGTACCTGTGTCTGAGATGCATTCCAGTGATATGTCATTAATTTCTCCTTTAGGCGTCACAAACACACGACTTTTACAGTGACCTGGTTGCTAAATGAAAACAAAACAATTAACATTACAGAGTTGGTAAGCCATTTTTAGTTGGCAGCCCATGCAGCGTTTGATGTGAACTGTATTACAACTGTTTTACAAACTTATTTTCTAAACTTGTTTGAGTAGGGTCCTACTTTGCTTTTATTTCTGTTAATTAATATTGATATGTGCTATACTAATTGTTATGTCTTATTTACCTAATGTACACTGCTATGGAATAGGATGGCACTATATAAATCAACAAATAATAATTCAACTCTAAGCTGTATGTGTACACATTGGGTGAACCTTCAAACCCTGCACATTTTGCTGGGTATCTCAGTTCCGAGAGCACTAGATTTTTTTTTAATATCTTTTATTGGGCCAGAATAAAAAGTTCCATCTTATGCAACATTACATTTTTACTTGTTCACCCAATATTATTATTATTTATTGTTTTAAATAGCGCCAAAGGATTCCGCAGCACTGTACAAAGGGTAGACAGGACATGACAGGATAGAACAGGTCCAGCGAAGTATGGATATTTGTTTTTTCTCCCTAGAATTCACTAACTCAGTCCAAAGCAATGGCAGCTCTATGCTCTTTAGTACAATTTTGGGTTAGAGTGTGCATGTGTATGGTGTTGGCATTTATGTGAGCATATGGAGTTAGCCTGTAAGCATTTGGTGTTAATATATGTATGTGTGTGTGTTAGTGTATGGTGTTACCATGAGTGTGTGTTAGTATTTGGCATCAGCGAATGTGTATGTGTGGGTGTTAGTGTATAATGTAATAAAACAAGTACATTATATAACCATTCCTCAAAATACTTTTCTTTCCATACATTTTTACAGTATCTCTATATTTTTTTTGGTAATAAGTGGCCCCTGTAAGAGGTAGACCACTGAGGGATGTGAAGCAATTCAATATACTTACTCCATCTTTATCAAGTTCGCATTCTTCTGAGGTTACGGTTGAAAATATGCTTTTAGAGCAATTGGTTTGTCTGACCTTATACTCAATTTTATAAATCCATCCCCTCACCACCTAAAATATATACAAATCAACAGGTTAAGTAGAATATTTCACACTCTAGACAAGAGACATAACTATAGTTGATGCAGTATGTGAAGAAAATATTGCTGACTTCCATAATGTTAAATTGGTGAGATAATCATTTCCCCAGATTAAATATGCGTTATGCAGCTCTTCATGTGAGAATCAAGCTGGGGCTTGCCATTAATAATGCATATTAAAAAATGGAGTTGAAATATTCAATCCATCTACAAGCCCATGGGTTTGTGAACACACCACACACAGAGAGTACAGTAAAACAAATATCTGCTAATTCACTGCATGAGTCCAGGTCAACCATTATGTAGCTACAGACCTGGCGAGTGGCCCTTTGAATGTCCTCAACATCAAAGAGAAAGGGGTGGTTTCCCAAACTGTTCATTCTTTCTATTGCTGCCTGCACATTTTTCAACACCTCTTCATTGTTGGTGTCAATATGTACATCGCATCCAAGGCAGGGCAGCTGGACAACAGAAACTGTAGGTTCCACTAAAACAAATATGTCACAACAGTACATGAGCACATCCTACCATCAGTTGTTTCCCCTTGCAGTTACATTGGCAGATTTGCTAATTTCAATTAATCCCTGTTGTTCCCTGATATTATTATTACACTTCTGACACAATTAAATTACATTTAATTACTCATTAGTAGTGAACTTGCATGCTTTATTTGAGCTTTTCCAGCTCCAGCACTGGCTGTGTTAAACTTGTGGAGGGAGCCTAATGAGACCCACCATGCACATATGAAGAGAGAGCTTTCCTAACACTGATTGGCTTTTTAAAATAGTCAATCAGTGATGTGAAAAGAGGACCAAAGAGGAGACATTGTTCTGCAGGTTTGGAGCTACAGCTTTTCCCAAGTAATTGCTTTATTTTTGTTTTTAATACATAAGAAATAGTAAAGAATGCATGTTAAAGTACTTGGAAAGTACATCAGTACTGATTCTTTGTAGGTGAAGCTGCATAGAACATTAGACTGCCCCTTCAATTATAAAAGAGGAACCATATGTACATAGTTATAAGAAAAACTACAATAACTACAATACATTTTATGTATTGACATACATACCTATAGGCAAGCTGCAGTTTTGGGAAACAACGTCGCTGCTTTTATGTTCTGTGTTGACTAGAACATGTACTGAGCATTTTCCCAGTGCCTAGACAAACAGAAAATGATATGGTTAAACCAAACATCTATTATGTGTGATTACTATTATGAGCCATCTGTCCTAATGTTCCATCAAACATAAAACTTGTTTGGGGGGTGTTGTTAAGGACTGGAGTTTCTCCCTAAAGTGAGTACCTGTAAGTGATGTTATTACATTTGTCATGACGTTTGACCAGCTAAATGGATGGCTAAGAACTAATGAGGTGTGAATTCAACTGGAGCAGAAGTGTCAATCCATAAGGATATAAAAACTAACCCTTGACACTACAGCTGTACTTCCCCATGATGCTTGACATACCAGACTGGCTGAGAGTCAAGGCAGCTGGACCTTGTGTCTGTAGCCTGTAAACTGTGTCACTGCCCAGGTGCAGACTCTATGAAGACGCATCTACCAGAGTGAACGGAAAGAGACTAGCTAGAAGAAGAGAGCAGGTCGAACCACTCTGACATATTTTTCATTTAGGAAGAATGCATATTAGATTACTCACGGGATAATGCCTTTTTCTTTTCTTGGGATTTCAGGGACAGTAAACAGTCCCTTTAAGGTAGGTAAGTTTTATGCTACTTATGAGAAATGAATATAAAAATGTAGTTTACTTACTATTTCTGGTGTTTTGTAGTCACATTCCTGCCATAATTTGCCACTCTTTACTCCACATGAACTTTCACGCACATCATAACTGACAAAGGTATGTAGCAGATTATCATTTTCTAGCTGTTAATAGAAAAAAGTAAAAGTCTGAGCTAGTATTTCATAAATTAATTCAAAACATACTGCTGTATTAACTACTATAAAGTTTTGTTTGGCTGTGTTAAGGGCCTTCGAGAGTAGGTTGAGGTATGACCACAGATGGTGCAATATCAACTCTTGGCCAGCAGGTTGGCAAAGCTCTGTACCTACTTCCTAATATTTGAAGTTGCTAAAGAGGGACACTTTTGTTTTGGGGTGTGGTTAGAAGTTAAGCTGGGGCAGGGCTTCACTGTGACATGTTATGTAACCTATTGATGACTATAAAGATTTTGTTTTCTAAGCTTGAGGTGTGGTGCTTCATTAATCATGTGCCATTGTAAGGGAATGGAGGATATGCAGCCCCTCCTTTCAAAAGACCATTGAGATGACCATATCATCTTGGTCTACCCCCAAAGAGGGGACCCGCTAAAGTTTTCATTGGAAAATGGCAGCCAAAGTCTTCAAGGGATCTGGCCCTACTGTGGTATTTCCAGCACATGCAAAACATGTCTATATCCATCTTCAATAAAAATAAGTGCAAAAAATCATATATGTAACTGAGCAATGCATTTAGAAAAATAATATGTTCCATTTATATTTTATAATCATGTTTTCTGTTGCACAGCAAACACACCAAGCTCTTAAGGGGAGGAAATATGTTTGGTCCCAAACAGACATTTGGGAGATATAGTGTAAAGCAGATTGCAAGCAATAGAGCATTGTGAATACAATCAGTAAGTACATAATTTTGAGAACAAGTGAATTGGAATTACATTTGTGATAAATTTACGTTAATATACAGCTGTGTGATAGTGTTTTAAGAAACTAGGAAAAAGAGTTTACATGGTAATCTTTCGAGCCAGATGAAATCTGGTCAAGTCAGATAATAGGCTATTAAATTAAGGATAAAGACTATTATATGACTTAATGGCTATGATACTGCATCAGCTTTTTAATGGCAGACCATTGTATAAAAACAATTACAATAAAATGATCTGTTGGTTGGTTAAGTGTAGGTTCCTTGGGGAAAAAGTAATAAATAATAATTGTGTGTCAAATTACCGGTCAGCCAGAGACAATGACCAAAGCAAGTTTTAGATTATATCATTTACGTAGGCAACAAGATAACGTGTAGTTAAACTCTAATATTATATTGCTTACACATAAACCTCAAGAGCCACTTGTTAAAAAATTGCAAATTTAAGGTGTGATCTTGGATTCCTGTGATCTCATGAACCCAATTGTATCCAGGAATCAGGTCTACTTTGCCTAATAAAACATCTATCCTTAAGGTTGCTGTTCACTTGGCGGTAAACTCTGTTGAGTTCAATGGGGGCAGTTAGAGGAAAGTCTGTTGCATTAAATTATTAATTAGAACATCCTCCATAAGACAATTTATAGGACTTACCCGTGTCTTGGCATCTGTGATCCTGTAGAGCATAAGCTGGTTTCCGTCTTCTTTCTCAATGTTATATACGTTCAGTGCCAGATCTACTGCCTCAAAGATACTTTGGTCATCACAGTCAGCGTCGGTTAGAACCTCATTGCCACAAACTATGAGCCGCAAAGAAGAACAAAAAAGCACTGCACCTAGGAGCCTCATTGTATGCAGTGATACCCAGGGATACTGGGGACTGCTCTTTAAAGTCTGAGTGTCTGAATACCTAGTAACAATACCTAGGATTAGGAAAACAAAAAATGTTAATGCTTGGGAAGAGGAAGGTAAACAAACCCTCCTCTCACAGATGTTGCCCAATTTTACAATGCAAACAGTTTGCGCAAACAATTGTATGTGGGCAGTGAAATGCTTAAAGGCTATCTACCTTTCACTCAGAACAGATCAGGAAATGATTAACATTTAAACATTTGGGGCCTCTAGGTAAATACAATAATTTGATTCACGTCAGCTTAGTGTGTTTTATACGGTCTTGTATTCGTATCTGTCATTCTATGCATCTATATAACATCCAAGTATGATTGTTATACTTCTTGAACTATCTTTTAGACGCTTTTTGTCTAAGAATATTTATTATCATAAATTCACGGTATATATCACAAATATTATATTATACATAACATTGATTTTATAGTGGCAACAGAGAACTCATTAAGGGCATTTATAATCATGGATAAGAATTTCTATGTTTTAGGTCAGATGGAGGGCAGTGCTTCAGTTGCCCTAATACTAACCTACACAGGTGCCTTCCTTTTACATCCTACCATAGTACACCACAGTATGGCATACCGCCAACCCTAGTGTTCGGCATGGTGCCCGTCACTGGGACTGCTCTCTCCAGAGGCTGACTTGAATGCCTGCAGCTGTAGGAGCAGGGATGGTTGGGGAGATCATGGATCTCCCTTTAACTGGCCCAAAATGAAGGGGACAAGTTCTGCTCTTACAGACCTCTGTTTCAGCGATTCCTTGCAGTGCATGCCGGCAATTGATGGAGCTGCATGTACTGCTAGGGAGCACTGGCACAGAGGTTTGTAATAGCAGAGCTTGTGCTCCCACCGCAAGAATCAAGAAGACAGAAAAGGGTGAGGTAGTAACAATGAAAAGAGATGATTGTGTGTGTCTGGGTATAATAGCGCATTTGTCTGTGTCTGGGTATGTGTTAATGTGAGTGTCTGGTGTATGTATTATTGTGTGTGCCTGCTTGTGTGTGTTAGTGTTTGTGACGTGTGTGTGTGTTAGTGTTTCCATTAGTGTATGTTAGTGTGAGTGTCTGAGTGTGTTAGTATGAGTAAATGTGTGTTTTAGTTTGAAAGTCTGGGTGTATGCATCATTGTATGTGTCTGTGTTAGTGTGGGTTTGTGTGTTAGTGTTAGTTCCAGTGGATCTGTGTCTTAGTGTCTGGGTATGTGTTTGTGTCTGGATGTGTTAGTGGCTCTGTGGAGGGGTGGCTTAGAGCCTGTAGAGGCGTGGAACTTTGGTGGCTTGAGGAGGTGGGCATTTAGTTTATAGCAAAGCAAGAGGCAGAAGTGAGTTTGTGTATGGGTAAGGGAGAGGATGTGTATATGTATTGGCATTATTTTTAAAGAAAAATGAGTACTTTACAAAAAAACTGTTTGGATGTATGCCATGAACACCTCATGTATAACATTGCAATAACACATATTCAATCTGTATCGTGTTTATTTAGTTTTTTTATTGCAATTTTTTTATATTGTGCAGATTACATATTTGGTATTTGCTACTATATATTCCAGATGCTGGAAGTTATCTTCAAACCACTTCTAATTAATCACATACAAGTACGTTTATTGTTTGCAGGTTGAGCTTGTGCTATAATTTGAGTTTTTAGGTTACTATTCAGGCAGTGCCAGGGACGCACATGATTTGTACCATTAGGACCCAATGTAAAAATCATCATGTCTAGAGTGGTGGCATGTTCTGGCCAATGCCAACAGAGAACTGCATTTTTCACAGCAAAGACTGTAAAACTCTGCACTGCTTATGGAGGTTGCTTACTAGATTACTTTTTGGGTATACAATTTACATACAAACTTGTTAATCCAGTATTTCTATGTTGCCCTGTATATTTTTTTACCACGTTTCTAGATAAAAGTGTCATGGGTTGAAATCGTATTAATATTATTTCTATTGACCCAAGTTGTGAAATACCCCAAGTAAAACTTCAGGTGAACTGTGTCTGATATTCAAAGTTAAATATCTGATGTATTTGAGTTTAAAAATGAGTTTAAACACATTTTGAGAGCTTACATTTAAAACTAGGACTAAAGTTCTATTTATTCTAATTATAATGCTCTAAAGTTCTGTTAGTTAAGAATACATTTTCCTTAAGGTCATGTTGACTGGTTCTTAGGCTACAATTTGAGAATGACTGGTAAATTTAACTATCATGCAAAAAAATCAACTTTGTATTTTTGGGATACCTGATAAGTAATGGAAGTTTTCCATTAACCCATATTGCAAATATTTACCTGGTATGGTGCTAAGTAGATAACATCATACTGTTGCCCAATGATAAGTACTTAAATTAGGCATTATATGGTTTAGTTTAATGACCAGTCCTGCCTTTTTAAGTAAAGTTCTACTATAAGGTTTGCTACAAAGGTGGAAACAGACTTGCTGTAAGATTGTGTCCATATTTATCCTTTTGATATGGCCGTGTTAGGTGGTTGTGTACAGCATTGGTTGATCTTGCATAGACAGAGGGTACATCCTTTAAAGTACTTTGCTGACAGTCATCATTTTTGCTGCTGATAGTTTGAAAATGATACGTTTGTATTGCTTCCTGTAGGAAAAGCAATTCTGTAGGTATTTACATATTTCCTGTAAGGTGACATCACTGATGAGTGATGAGTATTATGGTCAACTTAAGTTAGAAAGAAGAGGAGATTTGAGTGAGAGAATACTCTGATGGACAGGAGTTGACAGAAGAAATGGCAAATTGGTTGAGGCACATGATTTAAATACCCAAAAGGTGACAGGGAATGATAATGGTAGAAATAAAGCATTGGGTTTATGCACAAAAAGTGATTTTAGTGCAAATTCTGAACAACGGTCCTTTCACAATCAGATAATAAAATGTTTCTTTTGATTGAACCATTCCATTGGATACTATGGTGTCAAGAACACTTTTTAAAGGATTAAAAAGAAACATAAAGGGAAAGGTGTAGTAAGCCAAAGGCATTCATATAATCAGAAAACAAAAACGAATAAAACAAAATCCCCCCCATATATTTTCTATCTTCGCAAATGTCAAATTATTCACAACATAAAAACATGGGATTTTAATACTATTTATTTGAGTAACAGTGTTTCATTGTGTGGATGTTTATGACTATTATTTTTCATTAGGAAAAAAGTTTAAAATCTCTGGTAAGGATTGTTTTGTTTGCCCAGGACAAGTTTCTAGTGGTGACTTAGATTTAGGGAAGTCAATAACATCATGAAAATGAGTTAGGGGAGGAACCTGATGATCAATGGTTGGTGTTGGTAAAACCTCTCCCTCATTTAGATAGATCAATTCAACTGAGCCTTTAGGCTTTCTAATAACATGTTTCTTTTCAGTATGTTCTTCAGATGAGCTACTATGTCTTTTAGAAGTTTGGTTGTGGTTATCTGGTTGATGATGATGATCTGGATGATGATGGCGATGATGATGATGATGATGATGTGGAGGATGGCCATGATGATGATGTTGTCTGCAACCATGTGTATGGCCTCTGTTTGATCGACAGCGCCTACAGTCATGTCTATGGCTGTGTCCAGGTGTCTCAGGCCTGTCGTTGTTTTGTGTTGGGGCATCAGCGGTCTCATGACCATCCTGAGGTTGGTTTGGGCTCTCTTCATCATTTGGACACTCACCACGTCCACGTCCATGATGATGGTGGTGAGGAGGATGACGATGATGATGATGATGATGATGATGGTCGTCATCATCCTTAAAAACACATTACATTATTAAAACTGTTGTATACCTGTTCCTAGCCTCTCTCAGTTAAAATACATTTGTGTGGAAGAAACATTTATTAAGCGGCACCTCAGTTCCAACTTAAAGAAGACATTCTTTACTGGGCTGTAAAGCGGTAACAGCTTTTGATCTGGAGGCTTTTATGAATTAACTAGGTTTTTTTGTAAGAAACAGTATTCATCTGTACACATTTTAATTTAAAAGTTGTTGTTGCAGAGATTATTCTCAATTCTCTTGAAGCCATTCCTGAGGCACAAGCTTAAAAAGAGCTTTGACTTTTTATGGATCAATGCTATCAGGGATACATTGGAAACACTAGCCTTGATGAACTTATGTCTTTATTTCAACATTACTATGTAACTAGAAGTTTGAAATTATATGATAATTTGATTTATTACCTGTGGTCCATAGATTTCGCAGTTTACATTAAAAACTTCTCCTACAGTAGGCTGTGTGTAAACACTTCCAGTGCAGAACCCCACATCCTACAGGAGAAAACATTGTCATTTTTTTTTATCGCTCTGTGAAATTGCTGTTGTAACTTATATTGATACATTTGTGCAATACATTGCAAAGGATAGATTTCCATCCACTAGAAAAATCAGGTTAACATGAGGTGGGCGAAATTATTGCATAATACAAACGAGCGTCTAAATATTAACCAGGACAAAGGTTGAAATGTGTAATAATCTATGGCCTCTAGCAAGAACAAAAATCAGAGCAGTATCATATTTTGGCTTTGTGTTTTTAAAAGTTTAATATATATATATATATATATATATATATATATATATATAATAATTAATAATATAATAAAAATTTTAATTATGTGGCTTTTTTTCTTAAATATATTCCTTATATAAACCATACATTTTAGTAACATATTTATATGCTTGAGGAACTAAAACACCTTAACCAGAAACCATGTGATCATAGCTCTATGTTGTGTGATTTCTGTATGTGAAATAATCAACAAAAACAAACTACTTACAGGATCTCCGAGGAAACTGCAGTTTGAAAGGGTAACATTACTCTGAGTTTTTAGACACTCGGTTTCCTTTATTGTAAATTTCAGAAAATAAGATGGACCAATTACCCACTGTGAAAATAAAAAGCAAAATGTAAATTAAATACCATGTTAATCTATACAGATTTGCTTAAATGGCAGCAATTGCATTTGTATTTGCTACAACTCCAGATCTCTTATTCTAGTATTTTAATTACTTTCTTGGCACCATTACAAAGACTCAAGGGCTGTGCTGTACATTCAAGATAAAAGCTTTATGATGATAATTTAGCACACCAAGTTTAAAATGGTTCACATGGTTCTCAACATGCACAAGGACCTAGCACTAAGGAGGGCAAGTAGGCTTGGCTTGTGCATCTACAATGTAAATTGGGCTGTGGTCAATGACTATTTTGGGAGGGCTCTGGGAAGAGTTTAAGAGAATTTAAAGATGATACTAATTTTGTTTATGTTGAGCAATACACATATTTAAAGGATAGCACCAAAGTATATCCATCTACTTTGAGAAAACTGTGATATGATTTTTTTCTTTTAAATTGTTAAAAACAAAAATTGAATACACAATGTTTTCAGTTAATAGGTCTCAATATACTATGTTATCATGCTGTCTGAACCCTTCAAAGACAAACCACAGATATAACCTCCCTATAACAATGTATGACATGGCCTATGGTTTCTACAAACATCTTTGGCATTCATTTCTTTGCAACTCAGTTTGAATCTTACCTGTGATCTCACTCTTTCTATATTATCAACCTTGAAATGATTTGTGTTGTTGTTCTTGTTGTATATTTCTACCATTCGATCAGCCTTCGCTTTGATGTCTGGTGTAATATCTCTTATGATAGAGGGGCAGTCAGGACACATACTATGTACTAGTCTGGAAGGAACTATTGCATTGAAAGTGTTACACATCAAATATGCAATCATGAATTACTAAACATTTTCTTATCTATAATATGTATTCACCACGATTGGTTCAGTTTTGGCTAGCCATTTAGAAATCGCTAGAAGTAGGGTGACAATCTTTAAAGGTGGTGTTCACAGAGTTGCCAGATAGAGATGGACTGTACTTGTAAATTAACACTGACAGTCCTTTCAGTGCCACATTGGTAGGAAATGCTTTGCTTAAACCACCACGCACTCAAATCTTACAGCGGGGTTGGCAAACTTGTTTAAACTGTAGCAGGCTTGAAAGATGTATAGATAAAGACATAGCCACCCAACTTCTGGAATGTGTCAACCTTAGAGATACACTACCGTTCAAAAGTTTTGGGGAATTCCTTGCTGTGCTAACATTAATGCAAGAGAGTTTTAATGATCAATTAGCCTTTTAAACTTAAACTTGGATGAGCGAACACAATGTCCCATTGGAACACAGGAGTGATGGCTGCTGATAAGGCCCTCTGTGTGCCTATGAAGATATTCAATTAAAAATCAGTCGTTTCTAGCTGAAATAGACATTTACAACATTAACAATTTCTATACTGTATTCCTACGTTATTTTAATTTCCAAAACAAGGGCATTTCTAAATGAAATGAACAGTGGTGTATGTTTAACACTGAGTGTTAGCTAGTGATATTCTCCAGCTTCATCTTGTAGCTTGTAGAATATATGACACTTTGCATGTGACTGTATGGTAATATGAATTCTTATATGAATATGATGCAGAACATCCTCTCTGCCCTTTTCGCCCTTACCTGGAGTCATGGTACAGTTGTAGTTGTACAATTTCAGTATCCTCCATGGCTTGGATATGTAGATAACCGCTTTACATCGGCCAAACACCTATGACATACATTACATATGGTTTAATTCAGTCCAATCTAAAGTTAAGGTACATATTGGTTAGTTAATATGAATCTCATTTTTCATTTAAACAAGGGAATTCAGTAAGCTACAACTGGAAATTCACCTGCAAAACCCCCTTTTTAATATATAAACAGCTGTATGTAAGCTTAAGGAGCAATTTTGGCCACTTTGGTATAAATATATATTTTAGTTAACATGCTCAGAATATATTTGGGACATTTTTTTAAGTGACAACCTTTTTTATCAGTATTATTTTAGTTCGGGTAGATGTTGTGTTGCTGCATACTGTGAGTCTGATTAAAATAGGGACTTTGAATGTCTCTGAATGTGACATTGCATAAAATCTATTATACAGAATTGACCCACCACTTTTGGAGGTTTAAGATCAGGTATTTCATATACTACAATACTAGTACTTTAATTCACAGCTGCGTCATCTCCTGCTTTCATGACATTTATTAACTGGTTTTAGGGAAAACCAGTATTTGTAAAAATATTCAGTATGTGTCATAGTGGTAATGTAATCAAATGTATTACAAGGTCCAGATACAGTCAAATTACTTACCGTTTCGTGGAACGGGACTTCACTGCTACAATTTTTCCATGTTACCCCACTTAACACTGAGCAGCCTGTCTCCAAGACATCTACTGTTAGATAGAAGATGGAGCCTCCACCTAATTTCTGGGACTGAGATAAGGACAGAACATAGTATAGAATAGAACTATAACATACAGTGTATTACAAACATGTGTTGTAAAAAGAAGATGCCCTTGACATCATATACATCACACTCTTATGCTTGCCCACAGATTTAGATGACACAGGGTTGCACATGTGTGTCCAGTGCACTTTGTTCAAAGCAATTTTTAACTGCAAAAAATACTTGTGAAAAATATACTTGAGAAGCTACTTGTGCTACTCAGGAGAGGGTTGCTTACTATTTAAATAATAAATATAACATGTTTCTGTCATGTACCGCTGGGGTCATATAAATCATTTTTCACTGTCAGCAATGAACCATAAAATACCATATTCATGTCTTCATGCTGCAGAATTAAAGGCATATTGCAAATTGGACTCATCCCATTGGAATCACACCTAAGGAAGATCTTAAGCGAGTTGAGCCTTTTTCTATTGCAATAATGTTTACATTTCTTAACATATATATATATTAGAATCCTCAACGATTTGAAAACATTTTCTTAATTTTTTTTAGTTGTACATTTTCTGTTTCTTCTAGCTTTTCCCATTTCATTAATATAAAAGCTCCAACACCTCTACAATGTGCATACAAAGCCTGTTTCTGTTAGAAATATTGTCTTTTACATAAATGAACCGAGCAAAAGAAAACATCATACATTGTTAAATGTGCTTTGGAATGCCCTGGAAATAGCATATTTACCTCTTGCCGGAATGCATCAACAACACGGAAGGGCTTTAAAACAAAACCTTCATCTCGAGCATCATTGATTAAGTCCAGGGCCACCCCTGCTTCGAATTCTGTAGCATTGCAATCTACAGGGATTATGTTGGGGAATGGTGGGCTTCTAGCACTACACAATGAGATTAATGCAAACAGGATCAATATGCAATCTTTCCCCATAATGGAAAATGCTATATTTGTGGTCCCAAATCAGATAGACCATACTGTGAATCCCAGATCCTGTGGTTATATAGTCTGTTGTTTAAGCCCTGTGTCCTATTTCCTTGACCTCATTGTCAGAGAACTGCAAACAAAAGGTAAATGATTATAGATTGCCAAACATGCCAATATTGGCAATAGACAAAACAGGTCACTAACCTCCATGGCAATTTAAAAATTTATGGTGTACTATGTTGACCAAAGAGATGGTCCTTATCTGTTATCTGTTATTTTAGCAGCAGCAGATGTAGAAGTGTCCAGTCTTTACAACACCTGGCAAATAAAGGCTGATGGAGATTCCACAATGTGCTAAAAGCAACATATATTTACTTATATACAAAAAGTAATTAACCACTAAACTTAAAGGTGTGATCAATTACCTCCAGGGTACTGTGTGCAGAGGTCCCAAGGTTGGAAAATTTGGAAACCAAAACCACTGCATATATTTAATACTGTCAAAAATCGCTGAAGACACAATTGTGTCATATTTTACTATGTTTCATTGTTACAATGTGGTCATATTTATGTTGGGTTTCACCTATTCCCGTCGTTTCAAATTCTTAGAAATTAATGTGGTCATTTTTAGTCCAAATTAGACTTGTGCATTCGAATTTGTTCAAATTTGGCCTAAACCAGAATACACCACTGCGCACATGCATGGATATGTGCAATAGTCTGGCTGTCACAAGCCCTTAATGGTCTTCAACTGGCAGAGCCCAGTGTTAATATAAAGACTAAAAACATACACTTAAACTACTAAAATATTTGTAACATTTTTAACATGAAATTCATTTTTAAACCTGCATTTATATGATTCCAGGTTATAGACAAAGTAGCTAGAAAGTATTCACTGCATTTTTAAAGAAAAAAATATATCCATAATAAAAAAAAGGAGTCATCAGAAATAAAATTGGTTTGAACAGAACTTCATATTTTTTTTATTCCATTCAATATTGTTATTTTTAATGTGGGTGATTTTTTATAATTTAATTTATTATGTAAATATTTTTTTACGTTATCACATTTTTATATATTTTTGAACTTTTTTTTGGGGGGGGGAGCTGGGCTCCATTGACTTGCATGGCTGAATGCAGTACCTAGAGAGACCCTCTTGAGAATCTGTTTAGTTTTGAATGGGTGCCGCCATCTTGCAAGAGTAAAAATCTCTCGCAGAGAGCGGTCACAAGCACCACTACGAGAGGGCACCCTTGGGTGGGTTTTCGGTGTCACTGAATGACTCAACATCAATTCATTACATTTCTAGACACATTTGTTGCGGTTTCTATGTACCTTATTGTAACCTTTAGGGCTGTAAAACATTAAGATACCCTGATGCCCACCAAACATTTTGGCCTACTGGAAAATGAGGACATCAGCACATAAAAGGGCAGGGGATTCAGGGCAAAAGGATTGTCTGTCTCTCCTAAGAAGGGACACCATGGAGATACATAAATGATACTATAAATAATTAATTACTTAACAAATAATGCGTATTATGCTTAGATGATAAAAGTAAAAGTGGCATGGAGTATGGGAAATTTGAAGGTTAGAGGTGATCCTTGTGCACTGCCCTAACATAGATGGTGCAATATTTAGACAGGAATGAATCCAAACATCCACTGTCTAAGTCAAGTTTCTGTGGGCTGGCATGCTGGTAGCTGCAAGGTCCAAATGAATTTCACAACTTCGAATTGATATTTACAGTAAATTGCACTCTATACTTTTGAACCAGATCCTTCCTTGGCAGAATATCATATTAGTTTCTCATATGCAGATATGGAATAATAGTAACATAGTAACATAGTAACATAGTAACATAGTTCATAAGGTTGAAAAAAGACCAAAGTCCATCAAGTTCAACCTATATACATATTGTGTCCCTACTGTGTTGATCCAGAGGAAGGCAAAAAACCCTTATGAAGCAGATGCCAATTGCCCCATACCAGGGGGAAAATTCCTTCCCGACTCCAAATATGGCAATCAGAATAAATCCCTGGATCAACGTTCTGTCCCTATTAATCTAATATCCATAACTTGTAATATTATTGCTTTCAAGAAACACGTCCAGGCTCCTTTTGAACTCTTTTATTGAGTTTGCCATAACCACTTCCTCTGGCAGAGAGTTCCATAATCTCACCGCTCTTACTGTAAAGAACCCCCGTCTGTGCTGGTGTAGAAACCTTCTTTCCTCCAACCGTAGAGGATGTCCCCTTGTTATAGATACAGTCCTGGGTATAAATAGGTCCTGGGAGTGATCTCTGTACTGTCCCCTTATATATTTATACATAGTTATTAAATCCCCCCTAAGCCGTCTTTTTTCCAAACTAAATAACCCTAATTCTGATAATCTTTCTGGGTACTGTAGTCCTCCCATTCCCCTTATTACTCTGGTTGCCCGTCTTTGAACCCTCTCCAGCTCCACTATATCTTTCTTGTACACTGGTGCCCAGTACTGTACACAGTATTCCATGTGTGGTCTGACTAGTGATTTGTACAGTGGTAGAATTATTTCCTTGTGGTGGGAATCTATGCCCCTTTTGATGCACCCCATGATTTTATTTGCCTTAGCAGCAGCTGCCTGACACTGGTCGCTACAGGTAAATTTACTGTTAACTAAAACTCCTAAGTCCTTTTCCATGTCAGTCGTCCCCAGTGTTTTCCCATTTAATACATATTCCCAGCCTGGATTTTTCTTCCCCATGTGCATAACCTTACATTTATCTGTGTTGAACCTCATCTGCCACATCCCAGCCCAAGCCTCCAACCTATGCAGATCCATTTGTAATCGTGCACTGTCCTCTATTGTGTTAACCACGTTACAGAGCTTAGTATCGTCTGCAAAGATTGATACTTTACTATACAATCCCTCTACAAGGTCATTAATAAATATATTAAAAAGAATAGGACCCAAAACTGACCCCTGTGGTACCCCACTAGCAACAGTAACCCACTCAGAGTATGTACCATTAATAACCACCCTCTGTTTCCTATCACTGAGCCAGTTACTTACCCACATACACACATTCTCCCCCAGCCCAAGCATTCTCATTTTATGTACCAGCCTTTTATGTGGCACCGTATCAAATGCTTTGGAAAAATCAAGATATACGACATCCAGCGATTCACCCCGATCCAGTCTTGAGCTCACCTCCTCATAAAAGCTGATCAGGTTAGTTTGACAGGACCGATCCCTTGTAAACCCATGCTGATATGGAGTCATACACTTATTTTCATTGAGATACTCCAAAATAGCATCTCTTAGGAAACCCTCAAACAGTTTACACACAACAGAAGTTAAACTAACAGGCCTATAATTCCCCGGGTCACTTTTTGTCCCCTTTTTGAATATTGGCACAACATTTGCTATGCGCCAGTCCTGGGGAACAGACCCTGTCACTATAGAGTCCTTGAATATTAGAAATAGGGGTCTGTCTATTACATTACTTAACTCCCTTAGAACGCGGGGGTGAATGGGCATATTAATGGGGCCTAATTTTTTTAATTCTATGTTTCAGTCACTTTTATATTGCATTTTATATAATATATATATATATATATATATATATATATATACATTTAATATAATATAATTATAATTTGTTCTCTGCTTCTGCGTAAAGCCTGTAATTTGGAACACACACACCCAGGGTTTGAGGGTCTAGAGTCCCAAAGGAGTTCTTCACCAGAAACCACAGCTGCTGGACTTCAATGATCCACCAGGAATACCAGGCCTTATAACCCAAAGGAGTACATGCCCAGACAAAGGAGGAACCTCTCAAGGTGATCAAGGCAACAACTGAATATAGCCAAAGCCGTATACAGCAAAAGTAACCATAAACTGGAACAAGGAGGTATCACAGACAGGAACTAGCTAAGGTCAAACACAGGAGAAAAGTAGGGCAGTCAAAACAGCTGGGCCAAATAAGCACAAACCAATTGCAGGAAGACAGGAGTTTTCAGAAAAGTACAAGGGTATAAGACTCTGGGGGAGCCTGGTTTTTATGAGCCTGCTAATTAGTCTCAATGGGTAACAGTCAACAGGTGTGAAACTAAAGCAAATATGCTACAGAGCAGATATCCTACAAATTCTTGTCAGCATAGTAAAGACCCAGGAGGCTGATGGGAACTATTCAATGTCCACAAGCTATCAGGTCCTAAACTCATATGCTCATTAAATAGGGGTAGCTCAATGTTATATATAATTTTTTTGGGGTGAGATAGCTGTAAAGCATGCTGCAGCTGTGTCGTGAATTTTATTTTATAAAGGTGGTGTGTCATCATCACAGAAATAGCAGTTGAAGCCAAAAGATATTAAGAAATTGTTTAATGAAAAGTGTCTTCATAAAGAAAAGGAACTAGAGCAAAGCCTTGGTTACTGGACTTGTGTGATTTTCCTAAATTGAGAATGCTTTTCTTTCTTCTTCAAAGTGTGAAGCCTCTGTGCACACTTTCTTTCTATCAGTTCCTTCAATTGGGGAAGAGAGTGTGTCCAGAAGCTCCTTCTTTTGGCATTTTTTCATTTATGCAATTATAAACGTTTATGTTGTTTCTTGATAGTAATATTTATTCATGTTTTTATGGTGAGTTATTTCATGTGAGTTGATCGTGAAGGAGTTAATGCTTGTTCATAATGCCCGCTATTAAGAAGTTACATTATTTAACTGACCACAGCAGCGATCCATTATGTATCACATTGTGATTGGTCTGTGTACCTTTTAAAGGGTTAGGTGTATTCTGAGAACATTAGTTTATGATTAGGTCCAGTGCGGACGAAACATGTGAGACATTGTTTTCATTTTTTATGAAGTCCTTGTGAAACAATTAAGTTTGATATTTTTGGATGGACACATACGCTTGGGGATTTCTGTTCCTGATGTCGCGCCCCATATCTGCTAGTTTCTTTTATTTGTCTGTATACGTACCTGGGATGTGTGTGCGTCAGTGCCTGGTTGTGTGTTAGTGTCAGTGTCTGGGATATCAGTGTCCATCTATTGTGTGCGTGTGTGTTTGTGTGTCTGGGGGTGTGAGTGTCAGTGTCTGGTTGTGTGTGTTAGTTTTTGGCTGTGCCTGGGTATGTGTTAATGTCTGAGGGGGGTATCAGCAGCTGATTGTGTAGATGTTAATGTCTGGGGGTGGGAATGTTAGTGTTTAGTGTCTTTGGGTGTGAGTGTCAATGTCAGTGGGTCAGTGTGTGTTAGTGTCAGTGTGTGAGAGTGCCTTGGGGTATGAGTGTCAGTGTCTGGTTGTGTGTGTGTACAGGCAGAGCCGGCCTTAGGTGTTCTGGCGCCCTGTGCAGACTACTCCTCTGGCACCCCCCCTTTGCCCCTTCAAACTACCCCCCCCTCTCCCTACTTCTCCTTATCCTAACTTACCTCGAGGAGCCTGCAGTGGGAGTGGGAGGCATCCGTCTTCTCGCTCTGCCGCGGTGCCGCCATTTCATGTTGAGCGCCGGAATAGTCCGGCGCTCAACATGAGATGCCGGCACCGCAACGGAGTTCCCCGCACCGGGGGTCAAAAGGCATATCATGGGGCACAGTGGCATATAGGGTTAAAAGGCATATCATGGGGCACAGTGGCATATAGGGGGTATAAGGCATTTCTAGGGCAGATGTGCATAACTGGGGGGGCAGGTTGGAAAATAGAAGGAAATAAAACCAAAATATTTTTCTCAATCATAGCTTTTATTAAAAAAATCATTTACATGAATTAACATTTACTGGTAAAACTTTTTTCCTATAGGGTCGTCTTATATTAATTATTTATATTAATTATATTTTTTTTCCTAAATTAATATTCAGATTTAGGGGGTTGTCTTATAATAATCAGGGTCGTCTTATAATCGAGCAAATACGGTACATACTTTCTTGACTCGTTGAACCACCAATGTGTGTTGTTTGAACTTCAACAAGTCCCATAGGAATAGACATTTCAGTTGATGAAGAGATATCTAGCAATGAGTCTTATCAGTAAAATTTATACCAGTAAATTTATACCATTATCATCCCTTGCATGTGCAATTTCAGTGATAGCAGATGTGCTCTGCTTTACTCTCTGACAATTTGAAAGGCAGCAGTATTGGTCTATAACATTAGGAGCATCTTTCTGTGAAAAATGCTTTATCTTCATACAACATCATTTTCCAAATAATTGCCAGTAACTACATTGTAGGTTAGTACACAATGTTGTAGATTTTTTTGTTGTTTGAGTCAGGCATAATGGTGAGTAAATGTGATGTGGTAATGGAATGACATTTAATTAGCAAACCTTTAACAGCGAGAAATACATGACTCAGAAACAATCCAAAATAGTCATTGAGGATGTCAGCAGGACTGCATGCCTCGTTTAATTTGTTAAGTAATACTGCTACAATGTTAAAATAAGATATTGTTTAATGTAATGTCAGCTTCAGGATAGACAATTTAAAATAATAACGTACTAAGAAGGGTCGCTCACTTAACATTAATATTTGAACATTATACTGTACTGTCAAATACTCTTTCTTTTTCTTGGATTACAATCAATGCATTAAGGGTTGTTGTGATGTCAGCGACTATTTATTTTGGAATTGGTGTTGGCATTTGTGTGGTTACAACATTTGGGGCATCTTCTGGGACATTATTCTTCACTGGTCCTGGGCACTGGTCTGATGTGGAAGCATTTTCAGGGAAAGGGCGAATAAATGGTCTAGGTGGTCCACCAAATCCTGATCTACGACCATGTCCATCATGAACGAAAGGAGGTGGTTGTGGCCTTTCTCCTCTGCGGGAGTTTGACCTGTCTGGCAAGTTAGGTTTAGCACCATCAGAAGGTTTTCTGGCTTTCTCTTGGATTCTAGGTGTCGCCGTGGACTCTTCGTCGGCTGATAGATATGTGATTTTGCCAACGGTTTTAGCAGAGTGTACTTGAGAGTCATGTTCATGACTTTCACTGTGATCATGATCATGTTTGTGTCCATGCTTATGACCGTGTTTGTGACCACTCTTGTGGCCATGCTTATGGCTGTGCCTGTGATGAGAGTGCGAGTGTCCACGCCCACGCCCACGCCCTGGGTTTTCATCTTTCTTTCCATTTTGAGGTTTCCCTGGACTATCTGGTTGTTCTTTCTGATTGTCGGGATCAACAGCCTAAAATATAAATATACAATATTAGATTTAACAAGAAGCCAACATATTGTGCATACATAGGATCAAGCTATGAGCCAGGTACCCAATGGCAGGGAAGGAGATCTTTGGGATAACATAGGCCAATTTGGGCTTCTCCCTTCTCTAAAGAGTCAGGCCAAGACAAGTGTTGGGATGGATTCTATTTATGTAAATTGTAATTTATTGTAACTTTCAATGTTACAGTAATAGGCAAAGACGTTGACTACAAAAGTCAAACAATGCATATCAGTCAAACCATTGAATAACTTTAAAAGTAGAATAGAATTCTACTGAGATGATCTCTGTGTTACACCCCAGACTCAAGGATCATTTGGCCAAATGCATCTCCTGCAGGGCATTTAGCTGGGGGTGGGCAAAGGAGAAAATGTATTTGGAAGGATTTCACAGAATCTCCCAATGCATTTGCAAAATAGACAACATAAAAATTTAGAGGGACCATACACCAATCATTCTATTAAAGTGCATGCAATGACTAGACTGTCTCATTTAAACATAGATACAGCTGGGCTTTGGGTTTTGAGTTGAAACCAGCTTACCCAGCTCTTGCTACTTCTGGTAAAATGGATTCAGACAATTAAATATAAGACTTAGGTAGGAGTATTTATGACATTCATGAAGAAGTAAGTTTTCGGGAGATTGACTGCGTAAGATTTGGAGACAGCGATGCAAGGTACAATTTTCCACAGGAAATGAAGGAGGAGTAACAGTGATAGATAAAAATATGGCAATTTGTAAAAAACTATGGAAATTATTATAAAGTATGTTTTGTGTTCATAATTAAAGGTTATAATAATAATTATATATAATAATAATTAGCCTGCTAAATTATATTCATTATAATTATAGTGTTACTAATGATACAATTTTAACCTTTGTACAATAAATGAAAATGACAACTTCTAATCAGTAATATGAATTACGGAAGTTTAAAACTTTTGTAAACTTCTTGTTTCTTTATAGTAACAAGGTGCAAAAAGTATTAAAATATTTTTTTACTTGTATGTCACGGCAATTCCAAATCATGTTGACTGAAATATACTTTTTATGATTCAAATAGCCTAACAAGATAAAATCATGTGCCATAGATAATTAAATATGCTTCTTACATCTGACTCAAATACATTGCAGGATACTTTCACAGTTGGATCATTGGGACTGCTCCAATGTGCTATTGCCCGGCTCTTGCAGTAACCTGTATGCTATAGAAAGAAAATGTTGTGTTATCAAACCAGCAATCATAATGGCATAGATCATCAGAATCTTGAAACAGAATAGGATAACAGGCCTTGGTATTCATTCAACAACAACAAGAAGTCCACAGGGCTTTAACAACAGATATCTGTCTATTCATCCCTATCAGTCTAATGATCTGATTGGAGGTGGTGTGTGTATCTCTGAGCAAGAAAGTGGTGTGTTGCACAACTCACATCCTGTCCATATCTGTCCTTTGTGGGCCCCCATATGATGCAGCTTCATTACCCATGCATTCTTTGTCCATTTTCATCTATCTGTATGGCATCCAACTTGTTTTAAGTTGCTGACTTGAGCAATATCCTTGTACTTTTGTAGGATCTCCTGGTGAACAGATGGCATTTCTGAGAGAAATGCCACACGGTTCATATGTCCTCTCCTTCCCAACATGATATACAGATTTTTATGCCGCCGCTGACAAATGCAAGAATTGGGTGATACACATACCTGGGAACTTCTGGGCTCTGGCTACCCGGAGCCTTCCCCTGCGGGACATGGCCAGGACTGCCCACTGACGTCAGTGGGCGGTCCCGTGATGTCTGTGGGAGGTCCCCCTGACATCAGTGAGTGTTCCCGCTGACGTCGGGGGCGTTCCGGCTGACAGCAGCAGGAAACAACCCCATTTAAAGGAAAAATGGGCGGGGAGCGAGGCGTGTCTCCCAGGTCTTGACCGGGAGAACCGGGGCTTCACCCAGCAATCTCCGGGCAAACCTGGAGAGTTCCCAAATATGGTGATGCAGTGTGGAACAAGACTGACCAAGCCAAGCTCATCTGCAGGAATGTTAATCTTAAACACCATCTTAAATGTGAAAGAGTTTTAAATATGTAATTATAACAGTGAATGGTGTAATATAAGAAGCTTTAAATCAACTGAGAGGCTGGTGGTTAACCTGAATCTAAGATGAGGCCAAGGATCAAGTAGGGTTCGAGTCTTTATATCAGGAAAAATGGGCAGACTATATTGGCCAAGCGGTTCTCATCTATCATTTATGTTTCTATTTACTATATTTAGAGAGGAGTTCGGTTTGGCTTGTGCATCACTCACCTTTCAAAAAAGCTTCTACCCCACAAAAAAACATAATTATACTTACTGCAGTTTCAGAGTCCAGGGGCTGGCAGGGTTCTTCTTCAATTGGTATAGATTTGTTACAGGAGGATTCATGGATTGTAAATTCTACTTTGAATAAACGTCCCGCAATCACCTTTTAACCATGAAATCCAACAAGAATAGTAAATGAATGAAGCTCTTCATTAAATGTAAACATGACGATGTTATTTATAGGACCTCTTTGTACAACAAATCATATCTACTGTAATTTTACCAAATTTAGAAATTCTCTGTACTGTGCTCTCATATGAAATTAGTGATCACTTGCTCTTTACTCAAACACTTAAAATAAATAAAAGTGGAAGTACGATTTGCATAATCATTTTAATTTATGAATCATATTAAAAATAATGTTTACCGGCTGTTTCAGTATATAAACACACGCACATTCTTACCTGTTCTGTGCCTTTTGTTATGTTTCCAAGTATGAACAGCTGTTCGTAGTTGCTGTCATTGTTAAATATAGCGAGGGCACGCTTAACTATATCCTGAAACCGAGTGTTGTTCAGTGGTCGTGACATATGACAGCCACGACAGCCTAAGGGTCGGCTAACTGTGAAATATAAATAAACAGGTTACTTGCATAAAGATTAATTTGATTTTCAATATTCAAATTATATAACCCCAAAGTCATTCGCGTGAGCCACATTTCCTGTGTAAAAATGCATGTTGCAGGGCTATGTTGACATTTGATGAATCTGTGAACAACGTGACAAAGCTGCTTGGCCCCATCATTAGTTTTGACGGCACTTTACCATGTCATTGGCATGACCAGAGCCTGGCAAACAGATCATTGTGGTGGCCAGCCAACACTGCTAATAAAGTGGTGTTCCTAAGTGAAACAATGATCATTATGCAGAAAGTTAAGAGTGAAATAAATTCTCCATTTTCACTGATGCCTGATGGGAAAAAAATGGGCATGACTGCATTTTTATGTTTAAGCACGTTTTATTTAAAAGGGGAGACAGTACCTTTATCATCACACACAGCCAAACTCCCAACATTTCAGGCATCCAAATTAGGATACCTGTGTTTACGGTGTGGCTAGAGGTGGGGTTAGAGGTGGATTTGTCCATGACCAGGTGGCCACGTAGGAGCAACAGCATAGACCTCTATTGATTTTACAGCTCATTGGGGCTTTCATCGGACATCAGAGGATCTCTAAAACTGGCCTATGAATCCCACCAGAAAAGTGGGGCATCCACACAGGACATGCACTTCATTTTGTTTGCTCTTACTGGCATTGAGCATTCCATCTCCTTAATATTCTGTATGAATGTAAACCTAATTTATATCAACATTAAATACTGGACAGGTCCCGAGCTGTTGAAGATGCAGGGTGAAGGTGAGTTCATTTTTACACCTAAGGTGGGTTTGTACCCTGATGCAGCCCAAGTGGAGGAGGGTCCGCGAGGACCTCTTTCTTTCCCCAGATGTGATACTACTACCCAATACTGAGAAAGCCCTTTCAACATATAAGTGTTCCCTAGGAAACCAGAAGCCCTTTCTTTTAATGACTGGGCTCAGAGAGTAGAAGAGTTAAGGGCTATTGCAGACACAGAAACTTGGTTTGTATGGCTGGAGGATACCTCCTTTAATGAGTTTAGAAAATTGTTGTCCTAGGTTTGTTCTCATGGGAGGGAACGAGGTTTGGGCTGGTTGGGCTAGTTGGCCTCTCTTTACCTTTTGCTGTCTGCCTACCACCCCTCCCCATTTTTTTCAGCCTGATGGAAAGTGATATGGAAGACTACAGATTCCTAAAAGGATGAATTCGATCATATTTTGGCCCATTATAAAAATGATGATTTATTGTAATTTTCTTTGTTATTATGTATATTTATTTTCTATATTCTGTATTTTGTTTGATTCCTAATAAAATTTAATTTAAAAAATAAATAAAAATAGATTGGCTGAAAACAATTGGAGAGTGTTCTGCACATGTGCATGGTGGGTCTTGTTAGACCCTCTAGACCCCTCACACAAGCTGCTACTGTAATAAGCTGGAGGTGAGTATACTGCATGTTTGCAGCCAAACACATCTTTTGCAAGTCATGGAGCTGGGAGAAACAAAAATTTGAAGAGGACACTCAGCTATCATGCATTATAATTCTATAATATATAGAAAGTGCTGCCAAAGCTCTATGCCAAGCCAGGGCATATACAGCAAGACATGGTGGAACATAGTTGCTACTCCATTTGGTCTATTGGATTATTTACCTGGTCTCAAAGTGCAGTCATAGCTGTATAGATGAGCGATTCTCTGTGGTTTGTTAATGTGAAATATTACTTTGCACTCTCCAAACACCTTTCAAAGGGCAAAGGAAAAAAATATTACATATTGTCTTGTGAAAGTCAAAGTTTACATTCATATGCCAGCATGTGGCATTTATCAGTTTAAAAGTATATTTGATTTGTAGAAATTCTTCTTTTACTGAAATAATTATTCCTCTGTAAGAAGCAAAGCTGCCAGTCTGCCACAGCTACAGTCGTCTGTAAAAAGTTGGGCATCGGTACCTACTTGCATGTTTTTCTTTCTTAATTTTTCCTTGATTTTGTTGTGTGCTTACATTTCCTTTATGTATTTCTCTTTATAAACATAAATTACTCCACTGCATCTGTTTCTTAAATGACTGTGTTTTCAGGAAATATGTGTACATTTCTTAAATCATCAAAATATGGTCATTATAAAAGGTCTCTCTGCTCTGCTGAAGCAAAAACGTCTTAAAGCAATAAGCAGAATATCTTTTAAGTTACTCTATAACACACAGGGGACATTATAGGATCAATCTTGGAGCATAGCTGACATGACTTACAGCTTCATGGAGTGGTTTGGGTTCGCAGTCTTTCCATTCCTGTCTGCTCAGGACATGGCATTCTGTTTCCAACACATCCAATGTCAGGTAATACACAAAGCCGCTCTCTTCCTGCAAGATATGTTACAATAACTTTATGATTTATATGCTATAATACAGTATATCTGCCAAGTGTCCCTGTTCAGGGCCCACATCCCTCTCCTGATGTCCCTCATCTCTAGATACTCAGAACGCATGCTTCACAGCTTTGCACTGGACAGTCTGAATTTTGCTACTCTATCCTACTGTTCTACTGAGACAAATTCGAGGCCACAATCCTGCTGTCCAAATTTCATTTGGCGGTGTCTGGGACACTGGAGAATGCATACTGCACATGGGCTGAATTGCGCACTGTAACGCTGCCGGTTTGAGTGACACTCTACCTCCCCAGCTCTGCCCCTGCCATCCTGATTCACTAAGGGTAAAAGTTGAGAGGTATGAGATTGTGTAAAGTGCAGCACAGTGTTCTACAGTCCTAAATGCAGCAAAATATTTGTTTCCCCATCAATCCTCTGTGGGGTCGGCTAGGCACAGTCTTCTGTAGTGTAAAAAGTCCATTGGGGAGATTAGAAATCTTTCTTGTAACCCGCCCATCGAGTCTTTATATTATTCTTGTAAGTCCTCTAAATATCTCACTTCCAAGCAAATAATAAGCAACAGGTCACATAGTTATATAACCACATCCGTAAACCAAAATGTCCTCTTCAGCCATTTAATATGTTGAGAGTTATGATACTAAAATACATCAAATATTTAACAAGTTCTCAGTTATATCCTTAAATGAACAGTAAGCAAGAACATGTTTTCCATTCTATTGAGTCTAAAGTTTATACACCATTATTGTCCCAGTGAATAAACCCACTTGGCCAGAAAGAGGAACTTGCGCATAGGACCAGTGTAGTATTTGCTACTAATCATGTTCCTTAGTATCTGTTATTCTGGGATGTGATGCATCCGTGTACTACAGAAATGTCTGTGAAAACATACTAGAGCGCCTACTTTGCAATAGAGAACACTAATATAGAAACTGAGCTTTGCAAATTGCTGATGATTGATTTCTATGCTATATAAATCAATCAGATTCAGTGAGATTAACTTCTCAAAAATGATTTAAAAAAGGCACTTTTGCCCCAAAATATTGTTTACCTCATATTGTTCCAGGGCGCTGGAAATGCGCTTCAGCCCAAACACGAAACCATTTCTGCGGTTTGCATTTAGCTGGCGCAAAGACAAATCGGCAGCAGCTTCTGCTCCAGGATCAGTGCAAGGAATGGAGGTCAGCGGAGGCTCCTGGGACTGAGGAGGCGCTGCTCTACAGCAGAACACCTGAATGCACACTAACAATAAGATAATACCTTTCATCCTTCTAAGTAGAAGGAAAACGGGATATCACTCAATCGGCGTACCTATGGTTGACAATTTGGTTTGACGCTGCAGAATAAAGCTATGTGACTCACTTTTATAGTTTAGTACTTTCTTAATCAGTGAATCACTTTTGTGTTTGCGAATTTCAGCAAACAAAAAGGTAAATGATTAGAACATTTCAATACCGGGATCAGGAGGTCATCTTAAAGCTGACCTGTTACCCAAAAGACATTTACATTAATCGATAGGGAATCCACGCTATGTTTTGTTAACATGTTTGTAACTGCTAAGCAAGATGCCTTTTATCTTTCCAACCACCAACGTGCACGTGGGGCTTCCTGGACTACATTTTGTTTAATGACACCACTACCTTCTGGGCACATGCCTGCCACAGTTGTGTAAAAAATTGATTTCTAAGTGTTATATATCTATATTGGGCTACTGCAGACACTAGAGCTGACCTGCTTAAAATGTTTCCTCTTCTAAGTTGTAAAGGAAGCGAAAATAATAAAACCAGTTAATTAACAACAACAAAAAAAGTTGTGGAAATGTCTAAACTAACTCATATAACTGATACAGTACAGTTGTGATTAAACCAAGTTTGTATGAATGCATGATATGAAGAAAAGAGTAAACTAGTGTTTGAATATCGAAGAAAGTATTTTACGCACTTTTATGTTTTATGTTTATTTGCTCATGTGTGAGCTTTACTGCTTAGATGAACATATTGTTCTGGAAACCCTTCTTTTCTTTTTTCTCATTACCTGCTTTCAGAACAACTTACATTTGTTTTTCACATATTTTGTGGTAATTGTGGTAAAGTTTTGAAATTATCTGCTTTTTTGCTATCTTTAGCACCCCAGATGTTTTTCAATCAGGTTTGTTTAAAAAAACAAATTTCAGTGTGAAATGATATTATAAATTGTGAATCACAAAGTCTTTGTGGAGCTATATTATGTTCAACTTCTAGATATAACTTGACCTAAACACTTTTATGTTTTAGCTGTTTATAAAAAAGGATTAAAAATGTCTGTACTCCTACACTTTTCAAACATCTTTTAGCGTTATCTAATCTGGTTAATATATAATATAATAGCCTAGAGGTTATACTGTGGTTAAGCAATGGTCCACATTTGCAGAGTGTTCAGTAAATATTGAATTACGTGCTACATACATCACTGTGATTTGTGACCTAGGAAAAAAAGACATGTAAACACTGAGTTCTGTTCTCTTTAGGTTTTTACTTATTTAGCTTTTTTTGTAGTAAAAGACAGATATTATTTTTTAGTTCATCAAAATACAAAAATAGGATTGAAAAATGACAATATATAACAGAAGTTTTTCAAATGTTCATTACTCTAGTATTAAGTATTGCTGATTTGTTGGTCTACACTGGTCTTCTTGATTTGCTTTTCTGTCTTAACATGTGACCCTTTTATTGCATTTGTTGTTTGTACGTGTTTGAGATATCTGTTCAGTTAATTGTGCCAAATGCATACTTTCCTGTATTTACTAGTGGTCAGGACTCTGCAAGAAACAATTTGGAAATCTTACCACTATTGAAATTGTAATGGACACTTGTATGTGGGATTATTCACTAAAGTTTGAATTGACATAGGAAAGAGTTAAGTCAACTGACACAAGTTGAGTTACAGAACAAACTAATAACTTTTGTTAAATTGGCCAATCTTGCCATTAACCCGTTATGCTATCATACTGCAACTCACCTAGGAAGGTTAGTTTTGAGGAATTTGGTGATATTGAGGGCTTATAGAAACTGGAAGCATAGACACAGATTCCTTAGTACCTCGGCACTCAGTCACTGAGGCATGTTGCAGAGTTCCGCAATTATCTGTATACCCATTTCCTGATGTCAGCCCCACCAGGTGAGCTCTCTAATGTTCTCACTGAAAACTCTTCACCCACACTCAACTATGGTTATAGGCCTGCATCCTCCCCCCGGTGCCTCCTGCCCAGTGCCTTCTACCCTTGCTCGATTACTTTTCCCTATATTAGATACTTTAGATGGCACTTGTGGCTTTGGGGGGGTCCTTAGCCAAAATCACTCATGGCACTATTCAGTTTAAAACTGTTGGCTGCTTTGACTGGGGTGGGGGTTGGTTTCCCCCTCTTAACTGCTACATGTCGGATCGTTACACCTACAGATTTCCGCTCCCTGCGATGCTGCGTAGATAACGGGAGCGGAAATCCGTAGGTTCGCCATCAGGAGTTAAAGACCTTTAACTCTCGTAGAGAGGCCAAGTTCCCCGTCAGGAGTTAGAGACGTGCAAGCAACTCTATTGGTCGCCTGCAGGGTCGCCTCAGTTGACTCACTTGGACGGCCCTTTAACTCCTGAAGGCACAACTTGGCCTGGAGGTCTCCCCGTTCCGAGAGTTCCGTACAAGCGACGCTATTGGAGCGGGGAGACCAGTGGCCAAGTTGCAGCACCAGGATTTTAAAAGTCTGTAAGAGCGACTCTATTGGTCACCAGCAGGGGGCTCGTCTACCATCAACCAATTAAGTTGGAGGCCCCTGCAGGCGACCGATAGAGTTGCTTGTATGGTGTCAGGAACCCAGGCAAGCAGGTCAGGTAGGAGCCCAATAGCAGGGGATATTTGGGGGTCTGTCTGTACCCCACGATGCCTCATAGCTGAGGGATGATACAGACAGGTGCAAAGGAAGACACCAGAAGCAGAATACTAGGAAATAGTCCATATTAAGGAAACTGGTAGGACAAGTAAATACAGGTAATAAGTCTCTTTGGCTGGAAGCCCACTGGCAGGGTGTGTGGCAGGAAGCCCACTGGCAGGGCGCACGGCAGGAACAGTACGGGGTCAGGTACAGGGCCATAGCAAAGCGGTCCTCAAACGTTAATGCCAAGGCTCTGACTGAAGGGCAGGGAAGGTTTATATAGGCAAGCTAATCCAGGAAACCAGGCACAGCTGCTAGCAATAATGAGGTCTGGGTGCTCCAGAGAGTGAAGGGCGGCCACTAGTGGTTGCTGATAATCCTTGAGGGTATAGAATCACAGCAATAGCCAGAGGATACACAGTAGCACAGTAGCTCAAACACATTTCAGATAAGTATGTTGTGTCATGATTGTTAATGTAATCTATTTTAAAAGGACATTTATCATATGCACGTTAATGCAAATGATAACACAGTGGTCATCTTTTAATTTTCATGGTGTTATTCTTTCAGTATTTCAGAGGGTAGGTGGTGCTGTTTCTCACAGCATTTCTGAACACTTCCTGTAAAAATTCCAGTAATAACCAGTCCTGAGATGAGATGGAGTTTTTTTTCCAATATTTACGTTTGGTAACTTGGGATTAAAACTCTAGTGTTTGTGTCTAATGATTCCTTGAATGTAAACCCACTCTTTACCCTAAGCAGAACCAGAATAACCAAGAGGCATATAGAGCAATTGCTCGTGGGGGGCACTGAGCCCCCCCCCATTATGTAGTAGACTTACTTTATATGTAGTAGCCTGAGCTACTCCACTGCTGTAATAAACTTTGCTGCCTGTTAATATAAGTTTAATGTGAGTGTCTGTGGTGTTTCATGTGTTGTTTATTTGATCTATACCTGAACTACAGGGAATAAGTAAAAGAGAGGTGTGGCTTAGTGAATGAGGGGACAAAGGGACTCTGGGCTGATTATGGGGGGAGAGGACCTCTCAATGTTACGGTAGGGTCAAAAGGAGGGAAGACTGCATGGACTTTCACAGTCTTCCCCTAATCTATGGTCAGTGTGGCAAATTTTTTTTTTGGTGTGGTAGCGGAAGGAGTGATTGCATGCTAGGGAGCATGGAGCGGGGCCCAAGGAAATGCTTGCCTAGGGTCCAATTTTTTCAATATTTCAAAAAATGTTTCGTTACAAAAATTTGCTGTTTTTTCCTCTATTTAATGTATTAAATGTACATTATTTTTACCAGTGTTTCAAGTTATATAATTTTGTATGTGTTTGCAAAACAAAAGATGGGGAGAAAGTAGGGTAGGGGATATTGGGGGAAAAAAATGGGTATCTGATGGGGGAAAATGCTATCCCCCAGATTTATAGGGGTTCCTATGCCCATGTTTACACCAGATATGTATATTACCTAATATACATACTTGGTAACCTTCTGGCCTTTGCTACCCGGGGCTCTCGCTCACAGGATGCAGGTAGGAGGTCTCACTGGCATGAATGAAGTAGCGTCCAGTTTCGGTACCTCTTTTACAAATAAAACGAGAGACACTTCTTTATTTCAAAAATTTTATTAAACGTCAGATATGGAATTATTTGTCCGCGATGCGGACTAAAATAATTTCAGCACCGCGACACTCAACCTTTATTAATGTTACAAAGTGTCAAATATTATAAACACAACAAATTTTGACACAATACATATATGAATAATTTATTGTCAAAATGAAAGCAAACATAACCAATTGTAACCATTTAATAACCACTTAATAACCAAATTAATAACCAAATAAGTAACCTGCTGGTATGGGCGTGACCACCTGTATCCCTGCTGGAACTGCCGGTGTCCCCTAGCGCGGCAGTCACATGACCATACGATTCACAGGGGCGCATGCCCCTGGAGTGTCCTGCACTTACACCTCAGTGCACCACAAGTAACCATACCTAGATGGTTAACTCCTGCACCGTACCAGCTTAAAAAACAGAGTACCCGGCAAATGCCAAAATTAGGGGAGGGATGGGTGAGAAAATTCTCTTTAAAATAATTGCCCCTATAGGACAAGACCCTTCCTTATATACCCCCCAGGGAGGGTAATTACCCCCTTCCCTCTGGTCCTGCACGTGCCACCAATACTTAATGCTTTCAGTGCCAAAATTTCTGCTTAGTCATGCCTTAACCCCTTAAACAGGCTTGACCATGGGTACCTCGTCCGCACTACATTCATGTGGCCCCTCTGTCCAATTCTTTCCCTCCGGGGCTGTTCTTTGGTGGTGCTCGCTATTGTTAATGGGGAAGGGGGCAGGGGTGACATGCACAGCAGCACCTGTTTGAATGGCACAGTCTTGGACAGGAGTTTTATGCCATTTGCCAACAGTCCTGTCCATTGGCTGCACATGTACAGTGTCTATTTAAAAGTAAAACATGATTAGAACATGTGCAGTGGCCATGCCATTTCCTGATATGAACATGGTGTGACATCATGAATGTAGAGGAATCGGCAATAGACAGTTTTTTTTTTGTTTTGTTTTATTTTACATTTATTACTATTATGGTTTTTTTGTGTTGTAGTGAAAAAAGAGTTGGGCAAAAGAAAAAAGGGGCCCAAACCTCCTTAATCTGGCCTTGTCCCTGAAAATACAGTGGGGCAAAAAAGTATTTAGTCAGCCACCGATTGTGCAAGTTCTCCCACTTACAAAGATGAGAGAGGCCTGTAATTTTCACCATAGGTACACTTCAACTATGAGAGACAGAATGGGGGGAAAGAATACAGGAAATCACATTGCAGGATTTCTAATGAATTCATTGGTAAATTCCTTGGTAAAATAAGTATTTGGTCACCTACAAACAAGCAAGATATCTGGCTCTCACAGACCTGTAACATCTTCTTTAGGCTAGGTTTCCACTTGGGTTTTTGTCCTGTGTTATTTTCTTGATGAAAAACGCCAGGAAAAACGCCAAGAAAACTGCCACTGCATTTTCCTGCGTTTTGGCGTTTTTTCTGGAGTTTTTTCTGGCGTTTTAGCCTTTCTGTGGAAATTGCTTTTTTGACCTTAGGCAGTTTTTCCAGCCTTTACACATTAGAATTGTCACCCAGCTAAAAGGGATTAGGATAAATGGCAAGTATCTGCCCCCTCCTGATGTCATTTCCTTGGTAGAGTTCTACTTAAACACGCCCCGGCGGACCCTTTTGCCTCTTTTCTGTGGTTTGTAAGGCATGCTTTATTCCGAATGTCTGCTCCTCTAGGAAGATTGGCCCTAAATGATGGTGCAAATTGTTTGCTGTTGCTTTTGGCATGCAGGATCCAGTTGGGTATGTTTGTTTGTAATGGCATGTTTGTTCCAAATGGTGTAAAATTCAATATGAACTTTGTTTTGTGGGAAACTGTTTGTTTCCAGCCTATTTCTTGTAGGACACACAGATACTGGGTCCATCCTCTGCATTGTAACTGTGGGAAAAATCGCCATAAAAAACGCCAAGGCAAAACCCGCATGGCTTTTTCATGGCGTTTTTCTCTCCCATAGACTTCTATTGGAGAAAAACGCCAAAATTTCCTTGCAAAAAACGCCAGAGTGTCAACATGCTGCGATTTTGAAAAACTGCCACAGAGCCCAAAAAAAGCAGAAAAACGCCAAAGAGGACTGAAAAAACGCCAAACAGAAAAACGCCAAGTGGATATGGCATTGTGCGATTTCCTATTGAAGAACAGCTAACATCTGGCCGCAACGTTTTTTTCACTAAAAAAACGCTGTGTGGCTGAATTGGCGTTATGGGCGTTTTTAGCAAAGAAAACCCAAGTGGAAACCTAGCCTTAAGAGTCTCCTCTGTCCTCCACTCGTTACCTGTATTAATGGCACCTGTTTAAACTTGTTATTAGTATAAAAGACACCTGTCCACAACCTCATACAGTCACACTCCAAACCCCACTATGGCCAAGACCAAAGAGCTGTCGAAGGACACCAGAAACAAAATTGTAGACCTGCACCAGGCTGGGAAGACTGAATCTGCAATAGGCAAGCAGCTTGGTGTGAAGAAATCAACTGTGGGAACAATTATTCGAAAATGGAAGACATACAGGACCACTGATAATCTCCCTCGATCTGGGGCTCCACGCAAGATCTCACCCCGTGGTGTCAAAATGATTACAAGAACGGTGAGCAAAAATCCCAGAACCATACGTGGGGACCTAGTGAATGACCTGCAGAGAGCTGGGACCAAAGTACCATCAGTAACACACTACACCGCCAGGGACTCAAATCATGCAGTGCCAGACGTGTCCCCCTGCTTAAGCCAATACATGTCCGGGCCCGTCTGAAGTTTGCTAGAGAGCATTTGGATGATCCAGAAGAGGATTGGGCGAATGTCATATGGTCAGATGAAACCAAGGTAGAATTTTTTGGTAGAAACTCAACTCGTCGTGTTTGGAGGAGAAAGAATGCTGAGTTGCATCCAAAGAACACCATACCTACGGTGAAGCATGGGGGTGGAAACATCATGCTTTGGGGCTGTTTTTCTGCAAAGGGACCAGGACGACTGATCCGTGTAAAGGAAAGAATGAATGGGGCCATGTATCGTGAGATTTTGAGTGAAAACCTCTTTCCATCAGCAAGGGCATTGAAGATGAAACGTGGCTGGGTCTTTCAGCATGACAATGATCCCAAACACACCGCCCGGGCAACGAAGGAGTGGCTTCGTAAGAAGAATTTCAAGGTCCTGGAGTGGCCTAGCCAGTCTCCAGATCTCAACCCCATAGAAAACCTTTGGAGGGAGTTGAAAGTCTGTGTTGCCCAGCGACAGCCCCAAAACATCACTGCTCTAGAGGAGATCTGCATGGAGGAATGGTCCAAAATACCAGCAACAGTGTGTGAAAACCTTGTGAAGACTTACAGAAAACGTTTGACCTCTGTCATTGCCAATAAAGGGTATATAACAAAGTATTGATATGAAATTTTGCACCATAATTTGCAAATAAATTCTTTAAAAATCATACAATGTGATTTATGGACTTTGTTGTCTCATTCTGTCTCTCATAGTTGAAATGTACCTATGGTGAAAATTACAGGCCTCTCTCATCTTTGTAAGTAGGAGAACTTGCACAATTGGTGGCTGACTAAATACTTTTTTGCCCCACTGTACTTTCCCTAGTTTAAGGGATGCTAGGTTCCGCAGAATCCCCATATGCATTGGTCCCTTTCCACATACCTTAGCTAAATGCTGTGCTCCACCGTTCTACCTGAACATAATATACGTTGCGTGCAGGGGTCTCTTCAGACCACCAGTGCATGTGTCGAAAATGCTGATTTCAGCTGGAACACTTTCCTGTTACTGATTGACTGCTCCAAACAGCCAGTCAGTGCCAGGAAATGTCGGACGACAGAGGAAGAGGGCAGCTGCTGCAGCAGGGCGGCAATGTCTAGGTCAGGTAAGCTGTGTATTTTCATTTCGTTTTCTTTGTCAAAAAAATGCTTAATAATGTACTCACAGAGCATTGCACCTTTTTTTTTTTTTTTTTTAAGAAATGTTACCCTAATTATTGAATTGCTGTGTATATTAATGAAATCAAGAAATTCTACAAATGTAAATATACTATTTTATTCATGAACATTTTAATGCTTGTTCCACCTGTTTATGACCCCCAACCATTGTGCCATGCCAAATATACCATAGTATCCTACAAATCATTGGCTGGTTAACACTAGGTAAACTACTAGGTAAAAGACTACTTTGATTTTTGTGGTCAAAGGCTAATGCATTGTACATTTTAATGCAAGCATGTGCAATCATGGTTTGCAAGAAACATATGTAAAGTAACAGGATTGTTATGAACGTAATTGAGTATTTACTTTGGAATTGCTGTGGGTTGTTCTGTGGCAACAGGTTGTGGACCAATGTTCTTGACAGGCCCTGGACACCGGTCTGATGTTGAGGCTTCTGCAGGGAATGGTCGTATATATGGTTTTGGTAATTTAAGTCCAGGTGGTGATTTTTCTCCTTTAGGGCCTTTTGGTTTCTCTTGTTTAGTTTTATCACCATCAGATTTTTTGGCTTTCTTCTCTCTATTTGCGGCTGTTGGTGTGGGCTCTTCTTCATTACCTAGATATACAATTTTGCCAACGGTCGCTGGAGATTCTGGTGCAGGGCTATTTCCCTGTTGGCCGTGATGATGTTCGTGGGGGTGCAGGTGATCATGGTTATGCTCATCTTCATGACTTTCGCCGTTGTCATGGTCATGCTTATGGTCCTTCTTGTTGTTTTGTTTGCGAGAAGAGCGTTCTGGTTTCTTCCCATGTTTTTCTCCACTTTTTCCAGGTTTTTCTTCATTATGACCTTTCTTATGGTTCTGCTCTTCAATAGCAGCGGCCTATAAATGCATATATATATATATGTTAATATACAATTTAAAGGGTTCAGTGAATAAGAAGAGGTTAGTTGGATTTTGCAGGCTTCCGTGATATTACCATAATAAAAACAATTACTAAACATACAGTAAGCTATGTTTCAAACTTTCAAAAAAGAATAACTGCCCTTTCATACTTAACCATTCAATTGCCTTCAGATGTCAGACTAAAATATTGTATAAAAAGGAAATCCAAAAGTTAGACCCTCAACTCCATTCAGATTAGAAGTGTCTCTCTTAAGCCTCATTCTCAGAACTTTTTGGAAACTAAATTTTTACCCACAAGCCACAGGATGGAGGGTTGCTTTTGCTATCATGTTAAGTTTAGTTTATGGTTAGAGGAGGGATAAATAAGTGATAAATAAGTAAACAAGGCTATTTCAATTTTTAAACAATAAAGTTCATTCAGTACCTCTGGTTCAAATATATCACAGGTGACTGTCACATATGGATCATCTGGTCGGCTCCAGTGTGCTAAGCCACGGCTCTTGCAATAGCCAGTGTGCTGAGAAAAGAAAATTTCAACAGAGACTGCTTGAATTTCTACTAGTAGTGCCTTAACTAAGGTCTAATATAAAATAACTAAAATATAGGCATCTATTAGTTTGCTTGTGGTTTACATGGAATATTGTACAAAGATTTTTTTATGGTCAGTCAATGAAAATGGTATTTGTTTGAGGTATGAGTCGGACCCTGGTTCCGCTTGTTGAGCCATGCAAGATCCGAGCCAGATTCACATGCTTTATAAGGAATTCCTTGTGTGTTGTAGTTGATGTGTTTATATGATTAATCAGCAAGTTCACTTTTTAATTTAGTTATTTAGTAAGTTAGTGGAAGCTGACCAAAGTGAGTTTATATAGGCATGGCACAGTGCAATGTCTCAATTAAGCACTTCATAAATCTGCCAAATATTTACCTTTGGCTCTGTCCTCCTTACTCCAACACATTGGCCCATTACAATTCTGGCATTTTTTTTTGTGCTAGCCGATTGTCTAATAAAATAAGTACTTACTGCAAATTCACAGTCCAGGGGCTTGCAAAGTGCCAGCTCTTCAGCTGACAAAGACTTGTTACAAGATGTTTCATGAATTGTAAATTCCACCTTGTAGGCAGTTCCAGCAATTACCTTTGATCACCACAGAAAACAACATGAGCTAATTGAATAATACTGTATGAATTGATAAATACAGTTTTAAAATTAAAACAACTACCCATGCCATTTCACCTACCACCACACTACTGTTTTTATTAATTATATTAATTATATTGTACAGCTTGTAGTCCAGTCGGAATCTCAAATAGGCCTGGAAATGTTTATTTTTCTTTTCAAATTTATTTTCACCATTGACAGACTAATTTCAGAAGCTAAAAACTCAGTACATGTTGGGCGTATCTCAAGTTTACTCAGATTTACTATTCTGTGAGCTGTTCATAGCATTGTTGAAATGTTCTCAATGTCTTAATGGTACACGGCTTAAGAACGTTCAAGCTGATTGTACTACATTAGATGTATTGTAAGGAAGTTTTAAATCCCTGGAATTCTAGTAGATTATCAGAAAAGCCTAGCAGCAGAGGTGGTAGATGGTTGAAACATGCATGGGATATGTATGGAAATATTGAATATAATACAAAGCAAAGGGCTGTCACGGTGGGTCGAATGGTTCATATGTGCCATCAGATTCTATGTTCCTATGCTGGGAAGGACATAAGTGCTTATTAATGAACGCCTGAAAAAAGAACTCTTCACCTGAAAGGGTTCATAACTTTTTGGTACAATTGCATCATTTGAAATGTGGTCCATGAGATATTTTTCATAGTGAAGGGAAGAAGTAGCAAAGATGGCAAGTTGGACAATTGGACCTCATTTGCTATGGTTTGCAGTATCTTTTCTGCAATTAATCTTTATTAATCCAAACAAAAGTTGAGATTAAAGACACAGAGCATGGTTGGGAAGGTGCTTTCTGTTACTATTAACATGAAGTTTGTCTGGCACCTACATAAATAAATGCTCATTCTCTACCATTTTGGGACTACAGAAGACAAAGATTTAAACAATTTATGTGTAATGCCATGTCATCCTTTTAGTTCAACACCTTACTTTTTCTTTAACTAACCGTATCCATCAACATTTTCTTTACTTTTCCTACATTTGGTTATTTATTTCCCTTATTTTATTTCCCTTATTTTCATTTCTGTGTATCATTTTCCTAATACATTTCAAGATGTTTTAATTTAGTAGAAACAGAAAACAGCAGATGACAACTTTCTTCAAGAAATGTAGCCATTCTTACCTGTGATGTGCTTTTTGTGATGTTTCCAACAGTAAAATACTTATCGTATGCACTTTTGTTGTTGTATTTTTCAATTGCTTTGCTGACAATATCCTGGACACTGCTATGATTCTTGGGTTGGGAAAAGACACAGCCAGGACACCCGCCAACACCTCGGGCAACTAGAGTTTGCAACAAACAGAATGACTGGAACTGACTCACCAATAAAACCAATATGTTTGGAAGGTTTTTTTAATATTATACATAAACCATGAAGAGTGTAACCCACAATAAATGGATGGAAAAAAATCTCTGTATGGTTCAAACCAGAGGAGTCAACTGAAAATGTACAGTTGGATAATTATTATAGAATGAAGAAGGAATAACCAAGGAGAATGTGGTGATCAGTTGTGTAAATCATGATGGTACCAAGTCACAGCAAAAATGAGTATTAGCAAGCAAATAAACAAAATACATTTCTACATTGTAAGCTCGTTTGAGCAGGGCCCTCCTCACCTGTTGTTCTATAAGTCATATTGTTATATTATATACTACTTATTACTGTATGTCCTGTCTACCCATATGAGAACGCTATATAAACCAGGGTTGCCTCATAAAATATTACCAGATAAGTGCTGTATCACGTATACAAGAAACAGAATAAAGCTATCTGCCATTTTATTTTGTCCTCAATGCAAACCTCAATGCTTTATTAAGATGCAAGAGTTGCTTAGAAACAGAGTCCTGTCGTTCTTCCAAAGCCCTCTTGAATAACTATGAATAACATCAAAGTAGTCTGACAGGCTAAAACCTCTCCCAGAGACCTTCAATCAATATAGAGAAACATTAAAATAGGAATACATTTATTGTACATGACCATGTATACAAGAGTAGTACGTTATAATTTTAGTACTTAGGAAAGAAAAAATGTCTAGGTGGAACAGCACCTTTAATGTTCTTCTGCGTCTCGCTTGAGGAACTTATTACAGTAACCCATTTCTATACTGCCCAGTGTATTGTCTGAGCATGATAAAGAACAAACAGAAATGTAGGATTGTTATTGTACTGTATATTACGCTTTCTACATACCTGGTCTCAAGGCACACTCATAGCTGTACAGGTGAGCTATCCTCATTGGTTTGTTAAGGTGAAATATCACTTTGCACTGTCCAAAAACCTAAAAAATACAAAATAAAAAGTAGTTACGTAGTTAATAAGCACATGTATTAATATATTATAGTTTTTTCTGCAGCCAAGGTTACAGTAGCTTTTTCAGGCTTCGTATTCATATGATGACATTTAGAATTACGGTATATTTATTTGTCTAAAAGATTATAAAATTGCAAGAGAGCCCTTGGCCTTCTTATCCTAGCCAGAAAGCCCACATGCAGTAAGCTATGAATAAGAGTCTGTGGACATGAAACATGTTGTTCTCTGAATTCCCACCTTTTGTAATGTATTGAGATTCAACAGTGCAAATTATTTAAGACTGCAGCACCTAGTTTTTACCGCCGGTGGCCTCTTTGGCTTGGGCGAGAAGGCTCAGCTCTGTGATCTGAATTTCTTTTTTCTGTGCGTATGCAAGCAAGAGCTGTTGGAGCCCCGCCATCTACCCCAGAGTCAGCTTTAAGTGTTCTGGCGCCCTGTGTGGACTACTCCTCTGGCGCCCCCCCATCCCCTTCTCAGTGCCCCCTCCTCTGACCCTTCTCACTGCCCCCCCACTCTGCCCCTTCTCACTGCCCCCCACTCTGCCACTTCTAACTGCCCCCTCCACTCTGGCCCTTCTCACTGCCTCCCCCCACTCTGCCCCTTCTCACTGCCTTCCCCCCTGCCCCTTCTCACTGCCCCCCCTGCCCCTTCTCACTGCCTCCCCCCTGCCCCTTCTCACTGCCTCCCCCCCTGCCCCTTCTCACTCCCCCCCCCTGCCCCTTCTCACTGCCTCCCCCTATTCTTACTTACCTTGCTTCCGGAGTCCTGCGGTGGGAGCGGGAGGCGTCTGTCTTCCCGCTATGCTGCGGTGCGAGCTTCTCAGCATGAAACACCGGCACCGCGAAGGAGTCACGGAGAGTGAGGGGCGTCGAACGGTCGCTGAAAACTTCACGAGCGACCGCTCGGCGCCCCTGCCCGGGACTTAAATTAAAAAAATCGGGGTTTTTTTGTTTGTTTTAACTTTATTTAACATCCTCCATGTTAAATAAAGTTAAATTTTTTTATTTAACATAGAGGATGTTAAATAAAGTTAAAAAAAACCCCCGATGTTTTAATTTAAGTCCCGGGCAGGCGCCCCTGTTGCCATGGCGCCCTGTGCAGCCGCACAGGTCGCACACCCCTAAGGCCTGCCCTGATCTACCCCAGTGGGAGTGGAATAGTGACTTTTCTTACAAAAGACGACTTCTTCTTCTGTAAATTTTATTGCTAATAATTTTCACTAGCACAAAAATTACGTAGGTTTATTTGCAGCGATAAAGTCATTAAGCGGTCCCTTGAAACAGTAAAGCTCACTTGTAATAATTTAATTTAAAGAGAAACTGTTGCATCTTATGAAAACCCATAATTAAAGCAAGTACAGACAACCATTTTTTGCTTCTGCTATTATTACGTAAATGTAATCTTCTGATATCCACCAGGATATTTTTTTTGTCCTTACCTTCATAGTAAAAATTTAGATGGGTCTGACTTATTTTTTAATGATATGGAGACAATGTAAAAATAGAAAAAAAACATGGCTCCTACTAGCTATATGAAACATTATATAATATTTAATTTTAAGCAATTCTTACTGCTTCATGGTTTGGTTTGGGTTCGCAGTCTTTCCATGCCCGTCTGCTCAGAACATGGCATTCTGTTTCCAAAACATCCAGTGTCAGGTAATACACAAAGCCGCTTCCCTCCTGCAATACAAATTATATTGGCATTAGAGTACAGTTTATTCCAACATTTCCTTGTAGTATGGCATAATTTTATATATTCCTCATAGTTACTTGAACTCTCTAAAAACATAATGTACATTAGTAAATATGTTCATGGGTCCTCTGTTGTCAGTTAAAAGATTGTGCCTTTTCACTAAAACTTTTCAACCATTTTTTGTCACCCTATTCATAGTTAGTTAATTACCGTATATATCCGTGTAATTTAACATTTTCAAGAATTAAATATTTTGTTTAGAATTCTGTTTGCAAATGTTTCCAATTAACAATAAGTAAGCTATTGTGTCAATAAAGTAGTCATCCATTAGTTGGCCATTAAAATACTCTATTGCATAAATATGCATAAAAAGAATTTATTTTAATAGTACACTTTTCAACCAGAACCAATGACCAAAGTAGATTGGTACGCCTGTTGATCTTGTTCTTTGTTGTTTTGCTGTTATAATTACCTCATATTGTTCCAGGGCGCTGGAAATGCGCTTCAGCCCAAACACGAAGCCCTCTCTGCGGTTTGCATTTAGCTGGCGCAAAGACAAATCGGCAGCAGCTTCTGCTCCAGGATCAGTGCAAGGAATGGAGGTCAGCGGAGGCTCCTGGGACTGAGGAGGCGCTGCTCTACAGCAGAACACCTGAATGCACACTAACAATAAGATAATACCTTTCATCCTTCTAAGTAGAAGGGTACAGGCAATATGGCCTCACAAGTCCAGTTATCCTAAGAAAATTTCCACAGAACACTGGAGAAGAAAGGCTTGGAGCTCAGTTATATACAATAGCACCCTCTCAAACTTGGTATCACCTTTAACCCTTTGTAAATGTAAGCAAACAAGAAAGAGTCAATGATTAGGAGAATGTCTAATATTGCAAACTCAGGAAGAATGCTTAGAAGTACGATCAATGTTTTTACCCAGCGTACCTTGAACCACAATCAAAACAGATTTGCTTTCCCAAAATCTGGAATATGTGCCCTACATTACAAATACTGTGCATTAAGTGTATTGACAAGTAGGGTAATGTAACATTACGCTACCATGGTTTCTCTGATTTGTAGCATTCGGGGCACTAACATTTTTTTTAGTTCTTATAACCACAGGTGGCTTGTAAAACACAACCTCATGTTTAGATAATTTCCACAAACCATGATCCTTTTTTGGTTCCACAATGAGAACTTTTGTACAGGATGTAGTGTACTGTTGTACAGTGAGTTAGAGTACACTGCGTTGAACTTGTTGACAAGGCCTATGTATGATAAACGTGATTATGGGTCCCTATGATATGGTCGTTAGTTACCAGTATGTCCACACACCCCATGTTGTCTGTATTTAGGTTGTCAAAGTGTAGATTGTTTAACACTTAATTTCTCATAGGGAATATATATTAACAATGAAACAATTCACTGGAACACATCAAATACAAGGTAAATGGAAATAATGACGGTGCTCTACTCCACTGGGTAAGCAACAAAAAAATTTAAGTGACATGCACATGAATTCAATTTGTAGGTAAAAACAATCTGACCTGGAGAACCTGAGGAGCAGCGCTCACTCGGCAATCTCCGGGAAAAACCCGGAGAGTTCCCAGGTATGATAATAATGTACGGCCATGGCATTTTGCTAATCCTTATCTGTGGCCAAAATGTTAAGAACATTTCAGATAGCAGACTTATGTTCTGCTAGCCTTTCTTTTAGAGGTTTCTGGGTACATCCCACATAAATCTTGGCGCACGGGCAAAAAAGCGTATATACAACAAAAACATTGGGTTTTGATAAATTGGTTTGTGTAAACTTGAATGCCCGTGTACGGATGATTTATATATTTAGAAGATAACATATTATTGCACTGTAAACAATTACCGTATTTATATTTGCCTGTCTGGGCTTAGGCAGCCAGGATTCTGGAACTGGAGGAGGCTGTAAATTACTGTGTACCAAATGGTTTCTTAAATTTATTTGTCTCTTAAATGCCAAACTAGGGTGATAAGAAATATGTTCATTTAACTTAGGTTCCTGTTTTAAGAAATGCCAATGGCAGGACAAAATATTTCTTAACTGACCCGACAATGGTGAATAGGCTGTAGTATATCTACACATCGTTTAGAGGCTTGAAAATCCATAACCCTGTAATTGTTTCAAGGCTTTCTCTAAAATATTAAATGGATAACCTCTTGGGCTCTGGACGAAACTGTGTGTCTCTCCCTCATCAATTAAAGGGTCGGTACATAAACTCTTTACTCTAAGGATCTGGCTCTTAGGAATGTTTTGTTTCATGATGGGAGGGAATGACTCATAGTGCAAAAGATAATTAACTGTCATTGGTTTACGAAACAATATGTGGGTAGACGTTCCTCTTTATCATAAACCACCATGTCTAGAAATTCCACGTAGATGGTAAGAGTGGATTTTAAACCATCAAAATTGTGTGGGACCACTCCAAAAGAATATAACACCCTGGTTTATCTACAAGTCCTGTGTTTATGACCATTCTTTGGAGAGCACTTTCCAGCGAATTGTTTATTCAGATGGGACCGACTCTTCAGTCAATAAATTGCATTCTATCCAGCAGACACTTGAAGCTCCTCTACACTTTGCTCCCATGTTGGTGGGGGCTGTTTTGTGAATATATATTTTTAAGCATTTGGATCGAATAATTAACTTTTGTCCAGGTGTGCTTGCTGATGGACAAGAAGTGTCAGACTCCATTTCCCTTAAAAAGGTTCTCTGCAAGAAAAGGTGCATATGATGAATTAATCTTCTTATTTATTGTTTCCCACTGCTTTATTCAGCTCTCCTCTGTTCATGAGATGTGTATTGCTGTGGTTCTTGGTAAAACAGCTGTTCATATCTTGTACACATTTTCCTGTTTTATTTTAGATTTGATTTTTAAACATTGTTCTTAGTATTGCTGATACGTTGACATGATTTGTTTGCTCTCCACATTAGTTTTGTGTCAAACAGGTAGAACAATGCAAGTTATCCATCCAGGCCAAGGCTGGCCATCAGACACACCAGGCATTCTTTGTGTCCCCTACTTATTACTCATACATCTGATCCAATGCATTAGCGTGCAGCTGTCTAGTGGGCACACATGGTCACACAGTATATTAGCTTATGAGTGTAGCGTGTGGCCCCATGCATTTAGTGCCAGGGCCGATTTTATCTCTAGTCCTTTCCTGCACTCACCTATTTATATGACTGTGATGGAGAATTTGGCAGAAGTTGTGCACATTAAATTAAATGAGATTAAAAAGACTACTATGATACATTGGTGTAGTTGAGCAATTGTGTTAAGTGATTTATTCAGTCGATTACAAACTTTAATCAATTTGGAATTATTGCGAGGCTGCTTAAGATAGCAAATTTTTAACATATTGATACCATTTTGGTTAAGCAATAGACAATAGTTGCAATGAGTTTAGTGATCCTTGTGTTGTGTCCACAATGCATTCATTGTTCAAAATGGGGTGAGCATCCTGGGAGAGTTCCATTCAATTCACTTGTGAAGTTGATTTTTTGGTTCACAGTTCTGCAATCAAGAAGTTTTGGTTTCCTTCATGTTTATGACAGAAGTGCTGCAGGGTGTTCCTTCCAAAGCTCACTCATTAACAACATCTTTTTATTGTTGGTGATTTTGCTTCCATTAGCTACATTCTTACTGTTTTTTGTGACAATTTTTTTTTTAGCTTGTGTAAAGTATATAGCGGAGCCAAATAAAGTGGGACCATTCCTATGTTCCATCGGTGCTTTATATTTGACAACTTTTTTCTTCTTGCATTGTATTGCTCGCTTTCTAAACTTTCCTTGCATTCTGATTTGATATTAAGGTTCTGCTAAAATGCTGGTACTAATATGAAAAAGTAGCCTTATGAATATAATGTAATTGTGCATTGGAATGAAAAAGTGATCAAAGGATGATGTTTTTGTATTCTTATATGTAATCATTTTAAAGAACAAGATAAACAGAGTGAGAACAAAAGTAACATAATTGATTTCAGAGTACTTTAGATAATGTAGGCATACTATGGGTGTGTGGAAATGTCTCAAATTGTTCTGATATATTATGGAAACATCTCATGTAATACAGAATAAACATTACAGTCGCGTGAAAAAGAAAGTATACCCTCTTTGAATTCTATGTTTTTACATATCAGGACAATAACAACCATCTGTTTCTTAGCAGGTCTAGCAATTAGGTTATGCAACCTCACATGAACAGCACTTTGCATATTACACCATCTCATGATCTGTTCAACAAAAATAAAGCCTAAATAGAGAAGCATTGTGTAAAAAACTGAGTACATCTTATGATTAATTAGCTTGTAGAACCATCTTTAGCAGCAATAACCTGAAGTAATTGTTTTCTGTATGACTTTATCAGGCTCTTACAGCGTTGTGGAAGAATTTAGCACACTCTTCTTTACAGCGTTAATTCAATTCATTGAGGTTTGCGGGCATTTGTTTTTACACAGCTGTCTTAAGGTCCTGTCACAGCATTACAGTTGGTTTGAAGTCTGGACTTTGACTGGGTCATTGATTCTTTTCTTTTTCAACCATTCTGTTGTAGATTTGCTGAGGTGCTTGAGATTATTGTCCTCTTGCATGACACAATTTTGGCCAAACTTTTGCTGTGAGACCGATGGCTTCACTCGAATGCTTAGGTATACAGAGGAGTTGGCGTTCATTGTTGACTCAATGACTGCAAGCTTCCTAGGTCATGGGGCTGAAAAACAAGCCCAAATCATCACCCCTCCACCACCTTGCTTGGTAGTTGGTATGAGGTGTTTGTGTTCATACACTGTATTTGGTTTTAACCAAACTGCGCCTTATGGACAAACATATCCACTTTGGTCTTGTCTGTCCAAAGGACATTGTTCAAAAGTCTTGTGGTTTGGGCAACCCTTCCAAACAAACCATACTTGTTCAGTCTTTTTGTAGTTGTACTATCATAAACCTTAACATTTAACATGCTAACTGAGGCCTGTAGAGTCTGAGGTGTAGGTATTGGGTTTTATTGAAATTTCTCTGAGTTTTGCGTGATTTGACCTTGAGGTCAATTTGCTGGTATTTCCACTATTGGGAAGATTGGCAACTGTTTTGAATGTTTTCTTTTGAATAATCTTTCTCACTGTAGAATGATGGATTTAAATTGTTTGGAAATGGCCTTATAACCCTTTCCAGATGGATCAACTTAAGATCATTGCTATTGTCTTTTCTCCTTGGCATTGTGTTAACACATACCTAAATGTTCCAGACCAGCAAACTGCTAAAACTTTGGCTTTTATAGAGGTGGTCACACTTGCTGATGATCAATAAATCAATGGCATTTGATTAGCAGCAGCTGTCTGCTACTTAGCATCTTAATTCCTATGGGTTTTGGTTTTTCACACATGGATTGTCCATTTTGGCTTTATTTTCATTGAATAAATCATGACATGGTGTTATATGGAATGTATTCTTGTTCTTCTGAGGTTGTATTTAACTATTTTTTGGACCTGCTAATGAACACATGATTGTTATTTCCTTATATGTAAAACCATAAAATTCAAAGAGGCTGTACTTTCCTTTTCACATGACTGTATCAATACATAACCATTTTACAGAAAGCATGTAATTACATAATCACAATTATGTAATGCCCATATTCATCATGGGATTGGTGCTGCCCCACATTCATTCAAGAAACCAGCTGGATTTCTGCTAATTACTTGAATTACATTTACCCAGAAATGTTCTATTTTTACTCGATAGACCAAATAGATTGGTTGTTATAGCATTACCGTGGCATTGTCAACACTACAGGGATTCTCTGTTAAGGTAGAGAGTCCATTGGTGGAACAGGGCTCATAGTGCCTTGTGTAATACACAGTACCAACGTGTGAGCCCATGAACATGATATAGTTGCTATAGGCATTATACAATGGGAAAGAATGTAACCAGTGATATGGGACTACAACTTACATCTGTATTTGATCCAATTGAGTTGGTATCAACCAAATAAACCCGATTACTAAGAAGACTAGGAACATCTAAAATCAGGTCCACCTGGTTGCCACATCGCACAAATGGATTCTATCAAGGTATCCACTGTTTCGCCTGTAAGCACTTGTAGCCAACAGAAATCTTTAAAAGTAATATCACTAATAAAGAATTCTAGATCCAAACTTGTATTAACTGCTCAACCTTGGGTATTGTGTATTTCATCTGAAAAATGAAAAACTAAAAACACCCAAAAAACACGTGTAAGGTGATGGTAAAAGAATAGGAACCAAAAATTACTTCTCTAATGTATCACTGCCGCAGCCTAACCAGAACGCTCCTCTCGGCGTTCAAACACGTAACCAGCAAAATTCGGGGCGCATGTGTACATAGAAAAAAGAAATAATCTTATAGTGTAATATTGTCAAGAACAAGAAGCTATGTAAAAGGTGTGAAATGCACTCACAAACAGTGCCAGCACAACAGGCTCGTCTGAGGTATGAAGACTGTTCTTTATTCTTTAAAATCTCTAAGAGCATAAAATAAAGAAAACAACCATATGGTGCAGTATCTTCCTTAATAGTATATGCGCAAGTTAAAAAAAGCACTTACAGGATGGTTGAATTCAAGTCGCTATTCAAACTAAATGTCCATTGTAGTGGATCAGGAACATGCAGATTAAAAAACTTCTCAACGCGTTTCGCCGCTCACTGGGCTTCCTCAGGAGAAATAAATATCAATTGATGTCATCCGCTATGATAATCCGCAAATTAATAAAAAAAAATTACATTTGTAAAAAAAAAAAAGCTGCATCCATCATATTTTTCACATGCTATTGATGATGTTTCTCTTCATTGTGGAATTTGAGGGTAGTATTTTAACTACTTTAAGGAAATATACCCTTCCCACTATCTCTGTTTAGTTTGTATACACATTTTTTTCATGGATTTTTGTAACCAAATTCAGCTTTGGGGTTACACTCATAAGTCTCACATATATGGATATTTTATGCCTATTTTATAGTTCCATTACATTTTCATTAATGTTTTTTAGAATTTTTAGTATATATAATAAACCTCAAAGAACATGCAGGGAAAGCACATACTACTCCTACAGCCTCTGTCCTCCATGCCTTTATTTTGCCCTGAATGCTGCAGGGTAGCCCCATAGTATTATTAAGACCTGCTTTATCTTGACCTTTTTCCTTTTGACTTTACATGTTTCTCTTCTGTTACAGAAATGTTTTCCATAAAAAATAGAGATGTGTCTGTTTTATGTGGCATTATGTTTCTATGTATGTGAAGAGTAAATACATCTTGCTTGAAACAAAGACAGCTGATTTGATGCTTCCAGATATTTTTTTGTAAATCAAAGTTTATTTATGTTTCTAGAAATAAAGAAAGGGAACAAAATAAAAAAGGAATACAAAGGTAACAGTTAAGAAGGGAATGCAAACAGCATACAGTGAACGTCAGCAGGTATATTATGCATACAATCAGAGGGCTGCACCCAGGAGCTATCCAGGGTGCTCCATCCAACTGCGAACAGGCCAATGTGACATACCAAAATGTAACAGAAAAAAAAAACCGCCAGTATCAATAATGCGTGTCCAGTCCTAAGATTTCAAACCTAAGGTTCCCAGGTACCACAGTGTACCTACCCAGAGCAGGTCTGTATGACATATATTTTCTCAAAACCTGGTGGTGATTTGGGCAATAAAAAAGGGGGTGGTTGAGAAAAGAGTAAAATAATAAAAGAGCAGAGAATGGACACTAATATCCCCACCTTAGGAAGGGCGCAACCCCAAGAGGGCCTCGAAATCTCAGAAAGAGACAAATTGAGTCCAGGCAAACCAGGTTGCTTCATAACTCTCATATTTTTCCACTGCTTGTTTTACTAGTTCCTCCTGCAATCTAATATCTAGCCCACTAGCTTTTCAGTGTATTGTAAAGAGGACCTGTAGGTCGATACAGCAGGAGGTGGAGGAGCATTTCACCCAGAGTCAAGGGAGCTGGATCATTGACCACCTGAGTAATCCCAGAATGGACACACAAATTTGCAATCCCACCACAGATGGAGGAAAGCGCCATCCGATTTTCAGCAGAGTCAGCATCATCTAGGCTTCAGGGAACATTTTGTGAACCTTGAGAGATGTGCTCCACCAGGCGGTTAATATTTTATAAGCATTCTCCTTGATCATGATCGCCAATGAGCAGGAATGCCCTGGTGTGCAAATTTTAGACCACGCCACCTGTGTGATAGATTCCTGTAAGATTTCTTCCCACTTTCCTATAAATCACAGAGGAGTAAGGGTTCCTTCTATAAAAAAGGACCTTGTCGAGAACAGAAATGCCACCCTGTGAACAAAGCCTCTAAAAGGGAGTCAGCTCCCTGGTTAGTCTGTGTCTATAGAGTATAGTCCTAATCTGGGGCACTTGAGTGAAGCAGAACCACTCTAAGCCTGTGGGGTGGATGCCAGGGACCAGCTTATGTAAAGGAAATACTCCATCTGGAAAGTGATTTGAGAGATCCTGACTGAGGAGGCACCTACAGGAAATCTAGGAAACCCCTCTCCATACTATGAGGATTGCAAGAGAGGGTAAGCATAAGTGAGGGATATGAGATCCCTCAACCTTCACTGCCAAACACAAAGTGTTGCTCGAAGTAATTGGTACAGTGGGACCACCCTCCTGACCATCTGAGGTCTAAGCCATAGACAGCTTCACAAGGAGATGGACACTAAATCCCAGTTTACCCAGCAGACTGACCAGAAATTTGTTGATATTCTAAAGATCCACTATGAGTTTCATGTTTTAAAATGTATGCTAGGGACTGACCAGGCTGTTGATCCAATATTACACCTATAATACTGTTGTTATTACACATTGTTACTCTTCTAATTAAAATACTTTTCTTCTCTTTCTTGACTAGCATATATTTGCTTGAATGTTGTTAAGAAACACATTAAACTCTGGATTTTGGAACAACATTCTTCTAGAAACATTCTGGAATTAAGGCTGAGTTTTGTAAAAAAAAAAAATATGTGTTTTTGGTTCAAATTTTGAAATGTAATTGAATGAAATGACCAATATTACAAATTGATCTGCATCAACAATTGTCCAAAAAGGCTTACAGATATACAAGCTGCACTCTTTCTACCTGTTGTTGCGTAAGAGTTACCCATTAACAAAAATCAGATAGAAAGATTTCATAATCTATAAATGGTTTACATCCTAAACTAGAAATGCAAATAGTTGTTAGTTAAGGCTTGAACTATTATTATACTTTGCACAAAATATGTGGGGATTGGTCAAAGTAAAATGGATTGAAACGAGAGGGTGACCTTTTCTTTGCTGTAGACCACACAATCTTGAGACATGAGGCTCTCGGTGCAGTGGTTTTAAGTGAAGAAAGAAATGTGGGAGACAAAGACATTAGATTTAAGGAAAACCAAGATTTTTGTGCATATACACAATATGTGGCTATACACATTATAGGGGGGCAGGCAGTTTCTGGAGGATGAATTACAGCCAACCAAGCCAAAAAGCATCCTGTGTAGTTTAAATAGCCAACAGCATGTAGCAATAACAGAGTTTATCACAGAGACATGAATAAACTACAGATAACCAACACTGTCTACCTTTTCTAACTGTAAGAGAATGGATTGCTTTTAACTGTGGAAATTATAAAACCAAACATGGCACTTAACTGTTAAACTTCATTATGAAAGAAGAAACACTACTTTGTTAAGTTTCTTTTGATTTTAATAACAGCATCACTTCCATGTCAGGAAGAGATATGTTAACACGAGTTCAATGGTTAGCACCATATGATGTATCCAATGTCTTCTAAAGTGTATCCTTAGTAATTATTATTTATTAAGGGAGACATTAATCATTGGTATAATATGGTGTGCTGTTGTGTGGTTAGGTCAGCAATTTCGCTCATCATTTTTCAGACTTTATAACTTTACAATATGCAAAGGCACATATTAAAATATCTTGTAACATGTGACCTGTAGGGATCTTTTTTGTTGTTAATGTTAGTTGTCTGCAGTGGCACACAAAATGTAGATAAAAAAATCATCATTTCTTAGGACATGCTTTTTATTTTTGTTATTAGACACAAGGCTATAGTCCGTTTCCTGTAAACTGACTAATGACTGACATGACCCCCCCCCCCCGGCGATTCTCCACTAAACTGCATGGCTGACATGAACCCCCTGAGGATGTTCTGCTGAGTTGGATTCAGATGAATAATGGCCCACGTTTGCATGGTGAAGGTTATGATGGAAATGTGGTTGCACCACTACAGGTTGCTGGGGTGCTGGAGGAACCTTTTGATCAACTGCTTCCTGAGGCTAAAAATACAATGTACATGTAAATGCATATTTATATACCAGTATCAGAAGTCAAACACAAAATGTGGGGCCCCTATTGCTCCTTTGACAATTATACCTGACCCAACAAGTCCAACCTACACTTTATGTCTTGTCTACAGCACTGACAGACATCCACTCACACCAGAACATAACTCATAAGGGCTAACAGACGTTTACAGTACTCATAAGAACAATAAAACACTCAGAGACAAGCCCCAACATAAGAACACAACTTACAGACACACATGAACACAACTTAAAGCGCTCACAGAGACACACAACTTAGAACACACTTGTTTTGCACTTGAGTATTAAAGTATTAAAGTGGATGAATACACATACACTCCAGCCTTAAAAAGGTTAGGCACAAACACATACATGGAAGTTCTGTAATGCAGCATAAGTGAAGGAGTTACACACACACAGATCTCACTGATGTCTGCCATTAAAGAAATTGTACCTGTGGATCATAGATCGTGCACTGCACCAAGTCCTCATTCTCTACCCCCTGGGTTTGGCTATATGAACCAACACAGGCACCATAATGCTGTAAAACAGAAGTCACATAAATATGAAATTTGGTTACATATACTTAACCTATTAAACTGAGGGGTAATAGGATATTTTGGTGTAGTTGTATGAAGATATATCTAGTACATAATAGAAAGAGAATCTAAAAATGTGATTATATGTGAATATGCAGTTCCATTTTGAGCACTAGCTCGTTATTCAATTTAGGGGAATTCAGAACTTTAGCTTTGGGAGACATTTAGGTAAATTTGTCTTATTTACTCTAGGGAAGAGGCCTCATCACAAAAAAACTTGAGGCCTTAGCAAGTTATTATTATTATTTATTGTTTTATCTAGTGCCATCAAATTTCGTAGCGCTGTACAATGGGTGGATAGGACAAGATCTCACATATAGAGCAGCTAAAGAGTCCTTGACCCCAGACAAATTATGCCGTAAGAGGACATGTCATAAAATGAGTAGCTTATATGAATTGGCAGTTGAATCTGAAGTCAAGCTGGTCATAAAGTATGTCAGCTCATTTGAATTGAGTCTTAGCCAAAGTGCTTCCTCTCAAAAAGCTAGACCCCTTTGACAGTTTCTCTGTTAACTTGATTGGACTTTTTCATGAAAACTTGCTGCGATTAAGGTTCAGCCAAATCAGTTTGGTTTCAAAATATATACTCATGCACCGATCAGCCATAACATTATGACCACCTGCCTGATATTGTGCTTGAACTTGTGTTTCTCAAACCATTCCTGAACCATTTTTTGCTTTGTGGAAGGGCACATTACCCTACTGAAATAGGCAAATACCATCAGGGAATACAGTGTCCGTGAAAGGGTGTCTATGATCTACAACAATGCTTAGGTAGGTGGTACTTGTTAATGTAGCATCCACGTGAATGGCAGGACACAAGGTTTCCCAGCAGAACATTGCCCAAAGCATCACACTGCCTCCGCCGGCTTGCCTTCTTCCCATAGGGGATCTTGGTGCCATGTGTTTTTCAGGCAAGTGACGCACACACACGTGATTTATTAGAAAACGTGATTTATTAGACCAGGCCACCTTGTTCCATTGCTCCGTGGTGCAGGTCTTATGCTTACGTGCCCATTCTAGGTCCTTTCGGCAGTGGACAGGAGTCAGCATGAGCATCCGACTAGTCTGTGACTACACAGCCCTATACGCAACAAACTGTCATGCACTGTGTGTTCTCGCACAGTTCTATCAGAATCAACTTTTTCAGCAATTTGAGCTACATTACATTTATTTATAAAGCGCTTGCTGATTCTGCAGCGCTGTTATTCATTAGAACAATTTATAAACACATACAATAACACATGCAATAACAAACTGGTGCAAAGGAGAAGAGGGCCCTGCTCTTGGGAGCTTACAATCTTACGAGCTACATCAGCTTTTGTTTTTGACCACACGGTAAGCCTTCGCTCCCCACCTACATCAATGAGCCTTGGCTGCCCATGACTCTGTCACTAGTTTTTACTTACTTGGACTGCTTTTGAAAGGTACTGACCATTGCAGACCGGGAACACCCCACAAGAGCTGCAGTTTTGGAGATGCTCTGACCCATCACAACGTCTAGCCATCACAATTTGGCCCTTGATTAAAAATGTATTAGATCCTTACGCTTGCCAATTCTTCCTGCTTCTAACATCTATCAACTTTGAGGATGAAATGCTCACTTGCTTCCTAATATATCCCACCCACTGATACCATTATTCACTTCGCATGTCAGTGGTCATAATGTTATGGCTGATCGGTGTATGTTATTTAGTGTGTGTATGTGTGGGCAATAGGATGCTATCCTCCAATGTATGTGGAATGAACCATTATGTACCAGTTTACTTACAGAACCAGCTCCAGTCAGGACCACACATACACTCTCACTAGAACTGGCATCTTCCTTGGAGCAGTTACTAACTGCAACAATAAATTCAACGCTGATCTTGTTGACTGGGGCAGCCTGCATTGAAAAAAAAGATTATCAGGATTTACAATGTTTTCAGATAATGGAGGTTGGACAGAAGAATAACACTGTGGAAGTATCGTCTTGTGAATGCAACATCTCGAATAGTTCTGGAGCAGGAGATGAAAGTGATTTACTTGCTTTTCTCTCATTCTTCTTTATTTATGTAACATAGATACAGACTAAAGTCATTTTAATTAATTTCCTTATTCCCAGAATTTTTGTGGAGGTCAGTGATAATTTACCTGAACCTGTGCGCGACCAATCTCATGAAGGTGATAGAATCCAGTGATATTCCCAGAATTGTATTTTCCTAGTAACACTTCTACAGCATGAATAACCTGTGTGTCATTCATGGGAGCCAGCAAAGAGCAGATGGGGCAGATTTCAAATATATTTTCAGCTGAATCTAAAATAATAAGAGAAAAAACTCAAGATGTCAGCAGAACAAACAACTCGAGGACCTTGTATAGAAAAATCTGCAGTAGTGGCTGCTGGTTGTGTAGCTTCGACTTGGCCCTAAATTACTAAACTCCCTGTTCTCTTTACTTCTACTTTTTCTTCATCTGCTCTAATCTGGAATGTAGAAGAAGCTTTGGAACTGCATTTAAAGCAATAACATACTGTATATTTTCATAAGGCTGGTATGTACCTACAGTGCCAGTTTGGGAAGAGGGGTCATAGGAGGAAAGTTGAGTGAATATGTTTATGATTTTAAACATATACCTTGCCTTTTGACAGCCTATAAACTGCCCCTCCCCTTGTCATCTGGACTAAACTTCCCTGACCTAAAAAACACTGGGAATTAGACAGAAGCTCAAGGCTACGATATATATATATTATATATATATATATATATATACACACACAAAGCTGTGAAGAGTATTACCAGATTTCTTTTTTTTGCTTATGTGTCACATTTTAATATAAGACAACATGAGTAAACAAAATGCAGCTTTTTAATGATCATGCCATGTATTAAAGGTAAAGAGTTAATCAAAACCTACACTACTCATGTGAAAAAGTAATTGCCCACCTAAAGCTAATAGCTGGTTGTGCCACCCTTGGCAGCAATGCAATCAAACGTTTTCGATAACTGGCAATAAGCCTTTTACATCTCACTGGAGGAACTTTGTCTAGCTCTTTTTGGTGGAATTGTTTTTAATGTTACCAAGCATGAACTACTTTTTTAAGGTAATTCCACAGAATATCGAATGGAGTCAAGTCAGGACTTTGACTAATTCTTTTTGGTCAGCAGTGGTTTTCACCTTGCAACTCTCCCTTTTTTTTATATTTAAGAGAAGGGGGAAGATAAAAGAAAGAAGATGAAAAAGACGACATAGAAGCGGAAGTGGTCGGCAGAAGCAGAAGTGGTTGGTTGGCAAAAAAGGTAGGGAAACATTTAGAGAGTGTGAGAGAGAAAGTGAATGAGAATGAGAGTCGGTGAGTGAATTTTGGTTACTCTGGTTATCTTTGTCTCATATCAAAATTAGGTTGATGATTTGAAACATTTAAGTGTGTCAAACATCCAAAAATAGAAGTAATACTTTTTCTCAGCACTGTGCATTGGATATTTATAGATATGTCTACTGTAGGGTAATTTTTGTCACCTCAAAAGTAAAAAAGGATCAGTTCTACCAGCTGTTTACATAGCATATACTAAATTAATTTTTTTTCACCAAAGAAACATATCATGCCAGAATACTCAACTTTCTATTTTTTAGTGTGATATTTCCATGAATATTGTATGTATGTATATATGTGAAACATACCTGGTTCAGATTTGCACCTTACTCCAATCACAGTAAAGTTGCCATTTTCCTTCTTTAGTTTAACATCACAATCACCTTTTACTCTCTGAAATGGCAAAGATTGGTCTTAATCATTTTATGATAAAATTTAACTATGCTGCAATATTAATTGTAAACTATGTTCTTTATTTCTTGGAAATGTATATGCTAGCAGTTCTAGGACTGAATAAAAGTGCCTTCATACACCATACTATACATTCCTAATGAAATCCCAAATTTCCAAACATGCATGGAGAAAATATCTGGGTCATACACTCTAAGAGTGAAGAATTCACTATGATATGAACACATGGCTGGTTCCGGCTAGCACATATTTTACTAGGTTATACTGGAGATCCCTTTTTGCTGAGAATAGCCCTTATATTCACAGACTTGCTCGAGATCATTATTTTAGAGAAAATCCCAACACACTGTGCACAATATCTTGTAGACATTGTAGACAATATCTTTGTTATGCTTTTCTTAGTCAGCAGTCTAAAGGTATGACCTTCTCGGTTATGTGTTTAGATTCAATGTTTCGTTTGTTTATTAGTAATTCGGTAGGCAGGGTTTAGTGTTAGGATCCACCGATATATTGGAGTACTTTGGCATAGTGGTGACTGAAGCATGCTATGGCCATAAGATGTGACGGAATCTCCAATATATCGGTGGGTCCTAACACTAAACCCTCCCTACCAAATTACTAATAAACAAACTAAACATTGAATCTAAACACATAACCAAGGACATACCTTTAGACTGCTGACTAAGAAAAACATAACAAAGGGGTGGGGCACAACTTATAAAGGATACAGAAGCTGAAGCAAAGAGCAGAACTGAAACAAAGTATCAGAAGGAAATGTCAGAGTTCAGGGAAATCCAGGACTGGATTACAGCAAGACAGGGGAAACCAGAGAGACGCAGCTCCGCAGCCTGGATGGGGCATGACAGAACCGAGCAGAATTTACTGCAAACATACATGATGTACAACTGGCCTCACAGCACAGCTCTCTGCAGGTGTAGGGCTAACAGAAGGGCATGTTGTTTCCAGCAGATCAATCTCTAAAAAGAAGATTTCTTGACCCGGGCCCTATAAAAGAAAAAAAAGAAAGAGAGACATTGAATAAGACATTATAGACTCATCACCCGCATCAGTACCCTCCCACACAGACATAAATACATTGTGTTTCTCTCACACACGCACACACACACATGTATATCATGGCAAAAAGTATAGCAATCCACTAGTAAAGTACCTAGAAAGCTTACAAGAAAAAATGGTGTTACTATTACAGGATGATGTTCACATTTTGTAAACAGGTGTGTTCTAATCTTGCAGTATATTCAGGATTTTATAATTTGATACGTGGCACCAAATGAATCCTACCTGGGGATACACGTTTATTTTTTCTATCCGGTCTAAAGCATACTTGTATCCATGGACATGATTCCGATTAATGTTTTCCAGAGCTACCGATGCCGCCTCATGAGCTTCTGGATCATCAAGGTTGACAATTCTACCAACAGGTTGCGGAGACACCACAAAGGCAGAGCAAATGAGTAACTGGGCCAAAAAAGAAGATACCCACAGAAGCATTGTGTGTGGCGTAGTTTGAGACTCCCTGATGAATGTCTAGGAATGGAGATTGTCACAGTATGGCACAGTCCTTATATATACACATTTATAAACTCCTAAAAATAAATTGTGAATCATGCCATGCAAAATATTTATTCTGGCTAATTCATTCTGTAAACAATGGGGAGATAAATAAACACTTAGGAAATCAGTCTGCCTAGTTAATATTTTGCTAATACATTGTATTTGTAACACTGAATTTCTCTAAGGATGGTACAGAAATCTAAAGACTCAAGATCTCATGCGAATTAGTAAATACTAATTCAATTTAACTTTGTATGAGTTATTCATTTTTGCAACATGCTTTGTAAAGAGGTTTGTAGGGAAATGACTGTTTGAAAAGTGGTAAAATAACATTTGGTGATGTAGCCTAGGTTGTCTGCTTCTTAGAAATATACATTTTCATGGGGTAGTTATGGACAGTGAGTGCGATAATAAGCATAAATTCCAATATAATGAATTTGAAAAAAATACTCTTTACATAACATGAAGCAGACCTTCTAATATTTGGCAGCAAAGGCTAGGATTGATAAAAAGAGGAGAAACTGACAAAAAGCCTCCTGGAACTTGGAACACTGCAGTAATGAGATTAGTGTACAACCTCATAGTAGATGTACAGAAAATAGCTTCAATATTTTAGGCAAAACTTTGTTTTAACCAAGGGCTGTATAGCGTCACTGGATTTGGTCCATTGTCCAGCCGGACAATATTTAATTGGACGGATCTTCTGGTGGCCTTCCATGATAAAAGATTAAACGATATGTCAATGACAGTCAAGTGTGTGTCCACAACAAGGTACCTCAGCAACAACCCTTAGGCTAGTTACACCCACTGCCTGTACCCAAGCGACCTTGGTCACAACTCGTTATGGACTTTATTGTTGACTTTACCAGAATATAATAAAAAGACAAGTAGTGCAAAACAAATATGAGAAGCTCGACCAAGAATGGACAGCTGCATCATAGCCTGTTGTATTGGGATCATCTCAGGTTTTAGTTCTTGTGCTATTGCAGAGGAAAAATATCCATCATCATATCATCATCCTGCCCAAAGAGCAGTCCAGAACCGAAATGTGAGGCAAATATTCCCTGCACAAGGAAACCAGATGTACATTTGTGGCAAGAATAGTGGGCTTATGAGGACTCCCAATTTATGAACAATATTAACAATATAAACATTGCCACCAATACATACCAACTGCCACCAATGTAACCAAATAGCCAATGTAAGGGTTTACCAAGACATCCCTACACCACCCAGGTTCTGAGCCACAGGCCAGCTTGAAATCTAACAGACTGACTTGAACCAAGTCAAATTAGTTATACCAAACCAAAACCCACTGTACCAACGGACTTTTACCAAACTATCCCTGCCGCTGTGACAAAACGGGGAAAAACACCACCGAAAAAACTACCAAAAATAAAGGGAGGGTGGGACAACCCAGGTCTGGAAAAACACCTTCCACAAAATTTAGGAGTGACAATGTAGGTGTTTTAAAATCTGAAGATGGTAAGTGTGAGACTGTGAACCCCAGGGAGATGATTAGCATGGCATCTAAGTACAGCTGCTATGCAGATTATACATATGGGTCCCTAGGGTGGAGAAATTGGATAGCAGGGTGGGCCAGTGCTCCATTTCCCCATTTTGTGGAAATTCCATGCCGGGTTTTCCAGGAGGCAAGAAGTCTGCAGGATCCGGTCCGGGATTCCTATGGGGCCGGCAACAGGCACAGGTGCTGGGCATTAAAAATCCCTGGAGCCTGATAATCTGAGAGACTGTTGGGGGAAGAGGAAGTTCCCTGTGCTCCCAGGGCAAGGAGAGGCCCTGAAGGAGACAATCCCTGAGCCAAGTGAGGCAATACCTGCCTGGACATTTTGTGTGCTGTCTGGGGGAGGTTTTCCAGAGCCTGGCGTAGCTGGGTCTGGCTGGGAGGTTGAGGTAGTGGGTGATTAGGCTGGTCAGTCTGGACCAGCATAGTTTAGTTAGAGAGGGCTCCAATTGGGAGCTAGGTTTTGTTTTTATGATTTGGTTTTGGGGTTTGAGCGATTAAAAATAAAGCACTGTTTTGCTACAAACTGGTAGTCCCGACTCTGATTGCCCTAGAGGACTGTGCTTAAGACCCCTAACTGTGATGTTTATGGCCCTCGTGCTATAGGGTTTGTCACATAAGTTAATTAGTGACGATCAGGAAAAGGCCTTTTTTTCATCTGTATATAACAAAGAAGAGCTACTACCTGTTCATTGGCAATTCAACACTACAAAAACCTTAAATCAGTTGTGGGAATGGCTGACTCAAGATAAAGTTTTTAACCCGTTCAATCCCAGGGGTTTTTGGTACCTCAAGTCCCGCAGCAATTTTGCCATATTTGCGCTATGTCGGTTCAGCAATTATTCTCCTTTCCTGTGAATAGTGTACCCATGTAAACTATATATTGTATTTTCAAGGAGAGATAGAGCTTTCGTTTGATACCATAGTTGGATGATTAGCTGAAAATTTAGAATGGGAAATTTAGTAAAAACTAGCGAAAATTTGAAAAAAAACCCTAATTTTTTTTTTTAATTTTCCCTCTGAATCCTCACAAAATTAGGTAAAGTGATGGAAAATCCCCTCCAAGTTTATCAATTCAGGTGTCCTGATTTCAGAAATACATAATTTATATTGATTTTCCATACGTTCCCAGCACCAGGGAGCATACTATAAGGTGTACATTTTTTGTAGAATTTTTATGCTTATGGCTTAACGGGTTTGGGGTTGTGAACGGGGCAGGAGGGTTATACTGGGTAGATGTTATGCTAGGGCAATGGAATGTAATGTTTTTAAATTTTTTTATTATCTGTTTTATAGACTTGTGCATTCGTCTTCGGGCGAACATGAAAACGAACACAAAGAGTGCGTTTTCGTGTTCGTTCCGAAGACACGCCGAAGAGAAGACGGCGGCGGTAAAACGTAGGCGAAGACGAAGACACATACCACGAAGATCTTCGTGATCGTCTTCGTCTACCATTCTCCACCCCCCTTCTAACTTACCTTGTCTTCGCGGCATCGTGGCAGTTCCCGGAAGTGGAAATCCGCAGGTTCGCCGTCACGGGTTACAGGGCAGTGCGAATGAGCCTATTGGTCGCCTACAGGGACCTCCTCTGGCATCAACCAATTGGTTGATGCCAGAGGAAGACCCTGCAGGTGACCAATAGGCTCACTCGCACGGTCTTTGTAAGTTAACCCCTGACAGCGAACCTATGGATTTCCAGTGGCATCTGCAGGGTAAGTTGCAACATTGGGGTTTTAAAACCCCAATGCTGCAACTTACCCGGCACATCCCACTGGTCTCCCTCCCTGTTCAATTAGTTAAATGTCCATACGAGCGACTTTATTGGTCGCTCGTACGGACATTTAACCCGGCTCAGACTAGTATTGCGTAGATGTCCCCCGCCGGCCCCGCAAGACACCCGGGAGTCTGCTCTGGTAAGTCTTGGGGGCAGAGGTAAAACGCATCGTGCGGACAGTCTCCGCAGCCGGTGACCGTCCGCACGATGCGCTTAGACAACCTCCCGTGCCGGCACCCCCCCCGTGGAAAGTGCTGGCAGGGGAGGCTGTCTTAACGTATCGGAGAGTAGGATGCAGGTCCCCTGCACCGCTGCGGGGGATCTGTATCCTAAACCCGCTGCCAGTCCCTGGCGTCGGGCGCTAGACCCCGAATATAGGGAAAAAGTGCGGCCTATATTCGAGCCAATACGGTATATATTTAAAAAAATAATAATTATTTTTTTGGGGGGGGATTTTTATATATTTTTTAAAAAAATGGTTAGAGGTCCTCTTAGGGACATCTTGAACATGTTACTAATACCAGTGATGTCACAATGACATCACTTAGCTCACTTTATTATTTTTTTATTATTATTTTAATGATTTTTTTATTATTATTTTTTAAATGAATAACCATTTTTTTTTCTTCTCTTTTTCGTTTTGCAGCATGGGAGGAGGGTGAGAGACATGGTTCTCACTCTCATCCCCGCGATCCCCATGCACCGATCACACTGTGAGGACCTGCATAGAGATCGCAACGTCTGTGCCTAATCGGAGGACAGGATATCCCCTGCGCGATCGGGGGGTTTGAAATGTAACAGCTTTCCGGCTTACATGCCTAAACCAATCAATTCAAACTACTCCTTTAAGCCCACCCACTAGCTCTGTCAAGGCCCACTCCACTAAGCTGCGCTGCACCATGGGCTTCAGGAAAGCTACAAGAGGGAAAAGAGAAAGTTGAATAATAAAAAAATTAAAAAGGGGGAGGCCAGGGGGGGGTGATCAGAGGGGAAGGAATGTAGATTTAAAAAAGTAAAAATCAACATTTGGCCAAAAAGAAACAATGTCCACAAAATACATGGTTGGTGCATATACAGAAAAAAATGCATAACAAAACTTTACTTCATCAATGAGCAAAAAGGCCAAAGTAGCTTGTAATGGCTCCAAAGTGGCTTGTATCGGCAGAGGCTACATGTGGTAACACATGGGCGAATCCTAATGAAATTTCAGCACTTTTGCAATTCGTTTGACAGTTTCGTCAGGGATCACCCTCAATATTGGAGATTCGTATGAACGCACAAAACAGGCAATTTTTGTTAACAAAAAAAAAACAGTTTTCTTGCAATATCAAGACAAGTACCATGTCCCTATATATGTGTTGAGTGGATTTTCAATTGTTTTATCCATTGTGATAAATTGCTACATCACAGGCAGTGGCGGAACTACCGGGGTCGCAAATGCGACCGGGCACTGGAGTTTTGCCAGTCAGGGGGCCCAAGGGGTGCCGTGCGGTCGTTTTCAGCAACCGCTCGGCGCCCTTCTGTCTCCTCTGCCGCCTGCCTCAGTGCTGCCCCGACTGCAGTGGTGGGAGCGTGAGGCATCTGTCTCGGGTGCGGCGCACCGCGGCAGAGCAGCGAGACAGAGGCCTCGCACCCCCACCACAGGACTGCTTGGTAAGTGACCTACAAAGGGGGGTAGGGAGAGGGTAGATAGTGAGAGGGGAGGAGAGCGTAGATAGTGCGAAGGGGGGGTAGGAAGAGGATAGATAGTGAGAATGGGGGGTAGGGAGAGGGTAGATAGTGAGAATGGGGGGTAGGGAGAGGGTAGATAGTGAGAAAGGAGGGAGAGGGGGTAGATAGTGTGAGAAGGGGGTAGATGATGTGAGAAGGGGGTAGATTGGGTTGGGCTGGGGGGGTAGATTGGGTTGGGCTGGGGGGGCCTTAACAGATTCTCGCACCAGGGCCCTGAGGCTTCTACTTACACCCCTGATCACTGGTTTTGATCTCCTGTTTTTCCACCATGGTGAAAGAGTTTATAACTTATGTTAAAAATAATAATGTATTGCACGAGACCTTTAATACAACCAATAAAACTGTTAGTTGCAACTTGTAATTGCAAACATTACAATGAAACATATGACCTTCAACAAAAAGGCATTGCCACTGCAATAACTGGTACATTCTGAGAATTTTATAAATTATTAAACACATTTCTGCTCAGCCCATCATCAGGGTTATCTCAGTGTATGTAAACTGTTGGATATTTTGATGTATATATTGAATGTTACCATTAAATGTGGGATATTATATAATTTTGGCAAATATTTTAATACAAAACAAAATATGAAACAATTGTATAATTGACTACCCAAAGAGTATCAAAGCACACTGTAATTCTTCATAAGGTGAGTTAATAAAGAAGGAAAGAAGGGACACTACAGCCATCATATTTACGCGATGCATACAAGTGGTGTGTGTTCACTTTAATTTTTTTGCACATGGATGGGGGGATTCTGCAGATTCTCAGACTCCTTCCTTACTCTGGGGAATTGATTCTTCTTTTTTCTGATATTGGGAGGTTCAGTCATGTAGCTGGATGTGTCTGTCTGCCAGTGCCTGCTCTGCATCTCATTGTTCTTCCTTACTCTGGGATTCTCTTGTTTTTTTTTTCTCTAATATGGGGATAGGAATTCTGATATTGGGGGGGATTTTGTCCTGTGCAACCTGAATGGCAGTGCCTGCCCTGTGCCCTGCCTCTGCGGCTCTATGTCCTTCCTTACTCTTTTTTCTAATATTGAAGGGGTTCAGTCTTTCCTTACTCTGGGGGAACAATTATTTAAATAGTTTTCTCATTTTCGTGGAAAAATTCAGTGGCCTGTACCCTCGAGCTGGATGTGTCTTCCCAGTGCCCTGGAAGCTGGAAAGTAGTAGTATCTTCCAAGTGGCCTACTACTACCGCTGTTGCTTCTTTATCACCTTTCTTACACTGAGGAATAAATTCATCAAAATGGTCTACCTTTCGGGGGAATTATGTCCCATAGCATGTGCTTGATATGTCTATCTATTGGTGCATTGCTACTGTTGCTGGTTGTGGTTGTCCTGCAATGCAATATCGAGTCTGGATCTCTTCCTAAACCTTGAGATGCTGCTGTAAATCCAGAAGGTGCCAATGACCCCCTTTTTGAAATGCACTCCCGGATTTTAATTCCAAATTATAAAAGGCCTACCAAATGTTTCCGTACTGAATGGTCAGAAACACAAACTTATTTGTCCGAAAATGAACAGGACAGAAACGAAATGAAAATTTCTTCCTAATCAATTTTGCTTGCCATCTATAAGTCTAGCATGCAGAAGTAATTGGTGATATAGAAGCTGGTTTGAATAGGTAAATTCTAGACCAACATCACATAGCAGGTACATTTAATCTGGGGTGGTGGGATAAATAAGACTGAAATATTGCTTGTATCACCCACACTGATTCTACTTCCAAAACGCTACCTGTCTAAAAGAGATTAAAATGGCTAAACTAGAAAATGAGAAAATGTTGGTACGTTATTATCTGAAACTGGAAATTTGGTTAGTGAGGACAGAGAGAAAGCCGACATCTTAAATGCTTTTTTTTTCCTTCTGTTTATACCAAGGAAGAGCCAATGACGGAGCCCCTGATGGCTAATTTTAAGGAACCGTTGCAGCAAACATGGGATTGGCTGACACAAGAAAAAGTGCTCAAGCAATTAAATACTGTCTATTCAACAACTCAACAATGATCTTTACACTTAAAAATTAATGATACGTAACTGAAAATGTCTTTGATTTCAATTGGAGATTCTGGGGTTTGCATTGGACTAATTACATAGGTCTTTTTTCCACCTTATGGACTATGTAACTAAGTCCATCAAGTTCAACCCTTCTACCTAACCTTCCTATTCTTGATCCAAAAGAAGGCAAAAAACCCATAATTAAGCTACTTCGAATTCTGCCATCAGGGGAAAGAAAATCCTTCTTGACTCCAAGAGGCAATCAGATTTCTCCTTGGATCAAGAAGCTCTAAAATATTAATATTATTCTATTTATATCCCTGTTTGTCATGCCTTTCTTATCCCCCTGTCCTTGCAAATGCCTGGAAAGATTCGGCATTGTCCTTCTTATGTATTTGTCTCATATCCTGCTCCCAGCTCTTAGGCTTGCAGGAGCATGCATATGCATATTCACTGCCAGCAAGCTTCAGCTCATACAAGCTCATTCCAGGGGGTCAAACGGGTACCGGCGCATGCACAGAAAGCTCTCCCAGTGATTTTAGAGGGAGTCCTTTTATAGTTACATGCATTGCTTTATTGCATTATAGAGTTTATCTTAGGACACAGCTTCTCTGAATAATATGTGCAGACAGTGGTGTTACAAAATCCTAAAGGAGATTTAAGGGCTAATCACTTGATAAGGGCCGACTGTCTATTCACGTATGGCCTTGTTCAAAATTCCCTTACACTCAATGTAAATAGATAGGAAAGTATGTTATCACTAAATGAACCCGAGCCAACTGTAACAGCAACAAAGGAAACATAGGTTAGCACGGTCAGTGCCAGGAGTAGGTAAAACGTTACAATCCCAAATGCATGAAGTAGTTTAAAAGGATTAATGATTTAACTATACATTATAGAGAGCCAGACAAAATCTTCTTGCAGCAGATGATCACCGGGTGGGACATTCAAAATGTATAGTTACCATCTCTGGTTTTAGTCTCCTTTCAATTCCCATTTTAGTGAACCTCATTAGTTGACCTTGAGTGAATTAAGGCAAATTAGGCATATTCTGCCAAATGTGGTTCTGCCCATTGACTGGACTTGCTCTTGAGCTAAATGTTGCCAACCATCCTTTGCCAATGGCTGTGCATGGATGTACGGTATTGCACGTTCGTTATAATAGCGGCCTGCTTGTAGAGAGAATGAGTGGTATTTCTGAGGGACATGTCCCTTTACTTGCATACTGATGGCATTTCTGCATCATTACGTGATAACACTTTCAGTTTAGCTATTGGTGCATTGACAGTCTTACGTTTAACATCAGCTTTATGGTATTATTGACTGTCAGGGGCCGCAACTCCGGGTCCGCCGAAGCGACTCACCTGAGTACCCGATGCCCGCGGGTACTGCATCCCGCGGCGCGTCTCCAGCTTCTTCCTCCTCTGCTGCCAACATGTCCGCCGCTAGGCGCGCGCGCGCGCACCCTCAACAAGCTTTATGCGTCCCGGAATGGAGACGCCGGGGTACGTGCTCCAATGACGTCACGGCTGGGGGCGAGGCGTTCCCCAGGCGGCAAGTTTAAAAACTGAGCACTGAGACTAGTTCAGTGCTCAGTGATTGTTCCTTCCAGTTTGAGCTCTGTGCGTTTATGCTTCCTGCTGATTTATTGTGTACCGAACCTGGCTTACCCTCGACTCTGCTGCCCTCTATATTCCGACCCTTGGCTACTAAACGGCGTTCCTGATATTTCGGTTTCCTGACTCTGGCTTTGGATTTTGACATTGCGGCTTGCTATTTCCCTGACCATGGCTTCGTACTTGACTTCGGCTTATCCTCACCTACCCTACTGCGTATTCCTGGTGCTACGTATCTGCATACCGGACTCCACCATTATACCAGCCTTTCAGCCTGATATTGACATAGCCAAGGTTGGTCCTTCATATGCCAGACAAATTTTTACTCTATCTAGATATTAAACTTCAAGGGAAGGCTGAGAACATGCAGCAGGCCTACAGTTCTCCCAGCCAATACTAGAATTTTCACAGGGGGCTAGTTTTAATTGTATTCAAACAATAGTAGCAAGTCATATGGATCTATAACTCCAAGCATGTTTGGATTTTTTTTTTTGTGGATTTAAAATTCTATTTTAACCCATTCAACACCAAGACAACTATGGACCCCAAAGACTAATCCTACTGTACCAGTGTTTCTGGCTGCATCAAAAGCAAAATCCATGCGATGCCTGATATAAAAACATCAATGTTGAGATATATTGAGACAGGTGTTATAACGCCACCTTAATAGCCATTGCCTTCTGGGTATGGTGCCTCAAGGCGTCATAGAGATAAATTGAAAATAAACAAGCAAAATCCCAAACAGGCATATGGGTGTATTACCTGTAATCAATATAAAGCAGTGAGAGGGACCAGCTGTGCTAGTAAAACTTCACTTTTATTACTGAATTTAAAATTAAAAACTGAAAGTAGATTCCTCCACGACACAGGACTGGTAACTATTAATGTCCAACAATATGGATGAAACGCAGCAGTGCGGATTTTGTTTTTTTGTTTTGTCCTGTGTAGTGGTAACAGGTAATACACATATATGCCTATTTGGGATAAGTATGTAGCAGTGTTTTTTCTTTGTTATTTGTTATTGATTGATATGGAAGCTGAAATTAATAATAATAATAATAATAATAATAGAACACTCCGCTGCATACCGATTAATTTGTAGCTGTAGTAAGAGAAGATGGAATATATTATGTATACCAGGGTGAACAATACTTATTATATTAACATAGAACTGGTCTGGTTCACAAATATTTTCTATAATATAAGATTCTGTTTTATAAGGGTTCCTGTGGGTTCTGCATTGAGGTTGTATAGCCATCTGAAACATGAAAGTTAGGTTTGGTCATTGCAGTAAGATGTATATCACAGAATGTTAGCTGCCAGCTGTCCAACATTGTATGTCGGTGTAATATCACAGGTAATTACACATCCAATCAGGAAGTCGTTATACAAAATAAAAAACAGGAAGTGGGATGTAAGTAGATTTAAGTGCAAATATCAGGTTGACCTGAAATTCTTTACCGGACTGCTGTTTACATGTAAGTACAAGGTAGCTTTGCTGTCCTTCAACCTTTATGACCAGGAGTCACTTTTGTAAAAACACTCAATTGCAACAGTTGAATGTACAATGTTACATTTTATTAATGGGACTGTGCCTCCCATAAACGTTAAGGTGACTGTGTGTGTTTAAGTATTTTAATAATGCTATATATTTAAAAAATATATATATTCAAATGATGTTGTCTAAAAAGCCCAAACTCATACCATTCGCCATATGACACTTGCTGTAGGCTGGAGAAACAAAATTAACACAAGCCTAATGTCTCGTTTGTAAGCAAAACAAATATATAATATATAGCTGTAGTGTTTTTGAACCAGAGTAGTTTAAATATCAGAAACCATTGTTTTTTTTGTCTCTGCCCTGTCTATGTGCCTCTGCATAGTACTTTCTATAGTTCCTTCTTATACTTTCTCTGATGCAAGCTCATCCAATCTATATTACTGGCCCTTAAGCAGGTTGGTTCAGCACGGAACACGAAAAAGTCATAATTACTCAACACGGGCTCAAATACACCTGCACTCATACAATGTATATTATGCCCATCCGTAGTACCATTAATAAAGATTTTCCCTCCCTGCGTGCACTGAAATGTCATTTTTTTCTTAAAGTTAACGGGTATTGGGTATAAGTGACTAGTGTCAAAATTAGTTTTCAAATGGTTTCTCACATGTGATACTGATAAACAATGAGACATGTATGGTTTTGTATGACTAGGGTGCCCTCAGCTGTCCAAAAAAAAGAACTCAAATTCAAGAACATGAAGTACCGTGTTTTAAATAGTAAATTGAATAATTGTTTATAGATCTATATAATGCTTACATATTTCACAGTGGTGAACAGTGGGTTAAATGACATCACAAATAATACATCACATAACTACGGTGACTTTTATTGGCAACTTCTGCAGAGAGAATTATAACAATTATGCCAAGAAGGGTGAGCCAATATTCATCCACAGCGATGTAAAAGACTCACTGCCAGATATCGCAAACATTGGATTACCAAGGGTGACTAGTTTTTAGCTTAAGGGGGCAATTACTTTTTTACATGAGTGATATACTCTTTACCTTCAATAAATTAAATGATCATTTAAAAGCTGCATTTTGTAGTTACCCACTTTGGCTTTGTTTTATATTAAAACTAGCTGGATGATCTGAGACAATTAAATGTGACAAATAAGCAAAAATAGAACAAAATGGGAAGAGTCCAAAATACTTTTTCACATCAGTGTATATAATAATCTCATATACAAATAACCTTAATAAAGCTCTATAATATGTATTTTTGCATAGATACATGCAAGCAGATACAGTAAATAGCCTAGCACAGGGCAAAAGTCCCAACCCCATTTACATATGCAATGAAAGGAAGTCGTCACAAACTAATGACATGATCATGCATGTGGTGTCCATCAGCCTTTCTAACACAATACTGGCTCGGTATGATGCATCCTGTAAACACATTAATCCTTTCATGGGGTTGATATGCACATAACTGTCTCATACTGGACATTGACCTCCTATTAGAACCACAACCAACGCATACCGGATGGCCAAAGAATAGCTAATTTTAGGACATATACTAGGTAAAAGAGCTCTTACACAATGGAAGTCTTCTCACATTCAGAGGCCAGGGCAGGAGGAGGTTTGTAACATGGAGGTCACTGTCTGACATTACAAGACCAGGGCTGACAAAATACCAGTAGGCATGTAAAAGAGCCCACAATTAGCCATGCTGAATAGGTTGGTACACGCTGTTCCACTATTTTCCTTTTAGGTTATTGGATGCATTATATGCAAGTACCACTAGAGGGCAGCAAACATGAGTGAGCAGCACATAGGATTTGTTAACATGGTTGTCTGTACAGGCAAAAGCACAACACTGACCTCACCTTCCTACTGTAGACAAACATGGGTTATGACGCCCCCTCCTGTGAGGTAAGCACTTTGTCAGTGTGCAAGAGTGCAAGATGTGCTTAACAATATACCCAAAGGACAACTGATGAGAGTGAAGCGTAATTGTTCAAAACAGGAAGATTTCAACCTTAAAGCTGAAGAGATAACACAGAAGTTTCTGGAAAAAAATTATCCCTCCAAGAGGTTACACAGCAGCCTTCGGCAGGTGCAACAGAGACAGAAACCACTTATTAGAGGGAAGGAAACGAGATAAAAATGAAAAGGATAAGAAAGATTTCAGTTTCTCTTTTTTCACCAAATATAATTCACAAGCGTACAGAATAAAAAGAATAATAGGAATACCATTAGCACATACTGAAGCATGGCTGTGTCCTAGGGAAGATACTTCCAGTTAAACCCCAGATAATTTACAAAAGAGCGGACACTCTAAAAACCATTTTGGCCCCGAGTGTACTACCAAAGAGTATCAAACCACAAAGTACTGGCAATTTTTTAGGTACAAAACCCAAAGGCTTTTTTATACGCGGACATTGTAAAATGTGCACACATTTACCCCAAAAAAACAACAGCTTTATAGGGAACAATATGGGTATAACGTATAATATCAAACATTTCATTAATTGTAATTCGAAAAATGTCGTATACCTCTTAGAATGCCCTTGTGGTTTACAATATGTTGGAAGGACTATTCGACCTCTAAAAGAACGCATCCTGGAACATCTAGGTAATATCAGAAACAACAACACCAAACATAGTCTACCTAAACACTGCAACTCTTGTCCACTTTTCTCTCCAGAAACATTAAAAATCATTGGTATAGACTGGGTATCTCCCAATTGGAGAGGGGGCAACAACGTAGAACATCTCTCCAAGAGAGAAACCGAATGGATTTTTAAATTAAAAACTTTTAAAAAAGGTGGCCTAAACCTGGAAATAGACATATTGTCTTTTCTATAGTGGCCTCTGTTCCTTTTCTTGTATTCAACCATAGGTCCTTTCTTCCCTTTTTAACTTAATATGGGCGCTTTGCTCTTCTAAGATTAACCATATACAATCATATCCAACATTAATAATGAATATTGACATGATATATGACAAAAATAGATCTCAATTACCTCCTCCATGGTGTGGGCACTTCTGATTTACTAAATATACACTCACCTTTACCTTCTAGCATATTCTTCCTTATTTGATTTATTCTTCTCCGCTCTATATTAGTTGTCCTTTCATACACATATAGATGCTCCTTGTTTATCTATATATCCATAACTGCATAGATCACCCCTATATCTTTTTCCCCTTCCAAAAAAGTACTTATTCCTTGAGTCAACTCTTAATAATATGTTCCACACATTATGATTTCATCATATACTGTCCCCATATGTCCCCACAAGAGACCGAAGAGGATCGACAAACAGGCCACATCACACGCACGCGGCAGTTAGAAATACGCGATGACGTGACGGGAACAGATGCACGAAACGAAAGAGACGCGGACGACACGTCCGGGGGAACATAAAAGGATGAGCACCACTGGGTCGAAATTATACCTCCTGAGGAAGCCTTTGACCGGAGAAACGCGTAGAGGACTATTTACCTTGGACTTTACTCGATTTTTATCATTTCTTATCTCCATATTCGGACATTTTTTTAATTGCTTTTAAACTTTTATCGGACAACTTTGTAAAACACTTATATAGTGTAGTTTCCGATAAGTGTACTGTAAGTGCTGAGTCCCGGATGAAATTATTTATTTATCTATTGATCTTTTATATTGGATTATGGCACATACAACCAGCTCATGAACTGTTGAACATACACCATCGATGAAATTTTTTAACAATACACTATAATTGAAATTTGATTCACACAAACATTTGCACTTTATAAGTACCAACATTTGAACATTGAAGAAACATCCCTTTGGAACCCAGAGGAATCTTGGGGTCCAGAAAAGCCATACCAGGAACTTCATCTAAAGACCATCACCACTCCAGGACAACAAACCAGATGTGCTTGATATTTTCCATCTAAATGTGAGTGCATTACTTCACTGCATACATATTGGTTTTAAAGATATTACCCTATTGGATATTTCTTGTCTCCCATGCACATGAGGTTAAGGAACCAACACACACACCTAAGAGTGGCTTGATATATGCGCTAAAGATTTATACATATTGTAAGTGCAACCATTGAAGTCTTGTCCTAAAGTTCCAGAGCTTTTTACTGTATCACACTATTTTCCTTTTTATCCGAGTGATTTGCGATCGTGTGTTTTCAAGCACCCCTAGACAGAAGTGATTTGTTGTATCGCTTTTCAACATTCCGTGGAGAGTGTTTATTGGGTTGCGGCTATAAACCCGATCAAAAGAAAGGAAAGTATTCTTTTCATTACATTTGATTCTTACTTTTTGACACTTGGTTTCACTCCTTTCACGTTCTAACATATGTGCCTACAGATTATAAATAGATGGTAAAGGACTATTTATCTGACTGGTTTTCATGATTTGCCTTCTACTGCTGGGGACCACCTGCCCCACAACTTAACTCCCATTGTGTTTCCATCTATGCAGGGCCGGACTGGGACTGAAAAGCAGCCCTGGAAACATTTGGAGAGCAGCCCCATATAGTTTATCTCGCGGTCGAGCTCTTATACCCACAAGCACCCCTAATACATACCCGAGTCACACTATTTGCCATACAAATAACTATAAAACATCCTTTTTAGCACATTATTTGTATTAAAATGCCAGAAAGCAAAAGTGTTAAAAGGCCCTAATAAATGAAATACATTGGACAGAATAGAATCAAAACATTTGCTACTGCAAACATTTTTAGATGAAAAAGTTCAATTTTATTTAGTGGAACTTCACGATATTCTTGCAAGAAACTTTTATTTATTTATTAATTCATGTAAACTATTTTTTCATATTTAATAAAAGCTATGATTGAGACATTTTTGTTTTTTGTTTTTATTTCCTTTTATTTGCCAACCTGCCCCCCCCCCCAGTTATGCACCTCTGCCCCCAGGCTTGCCACTCTGCCCCCAGAAATGCCTTATACCCCCCTATATGCCACTCTGCCTCCCTGATATGCCTTTTAACCCCCTATATGCCACTCTGCCTGTCAGTTAATAGGTGCCTCTAACTAATAAAAACTTAACGAATAATCAGGACAAGGAATTGGTGAGAGGTTCACCATGTAATTGAGCGCGGACCCTCTGTAATAAAAGCAACATGATACAGATATATCACATAGCTAATATACGACCGCCGTTACATTTCAGCACTACAAGTGCCACTTGTGCTGGAAATATATATATATATTTATATTGCCATGGGAAAGTATTTCATTGATAAAAATCAGGCGAACATCAGCAGGCAATTTTCTAAAGTCTACGTCTAAAGAATACGTTAATGTCTGATATTTATTTAAATAGTTAACCGTTACCACATTTCATGTTTAATATGCATGCCTCTTCTAATACTCATTCTGCACGATCAATGTATCTTGGAACCATATCATGAATGGCTAGAGATCTCGGGAGAAATAGTGGATACGGCATATTCTGTAGAATTAATACAGTGAGAGGAGAATATAAATTCAACAATAAAATTAATTGAACGAAACAATATATTAACTCTCTTCTCACATCTCCTAATCGCTACTGCAATAGGACTGTGTTTATGTCCCTAGAGCAGGCCTCTCCTTACCTTCTGTCCGTTTTTTGTTTTTTTCCGTCCAAATAAATGAAGCAATTCTGTTTATACACGCCATGCGCTTAACACACTACAGGAGAGAAGTTTATAATAAAGGATGGGGAATGTTACAACAAGAGGTCATAATCTAACACAAGAGGGTCAGAGGTTTAGATGTAATGTAAGAAAGCTTTACTTATACTGAGAGGGTGGTAGATAAATGGAACAGCCTCCCATCAGACATGAATTTAAACCACAACAAATTATATTAGAAACTACCTTCAACTGGCAGCCCTCAGTATAAAATAAAATAAAAATCACTCTTGCTTTCATGCTGCTGCACATTATTGCATTTAATATTGTACTTAAAAAAAATCATGGCACTTGCCCTTTCATTTTAATTGTAAATATGTTGTATCCCTGGTTGCCATAGTTTCGATTTACTTGTGTTCTAGGTTTGTTGAAGATCACATAAGATCAGTTTTAATAAATATTGATTTTAGGCAGAGTGTGACTGGGGATAATAAGGGGGCCAATCTGACATTAGGTGGCCCCTGGAGCATTTGACCGGGCTGCAAATGGCCAGTCTGGGCCTGATATTAGGGTTTATGATCATACGTGAGAACTTCATGAGCAGACTCTGGGAGTCTCTGCATATTAACTGCAAGTCCATCAGGTCAGAGATTGTATTTATCTGCTAATGGTGGTGACCACAGTGGTTTCAGTAATGGTTCCCATGAAAGCCATTATTGGTCTAGATTACAAAAAATATTCTGAATGAAGTCATCTGTATTCAAGCAGGGGTCTGAACTCTGGTACACCAAGTGTGAAAAATGATTAGCAGTGACAGATGTTTAACTATGCATTATAAAGGGCCGACCTCTGGGAACTTCCTCTGTGTTGGGAGCTTGGCTAGACCTTTGTAAAGTGTGGCCCCAGTGCCCAACGGAGCTGCCACCGCAAAGGAGATTTGTGATCTCCTTTCACTGCGCGTCTGCCAGTCAGTGCTGCGCTGGATAAGATGTCATATAAAGTGCGGCGCTAACCGGCAGGTGTTCAGCGCAAGACCGCAGACTGCCAGACTCACAGGCCGAGGACAGGGAGGGGAGAAATATGTTTGTATGATTATGAAGAGGGGTGTGCTAAGGGAAGGGTATGAAGATGATGGGGAAATAATGCTGGGTGGGTATGGAGATGATGATAAGTTCTGTTAGGGGCATGAAGATGGAGGGGGGTGATTGTAGGGAATTGAAATTGTGGTGGTTGGGGATAATGATTGCAGTAAGGGCGTGAATGAATTATGATGTGGGGGGGTATGATGATGGTCATTTACACATACATACACACCCACTCTAACGCCAAACACTTACCCACACACACACACACACACTTACATGTATATACACACACTCTACCACCATACATTAACATTCATATACATACACCACTCTAATGCCCTACACATAAGTACATATGTTGATGGACATCGGGGGGACCTTCCTTGATATTTTATTTAATGGATCAACAAACTGAACCAAGAAGTTCAAACCTAGAATAGAATAAAATAGCAAGATAAAAATCACATAGCACATATACAATAAGACAAGATAACTAGACATACAGATAAAAAAAAAACACTTCCAGCCAGCACCATAATTAATAGCGTAAGTCATTAATCGCCTCTAATTTACCTATCCTCTTTTCCCATATTTTAGCGCTAGAAGGATCTATAGAGTTATGTTTGGCATTACCACATTCCATTTTTTTAATAGAATAAAACTTCGTAGATTGCAATTACATTTGTATTATATTTTGTATTATAATTTGTATATTTGTATTATATGTAGCCTGACAATATCAGGTTTGGGTTTGCACAAGCGGTCAGTGCGCACAAACATTTGTAGCAGGAAAAAAAGTTAGAAACATTGTGCAGAGCGTTCCCCCCAACATTTCAAATGGCCAAAGAGGACACAGTTGTTTTAGGAGGTGCGTTAGAGTTGTGGCTTTGAAAGACTGTGACTTTCTAACCATTAGAAACTGAAGAAACCGAGTAAAGTGTTTAGAGGAATACATTTAATTTACATACCGGCGAAATCCTCTAATCCATGTTTTATATGAACAAATGGAGTGGGATATTTTAAGAAAGCGATCTAAACATAATGCAGGAAGGCAGGGGTTATACGGAATTATAAAGTACGGGTCACGTTAGAATCTCTAACCTCATCTCTTCATTCGGGGCGCACATCATTCTCGCACAGTGGTTAAAATGGTAATACCATGTGCAGAGCAGACTCCGCCTTCTGTCATTTCAGCCAATCGGGTGTCCTAAACCGTAAAGATCACGTGGTGCATTCCGGCTGGGCATTTGCACGGTGTTGCTCGTTTGTCCCTTGTGGCGTCCCGTACTGTGGGTGTCGGACTATTTTCTTAGTGAGGAAGACAGCGGAATTGGGGCGATGTGCTGTTATGTGCACCGGGTCAGCCTCCCAGGTAATGCCACAATCAGCATATAGCGTATCCGGGGTTTGTAGAGCATACGCAGCGATATGTGCTGCGCGGAAGCTTGACCTGTAATGGAGAATACCCTGCTGTGCTTCGGCCTCCTGGTAGCTGTTGCTTTTGGCATTACAGCTGAGGACGGTGCTATGCTGTAGGCCTGATAAATGTTCCTATCGTCGCAGTATCCTTCAGTGTCTGCGTTAATCCTCGCATCGCACCCAGAACGTTCCTGCAAACGGTACTTTCTCTTTTAACCATCGTCTGCAAACACTGGCTGTAACCACAGGCTGCTGCCCAGACTCTCAACAGCCAGCTGTGCTATTTAACTGAGCAGCCTAGTGGGAAATGTTCTTTTTCAGGGCTGTGTCACGGTGTACTGTGTATTTAATCCCCAAATCGATGTCTCATTGACTTCTATGTGCAGAAACATAAGTAATCCAGAAGCATAAACCCAACTTTACCGTCCGGTGTCATCACTGCCCAGCATATTGTTCTCTGTTTAAGGCTTCTAATGGCAAAGGGTCTTTGCAAAGCCTTCTGCTTCATTGGTCTCTGCTATCTCCGATACAGTTTCTAATTTAACCCCTACACTTCAATATTCACTGACCCATTGATATCAATATATACCGGTGTATATAGATGTATGTATATATAGTGTGGTTTTTTTTTTGTTTTTTTTTTTTATCGAACCAATGCATGTAAAAGATGCCATGTTCTGTAGTATAAGGTAGCACAATATAAGTTAAACCCCATGATATCATACAGCAGTGTTACAATAGTCATACTTCTATTTAGTGAAGTAATACGCCTTCCACGATTATACATCCAGCATTCCGTCTAACTATTAGCACTGTGTATGTTACAACTGCCGTCTCCTATTGTTGCTGGTATTGTGCTTCCAGCTCTATACACTGTGACAAACCCTGCAGCATCAGGGCCATAAATGTCACAGTAAGGGATCCTCTTGGGCGCTAAGACTCAGGAACACCGACTTGCAGCAAGCAGGGATTTATTTTCAACTGCTCAAATGAAACACCCCAAAACAAGATGAAAAAAAGAAACCAACCTAGCTCCCAGTTAGAGCCTCTCTAGCTATACTATGCTGGCCCAGACTGACCAGCCTGAGCACCCACTAACTACACCTCTCAGCCAGACCCTGCTAAGCCAGGCTCTGGAAACCGTCCCCCAGACAGCACACGCAGTTCCAGGCAGGTATTGCCTCACTTGGCTCAGGAATGGTCTTCTTCAGGGCCTCTGCTTGCCCTGGGTGCCCCAGGGAACTTCTTCCCACAACAGTCTCCCTGGTGGTCTGGCTCCTCGGGTTTTAATGTCCAGTGCCTGATGCAGGCCCCATGAGAATCCCAGACTGGATCATGCAGACCTCTTGGAAAAGCCAGCATGGATTTTCCACTAGAATGGGGCATTGGCTCACCCTGCTCTTTGATTGCTCCACCCCAGGGCCCCATAAGCAGGACTTGTATAGCACCTGCGCCCAAATGCCAAACAAATCATCTCCCTGGGGATTACAGCATCTCAACGCATTCCAGTTTTAAATAGCGTGTGTTGTAATTTTTTTTTTAATATGGAGACCAGCAGCGCATCAAGGAATCTTAAAGATATTGTGATGTCCAGCATGTGGAATACCACTTGGCCAAAAGTGAGGTAGATGTGAAAGAAGTGGTATGTAGTTATTTATATCGTTAATACAAACAATTACGTATTAAAAGTAAGAGATGAAATGAAAACTTACTATACAGCGCTTGCTTTGTGCAATGTGTCTTTTGTCTGACACTGCCGAAAATGCTTTCTTTGATCTTTACTCTTTCACTTTTTCACTCTTTTCCAAGTGCAGTTCTTATTTTTGTGTCATTTATTCTATTTGAACCAAATTTCTATTCATGGCTGAGGAAGAATATGCTGGGTGTTCTCCAGCGGTATTGTTCCGCCGCACTAGATGGGCCGAATGGTCCTTAATCTGCCATCAAATTCTGTTTTTCTACATAGTTTCAGAGCTAATAACTTACTTTTTTTCCACCTTAAACATCCAGGAAGCCATTCACATAAAATAGGGAATGTATGTGTATTGAAAAACACCTTATGTCTATCATATCCTTTCCTCTGGATCTCCATGGTTATTCCTCTTCGTTATGCCATCCTGCATGGTTAATTGGTGATTGATTGGAAGCCTAAGGGTGAGAAGAAAGGAAATAACCTCTGGACAGGAAAGTAATCATATAATGCTTGTTCTCTTACAAGTGCCAGCTAGCTCCTCCTCAACAATGTTAAGTCCCCATATAGACTGTAAGCTTGCAAATCGGGGCCCTCTTACCGTTGTGTACCAGTTTGACTTAACGTGCGTTGATCTTACTATTAGATTGTATATTGTTGATTTTAGAGACCCCGCAGTCCCAGGCAGCTCACAGAACAAAGAATTCATATTAAAATACTTTGTAACTACAAATATTCAATCCTTTAAATAATAACTAAAAAGACTTTAGGTGAAGCTGCAGCAGAACATCTCCATGGTCTGATATTTAGCACCACTGTGGCTAGAAAGCAATTTTCTTCATTTTAGTATAATTTTTTTTATTGATGTTTCAATATATTTTACCTACTCTTGCCTCAGCGTAGCTGAAATATGACAGGTGAATTTTGTGAAGCCCTCAATGTTTTTTGTCTGATTACCCTCACTTGGAAAACTAATAGACTTGATACTATGTATATTTCTTTTACCTAATAGATGTGTGCTGATATTATTGTCGCGTTTAATGATTGTTAATGTCTAACAATGTAACAATACAGAATCCCTTGGCGCACGCTAAATAAAATGTAATGTATTTTTGCCTCTGTCTTGCAGGGTCAGCCCAAGTTCAGAATGTGGCGAAAAAATGAAAGAACGGAGAAAAGCATCCCGTCGTAACCGAGGTCAGTTGCTGTTGTTGAAAAAGCTATGGACAACGCGATTTGGATCGTTTAGAAATTTTTGGCAAAAGGGAATTGTGTCGTCGTCCGAGAGAAGGGCTGCTGACGACAGGAGAAAATCGGTCCTTTCTAAAGGGCTACAGTTGAGGAACAGCGTGCATAACCTGCTAAGAGAAGAGGGGGTTGCTCCAGAAAGCAAGAAAAACTTTTTACAGGCGTTTTACAAGAGGCATCCGAGACAGAGCGCACTTCGTTACTCTTTATATAGAAGTGTGCTATGCAGGAGAAAGATTAACCGCCAGTTCTGCTCCTTAGCACAGGTCAGCAATGAAGCAAAGTATCTGGTGACCTTAGAAGGAGCGTTAAGCAATCGTGCTAGCAATACGAAAGATTTTCTGCTGACTACGAAGCATGATGATGACGACGATGAAAACACCAATATATTTGTCACCTTTAATAGTCATGCAAAACTTCCTTCCTATGTATTAAAACCTCGATGCTTTGATGGTCTATGGCTGTCAAGAAACTGCAGTTTGTTTTCTGAAGGAAAGGTACCTTTATTTATGATGTATAAGAAACTTTCTGTGTTTACAACTCGTGGTAGAATACAGACCCAGAAATTTAGCGCAAGAAACTGCAGCTTCAAATTAGTAGGCATCGGTCGACCGTGGATCCAGAAAGTTTTCTGGAAAAGCTGCAGGAAATCTTTGAGAAGAAAGTTTCTCAAAGCCATTTCCTATTTGAAGTCTCAGATTCAGAGACCTGTTCAGTTTATAAGCAGGGCATTCGATATGAACAATAACACATCCGGAATTTTATGTGAAAACAAACAGCGTACAATCAACACCTGCCTGAAAGAGGAGACTGTTAAACTGGATAGCACTGAGGATCAGCTTGCAAGTGTTGCACCGGGCAAACATATATTGAAAACCAGTCAGCGTCTACATTGCACAGCTAGTCAGTGGGAAGGTGGGGAATCCATACCTAGAAAAGTGGGTGAGCTGCCTACAGCAAACAGTTTTTCTGATGATTCGTATGTTTTTGTAATGGGAAAGGAAGTGTCCATATCATGTCAGGAGGATGCAGAATCCCAGATGGAGGAGGATGATGAGCGGATGTTGCTGGCACCTGACAAATTAAAGTTATGTTCAAATGAAAATGCTGAATACCAGGACAACATTCCCATGGACGTGGTGGAAAATGGTGCAGATCCCTGCCACATGGATGTTGAAGGATCCAGAAACTTGGGTTTCTGTAACACAAAGCTATTAGACCATCCTTACTGTAAAAGTCCATCACAAGGATCCACTTCTGATGAGGCATTAGATGCCGTGGGGAACACAGAGGTGAAGAATGGCAAGAAAATTGATAGCTGTGTCCCTGATGAGCAGCTGTCATCCTGTCTCTTTGGTATATACAACATTTACATGGCATTTATTAGGACATGTTAAAAAGGCATATATTTATGTGTGGGTCATCTGTAAGCTAGGCTTTGTCCTATTTAACTAACTTTGGTGACAACCTTTCTGTCGTGATATACTGTTATTCTACAGAATATTTTTCTTCATATTAGAGCTCTTAGTTGGCTATACAGTGCATTGTTATCTTGGCAAGAAGATGAAGGATGTATATAAAACTTAGTTGCCTTGTAGACATTTGTAGGGTTCTACCCGAGTGTCTTAAGATTCACAGAATAAATGGGCATCACCAGTAATATTTTTAGGAAACATGGCTTCATTGCATACATTTATATAATCATAGTGTATATCAGCTTGGTTCGCTGTAAGTCCTTGCAGGCAATGGCTATGCGTGTGTAGAGCTGTGCTGTGGATATGCGTGGACAGCCTGGTACCTTACACTGCTTACAAAGTATTTGGTATGCTCTGTGTTGTAGTTATGTATTTGAACATTGCCACTGAAGTGTTGGCCATAATTTGGGGAGAACTGATTTTCAGGGAAAAGCAGATGTTTCGCTTACCAATGATTCTTTCTGTCTCTCGCATGTGCTAACTGGGGGGAAAAAGAACATAGCCGTAAGGTTTATGTTTGTTTAAAGTGTTTGTAGAGTTATAACTATTTTCAGTTATAGGGTCCTGCCTGCTTCCATCAAAAAATGGAAGATATAGAAGATCGTTATAGTTTTTTTTTTAACCTTTTTCCAAAATTTTGCAGTTACACAGTTGTGCTAAAAGTGTCTGAAGCCACCTTCATGGGCTAAAGGATAAATAATCATACACGTCCCGTAGTTATTTTGAACATTCTGTCCTTGGGGTTGCTGTATTTTGCAGCAGGATGCACCTGTGCCAGGCATGTAGCTGAGGGTACTGAGTTATGGTACTTTGTGATGAATTGAAGGGACAGTAAGTGTCCTTGGCAGCCTCACCAAAAAAAGAATGCATTTTAAAGTACCCTTTTGAGCACTTTAATATGCAATCTTTAAAAAATAAAAATGATTTATGTACTCCTAAAGGAGAAGCTGCAGCTCCCTGCTTACTCCATGGTCTGACAATTCTCACCAATGCTACTGCAGCTTGAAGTAGACCACCAGTGACAAGAAAGCCCTCCCATTAAGATCTGTGGGATTGCTTTCTGATCTGGGGTGGTATCTCATTAGACCGCCTCACCGGTGTAAGTATGTAACATGCGAGGAAATGTGTTTGGCCGAACATATCACCTGCTTGGAGAATAGCCGGTGCTGGCAGTGCAGCAAATGTGAGGTTCTGCAGAATTTCCCCATGTCTTTTCAGGGGAGTGGGCAGCACCACATAAGTATAAATGGATCTCTCAGCTAGGGTATGCAGTAAAGTGAGTATGGTAGCTGGCGTGTCCCTTTAAGCCAGTTTTGTTAGCACACTACAGTCTATGCCCTTTGCACCCCCTGCTCTCTTCCATAAGAGCGAAGTAGATGATGCCCAACAGACCCTACCGCCCGACCCTCGGACTGGCCAGTCAGTCACGTGATAAGATCTTTTGGATCTCTGTTCTCTTATTTGCTGTGGTGTAAGTGAATGGATTCCGGGGTCTTACATTTTTCTAGTTTGGCACGCTAACATGCCGGATAGGGTACAGCGCCAGATCCTGGAAGCGGAAGGTTTGTAGACGGCATGTCAAAGAAAAAAATTCTTCTAAGTTGTGTTTTGTCTGTGCTGTATTTCTCTTATTCTATGTCATCTTATGTCTGTTTCTCATTTTCTCGTTGTGCGCAAATTCCAAGGCCTTCTAAATGAAATTATTAAGAAATATGGAAGCCTGATTCCGCTGTCTGAAAAAGATGTGCTGACTCGATTAAAGGAGTTGTTTAATGAGGACTTTTCCAACAGGTATGTACTGGTGTCCTTGTCTAGCTGTATGTAATGTCCCATAGATCCTATTTCATTGCCTGTGTTTAAAGGTAGGGTCCCACATTATAGATAATATATTAAGCTGGCCAGCGTATTGCGCAACATCCTGTTATTGTCTGTTTTTTAAGTAGGGAACTTTTACAGAATGAAAGCAGCACTAGGAATAATGTTTCTAATGCTGTCAAATTGAGCCGAGTTGGTGGAGGAGTATTAAAGCTAAACTATTGTCGCTTAAAAATAAATAAACTGCTTACCATACTGCCTTGTGGTGAACACATCAATTTTTTTTTTTTTTTTTTTTAAGTCAGTATACTGGTTTGTAACTCTAATCACGAGCCAAAACAACAATAGCTCACAAAGTATATATTTCTAGACTGCAAATCCTACCACCCTCAGCCAGGCTGAATATGAAAGTGATGGGAGTTGTAGTCCACAAAAGCTTGTGCACTAGAAAAGTAAATGGCAGGCATACTTGTGGATTTAAAAAAACAAAAAGCAACTTGTATTATTGGGTGCAGTTTGCCAGGTGGTGACAGGGGTGGCATGGCAGCAAGATTTATGGTCCTTTTTTAAAAGTACATATGGCTACAGTGTCCCTTCAGGAAACCCTGACTAGGGTGACCACATTCGACATATTTTCCAGGACCTGTATATTTTTCCCCATGTTGCTCAACAGCCCGTGTGAACGGCTGCCCTGCAGTGTGTACCCCTCCATCTTTTCTATTCTTGTTTAAGATTTCTATAGATGTTCCGATCTACACTGTATTATTCTGGCATGCACAATATCTTCCTTTCTCTTTCATCTTCATCTTGTCTACATATTGGTGAAATACAGAGCTGTAAATGCTGTTCTGTTAAATAGTGTAAAATGTTCGATTTCATTCCCTTATGGCCTTCTTGTCCTCAGTATGAAGACTCCTGTCTGCTTTGTTTTCTTTTACCATTGCTCTTACTCTCTTCTATACCGAACGTTCATCCAGGCCCTTCCCTCTCTATGTCCTGTGTACTCAATCCTTCTAATCTCTTAACAAAAACTATTGTGGAACTACTTTCTGTTGAATAGGATGTCAGTCAGCATAATGCAGATAATAGAGACTGAGTCAGGAACCTGCGTATCTAATATTGGGAAAGTAAGCCCAGTGAATTATATATTTCACATACATTCTATGTTCTCGCGTGTAAATTCTGCTGATGTGTACATGCATACACTGTCCAGTAACTAATGGGAAATGACAGCGAGCGCCCTTCCTACCTGTCTAAGCTCCTGTAAAACAGCTTCACCTTCCATTGTCTGTGCTTTCTTCATTGCGTTCTCTCAATGAGTTAACTGATCCACTCGATTGTCTTCCCTGTGTGTATCCCGAATTGTCATAGTTAAGCAAAATATCTTATGTTGCCCATCTTTGGTTGCAACTGTGCAGACATGGTTGTGTAGTTCATACTAATCTACTTTTACCAATTCTGCCATATCCACAAGCATTTCTCTACTACTTAATGTGTGTTGCTCTGTTAAATGGGTGCCTACTTCTTTGTTATACAAGGCAGTATAGTTGTGCACCAGCATGTCTGTCTAGTGTATGTCCCCCAAGAAATGACACAGAACGAGGACAAGTGTACTTTTTTGCTGACCAAACTCCTGTAGCGTCAGCGTTAAAATGTCTTATCCTCCAATAGTACAGTGCCATGTGCAATAATGTAGTTTAGCATTGAAGGAAAGTTGGTTTTATTTCATTTTCTTCCAATAAACTTATTTGTATTTGTAGACCAGGAGGCTGCCATTAGTGTCAGTCATGATATTTTGGCTGGCTTTACCTGCAAAAACCATCTGGGTGATTTAACCCAATGATACCGCCGTCGATAGGACAAAGATAAGAGTTAATCACAGACGTGTGACAAACGTGTAGCTGTCTGAAAGCTAGCGTTGTTTTAAAACAAGCGATTTTTTTTTAATTTTATATGAGCATTAAAAATATATATATTGATGGGAGATCTCCTTTAAGTTTGAAAAGGTAGACTTACCCATCTGTGTTTGGAATTTTTATGTGCAATAAAGTATTTCGGAAGGGAGTTAAAGTTCTGTGTCAGCCACTATGTTGTCTTCTGACAATAAGACTTTATCTACTTTTTTGTATTGTGTTATTGTTGCAGGATATCCTTCATTAGCAGGGAGATTATGAAATATCGGGCAAAGCATTCCAAAGCTGCTGTGTGCAATTTCCGTATCTTGTACAACAGGCACGTGCTTGATATGGATGATCTTGCTACTTTAGATGGGCAGAATTGGCTCAATGATCAGGTAAATTTGAATATTTCTGATGAATGAATGAATACCTTTCTGTGCTCAAGTGGCAATATACTATATTAACCGTAATAAAAACAGTGTTATATATATTATAAAGATCAACAATCCATTTTCACCACTTAGGGTCAAATACCATCTTGCGCATTTGCCACACATACAATAAGTTGTACCGGAAATGTATTGAGATTGACACTAAAGGTTTCAAAACGTCACTCCCAATACCGTTAATACAATGTAAGGGAAGCATTGCAGATATAAAATTAACTTGTTACGTAAAAATTTTTCTAGTCGGTATTGGAGAACAAAAAGTGCAAATCCAAAAAATGGGTCTCAATCCATACTGCACTATAAACTGTACAAGAAAAAAAGTTCCCTTACCTTAGAACCTACCACTACAAGTAAAAAAAAAATTTCTATTGCAATCGGGGTTAAGTCAACATATGGCAAAAGTCCTGAAAGGGTTCAATGTTTTTCACATGATAGATTGGGTTGCTGAAAAGATGGATGTCTCTTGACAGATATGTTGCCAAGTGCATTGAGTATGCTGTTGTGATGCAGCAAAACATTTGAAAGTGCTTGCGCACGCTCCCAATGCTCTTTTCCTATTGTGCTTGGTGTTACAGAAGCTCATGGGTCATCAAATTAAGTCGTGTGACTTGGTTTGTATATGAATAACTTTGTTCCTTTTAGACTCTGAAGTGGTATAATAAATAATCTTGGTTTCATTACATAGGTATTTTGAATATCTTTACATAATGAATTTGTTTTAGTTTGTCAATTGTAGATTTGTCATACCCTTTAATGCATGTCTTGTAAGCTCTTTCTAACATGTATGTAAGTATGTGTATGTATATATATAGTACTTATATGAGTGATATGTTAAGTATGCAGACTAATTCATTGTCTTTTCCAGGTTATTAACATGTATGGTGAGCTAATAATGGATGCGGTACCTGACAAGGTAGGTAGTTTAAGTTACTATTGGACTTGTGTTTGTGTTACCCTTCAATGTTACCGAATGTATGCTGTAGTTACTTTTTTTTTTTTAAGTATTATATTACTGTAGCATTAGAGTAGCATACAAACCTTGGCTTGCCATGTAACATCAGGGCTCTTGTTAATTGCACTTACCCCCACCTCCTCAATGTTATCCCAAAAACATTTACTATTGTACTTCCATCATAATGCCTATATGACTGCCAAACTACTTTAAAACTTTGTACCTTCTCCTTATTCATATGTAATGTAATACACGTACGGTCTGGGCTCTGTGCGGGTCACTCGAGTTCCTCAACACCAAGTTTGTCATACCATGTCTTTATGCCCCAGTGCACAAAGCAAGGTCATTAGCCATTATGAAATAGAAAAAGGCCTTCCCCAGACTGTTCTCGCAAAGTTGAAAGCATATGATTGTGTAAAATGTCTGTTTGCTGTAGCATTAACGTTACCCTTCATTGGAACTAAGGGGCTTAGGCAGACCATTATCCCTCCTCCACCACACTTTACAGAAGACACTATTGCATTCTGGTATGTAACGCTCTCCTGGCATCCACCAAACCCAGATTCATCCATCAGACTTCCGGATTCAAGTGAAGTGTGATTGATCACTCCAGAGAACTCGTTCCCACTGCTCCAGGGTCCAGTGGCCTTGTGCTTTACACCATTCCAGCCTACACTTGGCATTGAGCACAGTGATCTTTGGCTTGTGTGCAGCTGCTCATCGAATTATGAAATAGTGTAGAAATATTTGATAAAGATATTTATAAAATATATACACACCTACATACATTTATGCTTGGGTAATTCCTGTTTTTTGTTTTTTTTTTTTCTTTCTGCAGGTCCATTTCCTAAACAGTTTTTTTCATAGACAACTCGTGACCAAAGGTTATAATGGAGTAAAAAGATGGACTAAAAAGGTATGCATATTTATTAGTAACTTGGAAAACCCAAAGCTTAAATGACAACTTACTTTAGTGGGGTTCGGCTTTAGTCCTCAAGGACTGACTTGACTGTGTATAATGTAACCTTAATGCAGGGAAGTCATTGAATGAGGAGGGATAAATCTAGACCGTCAGACTGCAAGGGTCAGTAAAATGTCATATATAAAAAGGGGTATTGGCTTGTGGGAGGAAACTATAGTGTTGCCTCTGTATAAGTCAATGGTAAGAGCTTGAATATGCAAGCTCTTACCTGAGCTGGGTGCCTGTTCTTAAAAAAGGGCAATGGGGGAGAGGTGGCATACAAACTAAAAAAAATTCCCTTATTAAATATATTGCACTGTATAATATGGTTAAGGACATTTTATTTATATATATATATATATATATATATATATATATATATATATATATATAAGGACAAATACCCATTGTGTATTTTCCTGTTTCTAATAGTAGTGTTACATTCTGTTTTGTGTTACATTACCAATTTAATATCTTGTGTTCAATAGGTGGATGTTTTCAAAAAGACCCTGCTATTAATTCCGATACACCTAGAAGTCCACTGGTCGCTTATTACTGTGAACATCCCCAATAAATTAATTTCCTTTTATGACTCCCAAGGCATACACTTTAAATTTTGTGTGGAGGTAAGTAAATATATCTAAGGTGTGCTAGAGTTGCATTGTGTTGCTCCTTCTCCGGGCTCTGGCAAGTTCCTATTGCTACCTTTTGTAATCCACAGTAGTTCTCATAATTCACAATTTAAAGAAGCGATGACTGAGATTTGCAGAATTGTGAGAGATTGCCTGGGACAGGAATTGTATTTATACTACAGCAATTTTAGTTTGTAGTTATGCTGCTAAATTAATTGCATTTTATTTGGTTGCCTATAGTTATTTTAGACTAACCCTGATTTCCGTTTGTAAGCTTAAAGAGTAACACAATGTGTTTCACTTTAGAATATACGAAAGTATCTCCTTACAGAAGCAAAAGAGAAAAATCACCCAGAGTTCCTCAGTGGGTGGCAGACTGCTGTTACAAAGGTATATTGATTTAAAAATAAATTAATTTTAAAGACCTGATTCTCCTACTCCTTTTGCACACAACGAATGTAGAAATACGGTGCCCATAACACCTGCCCATGCAGCACTGCAACTGCGTTTGGATGTGGAACTATTCAGCCAAATGCACAGCGCAGCGGGAGCTAGATCTTCCCAACACATTATCCACCGAAGCAGAATCTTCCAGGGAGCTAAAACTTTGCAGTAGAAAAGATTAACCAATGTTTATCCCTGGTCACTACTTACACGCACCTTTTTAACCATTTCAAGAAGTACTGTAGTACTGTATTGTAGTAGGTTGGCGTTTCTGATGTGCATTCTTTCCATATTAAATCCATATTTTTCCATATTTAACAGCAAGTATGTGTTGCCACTATGTATGCTTTTGTTAATGATGGAGCTGATATAGTGTAGATTCTTTTTCTGTGAACAATTATATATACTAAATTATGGAAGTATTGTTTTATTCATAGTGCATTCCACAACAGAAGAATGACAGTGACTGTGGCGTGTTTGTGCTTCAGGTGAGTGCATGCAAGTGGCTAAGCAATAATATGTAAGCTTAAGGCAAACCTCCTGCCTTTAGTATTTGCGTCTCTACCTATGATGCGACTGGATATTTTTGCACTCTAGTAAATCTTGAAATCTATAAGCCAGCATTGATCCCAGCTTGTATAAATAATTTCAGTATTGATTACTGGGAGTATTCATTATGCTTGTAGCTATTCTAAAGTTTTTTTTTTTTGTTTTTTTTATGGTTTGCTAATGAGCAATATTTCAGAGAGATTATGGGTCAATAAATCCAATGTCTGTCTCCATACAAATCCTATATAGCAATACATCTTATCTTGAAAGGTACACACTACTTATTATAATGACATCTATCCCACTTTGTTCCCTAGTGCATGCTTTTTTTGATTTTCATATACTTTGTGTATATTAAATGTTCCAAATTTGCAATATATATCAGGCTTTTAAACAAACACGTAAACAGCAGTGTATGGCTCATACTACCCGCATTTGTTGTGGCAAATCATGGCAATCTGGTCTGCCAAATTGTTGCGAATGTAAATATTAATGTAGTAAGACACCACAGGTAAATCATTTATCTGAACCTGCGCACTTTATTTTCTCGTCAAGTTCATAGTTATAGGATACGACACTAAAAAGTGTAATATGCTTATTTCTTAACCAACAGCAGGTGTATTTGAAGTCTTATATATGTATACATACACTTTGTCATTTTGTAGTACTGCAAGTGCCTCGCTTTAGAACAGCCTTTCCAGTTTTCCCAAGAAGACATGCCTCGCGTGCGGAAAAGGATTTATAAAGAACTGTGTGAATGCCGACTCATGGATTAACCATCGTTGCTGTACTTGAATCCCTGAATACTTCCACAACTTTTCAAACATAAGTTTAGAAGGGTGTCTCGCCCTACATTGTTACCTCAGATGTTTCTTTTTTTCTTATTCTTTTGAGACATGAAGTTGATCAGCTGTGGGACATTAAAGAAGCCTCCATGAGCATTCACAATTTTGATCTTTGTATTTAATATTTATTATGTAAGCATGCAAATTCTCAAAAAGCATGCAGCAGTAAGAACTGTAGATTTGATGCACCTTTTGACTTGTATATAAAAATTACAAAAAAACCCTTTACATTTTGTTTATATAAATATAGCAGGTACATTTTTGTTTTGTCCAATCAAATTGTACTTCCATTTAAAAAAAAAAAAAAATCCTGTGGAAGATCAGATTAACTAAACTCTCTGTCTCGACTGTATTTTTAATTTGACACTTTTATCAAGTGTTTTCTCAATTTATGTATTTTTCTAAAAAAAATATTGACAAATAAAACGTATTAGGGAAGAGGCAAATACAAGAAAAAAAAAAAGTAAACCTCAAAAAAGGTGGTGTTTTCATTCCAGATTTCTGGATGACCGAACACTACTTTTTATTTACTGAGTTTCGGGCAGAGAGCATAAGAGTCTGCCTAAAATTTAGCATTGGGCTATGTAAATAATACATTATCTTTGTGTTCTTTAAAATTTTTTAGTAGTGTGGTAGTAGGATAAAAATGCTTCAACTTTTGCCTCGTCTCTTTAATGTTTTGTTCACAATCGGAGAGTGCTATGCTCCTTTGTTTGCTCTTGAGAACACATTGGAAAAGAGTGTCTGATCGGTACAGGAACGTGTTGTTACCTTAGCCATATTGCAACCAGTGCTGTGTATTAGAACATGACACAATTTATCAAATTTAGATTTATTTATTTTTTTTAACAGCTGTCGGCTAAGTTGTTTTCAGAAGCTCATATTTGGGCAGTCCTTTTCTTTTAGTCATTAAAAATTAGAACGACTTTCAGTTCTATAAAGTGTTTTGTCACTTCACTTAGTACTTCAAACCATGCATGTAATATACATGTACCTTCATAGTAGGGAGGTGGGTATAGTTATGCCACCTTTCACGCACCGCTACTAGCCGAGCAGAAAAAAGGAGACCGGGTCATTTGACAAAATGAATGCCTATTTAACATATTTTGAGATTGGCCAAGTAATGGACAGAGATTCAGGAACTTGGAAGTGCTGATTCCATTTAGGCACACACAAATATATATATATACAGCTGTGCAGATGTTTTAGGCAGGTGTAAAAAATGCTGTAGAGTAAGAATGGTTTCAAAAGAAATCAATATTTACCGTGACCACCATTTACCTTCTAAAAAGCATCAATTCACGTAGTTAGTTAAACTCAGCAGGTAGGTTGTTTTAAACATCAAGTGAAAAATGCGCATTAGTATTCATGGTTGCACGCCCAAGGCCAGCCGTGGCACCCAGATTGCACTCGTATAACTTGCCCCAGCGCCCAAGTTACATCTGAACTTGGTTAGCGCCCAGATTCCACACATGGGAACTACCACCTTTCTTCCCCCTCATTATCTCTCCCCTGTATGTTTCTCTTAATTTACTTTAATATTCTTACTAACCCCCCCCCCTTTTCGCTATCCTCCCCCTTCTCAGAAGATCATTATTTCTGACCAAATCCCCAACATTATTTGTGCAGCTCTTAACAATGCAAACTTTTAGTACAGCCAAGTATTTCAAATTTTGTCCAGGGCACCTGTCATTCATCTGCACCCCAGATCCTGTATTTTTGTGAATAGTGGAGTCGCTTGGCCATCAAAGGTATAGCTTCCCTCAAGCCTGCTTGTGACCAGACGTCTGATGGTAGATGGGTGTACCACGGCCCGATGCTGAGCTGATGCCAGGGAAGGGCAGTAAGCATGTATCTTGCATCTGCTACATTGTTTCCTGGGCCGACCGCTGCATCTACGGCCCTTAACATTGCTGGTTTTTTTGTGCTTCTCCAAAGGAGCAAAAAATTCTGCCTGGGGAGTAAAGCCAAGTCTAATTAGTCAAGTTAACCCTTAACTCAGCTGACCACACAACATCTTAGTGAATAGACCCAATAGTATCTTGAATTTTGTTAATTCCTTTTATTCTCATTCGAATTGAAAATATAACATGGGTCTAGTCTCCAATCAACTATATAAAATATGATCAAACTGTGCTTTGTTAGCAAATAAATATTACTTATCTCATTCTGCATGTGAGAGATACAATCACCATATGTGTTTCAAAAATAGATATATATATATAATCTATCTTTGTTAGAAGGTTCTGAAGCCACATGCAAAATCAGAGTTCTTCAGTCACCCCCCCCAAATTATACCTTGTTGCTTGCTGGAAAAACTTGCCCGTGTTATCCCCTCGTAATGAATAGGAACACAAGGGAACGGAAATTAAAACCCTCCTGGTAAATGTCACTTTAGCGAATAAACACTTAAGTATGTAATTTTGATTGTGTGGCCACGTCAGGGATATAAGAAGAAAAAACAAAAAACCCAATCAGAGTAGGAATTACAAAACATCAGATTACTAAACAAAATCAGATTTTAACATGCAGTGTTCGACCTGGTGAAGCTTCTTCTTATAGGAACATGCTTTTTAAAAAGAAACTCACAGAACACATGAGATTTGGTTTTATTCGAAAAAGGTGGGTCCCATAACATCTAAGTGACAATTCCATACACATCAGAAAATTGATCGCTTTTAATTAAAAACATGTTTTCTATCACAAAACACAATGGCCCCCATAATCCTTCCATAAAAAGTCTATGTCCCACCTGAGAGTCCCTCCTACTTTACAACTGCCATCAGTTGGGCTTTATCAAACGCAATTAAATTAAAACAAAGTACAATGGCTTCACCACACACTTTTGCTTGAATGAGATATTTAACGAATCATTTAAAGTCCATATTTATGCAACAATGTCAAGGATAAGAACGTATGTTTTCCCTCAAACAGGGCCGTTTCCATGGCTTTGATTCTTCATATTACTTGCAAACATCTGAATTTGTTATATAGCTGTTACAGTTTTGCCATAACCCCCTCTTCCTGCATCGTAATCCCGACGATACTCATCCCTAACCTAGAAAAGAAAAATAAAAAAAAATTACACATAGTATACAATTATACAGATAATTGTCAGGTGTAGCATGGTTTACAAAAATCTCCTCTCTGATCCACAGGATCTGATAACACCAGGCAACAACCACAGTCAATTATCCTACTGATTTTAACCATGCGAGTACAAGCTAGCAAATGCCTTCTTTCCTCACAGACTCATGAGGCATTGGCATAAAACAGCTTTTCATGGGTACAGCTATATTCAGCAAGATGCATAATACAAATATTTGAGGCAACTTACTTGACCGCCCGATTTTCCTCTTCCATACTGTCTGCCTTCCTTAAATCCCGCGTCCCAGTCAGTCCTAACCACTCTGTCATCCAGTCGTGTGCCACTAATAAATCTCATTGCCTGCTCTGTGTCTGCCCTTGTGTAGAATCTAACAGCTAGTTAAAGAACAATTGCTCCATAGTAACAAGATAATACATTAATTTAACACAAGATTTATGTGGCCAGTTTTCGGTTTATCCTTTTAGGTACGTTATGCAACTTTTATTTATTATTTTTTTTTAACACATACCAAAAAAAATGTATCAGTTTTTGCAAAACATTTTACAAAAAGGCTGAATTCACATCATATAATCAAACACTGCCCAAGACTACTAAATGTGGCATTTTGGGATAAACACTGCTGACGTGAGCCACTTATCAAAATTAAAGGGATGGTTAAAACACTTTTTCCAGCCCATCTCTCTCCCCTCAATTCTGCAAGCTAGTGCATGACTAAAGCCAATGTTGATATTACATCCAGGGTAGCCTTCCCGATCTGCATAATGCAATATTAACATTCATACAGCACATGCAGCCTTTTTGTAGTTGGAAAACCTAGTTGACATTTATACAACCTTAATTTTACATGTTGCGCTTGTAAAGGTAAGAAAATAACTTGTTGACTGATAAGTTGGGCCAACTAAATAACTATAGGATCTCTGCTTTGTTAGTACTTCCCATCTAATGAAAGTGATCTGTTTATTGGCTCTTCAGTTTCTCCAAATCAAGTTAATGATTAATAAAAAGGCTACACATAATCTAAAATCTCTAGTCGGGATTCAGCAAAAAAGATACTCCACAAAACAGAATCCGCAAGCCGTCTTCTTAACTTTATCAATCCCCATGATGATTTTCTTCACATCACCGCATTTACCGAACAGTTCATGGATTTGTTCTTCTGTTGTGTAAAACGACAGGTTCCCCACGTATAAGGTACAACTTTCTTTAAGAAGCTTCTCTTGGTCCTTTTTATTTCCCTGTTGAACAAAATGCAAGTTAATATGTAAAGAAAAGGAAAAAAAGAAAAACCAGCAGAGTGGGTGGCACTACAGCTTTAATTAATTTTGTCGTTAGACACGCCTTGAGAACCCTGTTCCTAGTGCTTCAGAATGCCTAAACCCACCCGAGAAGTAGAACATCTCTAAAGCAGTTTGTCTGGTTTCTTTGAGGTACATATTGAATTAAAAAGATACTCTTGCCATTACATGCATTTAAATGCGTACGAAAGCCAATGCATACGAAAGCAAACGCCCCTGCGGAACCCCCACATGCATTTGCCTCTTTCACAGGGAGCTAAGGGGGTCTTCTAGGCTTGCAGGAGATGTAAACAGCTGCACTCACCCCCTGCATGCCACAGCGCATGCACTGCAGTCACAGCCATCAAGATATCCCCTCCACACTTACAGGTTTTAAGCATGCACAATACCGCATTATAACATGCAGGATCCATTAGCAGGGCTGTAGGGGACACAACCGGCTGTCTCACAGAACTAAGTCATTTATACCATCCCTAGTATCTACACAGGAGCCGCCACTTCCACTGCATATGCCAAAAAAGGCTTTATGGACCCTGTTGCGCTCTAGGGTACAGTCATGCAGGAATAGAGAAGGTTCGTCCCAAAAGACGCGCTTCTATTCCAGCATGACTGTGCCCAAGATGCCATCAAAATCCCTAAAGGTGTAACAGTCAGGCGTCTCAATACTTTTGCCCATGTAGCGTGTGATGTATTATATTTATTTACACACACACACGTATATATACACAGTAAGCTAAGCACTTATACGTGTACGTAAACAGTTAAAGCTATAAAAAGTCTCCCGCCAGAAGATTAAATGGATGGTGGGTATCTGCACGCGTTGTTATGAGCGCACACATGCCATTAATAACAAAACCCAGTAGCAGAAGAGGTCACCGGTGACCCACTTTGCGGGTGTCGCCATGGCCAAACAAACGCCTCTATAGCCAGCCAACAATGTAACAGCACAGCATAGAAATGAGCATTTTGACCAGAAGGACCGGCCTTAGCGCTGTTACCCTGAAGTGCTGGTCTCGGTATCCTCCCAGCTCCACGTAAGAATCGCTTAACAGGTCGCTCAGCGACATAGCGCTCTTGTGCCGGTTATACGCTCCCAACAACCGTGAGGAAGTTTCTCGACTGCCGTAAGACGAATCCTCTTGACGAAAAACTAAGCCAATCGCAAAGAACGAAAATAAACACATCCGGGTCACAGCGGAAAGCACCGACGGCCATCTTTGACCAGGGCAACCTATTTATCCTCTTAGGGGAGTCTTATCTGAAAACTCTTGAAAGAACTGACTGCTGGGACAGGCTCATGCGTACATAGGTAGGTGAATAATTTAATATTTATATCGGTTATCGTTAATAATAGTATATTTTAACATGTATTATTCTCCATCTCTATAGAATGCGGTTCAGTGACCGGACCTAGTCATATGAAGACGTTGTGGAAATAAGTCCTTTGCTAAGTTGCGTCCCGCTCGGTGACCCGTCATAATGGTGCTCAGGCGTCTCCTCTTTAACTTGTTGAACAACCCGCAGGTCATCGAAAAGTTGTCCGAGTCTCGGCCTATCCGTCGGGCCGCGCAACTTACTGCCTACGCGGTCATGAAGGCCCAGCTTTCCGGTAAGGACGTGACCCAGCGGCTGCTGCGTTCAGATACCGTGCGGCAGATCCAGCAGGAAGTGGTTACGGGACCCGGGGACCTGCGGGAGGTGGGCCGCAGAGTGCAGCGAGTTAAGGACTCTTTGCTCAAAGAAGTGAGGAGCGGCATGCAAAATGCCAAGCGCCAGATCAAGAGAGGGGGCAGCCGGTAAGCCAGCGGGAGGCGCCGGGCATGTCCCCGCTCACAGCATGAAGACTGAGATGACCAGAAAAACCGATCCGCCGGTAAATGTAATAATTATATTTAATAAACAACAAAGCTGCTAAAATCCCTTTGCAAAGCGCCTGCTATCACATGACTATATATATATATATATAATTATATCATTCGTGGGAAAAAGATCTTTGGTTGAATGAACGTATCTGCCTGTCCTCCTAAGGTATTTTTGTGTTCTCTTTCTTTCTGGTTTTCGATCTCTAATCTCTCATTCAACTCATCAAGGGTTATTCACAAAAAAATAGGCAGTTTCCAGGAGAGTTGCGCAAATCACGCTGATTTCGGGCTGCCTTACCAAGCGCAAACACCAGCCAGCTTCTGCTATAGGGAGATCTGGGCTGGCCCTACACAATGCATAGCTAAATCGGTCAAGTCCAATGTTACCCATGCATAATGCAGGACAAACGCAGACCTTGAATGAGAGGTTTGGTCCTGCTAATGCATAGTGATACCAAGGAAATATACGACTTCTGCAAGAAGTGGCGACTCTAGAAACAATATATGGGGGGGGCACAAAAGATACCACAGTCAAAACTGGGGGGGCATTAATTCCACCATTAAATCATACCACTGAAAAAATCATATATATATATATATATATATATATATATATATATATATATATATATATATATATATATATATATATATATATATATATATATATATATATATAATATTCCCAAAAGTAATGATACTTTTGTTATTGGACTAATACTTCAACATGGAAAGCCTGAAGCCACAAATAAATAACACAATACCTTAACTTTTCCACTAAATGATTTCTGGGCCTTGAAAGTTTTGTCCCCTGAAGTCACTACAAATTCAGGAGGGCGTTTTATCTCTGGATATAGCTCTGCCATACCGCCACCTAGACGAACACACCAGGACAGTCTCTGCCACACCAACATCCAGACACACACAGCAGGACAGGTTCTGTCACACCGACACCCAAACCAGGACAGGCTCTGCCACACCGACACCCAAACACACACCCCAGGACAGGCTCTGCCACACCGACACCCAAACACACACACACCAGGACAATCTCTGCCACAATGACACCCAAACACACACACACCAGGACAATCTCTGCCACAATGACACCCAAACATACACTAGGACAGACTCTGACACCCAAACACACACACCAGGACAGGCTCTGCCACAATGACACCCAAACACACACCAGGACAGGCTCTACCACACCAACACCCAGACACACACACCAGGACAGGCTCTGCCACACTGACACCCAGACACACCAGGACAGGCTCTGACACCCAGACATACACCAGGACAGGCTCTGCCACACCAACACCCATACACACACACCAGGACAGGCTCTGCTACACTGATAACCAAAATACACAAACAGCAGGACACAATCTATGACACAGACATCTACACCAGGATGGAAATTCCACACTGCAATGTTGTTGATACCCCTCTTAGTGTTTTTGCCCCTTGTGTATTGATGCCTCAGCCAGAACCCTTTTTAGTATAGATTAATGTGGTGCCCCCACACCCTTGTATGATCTCCTCCAGCCAGCACTATTTGTATTAATGCCCCCAGCGAGCCCCTCCCTTTATTATTGATTTATGTGATGGCCCCATCACATATATGCGTTAGACATGCGTTTTTAACTATCATAATAAGTACTTATCACTTGAAATTGAAATATGATTTCAAAATAACAGCTGAACTGGCAGTTTCTTTAATATATTATTTATTATATATATTAATATTAGGCCCTGCCGCCGATATATATATATAGATAGATATAGATATAGATAGATATATATATTAGACCCTGCTGCCTATAGCAGGTATAGATCCACACATTAACATACAAGCCCAGCTTTGCATGTATAGCTCAATTGAAATTCACTTGTGAACTCAGCATTGAGGTTATAGATCAAATAAACAGAATCAGACATACAAATCCTGCAGGTATACAATAAGAATGTATGGAAACATAGCATTGCAGGTATAGATCAACTGCAAATCACATGTAAACTCAGCACTGAGGGTATAGATCAAATAAATACATGGAAACAGCACTGCAGGTAATGATCAACTAAATATGACATACAAACCCTGTATTTGCAGGTATACATAAATAATGTATAGAAACATAACATAGCAGATATGGATCTATAGAATAACACAAAAGCACAGCTTTTGGATTCAACATGGTTTTGTGTAAATAGCTTAATTCTACAATATCATATTATTCACAATGGTTGCATAATTGAGTTATTGCATTTTTCCAGCATACCTGGAATGCATAAGGGTAACTGGGGGCAAAGGCAAACTCTGTCCCCAGTTTCCCATAGGCATCTTTGTCACTAAACATGGGATCAAAGATGCCTATGGGAAACTGGGGACAGTGTTTTCCTTTGCCCCCAGTTTCCCATAGGCATCTTTGTCACTAAACATGGGACCATGGGGAGCTATTTAGTGACAACGATGCCTATGGGAAACTGGGGACAGAGTTTGCCTTTGCCCCCAGTTTCCCATAGGCATCTTTGTCACTAAACATGGGACCATGGTAAGCTATTTACTGACAAAGATGCCTATGGGAAACTGGGGACAGAGTTTGCCTTTGCCCCAGTTTCCCATAGGCATCTCTGTCACTAAACATGGGACCATGGGGAGCTATTTACTGACAAAGATGCCTATGGGAAACTGGGGGCAAAGGCAAACTCTGTCCCCAGTTTCCCATAGGCATCTTTGTCACTGAACATGGGACCATGGGGAGCTATTTAGTGACAAAGATGCCTATGGGAAACCGGGGACAAAGTTTCTCACCAGTTTCCCATAGCCATCTTTGTCCCAGCCTCCCACTTCCAACCATGCCCCCAGTTTGTCAACTTACCTGACTGAAGACACGCGGCCTGACAGTGGACTCTGCTGAATTCCCGCTGCCAACTTTCTCCACCCACTTCACTGAACGGGGCTGGCACCGCCCCACAAAGGTAATTGAGCCGTGCTGACGCCGCCCACGAATGTTATGGAGCGGCGCCGGCTGACTCAATTCAATTTCAAATCGACAGGGGCGGCATTTTAAGAATACACCCCAGTCGATCCGAAATAGATTTGAGTCAGCTGGCCAGTGCGGCTCAATAACCTTTGTGGGTGATGACAGCCCCGTTCAGTGAGGTGCACTGTCCCGGATTGAATCCTGGTCATCTGGATCCAAATTACTCGGGGGGGCAACAGGGGGGGCAAGGAATAACCTAGGGGGGACAATTGCCCCCCTGTAGCGGCGCCACTGCCTGCAAGCCTCACCATTACACCAATAAGGACTGTGATGACATTGCGTTCTAAATCCATAGGCGTAATATGTAGTTGGTTTGCCCTTTCCAGCTGTGACAGCTTCTTAAGGCTTTGGAACAGATGATTGTTATGTCCTGATATGTAAAGCCATAACATTCAAAAAGGCTGTACTTTCTTTTTTACGCAACTGTATACATTTGTATATATGATCTTCATTTAAGTTACAATAATGAACACAATCTGGTTACATTAATAACCCACAAATTATTCTATTCTTGTCCATATTAACCCCTTCAGGACCGTTTTTTTTTTGCTGGGGGGGGTTTACCATGCTTGTGCTAAAAGACCGGAGCCGTTTTTGTGTTTTTGCCATGTCTTTCTTCAACTGTAAATTCTCTCTTCTCATTTAGTGCACCCACACAAATCATATATTGGGTTTTTCTATATAGGGCTATATAGGGCTTTCTTTTGAAATAATAATTATATAGTATGAAAAATATCTAAAAACATGGTGGGGGAGGAAATGTTTCGCCTATAAAGACTCTATATAACCAGTGCAAATGGGGGGGGGGGACTCCAAAAGTGTATTTAGGTATTTGTCCTGTTTTTGGAAACATCTCATATGCCTGGTATTTTCATTTATTTTTGCACTTACGGGGTTAAATATGAATGACGCGCATTGCTGTTTCTAAACAAGATTTTTTTTTAAATGTGCTATCCTGGGAGTGGTGCCCCAATAGCGACAGAACAAGAAAAACTGCTAAACAAAAATATTTTTTGAAAGATGATATCCCAATGTATTTAACTAGGGCCATTTTAACACTTTTTGATTTAACCATTTTAGTGCCAGTCTGTCTTTTAACAAACCCATTCTATCCGAACACAGTATTTCAGTATTTATTTTCCTGGGTACATAAAATGACTGAAACAACTTGTGATTTGTATTTAGAAACCCCCCCTGAGTACAGAAATACCCCATATACAACATGCGCATTTCAGTTTTCAAACATGGAATTTTGATGGATCAGTTTGCTGGGTCCAGGTCTCATCTGAGACACGGTAGATGTCCCATATTTCATTTTAACCCCCTAAAGCTATATATTTCCCAAAACTAGACAGCTCAGGCAATCTAGTTAGGGGCATATTGGTCTGTCCCATGCAACTGATCACCATATTATTTTTTTTTTGAGTAGATATGTGAAAGAAAATAGGTCTTGATTTCTGTTCAGTAACCCCCCCCCCCCCCCCGAGTACAGCGATACCCCCCATGCATAGATAAGTCATGTTTATCCGACATTCTCAGATTACTTGTAAGTGACAAGTTTAGGCTGCTGACATTGATCAGGGAGACCTATCAATTATTCTTTTTTTGGGATGACGTACCTGGTACGTCCCGGTCCGCAGGTACCATGGCGTACCAGGTACGCCCCGGTCACGAAGGGGTTAAATATATAATTCAAAAATTTACAGTGTGGGTTGGAAAAAGTATGTAAACCTAGGCTAATGTCCAGTCAATGAAACCAGATTGGAGGTGTGTTTTTTAGAGCAAATGTGACATAAAAACACTCAAACACTTGTTATTCCCAAGAAACATCTGCTGATTTGAACAATGCCTCACAAAAAAAAAAAGAAATCTCGTAATCTCAAAGTTCACATATTCATCAGTCCACGGTTAGACAATAGTTTATAATGGAAAATGTTTAGTATTGCCGCTACTCTCCCTAAAAATAGGATCCAAGCCAAGATGACCCCAAGGGCACAATGCAGAATGCTCAATGAGGTAACATTGGAGTAACCCTGGAGTAACAGCTAAAATAAGGAACTATTGGAACTGGTTAGCCTCTCTGTCAAGTCTACCTTGACACTCCTTGTTTTGTGGACTGATGAAACTAAGCTTGAATTGTTCTGGAAGAACAGGCAGCACTACGCATGGCATAAAAAGGGCACCACATACCAACATGAAAACATCCCAATGCATGAAGTATGGTGAAGGGAGCGTCACGATTTGGGGCTGCTTTGCTCCCTCTGGGCCTGGGCAGCATGCCATCATCGAGGGGACAATAAATTCCCAAGTCTATCAAGCTATCATACATGATAATGTATTAATTATAAGAATGGTACACCAAAAAGTATACAAGGTGTATATTTTTAGAAGCAATTATAGTCTAAATGGTGCAACACTTCAACCTGTGCCCATGCAGAAAGAGAAGAATATTTCCCAAAACAATAAATTTATTTAGCACAATAATGCTTTCCTAAACATACAATAAACTTAAGCATGAATTCTGAAGGGGTCATTTACTTTTTTTCTTGTCACTGTAGAATAATGATTTATCTGCACAGTACAGCCAGAGAAAATATTAAATCCAGAAAATATTACATTTTGAAAACAAGCCATTTTTTTTATATAAGGACATATGTGAAAAATGCATTATAAAATACCATGCACCTTTAGTTTGACAGCAAACCTGCAGAAAAATTGATCAACAAACCAAATGGAGAGACTACTATAACAAAGAAAAGGTCAATATAAACTTTTATGTTTATAATAAAAGAATTTAAGTATTAAAAATAGTTTACTGGATGTGTAAAATCAGGTGATGCCACCTTCAATGTGATACCAATTTTCTACAGTTTAAGTCCTCACTTATACTTTATATTTAACGGTTGTTTTAGTTGGTTTCCTTTTAGAAAATAGGAACTCTTTCTTCCGGATAATTATTAATCAGGTGTGTATACATCTATCTCTGCAACGTGTAACCGTAACAGACTCATTATGTTACATGAGAAAATGTGTGATATCTCAGGTGGATCTTCCATGGATAAATGTGGAGCAAATGCAATGTTATCTTTGAAAAAGAAACCACAGTTTTCCACAACTCCATGTATTGTCCCAGGAAACACAATTATAAAATGACTCCGTAGTTTCGGATTTTTGGCTGACAGGTCTCTTCTAATCTCTCCAATTTTTTGGCACAGGTGATCTTCAGGAAATCCAGCCAGATCAATAATGTTCACATATTTTTGTTCCTTTTTTAAGCACAAAATATATTTAGGAGGCATATATGTGTGTGTGAAGAGAACAGTGTAGTGGGTCAGGGATTCGCTAGTGTTGGGTGTCGAGTGCACCATTTGCTGTATATGAAGTAGACTAGGAATAAGTCCAGCTTGGTGTACACACCCAAAGAAAAGAGCTCCAATTATGTTAAATATTACAATTATGCGTTTTCTGTTTACTGTTTTATTCAATCTGGGGACCAACAAGACCAATGGTAACAGCAATGGGATCAGGAATCTGGGTTCTTGATGTCTGAATAATGAAAGAAGAGCAAGTGGGACAAAATATAAAAGTAACAGTAAACCAGTTTGCTGTGAAATATACTGTTTGTTTTGGTTTTTATCTTCTTGGTTCTTATGGAATGATTTGAGGATACGCTCTTTTAACATCTTTATGCCAGAAAACAAAACTGACACATGAAGAATGCCAAAAAGGATTATGCCATTAACAGCCAAGTGAGTAACCAGAGGATGAGATCCATGTTGAGCAAGATTTTGAGGATTAAGGTTATAACGCAGAAAGTTAAGGGGAGTTAAAACAATGTTCTGGGTTATTTGGTCAAGTAGAGTTTCCGTACTTTGTACGGTAAATAGAAAATGTCCTTTATAATACAATGTGTCAGCTGTAATAAAAATGATTGATGTGAAAATTGAACTGGAAAACAGCTTTACTACATTGGTTACACAGACTCTACAGGAGAACTGGGATGTATTACTCTTCCCCGCCCAGTAAAGTATTGGTATAAAAGCAAAGCCAACAAAAGTGGGTCTGTTGAAAAATCCAGCCATCAAGATGCTGCCAATATAATGATGAGATCCTGCTTTTTTAGACCCAGTATTGGACTGTTTAGGTGAGGTCAGTAGTAATAATACAGCAAACAAAATACCCTCTATAGCATTGCTGATTGTCCTTGTGTAAAAAATCAAAGTGACATAAGACTCAGCTAGTATAATCATTGACATCCATCGGTTTGATCCCCAAATAGGTGCTATACGATACACAGTATAGTCCAATATGAAGGAAAGAAGTGTCATGAACAGTCTGGGAGCAACTAAGAGAATATAGCCAGATTTCAAAGTTGTTTGAAAGACCATCTGATGTAGCAGTCCTACAATCCCAAAGGCAGTACCAGAAGTTAATAGAGGGAAAACTACTGTCCTGCAGGGGTTGCTTGGAAGGAATTCCCATGGGCGATCAATATCCAGATCTAAAATGTCACCTTTTAACAAGAAATAATAAGTAAATTGAAATAATACAGTTTTATTTATAAAGCCATAAGAATATTTTCAGTTGATCATTTCAAAACATTCTATGAACCAAATTACATTCTATGGAAACAAATTGTTGTAATTGGGGCTATACTTGTTTAAACAGAGGAATCAATCACAATTCCAGAGTATAGGAATAAGTAACTACCATGCTGAGGGTTTAATTAACAAAGCTAATAGATGGTACTTCATACCTGCCATGACTTCTGGTGACTGGAAGAATTCATCTGGGTGCAGGTACCCTGACTGTGGAACAAGGCACCAAACGATCCTTAGAATACTCAGTGCTGCCCACAATTTCTTCGCGCCCATGCTGGAATCAAGTACCGTCATGTCTCATCTGTATCTTAAAGTCATCCTTTTAAAGTCTGCAAAACAAATATATGAGTAAGAAACAAAAAGTCATACCATCGATTTGATGATAAAATCACTTTACTCTTAAATTGCTCTCTTTTTGATAAGTATGGCTTTTCTTGGCCTACCATGTTAAGTATCAAGATACCACGAAAGTAAAAATGCCAGCCCCTGCCACCGAGCAACACAGTGCATGCAGGAGCTGTATGTCTGAATACATTAGATTATATTAGAAGATGCATTTGATAATTTATAGAAATAACTGTGCTGTTTGGTGCAGCATCCCCTTAATGCAATAATTTGTGATTAATTTCTGAATGTCTGTCTGCCAGGTTAATATTACCAGCTATGCTCCTTGATGCCAGGCTGAACCTATTATCCATAATCCAATTTTTAAATCTAAGCAAAGATTTGTACCGTATCCCTTTAATAACCAAGCCCAGTTGCAGTTTGTTTATTAAGTTCCACGCTCCTTCCCTGTTGTGCTGGGTGTTGTGTGGAGTGTGTTTTTTTGTCATGGTCTTGGGGGAAGCTTCCCAGGTTTCTAGGGGGTTGTTGCTGTGGGGAGGGCATTTGGTGGTATTCGTGTTGGGAGGTTCCTGGCAGGTGGAGTTGGGGAAGCTCAGGTCTGAGTTAGGGCATCTGGGTATGTCATTCCCTGATATCTTAGTAAGCTCTGGAGGGTTTTTGTTATTATTTACATTAATGTTATTTATTGGTTTTTGGTTTAGGTTTGTGTGGCCTTGTCAAACCCAACTCTGGTTGTTGTGTCTTTATTGAGTTATGTGCGTTCTTGGGAGGCTTAGAATGGGAATCGAGGCTACATCAGTCATACTCCACCATTTCCGGCTCCTCTTAAAACTTGTACATCTAGCATGGATAACAAATTAATGTAGACAATCCCATCCACACTAGGCATATAGCCACGGTCCCTTAAAGAAACAGTGGTATAAACCAAACCTCAAATAATCCTGACACATATGTCATTTAACTTAAATACTCAATCTACCATTTTTTTTAAATCTATTCGATTTGTTTTCATCTAAATAGCCACGTGAAATGTTGCTTTCTATGAAATTATAAATTCTGTTAAACTACAGTGAAATATTAGAATAGTTTGCAATGCTGGTACCTGCCTCAGACCAGCGCTCTTAGGGGGCACTTCATAGTAAAATGTGGTACAAACACAATAGGAAAGGGCCCAAGGTGGTGGGGCAGGTCACCTCTTGGCCTGGGAGGGTTCAAGTATTGCTGGGAACCTAGAGCCCGCATTACACCAGAATACAGTTAGATTTGTAAAGGTTGTAGTTGAATGAGTTGTTCAGCATTAGCCAGGTCCACAGTAACATGTATTGATTGCAAGTTGTCCTCAAGTTGTTACTTCATGTTACTTGGCATTAACACAAGACCATTCTTGATGAGTGAGCTGTCTAGAAGGTGTCAGCACTGCATACTCCCAAAAAACGCCAAGGAGGGGCACTTTTGTTTTACTGTGGACAGGGACAGCGAAAGAAAGAGGTAGGGATGTATACAGTAATAACGATGCAATGGGACTGTCACAGAGAGATAGGGAATGTTTGGAAATCAGCATGGGTTGACAGAATCTTGTCATGAATATGGGAATGGGAAGCAGAGGAAGCTGTTAATGGACTGCTATATATTACATGGGAAAAAAAAAACATTTTAAAATGCTCTAACATCCCTGCATCAATGAAACTAGTAGAAAATAGTAGACATTCTATTGACACGATTAACAAATTCAACATGCAAGCAGGGGAGGGCTTGTTAAGGGGGTAATTGCCCCTTGGGGTACTCTCGTTTAAGGATGTTGGGCCACTACCAGAAGACTTTTTTGTTTGTTTTTAAATTTGACAAAATATATTTTTGATAAATATTAACTATGAAATCTTGTGTAGAAATTTACCCATTTTCAAGAGTCCTAAAACAAAGGGTGCGTATTATACCTCGATACAAATTTGTTTACGCTGCATAATCACTACATGAATCTTGTGTCTTCAGTCCCCGCAGGCTTTTTGGAACCTATGGAACACCAGCATTAATAGAGTGAAAGAAATTACATCAAAAATAATAATAAAAAAATCTTCAGCAACCCTGACGTTGGAGGATAAAAACACACACAGTACTGACAAAACATAATTCTTTCCTTTCAATTATTATTATATTCTCAACAGGGCAAGAATTTCTGTTTATTTTAATTGTTTCTATAACTTTCGGTAACTTGTGGCTTCATTTTAAATATATTTGTTGTGGAGCACTGCTCTGAAAAGTTGTGATGCATAAACATTCCTAAAGGATTTCTACAAAGCGGATGTCTACACAGCAAAGATAGCACTAAAGAGCAAATGATTTGTCCCAGAAGCTCACACTTTAATGCATAATGCTGTAGGGTTCTAGGGTTGATTATGTTATTGATATGTATCTTACTTACCCTCAAGGTAGTTTGTAATGTTATTAAGGAATGGGGGGGGGTGCAAATGTAAAGAAAGAAAAAAAAATAAGAATGAAAAATGTCTAAAGGGAATTAACTCTTTCAAGCCCCACTGAGTAGCATCTAATGGAAATACGCTGCAGTGCATTTATTTGTTGGTTTGAATGCATATTAATCAGTGGGGCTTTATGAGACATTACACTGTCCCTTTAATTCTTCAACCACCCTCCTGCCTCACAATGCTCCCACTAGTGAGGGTCACCTAACGCCCCCCCCCCCCCCAACTCCCCCATACAAATCTCTGCAGCTTCCATTCATCCATTTCACCACCATCCCCCAATGTCTTCAGACACTGGTGCCCACTGTCGTGTGGATGCAATGTAAAGCTTATATAGAATTAGTGTTCACCCAAGGATTATAAAACATATAAACCGTTTTTATATTCACCTGCCAGCTGAATGTAGGCGATGTCCCCATTCTGCTCCCTGCATGAAGAATGTCCTCTTATGCAGCTGAACACGAATCTTGCTCATTGACACACATTGATTCCATTCTACATGAGCTCAAAGCTGCAGTGCACAGCGTGCTGGGTGGTATATATCTGTACGATCGATATACGTGCCATAGCGAGAAATCTCTTCCAGCACCCGGCACTTAAGACCCTACTTACTGCAGATCCCCATAGCTCCCCATAGGCTCGAATAGTCTTAGCATCAGTCCTGACAGCATGAGCAGCAGGCAAATCCTAAAAGCTCAGCCCACAAGCATGTCCTTAACCCTTTCTATTCCTTAGCCCAGAAGGACGCTCAGTCGTATAGTTATTCACTTAATACTGTAATACATGTAATCCTGCTTGGATATAAGTGCCAATTAAATGTGCAGTTAAACTTGTAATTGAGTTTTAAATACTGCGGTGTTTGCATAACTGGAATTTAAATATGCTTTCCAGTGGCCAATCGGGGCCTGCAAGAAACCCTGCATTAAAATGCATGGAACAATGTTCATCGATAGAAGCAGTAACAATGACAGGAGTCGGGGTCCCCATAACATAAACACAGGGTACCCATACTTATAGCTCAGGTGGGATTCTTTTTCAATAGCATTTTATTATTGCATTTTCTGTTAAGTGTCACAATCATAATATCATATATGGCACCAGAAATACCCCAAGCATAGGTGAGATACTTTTAAGCAAAAGTCAGATGCCTATTGTTCTTCCCACAAACACAAAGGCTTCTCTTATTTAATTATTTAAGCCATTATTACAAAGGTGTTTGTTTTTCCCCCCATATGTTTTATTAGGCAATATTTATGGTATGAGTGGGTCCTCCAAACTGTTGCACCTATTTCTAAAATAAATCTCCTTTGGACAGTATACAGGGAAGGGCTATCAGGCAAACAGATCAGTAAGACATAAACATGTTTGCCAGCCAGCACGATCAATTCACTATATCCATAAATATATATCCAAAATCTTTAAAGCTTAAATCTGAGTCTTGTTAAGGCATGGAAACGTGGAGCATGTATGTGTAGGGTAAGTGCATGCAGGGGTGTTGTGTGTGGTACAATATGGAGTTAGTGAAGTGTGTATCAGCATATGGTGTTAATGTGTCTGTGAGCCAATGTTAATAGCCCATGTGGGTCTGTTACTGTATGGTGTTGGAGTGTGTGTGTGTCAGAATTTGGTGTTTGTATGCAGAGCCGGCCTTAGGTGTTCTGGCGCCCTGTGCGAACTACTCCTCTGGCGCCCCCCCCTCACTACCCCCCCTCTGCCCCTTCAAACTACCCCCCCTCTGTCCCTTCAAACTACTCCCCCCTCTGCCCCTTCAAACTACTCCCCCCTCTATTTAACATGGAGGATGTTAAATAAAGTTAAAAAAACAACAAAAAAACAATGTTTTAATTTAGGTGCAGAGGGGGCGGCGGCGGACCCGGCGGCGGCGGACCCGGCGGCGGCGGACGACCCCGCGGCGCCCCCTGGAGTGTGGCGCCCTGTGCGGTCGCACAGGTCACACACCCCAAAGGCCGGCCCTGATAGTTACCCAAACCCTACAGGATCATTGTGCATAGTATCCATCCCTTGAGACTCGTTTTAGACCAACTTTGAGTAGGCTACAATCAGAGAGCGTTGACCATAGTCAACAACAAATGTCAATTAAAAACCCAGCCCTTGGGCTTAATATTCAATTTTGTCCATTGTTAGTATTGTCATTTTAAAATGTTGTATTATTGTTAATATCAAGGTTATTAATGCATCTCAAACATATATTATGGTACTCAAGGGTGTTTGTGTTTCTTAGAAACAGTTTTCTGTCCGGTTTATTAACGTGTGTTTCCCTCTTAGCCCACGACCTCCTCCATCGGCTGAATACCATCATGGCCAGAATGCCGAGCCCTCCTCCCCCTGCGGAGATGACCACCGGCCCCGTTGCAGAGACGTGGTGCTACACCCAGGTGGGACACAATAATGATTCATCTTAATACAATTTAGTATTAGTAAAGAAATGACTATAAACATGGTGAGATACCATAATGAATCATTTTTTAATAGGAAACGGGGAATGGCTGCAGGGTACAACTCAACTATTCAACTAGCATGCACCGTTTACCTAAATAATTACAATAACAGTTATTTCTCTTTTCCATGTAGCTTCCCCTTTAAGGGATGAACCCCTACATCAGCATGAGGCTAGCATGAGGCTAGCATGAGGCTCCCCGTTATGACATAATGGCATCGGCTTTGTGAGTCCTGCATTCTAAATGCTCTCAGTGTGGTACAGAAAGACGCAGGTAAAGGCTGGTTTCTTATTAGCTCCTAAGATATATTAATAAAAAAAAATCCAAATATGATATAAAAAAACTGCAACCTGTATGATAACATGTCACCTAACTATGTACGAGTTCCCACCCAAACAATTCTTGATGTATATTATATTATATTGGCATTAGGTAAACTGCTAAATGTTAAAACATATTTTTTTCTCTCTCTCTATTCCAGTTCTGAGTACCACACAATTTAAGAAAAAATGGGTAAGTTCAAATATTTTGCTCCTTGTTCATATAGCATTTATCAGATCGGTCCAAAGTATCTTTAAAGAACTTCTCACCTAGCCATGGAGGTTGTCATCATTTATCCTGGACGGTTTCACCGGCAGGTATCGTATCCCACTAACCGATTGTCTCAACCGGCCACCGTTTTTGTCAACAAGAAATGTCAATTAAAAACCGAGCCCTTTTTAGGGTTAATAGTCAATTTTGTCCGTTGTTGGTATTGTCATTTTGAAAATGTTGCATTATTGTTAATATCCAGGCTATTTTCAAATTGCAGAAATTGCTAGGGTTAATATTCAGTTTTGTATATCGCTAGTATTGTTATTTTTAAATGTTGTATATTGTTAATATTAAGGTTATTAATTAAATTGTATAACTTGTTAGTCAATTTAAAATTTTGTATAATGCTAATAGTATTTCTTTTTCATTTTGTATATTGTTAATCTTGTTTTTAAATTGTATACATTGCTAATATTAGGGTTCAAATGTTGTACATTACTATTGCTAAACGTTGCACATTGTTAATACGAAGTATTTTTGTGTGTTTATGTGTATAGAGCGTGTCATAACCTAACTTCTTAAGCTGTTCCTTCCTGTTATCTTCATTCATAAACCCATCAGACCTAAGCCAGCATGTTGCCTCTGATTTAAATGTACACGTGCAGATACATAGGCAGCGGCTGGCTTGTGCATGCGTTGTGTTGGACATGTTTACATGTATTTACCAATGTATAATAACCATTCATCTGTCTGTAACAGCTCGCAGACACCGACGTGGCCGCCGCCGCCGCCATCAACATCAGGGCGTGCTGGCCATCGGCATTCAAGAAGGTGAGATGCATCTAAAGGCTATATTATGATATGTCAGCAGCGGTATACTTCTGTATGCTGTGCGTTGTACATGTTTACACGTATGTACCCGCGTATAATAATCATTTCTCTGTCTGTAACAGGAAACAGCCTCCAGGAGGTGATTGACCGCCTCCTAACTGGAGAAGGGGCGGTCCTTCTAGAGGCAGAGGAAGGTAAGATGCTTCTAAAAGATATTTTATGATACATCTGCAGCTTTATACTTTTGTATGTTGAACATGTCTACACGTATGTACGTGTTTTTAATAATCATTTATCTGTCTTTAACAGAGCAAAGCCTGCGACATCTGCAACAGGGCCTCCGCAGGGATGTAGGAGGGTGGATTATTGGAGTAGAGGAAGGTGAGATGCATCTAAGATATATTATGGTACTCAAGGGTGTTTGTATTTCTTGGAAACAGTTTTCTGTCCGGTTTATTAACGTGTGTTTCCCTCTTAGCCCACCACCTCCTCCAGCGGCTGAATGCCATCATGGCCAGAATGCCGAGCCCTCCTCCCCCTGCGGAGATGACCACCGGCCCCGTTGCAGAGTCCTGGGGTTATACACAGGTGAGATACCATAATGAATCATTTTTTAATAGGAAATGGGGAAGGGCTGCAGAGTACCAGTCTTACAATATGGCTATCCTGGGACATTTGTTTGAAGTCATAACTTTTGTTATCATCTCTGGCCAGAACACCATGAATATGATCAAAGTTCCTGAATGCCGCCTGGTCGATGAACTCGGAGGATTATGGGAAAACTCGCGTTTCACCGACTGCTGCCTCTGCGTGGCTGGTCAGGAGTTTAAAGCGCACAAAGCTATTCTGGCAGGTTGGTGGCGATTAAAAAAAAAAAAAAAATATACAATTATTTCTAGCGTTTCCACTGCTTTGCAGGTTGTTGAATCAATGCCTAAAGTTTGCTGTTAGGTACTTCAATGTGAAGTTAACTAAATGTATTGTGTCCCACTCAGCCCGATCACCTGTGTTTGGCGCTATGTTTGAACATGAGATGCAAGAAAGGATAAAAGTAAGTTTCACATTTTCGGGGCTGATAAGTTACCGGGCTATTACTGAAATTTAAGTTCTGTTCCTTTGCTGTCAAAACTAAGCAAACCTGCTTTTTTTTTTTTTTTTTTTTTTTGATTTGTAGAACCGCGTCGAGATAAAAGACATGGAGCCTAATGTGTTCAAAGAAATGATGTGCTTCATCTACACCGGCAAAGCACCTAATCTGGACAAGATGGCGGATGACTTATTGGCGGCTGCCGATAAGGTGAGTGCGGGAGGAAAGCCAGTGTTTGGTTCCCAACAACTTTTTTCTTTCGGGTAACAGCCAGGCAAGCCGGTCCGTGTGGGGTTTGCTTCACCGACGGAATCTTGTAGAAAGCAGACCGTTTTTAGATGGTATGCAGTTCAGGATCTTTTTATTGAAGGTGAGAGGGGGTTATGTGTAGGGGGAGGTATTTAAAAAGTTTCCTTTTATTCTGGTTAAAGCTGCTCTCTGGTTCACTATAATAACTCTGTTATCGGTGTTTTTAATGTTTGTTTTTTTGTTAGTCCAAAAGGCACCTTTTACTTGGATAACACTATTCCTCTTGTATTTTATCATGGTGGTTTTAGTATAGATCTCTGTACTCGCTAACATTCCTGTCTACCCGCAGTATGCCCTGGAACGCCTGAAAGTGATGTGTGAGGAAGCTCTCTGCAGCTACCTATCTGTGGAGAATGCAGCACAGATCCTGTTCCTGGCTGATTTACACAGCGCTGACCAGCTGAAGACCCAAGCTGTGGACTTTATCAACTAGTGAGTGTGTTGGGATTGAGTGTATATTCTCATTGTCTGCATGTATGCTATATACTACTCCTTTCACCTTGTGAAGAATGTTCCCTTTTTATAGCTGACCAAGTCGGTCCTTCCCCATATTTTTTACTTGTTTGTTTGACTTATTTATAGTGGTAACCTTTTTGTTTTGCTCCTTTCAGCCATGCATCTGACGTTATGGAGACAGCTGGGTGGAAGTCTATGGTTGTTTCCCATCCACATCTGGTAGCAGAAGCATACCGCTCCCTGGCTTCAGCCCAGTGTCCTTTTCTGGGCCCTCCATGCAAACGTCTGAAGCAATCCTAAGAAGTTCCTGCAGGACCTTCCATCTTTCTCCTGAAGTCGATCATTATTCTTCATCCCACCATAAGAGACATCTGGTGGTCATTGTAGAAGGAATCGGAGAGTAAACGTACAGTTGGCGCTACCACTACATCGTGTGCTGCCACCTATATTTCACCTTTTGTACGGATGGACTTCTTCCTTCTATACCGGAGAAAAGTTGGAATACAAGACCTCCTGCAGAACTATGAATTTTATGGACATATTTCCTGACTTAGACATACCTAATCACAACTGGTAGCAGAAGGTTACCAGTTCCTGTTCTCGGCCTTTAACGTTTTCTGGGTCCTCCATGCAAACGTCTGAACCAATCCTAAGTAGATGCTGCAGCACTTCCATCTTTCTCCTGGAGTCACTCATGATTCTTCATCCCATCATAAGAGACATCTAGTGGTCATTGTAGAAGGAATCGGAGAGTAAACGTACAGTTGGCGCTACCATTACATCGTGTGCTGCCACCTATATTTCACCTTTCGTACGGATGGACGTCTTCCTTCTATACCGGAGAAAAGTTGGAATACAAGACCTGCTGCAGAACTATGAATTTTATGGACATATTTCCTGACTTAGACATACCTAATCACAACTGGTAGCAGAAGCCTATCAGTTCCAGTTTTCAGTTTATTATACTTTTCTGGGTCCTCCACGCAAGCATCTGAACCAATCCTAAGTAGATCCTGCAGGACCTTCCACCTTTATCCTGAAGTCACTCATGATTCTTCATCCCATCATAAGAGACATCTGGTGGTCATTGTAGAAGAAGGAATTGAAGAGTAAACGTACAGTTGGCGCTACCACTACATCGTGTGCTGCCATCTATATTTCACCTATCGTACGGATGGACTTCTTCCTTCTATCCCAGAGAAAAGTTGGAATACAAGACCTCCTGCAGAACTATGGATTTTATGGACATGTTTCCTGGCTCAGATGTTCCCATCCACGGCTGGTAGCAGAAGCTTACCGCTCCCAGGCTTCAGCCCGTTGTCTTTTTCTGGCTCCTTCAAACAACTCTATGTAGATCCTGCAGCACTTCCAACTCATTATTCATCATCCCATCATAAGAGACATCTGGTGGTCACTGTAGAAGGAATTGGAGAGTACACGTACAGTTGGCGCTACCATTACATCGTGTGCTGCCACCTATATTTCACCTTTCGTACGGATGGACTCCACTTCTTCCTTCTCTACCGGTGAAAAGTTGGAATATTACATCTCCTGCAGGATTACAGAATTCAAGGACGTATTTGCTGGCTCAGACGTTCCTCATTAATTTATAGGACCAGAGAGACGTTTACATATGGAAGACCCTCCTTGTTCATATTTAGATATTAAATAGTTGAGCTTATTGTAACCATCTTTTGTATTTTGTGCTACAAAAAAAGGACATTGTGATGAATGTGTGTGTGTGTGTGTGTGTACGGGAGGTGTCAGCCTGGCCTAATCTACTCTGGGATCCATTTTTATTTTCTGCTTTTTTGTCTGATTTTTATGCACTTCTGAAATTGTTTTAAATGTGTTTTATTCTAACTACCTGCTTCCCTTTTTTTTCCTCCCATCATCATGTACCCGCTTTGTTATGGATCCTCACCGCCATGACATTTCTTTTTATTTATTACATTTTTGGTTTTTTTAACTCTCCCCTATTTTGAGGGGCTGCCACTCATATTTCAGAGGTTGTAGACTAATTTAGAATTTTTGGAAATATAAAAAAATATATATATATATTTTGTACTCTGCACCACTATGTTTTTACCCATTTCGTTTAACTCTTTCACTGCTATGGAGAAGCAGCGGTCTGATATGTAATCTCCGTTACATGACTGTTACATAGAGACTTTCCGCTCTTGTGGCTAGCAAAATATGAAGGAAATCGCGTTAATATATTAATAGTTTTTAATATATTAATATGTATTAATTTTGAGTGTGTATAACTTCCACAGGGTTTCTGTCCTAAGAAATGGGTGAAAATACATTATTTTCACCCATTTCATATTGTTAACAATTAACTTTTATTTTATTTTAGCTCTCTTACAAATAGCAAAGCGATGGAGGAGGCTTCTGTTTCACGACAGCAAAGGTGCTTGCTTGTTGACTTCTAAAAGCTCATGTAATAAAAACGTGTGTCTTGAAAGATATGACATATATTTTATTTACATACATATAAATAAAAACACAAATGTATACATTAAAAAAATACTATTTACATATATAAAAAAAGCACACTATATATATATATATATATATATATATAAAGTGTTTTTTTTATTTTATATAAGTGTTTGTTTTTATTTATATACAATCCTAAAAAACACATATATCTTAAACGCACTTTATATAATCATACTTACATGCTTCTGAAAGGATAAACAGGTTTGTATCATGGATCAAAGCCACCGCTTTGTTTCCTCAAAGTGTTAACAGTATCTTTAGAACGTGGCCTTGATCTGCACGCTGTAAAGCGAGTTTGCTCCATCCTGGATTATCCGCTGCGGCTGGGTCACATTGCCTTTACATTACATATAACCATTTCATTCCGCTGTATTCATGTTTGCGAGACGGTGGGAGCGATCTGTGGCCGGGGATAATCCTTAGCCGCTCTCTCATCTATTATTGTTACGTTACAAACCTTGGCCTGTGGACCCTCGCCAGGGATGTCGTGTTTCCCATTCAGGCAGCACAGAGCAGCGCCCAACAAGAAGCCTTCAGGACTACTCGTCGCACGCGGCGCCGTTACCGTATGCGCCGGTGACATCAGTCTCAAACCCTTCCTTCTGCCAGCACCCGTGCCGGGGATGTCACAGCGCTGTATTAATGATTTCATCTCAATCCGAACAACTATGTTGCATTTTTTGAGAATGTTACTGACGGCTGAGACTAAATATCTTCCCTCGTTCTGCTCGAACTCCAGAGCCCCGGACGGCACTGGCGGTACTGGTATGTATTGGGGTGCTTTGCTACACGGTTCTGGGGTCCGTGTGGAGTAACAGTAACTCTCTGTGTCGATTGTGTGGGATGAGACAATAGAACTCACAAAGGTGTCTTGATCAAAAACACAACAATGTATCAACTGACATCAGAACTTTCCATAGTGTCCACGTTGAAGCACGCATTCATATTTACTGGGTGTTGGTATCAACGCTGATGCCACATCCTAGGTCAGGGGTGTCCAGCCTGCGGCCCTCCCGCTTCTGCAGGACTACATCTCCCATAATGCTCTTTCAACCAAGGACCTAGCAAAGGAGTATGGGAGATGTAGTCCGGCAGCAGCTGGAGGGCTGCAGGTTGGACACCCCTGTCCTAGGTGATGGGATTCCATGTCCAACAGAAGCTCCTATGAAGACTGGTAACTCCATCTCTACATGTGCCATGTTCAGGCGGCACGTATCATATACCTTATCGTGCGTTTGGGTAGCGGTGGGTCAAATTTGGGAAAGGTCTCTTAACGGGAACGTTATTTTGCTTTCCATCCTGATTGCTCCATACGTAGATCTCCCCCTTTAAAAAGCTGGGTGAGGATCATCTCCAATGCGTTGAGTTATCCGTAAAGGAAAGTAATGTTTTGGGTTTTTTTGTTCTATAAATCAAGAAATTCCATAATTTAGATTACCGGAGCTACTCATCTCTTGAGCAGTCTGAATCCTCCGTGGCTGCCATAGGCCAGGAAGGATAGGACAGGCATTGACACTTATCAATGGAAGGCTGCAAGAATAACTTAACCTTCATCAGCACGTCAGTATTGCCTACACCACACCAGACTGATATTCCTCGATATATATATATATATATATATACTGTATATATATATTAAATGTATCCTAACAATCCAGCCGTGCAATAAATGTATCCTTGGGTCCATGGTTTACCTACAGACCCCCTTTGTATGATTATTGGGAAAATCTGGATATTATACTGTATTTGCCTGAATATAGGCCGTACCCCCCCTTAAGGCTTTAAAGTGGGGGTGCAGCCTATAATCTGGGGTTTAGCGCAGGGAAGCACAATTTGTATGGACAACGATGGAGGCGCGCAATCTGCCGGGATCTCCCATGCACTGGAGAAATGGTATGGAGTCCATAAATACAAATATATTTGGTGAATAAATAAAGAGAATGAACAGTTTGAGCCAGGAATGAGGATGGGATCCCCACGGGAGGTATGTGTAAATTCCATTATTTTATTAACCTCTGCCACTTCTGCTGGGCGGCTGTTCCACTTGTCTACACACCCTCTCAGTAAAGTAAAGCGTCATCAGTAACTTACTGAGTAACTGAACTGAAACAAAGTATTACATATATATCGAAACCAGTTGGCTGAACGTACTGTCCTATACGGTAAGATATTCCAGTCTTGTCTCCACATATATAAAAGGCTAAGGGGTTGCTGTGTAGATGCAGTTTCACACTTCAGCCACTAGATGTAGCTACAAGAGACAGCGCAATAGCATCACAGCCGTCGTAGCATCCTAGAGGAGCAGCTGTAGCGGGAGAGGACGCCTGCTAGAACTTCGCCTATAGCCAAATATAGGTCCGAGAAACCAGCCAATCAACAGCTTCTATTTCGTTATACAACGCTACAAAATCTGCTGGCGCTATTGTATGTGTCTAAGGGTGGGTGTCAAACTACAGTGTTAGCATGAGTGTGTGTGTATGTGTGAGTTTATGGGTCTAGAATAATAATGTGACACAGATAAAACATACCAGTACAGAAGGGAGCAAAAGGGGCCCACTCTTGCAAAATGAAAACGTATTAGGAGGTTGGGGGGGATTGTGACAGAAAATTAAAGTCACATGGACATGTTAGGGGCATAAGGGCAGTTGCAACTTCTGATTTAAACATTTAGGACCACTACCTGAAAGTGTTTCGTTCTATAATTCCGCATGCATTCAAGGGCCTAGACTAATACTAACTCAAGGAATCATTTACATTTTTACTGGATCCTTTCTGCAGTTTCTCTGTGTGTGTGTATATATATATATATATATATATATATAGATACACAGGAATGAATAGTAAACTCTGATACATTTCTTATCACATGGGCTACTTTATTACCAGACTGAATGTTGCCAGCCCTCCCCTGTAGTATGCAAGGGTTTGGAAACAGATGTTGGGGGCATTAGTAGGACAGATCATATGCTTCTGAACAGGTACCTTCTTAGTAAGAATTAGAGTAAGTAGGAAAGAGTCTGGCGGAACAAGCTAGTGTCTCCAACGGAATAGATACAGTCTGGGTGAAGTCATGGAGATGCAACTGGTAAGGTGGGATTCATTGCTTTTACATCTCAAAACCTCTGATTTCATTTACTAAGTAACATAAACTTTATTTATTTATGCAAGCAATGTATTGAAGACTATTACACTCACTACCAGCAGAGGGCGCAATTCGTTTTCAAATGCTCTCAGATGCTTTTTATTAGAGAGCAAAGTTTTTGCATTTCTAACAGGAAGTCTATCAGAAATACATTTGTTAGATTCACGCCTCACAGCATCATTACGGATAGTTTATGTTAATAGTCACACATTACAGATATTGTTTTGCTGCAGATAGACACAGTGGTTTTGTGGTATGAAATACCGGGAAATGGTTGGCATTTTATCCCTTAGCATTCCTGCATTATTATTTTAGAGTTTTGCTTTTTGTAACATTTCTTTATCTTGTATCCCCGCAGTTTCTGCTATTGATCCGTTCATTAAATATTTTCACAATATTCTCCAGGGAAGTCCATCATTGGATTAAGGTATCACTAGGCCTCAGGCTAGGACAACGTCAGTGTTTACAATTGTTTACAATTATTTTTCTGTCAATGACTGACGAAGTAAGATACAATATAATATAAGAAAATACAATATAATATGAACAGAATGTGTTGTGAAGAATATGGCTAAAATCAGCTTTCTGTTTCACTGTTAATGTTAATTTAGACATTAGCCAATTGGACATAAGGAATTTAATTGGTTAAATCATTGACATCATTGTGTATGTATGTAGTGATGTCAGAGACATGTGTTTTCCAGTGCAGTAAAGTATTTCACCCCTAAAATCATTACTAATTTTAATTAGATCACTTTATCTTTTTCGATAACTTCCTTTTTGTTTCTCTCCCACATTTACTTTTCGTGCGGCTTTCACCAGCGGACTAAAGACTGTCTCTTGTTTCCTCCTTTAGTCTCACAATCATGCCATCTTATTTTAAAATGTTCTGTCATCTTCTCCTCTGTTCTTTTTACCAATTCTGACATCTGTCATACAATGCCGCAGCTGACCTAAGGCACAATCCTGTAAAGCCCATCATATTAAAAAAAAAAAACATTAACAGGAGATTATTTTTCAACCATTTTTATTAATGTTTTAACATAAATACTAGCACAACAGAAAAACAAACATGCATACGCACTGAATGATAAGGTCTGAGCAAAGTGCAAACAGTCAACAGGAATTGTGAAAGGGAAAGAAAAGTAAAATGTATAGTGCATTAAAAATGAAGAATTTATGACACTTTCAGACATTTTAAAAAGTAATTGAGCTTCCCTTTCACAATTTCATATTCCTCTATAGGAATATATTGAAGTGTTGTGCACGGCTTAATGTAAATCTTTCCCATTTTTAAGGGAATTGCGTGTCTCACTTTAACCATAAAAAAAACAAAGAAAATCCCATGTATAAAAATATCTATTCTGTAGCTTTGATAGAAACTAAATCTCTTCATCAATTATATTAGATTTGTTATATGTATATCTATGTGTGTATGCATTGTGAAAAACACATTTTGAAACACATGGTAATTTAAGTGTCATTAAGAAGAAACCTTTGATCTGAAACATATTCACTTATCAGAAAAAAGTAATTACATCCCAAAATAAAAATGCCATTCCTTTGCACAACTAGGTCAGGCTTGTTCCTTCACCCTCCTGGAAGAAATGTGCCAGTGAGCAGAATTAAACAATGATTAGCCAGGGATGTGTCAATGATGTATGGTGGAGCTGTGAGCCTGCATAAGCATGCAGGCAGAGCTATGCGCTGCTGATATGTTTTAAATAGAGTCTGCTTAAACGGAAAACAGCCTCGTAACAGTTTTTAACATAATTTACGTACCTTAATTACATTTTTTACTTACTTTGAATATTGTTTTGTAGTATTGTTTTACCTTGTGGAGCCCTTTCCAGAACCATTAATCAACAACTTAATAATGGGCATAACTTAATGGGAAGCAATAATTCTACAGATTTTTATGAACACCAATCACGCCACTAAAAGGTTTGATTTAGGAAAAAAGACAGACCTACTTTAAAACAAGTGTGATGCTAAATATTCTAAGAACGATTGCACATTTTGTCCTTTTTTGAGATCCAGCATGTCATGATGAAGCATCTGACACATTTAGGGCCTAACTGAAAAAACTCAATGGTGGCACAATGGATGGATGGAGGTGGTAGATACATAGCTCAACACAAGCCAAATCCATCAAGGAGCACGTTTTTGTTGATCTTCCAGGAGTCGCCGCTACAAAATCTCATTTGCAGTCTTGGCATGACTTCATATAACAAAGCAGCTGGATATGAGGTCACATCTAGACCCTACACTATGAAGTCAAGGGAGCACTCAAAGAGAGACAATGTCAGTAACTAGAACACAGGTAAACATTCACTTTAAACTCACTTTTACATGGAACTTTAGGCCTAAATGTTTTAGAAAGTCCACATCTATGTTTACTTTAACATTGCTCCCATTCTGCCACCCATGTAGGGTTTCAGAAGAAATTATAACCGAAGGCCAGTTTTTCATAGCAGTGACTAATTTGTCCTCAAATGTCAGCCTGTCAATGACAAAAAAAAATCCTTCTGTTCTGATTAGATCCTGAATATATATATATATATATATATATATATATATATACACACACACACTGTACTGCATGTTCGCAATGGATTTAACAGACATTGAAGAAAAAATGGTGTATGTAATGGCTTTTATTTGACATCATACTTTTTACACAGAGCTTTGCATGAAGGCTAAATGAAATACTGGAAAGAAGTCATTGTTGTAAATAGCTCACATGGGTAACTTTATTGGATTCAAACTGTAATACCACTCAAGTTCTTGCACTGGAGAAGATAAACCCTAAGAGGCATTAAATGTTCTATAATCCCGAGACTCAATTTCACGATAACCACCTGCTGATTGAAATAATTCCACTTAAAAAAAAAAAATCCTTAAAAGGCTAATGGCATCTACCCAGCATCACTAAAAATAGGCAAATATTGACTTTAACCTACAGTCGTAGAATCTACATGACTAAATATGTAACTCTACGTCAGTAAAATGGATGGGAAGTTTGAGGAAGTGAAACTTTGCTGGTTTATGGCGGTCTTCCATAAGAGCAGTGTTAATTGTTCTTTGATACATATCGCAATAATTTATGATCATGTTGGAATTATATTACTTGTTTGATGGTCTCAGAAATGTTAATGATTAAAAGAGCAATCTAATAGTTGTGTTCTAGTCATAACCACCAATCCTAATCCCAAATACTTTGCATATCTGGTTGTCAGTTTTGGACTTGCTTGTAGTGAATGCCCTGCAATGATCATACCTGGGAACTTCCCAGGTTAGGCAATCTGGAACTCTCCCTCTTGAGGGGGCCAAGATAGCCATTCATGGAGGTAGGGCTAGCCATGCAAGTAGTGGTACTAGCCTCAGTTAGTGCCCAGGGAGTAGGTGGAGATTAGGTGTAGTCAAATACTGCTCCCTGTCAGGAGAAAGTGGAAAGTGACTCAGAGACCCAGGAAGGAGAGCATCTCTGAGATACTCTGGAAAAAACCCAGATAGTTCTCTGGTAAACCCATGGCGTTGTGGTTAGCAGGGTCCAACATATGAGGAGAGATTTGGTAATTGTTTTTTTGTTTAAAAACACACTTTATTTGTTCTTTACACATCCGACACATGCTAACGTAGTAAAACACAATATTTACAATACTATTAAACAGAGATGTGAAATAGTGATGTAGCTCATACTTTGTGTAATATGGGTAACGCATTAGTGATTGAGCTGAGTTTTTTTGCTCCTCAGACAAACTTAAACCAAAACCTACAATTTGCAAAAATTATTCTATATGTCAGTGATCAGAGAATGGCTGCACTGTATGGTCTATTTGAATGTCATTAATGTGAAATTATTAATATATTAAAGTAAACTATGTAAGCCTGATAAGTTGAACTCCAGTTTACTAATGCATTATGTATTCTAAAGCCTATACATACAAATATGTAAAAATATTATGTTTTAATTTCTATATTTAAATATTTTTTTGAAACATATGTGGGTACATTCACCAGTCTGGGCTTCTGCAGCATTTTTAAGTAGAATTTCATTATGCATTGCAAAGGGGCAACCCCACTGATTTTTTTTTCCTCTTTGGAAACTGAGCTGGCCCAGCAAAATGTATTTTTAAGTCAGTGAGTTATGCATTGCGGATGCCCAGCTCAGCCATTTGTGTAGGTAAAATGAATGAAGTTACTACTTTGGGATGCATAGTGAAGTCAGTAAATTGAAATGTTCACCTCTACTGCCAACTTACTGAATTATTTCTTTACACCACTATTAGATCAGTCTAATGCAAAACTAGAAATATGGAGAAAAGGTTATCCCTGGCATCTGAAACATGGAAAACATGTGTAAATTATGTTGTTGTCTAAACTAAAATATTCATTGATGACTTGGACTTTATGCGTTACTTGGATAGAGGACAAAGTTGAAGACAGTAAGACAGGTATAGACTAAGAGTACATTCATCCTTCAGCTATTAAAGTGTCATTCATAGCAATTCCGTTTGCAGCCACATCCCATTGCCTCCGCAGTTTATACAGACAACTTAATGAGTAAGAGATTGGTAATCACTGTTAAAATGGCACTCCATGGAGTAAGCACTGTGGGAAAAAAAGAGAAAGGAAAATGACTGCTTATAATTGTACAGAGATAGGACAAAAGTGTATGTCATGGAGCGAATTGTAGATAATCCAAGTGAAAAGTAATTTTTTATAGATTTAAAATGCAGAATGGAATTGGAAACTACAGTTCGATACGTTTTCTCATAAATATTGAATAACTGGCCATATAAACTAATATTGATTTACATCCCGATAAACCAGTTGCAGTCCAGTGGCTAATTATATTGGCAATATCATACAGATTTAGAGCGAGAGCAAGAATATGATGTCATAACATAGCTTCCTTCATTGGTGGGTGCAGAAAACAAAAAAATGATTTATTTTGCTATACTTATATAAACATTATTTACATATAATGATTCTGATACAATAATATACTAATAAAAGACTATCATTTCCATTTAAATAATTCAACAGTGTATTATAGTTTAATGTAATACCCCTCCATTGCCCACTGCCATCACATCGTGCATCAACCAAAAGTCAGGTATATGTTGATAAAATGTCTCAGTAATAATAAGGGCTGATATTGGGTTCTATAATGTAATCTTTCATTTCATCTATAAGGGGCAAACTGATCAGCATTTAAATAAAAAAACAAACAGTGGGGTAATTTTTAGTCGATTATTTGCATTCTGTGACCTTTTAAGGTGCAAAGGAAAGCTTTTATGTGGTGGAACGCAAACTCAACAGACCTGCAACAAGACAGACAGTTCTTACCTGTGCTGGAAGAACACTGTGCACCTTCTAGCGATTCAATATAATTCTTTCCTAGCCACTTTTCATATGTGGTCTTTTCCTGTACAGGAACAATTTTGTTGGTGGAGTCCTTGAAAATCAGGTCATTTGCATAGTAAAAAGAGGAGTTGAACATTTTAAAATCAGGATTAGTGTCGCTCCCATAATATATCTGTAGAGATGGGGGAAAAAAGGCAATTAACAAAGCTTCCAGTTTAGGACTGAGTAAAACAATAGACCAGGGAGGAGCAGTAGATATCGCCTATCTAGATTTCAGGTGTTTGACACTGTGACTTAAAGAAGATTTTTAAATGATTACAGTGTTGGAGTTTGGATGTAAAAATAGTTGAATGGATAAGGCACTGGTAGAGTGACAGGAGGCGGAAGGTTAATGGCGTATATTTAGAGGTAGGACTTGTTACTAGTTGGGTACATCTGGGATCAGTATTGGGACTCGTACTTTTAATGGTGATATTACAGAAGATCATAATGGTAAAGTATGTCTTCATTGCAGAGGATAGAAAGGTCTGCAAAAGTGGAGGCCTTTCTGGTGGAACAAGTCAAATGATTTAAGTAAATTAGAGAATGGTCTGGCAGCTGCAGTTAAATGTTGATAAATGTAAAATAATGCACTTGGAATGTAAAAATTCCAAGGCACAATATAGCATTGGAGACACTGTTCTGTCAGTGACAATAGAAGAGAGGGATTTAGGAGTAATTATTGTATTTCTGAGGATTTAAAGGTAAGCAGGCAAAGCTATACAGTAGAGTAGAAGTGATAGAAACATTAAAAACCTAAATAGATTTAATAAAGTACAGGAGAGAAGTTTATTTCAAAGGAGGACAAATGTCGGAACAAGAGATAATAATCTAAAATCTAGAAAGGGTCAGTAAGTAATGTTAGGAAGTTTTACTTTACTAAGAGGGTGATAGATATATGGAACAGATGGTAGAGGCTAATCCGCTAAGGGAATATAAACATGTATGAGATAGGCAAAAGACAAGTCAAGGACTAATTAAGGTCTTTACATGAGTAAAATTGGGCAGACAAGATGGGCCGAATGGTTCTTATCTGCCATCAGATTCTATGTTTCTTTGTTTCTGTATTGCTTACCAATTTGTGTTATTTTTCTTAACATCATTTTTATATTGCTCAACCATCAAGTACTTTTAACACCTTCATGACAAAGCCTGTATATGTATGGGCTCAAAATGCCTTGTCATAAATGGGTTTAAGGACAACCCATTGGTAAAATGAGAATGAGCGATGCTGAATATTCTAGTCTGTGGAATTAGCATTTCTGTATTGTAACTTTTTTCTTTAATTGTATCAAATTGAAAGGTTTTACAGTTACAATTATAGATACCATAGCTAGAAAACTTTTCTGCAGTACTTCTAAACTCTTTGAGTGATGATTTTTTACCTGAGCATTATCTAGGAGGCCGAACACTGCATGTACGTTGGTATCTGGATGAACCATTACTGCATGCGGTGGCACTTGTGCCCAGTTACAGTCTGCAAACTGAGTTACTTCTGCTCGGGCTCCATTGGGACATAGTAACTGGAATTCACTAGATTTTAAATCCTTTGCCCAATCCTGTGTGTTTTTTCCTTGGGAAGAATAATAAAAAAATGTTATTTTGGTCTACCACTGCTCCTCAGAAATTTGTGATGTAAAGATCTGTACTGTAGATAGACGAAGACAAATGATAGCAATTTTTTTTCTATTTTGGTCAAATAAACTAATGTAACTTCATTGGGAATAAGAATTGTATTTTTTTACAAACATCATTAGCACGGATCTTGTCACTATGCTTAATAAATGTATGGATTATGAGTGCCTGACACCAATGACGTATTGTGTACAATCAACGGTTTACAAAATTGTGGTGAGAACCACATTACTTACTCTATACCAAAATATATACATTAACCTTTGGCTGTAATTAAGCAAGACACATGTTTTACTTTTATGCTTTAATATTAGGAAAAACAGTGTATATAGCATTCTGTATACCTTTTACTGCGATGCTAAAAGAGTCATAGCTAGAAACTCTATCCTGAAAATGTATCCAAAGAAAAATCCTTCGTAACTGAGCAAAGCAAAGTTAGCACGACAAAGGAATATATGACAAAAAAGATCAAATACCATTTGTGTTTTCAAAAACAGTCGAGTGTTTAACAAAGGCCACATCTCCAGTCTTTTCTGCCAGGCACCTGCGATAATTCACACAGAAACATGATATTGGGCATTGCAATATTAGGTAAAATACAGAATCACATATTAGGTATGCCCTATTTTCTTTGATAAAAACCTAAAGATTTTACCAACACAAGACACCAGAACTGTTTGCTACCAAAGGCCACATCGCTCCTTGATGCATGTATAGAGAATTCTATACTTAACATAAAAAATGGTTAGGTAAATCAGTGAGGTGCATGTCTTACTAAACATAATTCAAATAAAAACTTTGCAAATCAATTAAGAATTTTGGAATGGAAAGCAAATACAGAATGGTGAAACAATATATATAAAATATTCAGGGATTTTCTTTTGTTAATGTTTAAGGTTTAGCGGGCCACCTTATGATTGGGTTCACCTTCTACATCTGCAAATACAGCATTTGATATGTCTGTCACATAAAGATAATTTTAAATATGAAGATTACACATATTTCTGGAAAGCTGCTCAACTCTTCCTTATGTTCTTTTTCACTTTTTGGACTATTTTGGACACATTGCCTCCTTTTAGTGAAATCAAAATTTTTGGTGACTGATGTACATGGAGTGTCCTCTTTTCTTGTAGTTTCTGTTACTCACCATAAATTCAGTTAAGTTGTCTAGAAAGGCCAAACCTAACCAGTAAACCAACAGAATCTATTTTTGTTCATTAACTATGTGTATTATTACCAACATTACTATTCTTTAGAAAATGCTTATTTAATTCTCCAATATTTACCTAAATGCCCCAGAATATCCAAAGTATTGTTCTTGGTTATTCTTCTCACACTTAGATCTTCCAGTTCCATCGCCCTTGCAGAGCTCACACAGTTGTGATGGAAAGTTTTTCTGGTTGGCGCCAGGCACACAGCTTGCGGAGAAAAAACTGCTAACAGCTATAGAGTTAAAGGAAAGCCAAAATCACGATATGGTACATTCAAATCTAGAAATAACTATGCAACTTAGCCATTTATTTCTTACTAATGCACTAGGTGAAATATTCACTACCCTTCAGTTGGCATTGAACCTAGACCCAAGAGTAGCTATAGTTGGTCAAGTCATTGTTGGCTTGGGCCGAATGCTTGGCTGAGCCTAGCTCATGGGCGAGTGAAAGATGGAGCCCAGCTGGATCATACTTCCCTCATTTGGGATTTTCTTTCTTGCTGATTATTGATGGAATACACAATTTTTCTTTTAGATAAGCAATCGTGAAACTTGTGATTTAAATTTTCATGGGATCCAGTCTTTAGTACTTACTGTTCCAATTTGTCTTGCTCTGGGAACAAACTCTGTAACTCAAGAACATTTGGTGTGTGCACACGCATGTGTACTCTGGGTTTAGCAATAGATTCCTACATGCCAAATTCAGCAACCTGTTCGTACCATTATAGAAACTTGTGGGATAGGCCATTATCAAGCAAAGAGGGGCTTAGCACCTATACACAGTACTTCCACCTTCTAATAACAATTCCTTTAATAATAAAACTATAAGTGAATACACATACTAACCTTTAGCAGTGTTGCATCCTTCGGGTCTAATAAAACCTTTTTTAATTAGAGTTCCTACAGGTATGTTCCACCCAGCAGTCCGTTCATATCCTGTGTGGCATGATTTCTTGCCCTTCAATTCGTTGATGGTAAAGGCATCATATAGGTTTTTTCGGACCACAGCTACTGCATAGTAACTGTCAGACACACTCTCTAGTAAAATAAAAAAATAAGCTTGTTTTGTTTTATTATTGAAATAGTATTTGTGTCCCCATCACAATGAGCTGATTAATCATGTGTGTATAGTGGGGTGTATTCAGTAAACCAGAAGTTGAACAAACCCCCCTGTAATCATTACGCATTATGAAGGGCCCACTCAGGGGAGGGCTGGCAGCCTAAGGCCTGGGGGGCAAGTCTAGTCAACTGGCCCGTTGCGCCATCAAAGCGGCTGCGAGCGACATTGAAAGCGGCCGTCGTGCGGCAGTCACTCCACTGGCGCCTAATGAAATTAAAGTGGCCGGCGCGCACGCACCGCATGCCTCAGCTCTTCATCCCACCACTTTTAAGACGTGGGAAGAAGAGATGAGGCATGGCCGTTGGGTCTGACTGCCGCATGATGCAGGGGCGTACCTAGAGTATTTGGCACCTGTGGCAGATCCTGTATGTGGCACCCCCCCCACACACACTTTAAAACTGCATAGTTTCAATGGTTAGGCAAACATTGACGGTGGACAGCATAATTGATATCATTATATACTTAGGGATTATGCGGTACCACCGTCAATGTGTGCCTATACTTTGAGCCAGACACTGACAATACTGCAGTACAACCCCTATCACTATATACTAAGCCAAACTTGAATGTGGTGTAGGCTTACCACTTTAGTGACTGGCATAGTATATAGTAGGGATGCACCGAAATGAAAATTCTGGACTGAAACTGAAAATTCAGAATTCACTTGGCCAAAACCAAAAAAAAAGTAACACACAAATTGGACCAAAAAATCAATAACAATATTAACATATATATATATATATATATATATATATATATATATATAACAACAATCACAATCCTATCATGCCCAGGTTCTAGCATGTGCTGGCTGACTTAGCATGATAGGAGTGTGATTGCTGTTTGCAATTATAAATATATTAATACTGTTATAGAATTATTCTGTCCAATAAAAGTGTTAACGCACCAAAGTTGGACCAAAAAAAATAATTGATAACAGCAATCACACTCCTATCATGCTTAGGCAGCCACTACATGCTGGAATCTGGGCATGAAAGGAATGTGATTACAGCCTCCCTATGCCAAGCTATCCCCCAACACTTACACATCCATGCTATCACACACACACTCATTCACAAACATTCAGCATAACACCCATCACTCTCACACACTTACATTCAGCATAACACCCATCACTCTCACACACTCACTAATCCACTCTCCCTGAATCTTGTCCTACCTGTCTTCTGTCACTGTCACTTTTCCTCCTCCTCCTCCTCTTCTTCTTCTTCTTCTTCTTCTTCTTCTTCTTCTTCTTCTTCTGTGTCCTGTCCTTCCGGTGTACTGAGCGCGGAAGACGGTGGGCGTGGCTTCAGTGTTGTGCGCCGGGATTTGACATCAAGTCCCGACACACAGCCACAGTTGCCGCGCGCATCGTTTCTGGAGGCGTGCCGGTGTGGTGGCACCCCTCAGATGAGCGGCAGCTGCCCTCATTTCGGTGCATCCCTACTATATACTATGCCAGTCACTAAAGTGGGGACCACCCCCCCCCCGCCAGGTACGCTACTGGCATGACGGCCGCATTCAATCCTGCTCACAGCCGTTTAGTTTTTAACTTTGCGGCTGCGTTGAATGCTTGTCTGCCGGCCGTCCGTCTGGCCCACCGGCCCAGATTTAGGGCGGCCTGGGGGGCAATTGCCCCCCTGCCCAGCCCGCCCCTGGGCCTACTCCAGTGAGGTTTGCCTGCTAGAGGTGGGTGAGCTGACCCTACATAATGCATAGTATCTTTTTTTAATATATATATATATAGTGTTGCTTAGATATCACCCAGACTGATTCAGAATACCAGATCACATTGAAAAAGCAAACATGGTTTGTGTATAGCCTTTGATGAGTAAATATATTGTTACAATCATCAGCCAGTCTTCAAGTTATGAAGAATAGAGTATCTTTTTTTAAATAAAAAGCTTATCTGAGAGCTTACCCAAATAATTCTCTCCAGCAGCAGGCACCAGTCCATAATTCTTTCCAGCTTTGTAAATATCCCCTCCATCCAATGTTACTGCATCAGCTTCTTTTTGCTATAATAACAATAACAATAATAATGATAATAATATACATTTACTTTACTGAGATGGTGGTAAATAAGTGGAAAAGCCTCTCAGAAGAAGTGGTAGAGGTTTACACAGTAAGGAAATTTAAACATTTATCTAAGGACTGATTATGATTTGAATCTTTAAAGCAGACTAGATGGACTGAAGCGTTCTTATTTCCTATGTTTCTATGTAAATTATAGCTAATTGAAACCCAGTGAACTATTAAGGGGATCATGGTTGTTAGCACATAGGACTCTGACCTGTATCATTTTCATGCAGGCTTCAGGGCTGTCAGCAGAAACACACTGGATTGACGGGTACAAAGTCTTGTTCATAAAAGCGCTGGCCATATCTGCGCACTTCCAGATCTCCATGGTAGATAAGGTGCACCAACGCAACATTTTGGGCAACTCTAAATTATGTTATTTATTAAAAGAGAGATAAAACATTGTAATATTTGAATATAGAACTGCACAATATCTGATTTAAACGCCAAAACCTCTTGAGACAAGAACATACAGGACAAAATTATGTTTGCAGTTTCTAAGGTACTTTCTGTATGACATATTGGGCTTATGGGCTACTTATTTCCAGGATATGTAGGGCTCAGGATATTTTATATAGTGAAGAACAAGAAATAGATTTCTGGAATACGTGGAAGAAATAATTTAAAGGAAGAGAAGAAAGATTGCTTTAGTGAATTCAAAATTATAATAGTGAAAAATATATCATTGTATTTATATTCTGTGATATGACAATTAGGCAGACCAATGTACAAAAGAAAAAACATATCACACACAACTGCATTGAGAGCCTCGACCACTAACAAGGTTTGATGGGCCAGTTGGAGTCAATATTTCACTGTTGGACTAAAAGTATTTGCAAGCATGTTTTTTTTCCTAAAACAGTTGTAAAGGAAAGACAACGGTTAACACAAAATATAGCCAGTTTTGTTCAAATTAATAAGAATGTTATAGAATACAGCCTTACTGTCTGGATCGCAGTCAATTCCGTTCATTGTCCGAAGAAACGTGTCTCCGAGCCAGGCTTGGTAAGTCTGATTTGAGATTGACCTCAGTTCTATAGTGGAATCCCTAAAAAGCAAGTTGGTGCCTCCATAGGCTGAAGAGTCAAACATCTTGAAATTGGAACTAGCAACACTAAATTTTTGCTGTAAAAAGAAGAGGTATTTTCAAAGGATGTAAGGGATGTTTTTATCTTGCATCTCATTAGTACAAAGCATGTTTTTTCTTTCAGACTAGCTACATACATTGTTATTCTCACTTATTGACAGAATAGAAAATATGTTACAAAGTAACAAAATAGTAAAAGTGGTACAATCACCATAGTGATCGAAAGAATGTTTCCTAGGGGAGGGCATGCGGCCCACAAATAAAGGGAGAATCGCAAATTCAGTAGTCTCTTCTGAAAGGTTTTCATCACCAAAAACATCCCCATTACCAAGCTATGAAAGCCTTTTCTTCTGTATCAGTTATTATGTTCTCAGTTCATTTTATTTGTTGGAAGTACTTCCAAGCTTTAGTACATTCAATCTGTTGGTTTGAAAATCTTCCTTTTTAATGGCCATTGGAGTGAAACTAAAAACCTCCATTTGTCTAAATAAGCACAGGTGTTTGGGATAGTGCGCAGGTAACTATTTTCCGGTGTTTGTTCTATGTATTTTGGGCTGATGAATACTATAGCCGTTGCTGCCACCCAAGAGTGATGGGAGTTTGAGCGCAGGGCTTTCTTCTGTGTGTTTGTTTTGAAACTTTGTTTGCATGCTTAATTTTGCTGTTACTTTATTAACATATTATTAAAATAGCTGTTAATAAGCTCTTCCATTTGAAAACTATTTGATGACATACTACATTACTCCCTTAGTCACCCAAGTCTGTCTTATTGTATGTATGTATGCATTTATATATATATATATATATATATATATATATAATGTTTGAGTACACTGGGCATTAAAAAGCAGACAACTGGGCAGATTACATGAGCCGAGCAGTTCTGGTCTGCCATCAAATTCTGTTTATACAGAATGAACATATGGTATATATGGCAAAAAAATTCAAGCACTATAACTTGATCATGATGGGGTTGAACGGGCATTAAACAGAAACATTTAATTTGCTTATTTAAAAGAATCTATATTTAATTTTAAAACGTATGCAGTATTTTGCAACTCGCAGTAACTCGCTATTGTGTGAACAAAAAATACATGACAAAGTTTCCAGAATCCCCCAAAATATCAAGAACATCATACAAACATATCCTACAATACATCCGTGCTTACCTGCCCTTCATGTAAGAAGTTATAAATTATGGAACCATCCACATCATTCCGGACCACAACAGCACGAGCAGGGACCCTTGCTAGGTTACACCACCTCCACTCACTCACTTCTGCCCGTGTCCCATCACGACACAGGAGTTGATAATCTGCAGATGACACTTCTTTTGCCCAGGCATCAGAATTTTTGCCTATAAAAAGTATGCACAAAATTTTAAAAACATATGTTTTCATTTTTATTATAGGCTATGTATTATAAGAAGTAAATTGTGCCAGTGCTCTATAAATAAAGTATAATAATAATAATAATAATAATACGACGTATGTGGAGAATTGTGTTTCTATTATCCGCAAGAACTAGGGAAATATTTGGACTTATTTTATACCACATTTTTGGTTTGGTCATGTTTATAGTGCACCCTATTTAAACTATGTAATTAGTTATATTTATATATTATTAATGCATTGCATCATGCATTGTTCCAGTAAAATTTGTGACATATTCATAGTTAATTTATAAATAAGATATTATTATCACTATACATCACAGCAAGCTAATATGTAACATGCAAAATGTTTGCTTGTATGAAATAATATGGGGGGGGGCATTTTGAGAATCCATTCTTAGAGAACTTACTCCTTATATTTATCCCTATGTCAGCTTGACTGGTTTATCGTTTCTAGACTTTATGTCCTATGCTAGATTCTACCCTGCCTTACATACAATGAAGTATGTTAATCAAACGTACCATCTGAATTTTCAGACACTGTGCTGTGTTTAATGAATGCCACATCACCTGCTCCTTCCACCAGGCACCTAGAGAGATATATAATTATTATCATCATCAATTATCAGTATTTTACTCCACCAAACAACATGGGGTAGTTTAAAGAACAGAGTACAAAATATATGTAGACATATCAGTATAATGTAGGCACATCAAACTCAGCCTGTGAGTCATACAACTTTTGAGTTTATAAAACGGCTATTAATGGGCTGGCATTAAAAGAAATCATTTAGTTGGAGAAAAAGCAAGAAAAGGGAGAAAACTATGGGTTGTTCTAATTATTTGGGTGGGTTAGTTTGCAGGGATTTAGGGAAGACTGGGGTTATGGACTTATGTTGATATTACATTAAAAAGAAGCATATCTAAGAATCTTAGAACTGGCTGTTCCTATTTCTAACATACCACTGCATAGAAACATGATGAATTTCAAATGATAGAGATATAGCTCATATAAACCCAACCACCACTCACATGCTGCAATGTACCCTGCTCTAGGGGAGGGCTGGCAACTTCTGGCCTGGGAGGCAAGTAATGCCAAGTGGCCTCATCGCCCCCCCCCCACCACCACACTGGCACATACACGTACATACACATAAAGGCTACCACACATACACATGCTTATACATACAAAGTAACATACTGTACACTTACACATACTTAGATTAACACACTTACACACACTAACACACATTTATAAACTCATGCTAACACACACCCATGCACACATTCATGCTAACACACACAAAACATACACATTCATTGAAAGTCTTCCCACAGCAGAAGCTCACTGGTGTTGGTCACATGAAGTGAAGGAGCTGAAATCACAACTCTCTCCTTTTGGCCCACAGTGTCAGGACTCCCGCTGGCATAGATCTTTTTTTTATTTTTTTTTTATTTTCAGCACTCCGGCCTTCCCTCCTGAACCACTGGGAGATGTTGGATTTGCAGGAATTACTTGGTGGCTACATTCTAATTACTGTTTCAATGCTTAGTTTTACTATGAAGATCGAACTATTCTGTGTGTGATTTGTTTGACCAGGTGTCTTATTGTCTCTAAGCACTCTGAACTAGTACAAACAAATTAGCCAGTATCTCATATCTAATATATATCTATCTATATATATAATTCTAAAATTAACATATAATATTAAAATTATAAATTATATTCTACGTAACCATAATGAATATAGCATCTCTGTTTACACATAGAGCTCCAGGCAGTTGTATACAAGAAGGTAGATTATGTTACTGGTGGGTCACATACTCCATATACTGAATGACCTTCCTGCAAAATGATTTAAAAAATTCACCTAGGTCCCAAGGCATACCTGAAAGCCCCGTTATAATCATAATATCGCTCCTGACTGCTCAGGTCACACACATTTTGCCCACTGTCATTTCCTTTGCATAGCTCACAGAGAGATGGGTAGGTTGCCTTGTTGGCCCCAGGTATACAGCTTTTGGAGAAGAAGTTGCTTACCCCTAGAAACAAAAAGAAACCAAACATGTTCCAAAAACAATTGAAAGAAGTCTAATAATGTTAAAACTATGTCACAAATACCATGGTACCAGAGGAGACAAAGATGATAATAATGAAATAATCATTCTAACTCTAGAAGAATAACATTTGGAACTTAGAGCTGCTGGATCTGGTTCTAATCTAATCCTCCCTATATAAGTTTAACCATGCCACCTCCTCTAGCAGTTTACATAACACTTTCAATGCCCTGAAACTGGAAATATTGCAAAGTTACAATTCATATTAAGTCTACGTCTAGGGGGCTTTAAATTATTTTCTTCAGTATCAATTACCGTATACGTTGAGTTTCAGGCATTATGGAGACCTAGCCATTCTTCGCTCATATTAGTTAAGACATTTTATTATAGCATGTAACCCCCAAACATGGTATGTTGTGAAAATTACATAATTACGGTAATATGGGCTCAAAGGAGTGAATGAAGCATTTATTAATATATGCACTTTTGTTTTTTTATTTTTTTAACTTCAATGTCAATAAAGTCAACTTTAAAGAATAGAAAGTGTGTCCTGGGCTGTCCCTGTAAGAAGCGGATTGGACTATCAAGTACCTTTTTTCCCTTCAGTTACAAACCTTATTGCATACATTTTACTTTTATCATCTTACCTTTAGGGATATCACAGGCCATAACTGACATTCGTCCGCTATCAATAAGATAGCCAATAGGGACATTCCAGCCGGCTGTCCTCTGGATTCCAGTGTGACAAGACCTGGCTCCTCTTAGACTATTTAGGGTGATATTTGAGTTCCTCCTGGCAACAGCCACAGCATAATAAAAGGTCCCTACACCTGTGGATCAACACAAAATGTCACTGTATAATAATGGAAGCAGCTGTGTGGGAAACATATTTAGAGTTCCTGGGCCAGGTCCTGATGTGACTCAATCCAGTGCTTTCCAGCTATACCATTATTTGAGCTCATAAAGCCAACATGTCTTTTCCCAACCAATTTAATACAAAAAATAATAAATACAATAAAATAAAATTATTGTTTAACCTGGTTCCCCTGATACTGGAGTTTATGTACGTCTCTAGCAGTCTTTGGACATACCGCATTTGCTCGATTATAAGACGACCCTGATTATAAGACGACCCCCCAAATCTGAATATTAATTTAGGAAAAAAAGAAAAAGCCTGAATATAAGACGACCCTATAGGAAAAAAGTGTTACCAGTAAATGTTAATTCATCTAAACTATTTGTTTTTTAATAAAAGCTATGATTGAGAAAAGTATTTTGGTTTTATTTCCTTCTATTTTCCAACCTGCCCCCCAGTTATGCACATCTGCCCCAGAAATGCCTTATACCCCCTATATGCCACTGTGCCCCATGATATGCCTTTAACCCTCTAAATGCCACTGTGCCCCATGATATGCCTTTTAATGCTATATGCCACTGTGCCCCATGATCAGAGGCGTATCTACTGAAAATAGCGCCTACGGCAAGCACTGAAATTGCGCCCCTGTCCAAATATCTAAAACCCATTTACTAGCCCCTGCTGCCAATATATATTTATATATATATATATATATATATATATATATATATATTAGTCCCTGCTGCCGATAGCGGGTATAGATCAACACACAAACCCAGATCAATTGAAATTCACTTGTGATCTCAGCACTGAAGGTATATATCAAATAAACAGAATCAGACATACAAGTCCTGTATTTGCAGGTATTCAATAATAATATATGAAACGTAGCATCGCAGGTATAGATCAACTGAATAAGACATATTAACCCTGTATTTGCAAGTACACATAAATAATGTATGGAAACATAGCATAGCAGATATGGATCTACAGAATAACACAAAAACCCAGCTTTGCAGGTAAAGATCAATTGAAATTCACATAAAAACACGGCATTAAAGGTATATTTAAAACCCCCTAAATTACAGGCATAGATCACAGGTTGCACACCCCAAAGCCAGCCCTGGCGTCCACACTGCCCACATAGAACCTGACCAGCGCCCAGATTACACACATAAAATTTGCAATCTTTGTCGCCAAATAGCCCAGCACAAGTCAACTTTGTCCCCAAACAGTCCGGCCAGTGCCATCTTTGTCCCATATACACCCTGCCTGTGCCATTCACACTTTAATTCAGACAACTCATCCACACATTAACTCATGCTCTCCCTCATTCACTCAATGCATCCACACATTAACTCATGCTCTCCCTCATTCACTCAATGCATCCACACATTAACTCATGCTCTCCCTCATTCACTCAATGCATCCACACATTAATGCACACTCTTTACTTATATCTACCCCCTCTCCCTTATCACTTTTTAACCCCCTCCCTCCCTCATCACTTTTTAACCCCCTCCCTCCCTCATCACCTTTTATCCCCCTCCCTCATCACTTTTTAACCCCCTCCCTCCCTCATCACTTTTTAACTCCCTCCCTTCCTCATCACTTTTTAACTCCCTCCCTCATCACTTTTTAACTCCCTCATCACTTTTTAACCCCTCTCTCCCCCCCTTCTCTCTCACCTTGAAGTCCAGCGACGAGAGGACGATGCTTCTGTCTTCCTGCACCGCTCGCTGGTGCCCGCTGCTTCACTGCTGAGCGCCGTAATATGACGTCATATTTCGGCGCCCAGCAGTGAAGCAGCGGGCACCAGCGAGCGGCTTTTAAACGCTGTCTTCTTTTTTTTTGATGCGGGGGAGAACGAGGGGCACCGAGCGGTTGCTAGGCGCCCCTCTCTCTCCTCCGCATCAGTGTTTAAAAGCCGCTCGCTGGTGCCGGTATTTCATGCAGAGCGCCGCAATATGCCGGCATATTGCGGCGCTCTGCATGAAATGCTGGCACCGGGACGGGGGTAGAGGGCTCGTGGAGGAGAATGAGGGGCGCCGAGCGGTTGCTAGGCGCCCCTCTCTCTCCTCCGCATCAAAAAAAAATTAAAAAAAATGCCGGTGAGCGGCATTTAAAAGCCGCTCACCGGCGCCCCCCTTGAGATGGCGCCCATGGCACGTGCCATGGCTGCCATACCCTATATACGCCTCTGCCCATGATATGCCTTTTGACCCCCTATGTGCCACTCTGCCTCCAGAAATGCCTTATACCCCTATATGCCACTCTGGCATTTAGAGGGTTAAAAGGCATATTATGGGGTAGGGAGGTTTAAGGCATTCAGGAGGCAGAGTGGCCTATAGAGGGTTAAAAAGGTATTTCTGGAGGCAGAGTGGCATAAAGGGGGTTAAAAGGCATTTCACAGAGCACTCTGCCTCCAGAAATGCCTTATGCCCCCCCATTTAACACTCCCCCGCCCCCCCCAAACTTAGCGGTGCTTCTGACTTCCCTGTCATGTAGCCGGGGCAGTGTGTAGGTCCCACGCACTTACGCTGCAGTCGGAAGGAGGCGTGGCTAGCAGCGGGGGTTGTCTGCGTCCATCGCGCAGACCTTCCCCGACTGTCAGAGATCAGAGTTCCCCGCACCGGTACACGCTGCCCCAGCTACACACCGGGGACTCAGAAGTACCGGTAAGTGGGGCGGGGGGGGACAGGAGGATCCAGGTCCCCTGCAGCTGCGGGGGATCTGGATCTTAGTCGTCTCATAGTCAGACCTATTTGAGGTCTGATTATAAGACGACCCCGATTATAAGACGAGGGGTATTTTTCAGAGCATTTGCTCTGAAAAAAACCTCGTCTTATAATCGAGCAAATACGGTAATAGACCATGCCATTAATCACCATAACATTAAATTAACCTTTGTAAAAAAAAATGCATATCATTGCCATTCTTACCTTGATCATACACTTCACCAACAACAGGTTTCAAATTGAATTGTCTGCCAGCTCGGTATATAGAATCTCCCCCCAATGTCACTGCATCCGCCTGGCTGTTCTGTTGGGGAAGAAGACCACTGGATAAACAAGAACGCACTAGATTGGGGTTTTCATGCAGTAAATAAAAGCAAAGTTATGTTTGTAATTAAATAACCAAGTATTATATTACATTATGTATCCTTAGTAGAGTTAAATAAAAGTTCAGGCGCTAAACAAAAAATATATATGTGTATAAAGTAAGGTGAAAATTAAAATATATTATAACAGGTGCTGCAAACACTTAAGTATAACCCCTTTCTACCAAAATACAAATACAAATTCAATAGTGTTGCGCAGAAATATTTGTGCCAATTTAAAAGGCAAAATATAAAGTGATTATATATAATATAGTATAATGCAGACAATATATATGAAAAAAAGTGTTATGAATAATAAAGAAACAATACTTATATTTTTCGTTTCTGTCTTTTTTCAATTTTTCAATTGTGGTTTTTCTCCCAGATGAAAACTCATCATTACTTTGCTATACCTGGAAGTTGCTTGGAGAGAGAGATCCGAGAAAGAAATCCTAAATGTGAGCATACCGCACTTTTGTTTGTAAACGAATTAAATATTTGTATACCTTACCATCTGCCTCTTTGCTTCGTTCTGTGGTGTTATCGTGTGGACCGATAATTGGCTTTCGTTCTGTGGCGTTATCGTGTGGACCAATAATTGTTTTCTTCATGAAGGAGTTTTGGAAGCCCATACAATCCCTTTGGCGGGTGGAACCGTTCAATTTATGTCCAGAAAGTTAGAGCAAACTATAATGCTCTCATCAATGTGAGTGGGATACCGCATTTAAAATATCTGATACAGATTTACTGCTTTTACGGAAAACACTATGTTACTCTTTTTTCTTACATATGTTAAAACACTGGGAGAAAAACCACAACTGAAAAACTGAAAACACAGAGACGAAAAATATAAGTATTGTTTCTTTATTATTCATAGCACTTTTTTTCATATATATTGTCTGCATTATACTATATTATATATAATCACTTTATATTTTGCCTTTTAAATTGGTACAAATATTTCTGCACAACACTATTGAATTTTCATTATGTATCCTTCAATACATATGTGACATATTATGAAACAGTATGTATGAATGAATGACATATTATAAAACAGTATGTATGAATGAATGAAGAGTTATACGTCTTACCATAACCTTTCGAGAGCAGTCTGTGGAGGAGCTGCCTCGAACACATGACATCCGCGGGAGGATCTGAGCTTGAGTGAAAGCTAATTTCATATCGTTGCATTTTTTGTCCTCAAGGTCAGAAATGGTGCACCATCTAATTTCATTCAGGCATAAAACTAGGAAATAGGGGGGGAAAAGAAGGCAGGTTTATATCTACATTATTAGAATTATTTATTATCTTTTATTTTTATAGTGCTCATTACAATAAATAATTTAAAGAGTATGATAAAATTAGAACTGACAATCACATTAGGTGAAGAGGGCTCTGCTATTAAGTTTACAATCTAGATGATAAATATAGTTGAGAAAGAAACATACCATACCATGCCATTCCTAAAGAATAATATCAAAAGTAGGAGAATTTTCCATCACTAGGGTAAAAAAATTTCTCAATTTTCTCAAACCTTAGTGATATGTTTGTGTTTTATAAAACTTTAGGTATCCAACTTTATGATGATCCTAAACACAATATCAAAATCGTTGTGGAACCCTGGCTTGCTTAAAGGGGTACTCACACAAAATGTTTTTATTACTAGATTACAAATACGTTTTAAAAAAAAAAAGTGCTTTCTTTAAACAAAAAAGCCCAATTTTACCTCAATCCACTACACGAACACCCTGATTGCTTACTATACTGGATTGTGGTAAACATTTACATTAGCTCTGTCCCGATATTCCATTAGGCACCCAAAATATTACATGATTTCCAGTACAAGGATGGCAACCTATAGGTATTCAGATAAGGAACAAAACTATGGTTTATCTATGGAAGCTCCACTTTAAAAATTGTGTATACAATATACATGTTGGTATATTTTCAGTACATTGAAGAAGTTGAAAGAGAAGAAAGAGGGGAACGTTTATATTGTTCACTTCGACTTTTGTCTAAATTGCTTTGTAACACCAGGGGTACCATGTTGGGAATTGTCACTCTTGTCACATATATGCACTCCTGGAGCAGGAGGAAGTTGGGTCTGACATTCATACATATTAACAAAATTGGCAAATTTCATTAAAATTTGCATGCATTCAAACACACATGTCTATTTGCCAATTTGTAGGGAGGATGCTGGAGATCTGTCATTACTAGGGCAGGTGGATTCACCAAGTAGCCTCTCTAGTATAGATGGGGATGAAATGGAAGGCTAGACAGGCTATGGCGATAGTGGATTCAATTATTAGGAAAGTAAGGTAATCTGCCGCCAAGGCCCTCAATGCCAAACGTTTTGCTGTCTCCCAGGTTGCTCGGGTTTGGCATGTGTTGGACTGAGAGGACAGATTGTTGGGCGGTATGGTGATGATCCAGCGGTCGTAATTGGTACTAATAACAAAGTCAATGGCAGGCTCTATAACAGTGATGGGCTCCTCCTCAATTATGAGGGGCTATTGTACTGGGGAAGAAGATGGACAAGATTTTAGAGTGTTTGGAGAAGGGTGAAGATAGCATTAATGGGGTAGCTAGTGCATGTTCAAGGCAGGGCTTAGCTTTAGGGGTTTTTGAAATTGATGATGAGAGAAGCGTAGATACAGAAAAAGGCTAAACTACAACATGTAGTGACACATAGGTTGAAAAGTATAAGCTTGAGAGTGCCCACAATTCTAATACCCCAACTTCTAATGTGGATCCAATGACAGTTACTGAAATGTGGTACAATAAGCAAAATTATTGATTGAGATGATGCCATACCAGGACACATGTTATACAGAAACTATATAGAAGGAAGGAAAGATAGAGGGTTTGCCCTTAATGTGAGAAATAGCTTAAAAGTTAATCTTATACAAAGTAAGGATGAGAGCCTACAGACAGTTTGGGTTGCTTTAGAACTTAGTAAAAAAAAAATAAAAGTGGTTGTTCACATAGATGTGACGTATAGACCTCCTGGACATACAGAGGAGCTTGACCATCCATTAGTTGGAGAAATGACTATGTCAAAGATGTCAATGAAAGTTGAGGTTATACATTATGGGGGCTTTAATCTCTCTGAGGTACAGTAGATTGGAAAAACTGCTGGACCAGCCAGGCACAGAGACATCCTAAATTCCTTACAGGAGCCAAAAAGAAAGAAGGTTGTGTAGGGATTTAGTATTTACAAATATAGAGGATTTCGAATGTCACTGTGGGAATGCATTTGGGCTCCAGTGATCATCAATCAGTGTATAAGGAGAGAGGTTGCTAAGGCTTTAGAGTTTAGAAAGGCAGATTGTTCTAAAATAAAGAGAAACAGAACTATTTAAGAGATGGTCTGCCAAAGGCAACACAACATTGCATTAAACTTGTTAGTAAGACTAAAAGAAAAAGGAAACCACTGTGGTAAATATTTCAAAGGAGAAGCTAGAGTTTAGGAGTCAAAATGAAGAAGATATAAAGCTAAGTTTAGGCTGTCAAACAAACATGGCAATTGCCAGGTTAACACCTTTTTCAGATATATAAGTGATGGAGGAAACCACGGGACCCATTTCTTATGCACCTGCTTTTGTGAGCCACTACTCCTATCATCCTTATCAGTCTAGCTGATGTGCCAGCCAGCTAATCTAACTATAGAGCAGCTGGCAACCTGTGTGTAAGGACAGTGTATGTGTATATGGGTGTTAATGGGCAGATGTGTGTATGGGCAGTTGTGTGTAAGGACAGTGTATGTGTATATGCGTATTAATGGGCAGGTGTGTAAAAGACAGCGTGTATGGGCAGGTGTCTGTGTGAAGGCAGTGTAAATAAAATAACATCTGTAAAAAAGTAGCTGGGGGGCACAATTTTCCATTCCTGCCCAGGGTGCAAAAGGAGCTAGCTACGGCTCTGCTGCTAATTAGTCTCTGATCAATCAGAATCACTCAATTCACACTAATAGAGCATCGTGATCATCGTAAACGCGAGGCTTCCATTCATAAAGTCTTGCATGATCTGAGAACCTACTCTGGGGTTATTTTTATTCATGGGGTTTTATACATTTAATATAGGGTTTTGAGCATGTTCATGATGGCATGAAGGTTTTAACAAGTAAATTTTTTGACTGGGTGGCTAAAATAATAGACCAGGGAGGAGCAGTAGATTTTGCTTATCTAGATTTCAGTAAAGTGTTTGACACTGTCCCCCATAGAAAACTTAGTAGCATTAATAAATAAACTGCAGTGTTGGAGTTTGAATGTCAAAATATTTGAATGGATAAGGCAATGGTTGAGTGACAGGAGGTAGAAGGTTAGAGTTAATGGTGTATATTTAAAGGAAGGACTTGCTACTAGTACCTTGGGGATCAGTATTGAGACATGTCATTTTTAATATTTTTATTAGTGATATTACAGAAGGTCTTAATGGTTAATGCTTGCATCAGGAGGAATGGGAAGACTAGATGGACAGAATGACGGCAGATTAGAACCAAATTAAAAGTCTAAATTGTCAAAATGAATGAAAAATACACCAGAGAATGCATTGGGGGAAAAACCCATTTATTTTCTACTTGCAGTTTCTAGGAAGGGTTGTCTTTAAGGAGAAAAGTTGGCATAGGGGCTCATAGGAGCTGACCCTTGTACCCAGCAAAAGCTGCTGCAAGAGATAAAGGAAAAGTGACGTGAGACAGAGGTATGAAAAAATGAAGTTAAGCTGTGATGGAGAAGGGAAGCTGAGTAGGTGAGGGATTGAGGCCTGGGAATCACAAGCTGTGCCACAAGGAGGGAAACTAACTTTAGTCGGATATTGTTGTGCATGGAAAACATTGTAAAACCTGGTCAGCCAACTTGGCAGCCAGCAGTGAATTTGATGAACAGCAGTAATGCAGAAAAGGACTCCCAGTTTAAAAAGATGAGCAGCACATGATGATTTACTTTTAGAAAGGTTGAATGTAAACAGACCATTGAAATTTCTGTAAAAGCCGCCTGCGCTGTACACATAGACTGTTCTGGTTTTATTTTGACGCGTATATGACTGAAAGGCTCAATTAAAGGCACAAGAAATTTCCAGTTTGGAAACTATTACTCCAGTCATTGCCCTTCACATGGGGTGTCTTGTAAGAGGAATGTAGCTGGATACATTTGAAGCTATTTTTTCCCTGTATATTTTCATTTTATTTCTTGGATCGGTGACACACGAAACCTCTGTAAACACAAACATGAAAAAAAACATGAAATATTCAGACTGATTTTTTATAGTGAAAAGGAATTGAAATTAGGAACTATTTTGAAACTGTAAAAAGTGCGAAATGACATAAGCTTAAAGCTGCAGCATTCACTCAAATAAAAAGTCCCAAAAATGTTTGCAATATTCATGATCTAGTCATCTCTCCTCCATATTCACATTACTTCAGCTCACGTTTCGTAGTTATTGGCATGGGCGTAGGAACCCCTAAAAATCTGGGGGGGGACAGCATTTTCCCCCATCAGATCCCCACTTTCTCACACTATCTACCCCCTCTCCCCCTCTCACACTTTCTTACTATCTACCCCCCTCCCTACTCACTAGCTACCCTCTCCCTACCCTCCCTTCTCACTAGCTACCCTCTCCCTATCGCCGATTCTCACTAGCTACCCTCTCCCTACCACCCCCTTCACACTAGCTACCCTCTCCCTACCCCCCCTTCTCACTAGCTACCCTCTCCCTACCCCCCCTTCTCACTAGCTACCCTCTCCCTACCCCCCCTTCTCACTGTCAACCCCAGGGGTGTCCAAGTTTTTTCTGCAGTGGGCCACTTCATCCGAATTGTATACGTGCGTGGGCCGCACTCATTTTTCACTGTGAGAAAATATGGCCTTTAATAAAATATGCAGATTAAAATAAAGTAAATGACACAAAACATTTCCTTTTCCTCTCACTGATTTCTGGGCCTAGAAAGTTTTGTGACTACAAATTCAGGACTCAGGATGATTAAAAATGAAATAGTTCTATTTATTCTAGGGATGCACCAAAATGAAAATTCTGGACCAAAACATTCACGGTTCACTTAGCCAAAACCGAAAATGACCCCCCACCTTTAAAAATAATAATAAAAACTCACATTTTTAATAAAAGTAGGTAACACACCACAATTGGACAAAAAAAAATAGCAATATGACTTGGCATGATAGGAGTGTGATTGCTAACAGCAATCACACTCCTATCATACCCAGGCAGCCAATACATGCTGGTACAGGGTGGCTGTAAGTGATGTGCAGACCCCATACTGCTGGCAGCATCAATACACAAGGGGGGCAGCTAGCTAGGTTTCAGCATGTACTGGCTGACTTGGCATGATAGGAGTGTAATTGCTAACAGCAATCACAGTCCCATCATGCCTAGGTTCCAGCACTTACACATCCAACCAATAAATGCTGTAACCTAGGCATGATGGGACTGTGATTGCTGTTAGCAATCACACTCCTATCATGCCAAGTCAGCCAGTACATGCTGGTACAGGGTGGCTGTAAGTGATGTGCAGACCCCATACTGCTGGCAGCATCAATACACAAGGGGGGCAGCTAGCTAGGTTTCAGCATGTACTGGCTGACTTGGCATGATAGGAGTATGATTGCTAACAGCAATCACAGTCCCATCATGCCTAGGTTCCAGCACTTACACATCCAACCAGTAAATGCTGTAACCTAGGCATGATGGGACTGTGATTGCTGTTAGCAATCACACTCCTATCATGCCAAGTCAGCCAGTACATGCTGGTACAGGGTGGCTATAAGTGATGTGCAGACCCCATACTGCTGGCAGCATCAATACACAAGGGGGGCAGCTAGCTAGGTTTCAGCATGTACTGGCTGACTTGGCATGATAGGAGTGTGATTGCTAACATCAATCACAGTCCAATCATGCCTAGGTTCCAGCACTTACACATCCATTCTATCACACACACACTCATTCATTCATATACTCATTCATTCACAGATTCATTCCCTCAATCACGCATACTCATTCAAACACCCTCCCCACCCCCTTACCTGCACTGCAGCTCCTCGATGCCGCTCACAGTCTTCAGCAGAGGGCGCGGCCTCCCTCTGCGTTCTCTGGTACTGCACAGAGGATGTGATGTAATGTCACGTGAACTCTGCTGGGTTCCGGTTCCTCTGTGCAGTACAGAAGTCCCTCCCACAGGTAAGAAGCAGGGCTCGAGGTGCGGACCGCGTAAGATCGGTTGCCCTGGCTGCCGATCTTACCCGGGCCGCACCTCGAGGTCTCGCGGGCCGCATTTGCGGCGTTTCTATTGGGGGGGTTCCTACGGCCCTGGGGGGGATTTCTTAATTATCGGTCCCCCCCGCATGAGTTACTGGGGGGGATCTGTCCCCCCCGGTTCCTACGCCCATGGTTATTGGTGCTTTATTATATTATTTTCTGGGTTTTGAAACAGTTGTGTACATTCTGCTATTATCAGGACTCCTAAAGGATATTGGACATACCAATGGAATATGTCCTTCTTTGAGCCCTAGCATTTGGTACCCATGGGCTCATTCGTATTAAAATGCTTCTGCATTGCCAGTATATGAAGTTGATGTTGCATGCTTAAACGTATGCAGCGTTTATTTTGTTTTATAAATTTGTATTATTTTTCAGTTGGCTTTTGTGTAATGTGATCCCTGCACATGGTCACTGTATGATCTCGACACTGTCACTTTATTGAGTGCACATTTACGTTGATAAAGCCAGTTCAATTGTGGCTTTCAATAGGCAATGCTATTATATGTAGTTAACACTGTGACCTGATGTTTTTGGTTAATCTCTTCATTATGTACCGACTTTTTGAAAAATGAATAAACATATTTTAAACAAAAAACACTTGCAATATCCAAAGGCCTGTAGAACATTAGAGGGATCCTTCTCCACATGCCGGCCCTAGGAGTTTCCCAGGTATGATTTGTTCATATGGTGATAAGACTACTTCTTAAACTGAGCAAGAGAGCTTTTTAGACATTATCCTCATAATGTTTCTAAATAGGGATTACAAATCATTTCTAAAGATTCTGCCTGCACCCTAAAATTACCTTTGAATTCTTGCAATTACACCAGGTATTTTGATGCTGCTTTCATTTTGCCTAGAAAAGTCTGCATACTGCTCCTCTCCTTTCAATATATTGTAAAACTGATGAAAATAACTAATTTAATGACATATCTGAGGTTCTGAAAATCACTGTAAAATACTGTAATCTACCTGAAAGTTGTAAATGAATAAAAACCTGACATAAAAAAACATTGGAAGACAAGATCTTAGCTCTGCGTCTGACATGTAATATTGATTAAGCTCACCCGCCACGTCAAGGCACACTCTCAATAGTGTGAGAACCTACTCTCACCTCCTACATAGTGGGCACACAAAGCAGTTTATACTGCTACCAAAACCTTATTTTATTAGGGTGAGAAGCGCAGTTTTTGTTTTTTGTATACATTATACAGCCAACACACTGTTTGGTAGGCCTCATATTATACATTTGTATTATTTGAGCCTGAGACTAGCTTAGCGCACCGACATTTTTGCTTTTCCCTGTTTGCAGCTTGCTGTCCAGGGGTTAATAGGGAGGAGGTTTAATTGCACCTCCCCTAACACATTAATCTGGTTTTGGTAGCAGTATAAACTGCTTTGTGTGCCCACTATGTAGGAGGTGAGCGTAGGTTCTCACCCTATTGAGAGTGTGCCTTGACGTGGCGGGTGAGCTTAATTATGCTTTGGCCAATTCATATAACCAAAACCTCTCATTTATATTATGTTTATATATTTGTTGCCAACTTTATTAGGGTAAGAAGCGCAGACAGTTTTTGTTTTTTGTATACATTGTACAGCCAATACACTGTTTTTGCAGCATGCTTACACCTGTTTGGTATGCCTTGTATTATACATTTGTATTATTTGAGCCTGAGACTAGCTTAGCGCACCAACATTTTTTCTTTTCCATGTAATATTGATTAGTTTATAGAGACAGTTGAAACTAGAGACTCAAGGAGGTCCAACATTGTTTTGGATGAATACCAGAGAGTCTATGGTATTATCTATCGTTGCGACTATCTTTCATTACAATCAACACAATTTAGAGCCAGCAGGATATATTACGCTGACACAGTTTAACCCTTTTATAGACGGTGATTTAGTCTTAACCCATGCATTGCTTGCCTCAATTTCACTGAAAGGGTTCAGGTGCATAAGCTCAGAGAGAAAACTGCTGGAAGTATGCATGGTATGACCAAGTCTGTGTACAGTGCTAATGATGCCGGAGCTGAGTGATGGGATTGCACCTGAAGATTGTGTATTCATAGAAAGACAAAACCTCATTGTTTCATCATGAATGGCCGCCTTCTCTCTGTGAACATAAAGGGTGGTTATCTCAGGGTAGTCTTATCCAGAAAGCGACTGGTACGCTAAAAGAAAGTATGTTCATCCATCCCATGACAGTTTTAAACTCAATACGTAGACAAGTAATGAAGCACATCTTAGAAATTGCATATGGCAGACAAGGGTAGTCAGCGATAAGTAAATACCCCACATGCATCCATGACTTCCAAAAGCCATCATGTACTCAGGAGTCGAGGTACAGATGCTTTGTCTATCCCTGATTGCAGAATCTGCTTACATGAAGTGGCCCTAGAACTGCAGGGTATAGAATCTCTCAAACAAGCCGTCTAATACCTAATTGACCTTTCTGTTCTGATGTATCTCTTTGCCAGCTATTTACAATCCCATCACGGATAATGCAGAGTAAGCTGGATGTTCCATATCCACTGCATGTATGCACTATATGACATTAGAAATCCTAGTGGATCTTTCCAACCACCAACACTCCATATGACCAAAGAGCTTTGGCACCCTACGCTGATGCCTAGTTTGCCTATTAGGTGGGGTCAACCCTGACATCAGGAGACAAAACAATTCAAACACAGATATTTAAGCACAGTTAGCTTGGTTCACTGAGCTTTTAATTCATTATGAGCGCACTGTGGGTGAGGAAATGATGACTGGAACAGGCCCTTTTATCATGAGCACGGACTGATGAATAATAAACATTCTGTGGACTAAAATATTTTGTAGATGTTAAACTGTTCTCCTGAAACAGAATTAGCATGCTAGATGTTGTGTAGCAAGAAAGCTACTAATATTTTCCACTCTCAGTAAAAAAAAATAAAAATGTTCCTAACCTACTATTTAGGTAAGTCTTAAATACACAGACATCTTTCTGTATGTGTTTCCAAAACTATACAATCAACTATCAACAGAGAAAAGGCACCATTGAAGAAGTCATCTCAATAAACCTAGCCTGCTGATCTTGCATTTCAAGAAAAACTTTTTTTTGTTTTAAGATTAAAACTTTTTATAAATAAGCATACACTGATGTACCATATCATCATCACTGAATCATCGATCAATATGACCTTTTCGCAGTTATTTATCTTGGAATTTGGTCTACCGAAAACTGGGATTCCAAATGTTGCTGTAATGCCTTAGTACCTTTTTCTTGAGCTAACATCTTGATCATCTTCTGATCTTCATGTCTTCACCGATGTTCATATACACATATATTATTGACTTTTAGCTCACCTTGTCGTTTTCATTGAAAATAAAATTGTAAAAACAAAAAAATGAAATGGTGCATGTCAATAGCATTCATGTGTAAACAGAAGATAGGATAGGTAGAATACCATAGTCATAGAAGAGGATGAAAGTTATCAACTACATTTGTGTGTGAATTCTTAAACTTTCCTTGCAAATCATTTATCTGCTCGAGAAAAGAAAATATAGAATTTGCATTTAATTTAATATGTCTATATGACAATACCAAATGCTAAACTAGGGCAAAGTCTGTAAATTCTTGTCATTGTCAAACTAGAATTGGGTACAATTTCTACATTATTGTAGGATATTTAAGGAAAATGTTGATATAGCAAATCTGTTGGTACAACAGGACAAGTAACATTTAGTGGCAATGCTTAATCAGCTCTTATTTTCTTTGGAAACTTTCTGCTAATGATTGCTGAATTGGTTAACCTTTCCTACTGGTAGTGTGGTTGTCAGAAGACCGAGGCATTGTTAAGTTAAAAGGAAAGGTACACAAAGCAGATCTGTCACTTTTACCAAATCCCCAATTTTACAATGCAGCTATGTGAAAGTGTTTACTAATTAAGATCAGCAATGTGTGTGCATTAAGCACATCCTACAGAGATCAAGTGTAGCCCACAGGGAAAGGCATCTTGCTTTTCTGTCCCTTGTTCTTAATACATTACACAAAGCTTTTTCACACCAATTGGAGGAATTTCCTGCTGCTGAATGGTTGCTTCAAGCTGTCAATCAATGGCAAAATAGACCACAAAGGATGGCAACTGCAGGAGTAGGGCTGCAGCTTTGTTGTCAGGAAAGTGTTTTTTTTTGGTTTAGGAAGAATGCATGGTAAGGTACTCACATAGTACTGCAACATGCATTCTGAAGTGAAGGTGTCAAGGACATTACACTGTCGCTTTAGCTTGGCGGAAAAGAGAGGAGTAGTGATAGAAACACTTAAGTACTCAAATGGATGTAACAAAGTAAACCAGGATGTTTATTTTCTAAAGGAGAAGAACTAGATGATAAGAGGTACGGGTATTTGACTTTACTAAGGAGGTGGTAGATAAGTGGAACAGCCTCCAGCAAGAGTGGGGTGTGTATATTATATATATATATATATATATGTTATAGTGAGGGAATTTAAACATGCATTGGATAGACATACAGCTTTCCTGAATATAAGATGACACCAAAATAGATGGGCAGAAATGGTTCTTATTTGTGAAAAAGCAGGGCCACTTCATATTTGAAAAAGCTGCCCTGTAATCCAGAGGTTGAGCATGCCCTTCATTCCTGAGAACCCTTATGGAAAGTATGAACTATGTGCATTGGTCTAGTACAATCTTTCTTGACCATGAACTTTGGTTTATGGAAACGTAAGTAAGAAAAGGTAAGATTAGCAGGTTGAAATCTTAAGATTTGAGTCAGCAACTTTGCTCCCCATGGGGTTTACTTTAGAAATGTTATGTGCCAAAATAGCTTTGGAATCATGTCTGGTATAGACAACAGAAGCTACTTTCTGGCTACGTACTAAACAGGCAATACTCTCCAACGACGTCTACACTGAAGTCGGTTAGAAACAGACATTCAGTGTTTTGTTTGAAATTAACAAAATGTAAATGTGTAATGACTTAAGCATGGCTTATTCCTCATTTACCTTAGAAAAGGTAACTTTTCTAATTAAAGGTAATTAAGATAATAGTTATGAAGTTAAATGGAGTGCATGTGTCAGAAAAGGTATTTTAATAGGTTTTTAATATTATTGCTCCGTTTTAACACATAGTTACGACCAAGAAACACATTGCTTGGTGATGTGGACATCGAGCGGTTTAAAGCAACATTGCAAAGACAATTTTTTCCAAGCAATCATTTGGTTTGATGTAATGAAGGATGTTGACTTCTAGCATTGCTATAAAGATAGTATTTCTACCACCACTGGCAAGGAGCCTTACAGCAACAGAGGGTGCATTATAGGCACAGGGGGAGTTATCTGCGTATTTTGTGTGCGAGTATAAAGACATCCTGTGGCAAGCAGTACCTCCATAAACAGAAAGCTCTTATTTGTATGGAACGGTGGAGGAAAATTACAACATAAGCCATCACGTCACTGCAACAAACATGTAGAATGCAAAAAATACCCAGTCCTGGCATTAATACGGCCTCAATTTTCAGTGGAAGTCATAGGTAATGTATCATCCAAGAACAGATTCAGTGTTTGAATGACAATGACTAAAATTAATCTAACGAATATAAAAATTGCATGATAAAAAGTAAAATGCCTTTTACTTCACAAATACTCAGCTTTGTTTTAGACTAAAAAGCCATAAAGAATGACTACATTATTCAAAGAGCTACTTAAATTGATAAGTTATATTTATATACACGCACATCGTGCAAATGTTTTAAGTAGATGTGAAAAAATGCTGTAAAGTAAAAAAAAAAAATAAAAAAATAATAATTTAACAAAATGCAAAGTGCGCAAACAGAAGGAAAATCTAAAGAAAAACAATATTTGCTGTGACCACACTTTGCCTTCAAGCATCAATTCTTCTAGGTACGCTTGCACAAAGTCAGGGATTTTCCAGGAATATAGTTAGGTGAATGATTAAACAGTTATACCAAACGGGTGCTAATGATCATGCACCTAATATGTAGGTTAAAACACAATCATTAACACAAAGTATTTTTTAAACAAGAGTTGCCACCTATCAAGATTTCATCAGTACTATCAAAATAAAAAGGCAAGTCCACACAGCATTGAGGAATACATGTGCTGGTAGACGGTGGAGAGGAGCAGTCCAGATGTCCTTAATCTCAGCTGGTTAAAGTGTTTTGCTCTCTCTGCTCGTCCTTTATTTTCTCGTCTTAGGTTTTTTTCTTCTTCAGCGAGGACATGGAATTGAAACCACAATTCTCCTGCCAACTCTTCTTTCTGTCCTCTCTCCTTTCACTTATTTCTTTCTTGTTTCTCCTCTCCATTGTCTAAACTAAACCGATCATTTTAGCCATCACCAATTACACCACACACATACACAGCCAAAAGCCAGGAACAACCTCTCAAAAAGGTGTCAAAGAAAAGGCTCTGCAAAAGATGGCAGCCCTACTTGGCATAGATTGTTACAGCAAAAAGATCCAGTGTAGCACTAACCGTTTGTTCTCATGGCTGCTTTGTGCTAATCCAGTAAATGTTTGTATAGAACACCGCAAGTATAATAAACATAATTAAGTTGACTGCCCTAGGACAGCATCCCCTCATATGCATTTCTGGGAATAGATCGCCCTTTCAGGCAATTGTCTTCTCAATGTGTTTGCTCTATAAGCCATTGGATATGTTTTTCTAAGTGGAAGAGCAACAACGTTTTTTTTTTTTTAATATTACGGTTTGTGTAATTATGTGGCTGCAGACATCAGGTGACATGGTTTAAAAATTAACCTTATACTGCATGTAGTAGGTTAAGTTACAGATCAATACAGATAGTGGACATCAGAGCTGAACCATATGGAGCCATGCGGTTTTAGGGCTACAAAGTTACCCCATATCATTAAAAAAAATGCTTCAAATATAAATAAGTCTCATGCACGATTTTTAGAATACACAAGAAATGCAACTTAACACAATCCAAGTGAAATGACAATTTCTATCCACAATACTTTCTGTTTAACAAAGTCAATAAGAATACTTTACTGGTAATTAACGGAATCATGATTCCATGTTACATATAACATTTATTGCCAGTTATTCAACCAAATATAGGGTGACTTTGCTGCCAACTACTCTCTGAGTGCCCTGAGACGCATTTAGCAAAGTATTTTTCGTTATAGAGTTACATGGTTCTTTCCATGAAACACAAGTAAATTGTAAAATGGACCCCAAAAAAACCCCCCAAACTTTAAATCACTTAAAGATGTAAAGAACCCAGCAAGCATTAATGAACAAATACATTTAGGTATAATCAGAACCCAAACAAGTAAATACGCAAATGATTACTTACTGGTTTGAACGTTGCACAGAATAAAAAATAACCTTTTCCAAATCATCTCGGGTCCCTGACTGCCACCTCTCTCGTTTCCTTCAAGTAAGAGACTGTTCAAACTTTGAGCGGCAGTACTTATAATGGTGTTCCCTGTTCACTTCTGCTCTCTGCTGGCCAGCTTTCCAAGGAAGATATACTTGGCTTAAAGACCAACCAACAGATGGCATTTGGAAAATGACAGATAAATCCCGACACACCATATATGTGCGAATGGGATACTCCGTTTGATGACAACACACATTTCTTACACGATAAACAAACAAAAGGGCAGTTTACCTGTACAGCTAACGGAGCAAAAATAATATATAGGATATGGAAGCACGTGATGGAAATAAACATTCCCATTGATGTTAGAGCATTTCAGAGAAGTTCTAGCAAACCCGGTCCTGCCAGCCTTTTGTTTCTGTATTGTCATTATAATGTTTATAAAGTGTCCAGTGGTGAAACTTTGTGGCATCTGTTACATAAAGGGAAGAGCATTGTAAATTATGACACGTTCACACAGGAGCTTTTTTTCATTAAAAGTTTATTAGCTGTTCTCCTCTTTCTGATATATGGAATGAATAATGCTGCTTTGTTCCTTGCAAACTAATGCTTATCTAGTAGAAAGAATTAATGGAAAGCATACATATTTCTTTAGAAACAAAAAAATAAAATAAAACAAAAGCAATGATTCAGTACCAAACAATACATATTACAAAAAAAATAAAGTTTACTTGTGAAACGTCCACTCAACCCTTTGTATGCGCAACCCACTGAAAGCAGACGGTACGCGCCACACAAAAGGTTAGCGGATGGCAGCGTGACCCCAAATTAGACATGGACATGATACATGCAGCATTAAGTGAAAATGCAATTTATAACTCAAGACCGTATTAGTTGAAATCTCACACAGGGTAGACATGCAGATTACATAAAACACCAGAGACTCTTCAGAAGAGAGGAGAACATGCCTATACTTAATTAAGCAGCTAATCTTCCTCAACCCCAGCATCAATTAACATAGCCACAAATGCCTTGTGCATTTTTCACATGGAAGGAAAATGCAGGGTATATTAACCAAAAATATTGTGGAGGTGGTAAAAGAAAAATATATATATATATTTTTTTTTTTATTCTCATGTGCAAGTATTTAAAGAAAAGTACTCCAATTGTTGCGATTAAGTTTTAATATATATTTATTATAACAAAATAGGCAGATACCGTGGGTAAAATATTAAAATCTGTCTTCTAAGAATACACATACAGTCTATGATTCCAATTTTTAGATGCATTGTAAAGATATTCTTTTCTTGTAGTGCTATATACATCACTGGACAATAAAGATGCTGTTTTAATTACCTGAAATGTATCTTTGTGTTTCAGAAAACAAGTCCGTATCAAAAGCATTATTGGACATTGTAAATAGTGTTATAGGAGCACAACTAAACATATCGTTCCTAGCTGTATCATTGGAACAAAACAAAACAAAAAATCCTAAAATAACCTTAAAGCAAAAGTGAAAACCAACTGCTGAGTTAAACCTCTTGCTTCTCTGGATAGGTTTTAAAGTAGATTGCAAAGCCAATCAGTGGAATTTGGAAACGTAAAACAATTCACCCGCCCCATGTAGAGAACTGTGTTATTTAATAAGTTCATTTGGAGCGAAATGCATAGGCCAAACCATGCTATTAAAAAGCAAATTGTGCAAAGTTGCTCACAATGTTGTATGTTAAGACCACTTATTTCATTTATTTTTATAAATTGTCTATTTATAAAGCTTTTTTTGTGAAAATGTCAACTTTCCCTTAAACATTAAGGATTTTTCTTTGTTTACCACTTATTTCCCTAAACCTTTAAATACAGGTCCGACCATTCCACCTTCTTTAAAATTAGAAAACTTAAAACAAAAGTGACATTATTAAAAACGGGTTTTGTTAAAATGTGACAATGAATAAAGGTGGAAAGAACGGCAGCAAATAAGTGGAGGCGCAGTCCCTTTAATATGGACCTGCGCCTATGGGCTAGAATGTCATGAGGGGTCCTGGACCGCACAAACATGTTTTCATAGCTTCTCTTTTGCAGGAACCCAGATGTATGAGCTGGACTGTTCTTCTATGATCTGTTTGACCTGGTTGTAGATTTCCTCTAATGTGTCGCCCTGTACAATTGCTGTGGGAAAAACGGAGACACACATGAGTTTTCTGGGCAGAAAAGCAATGCTTCTGCACTCAAAACAAACAAAAACACTGTTAAGTGACAAATTTGCTCTCAATACCAAGGTTAGTCTCGATCAAAGATGTGTACTTATATGTAATGCCATATCACTTTCCTAAATTTTAGTGTAGACTTTGACAAAAGTGTCAAGTTGCATAAAATTTGACATTTCTCAGCGTCAGGTCCATTTCATTGACAAACAGGGGACATTACAATACATACAGTGAAACTTCATACACAATGTGTTTATGTTAGACTGGCTGCTTCGCTCGTCACATCTGTAGGATATTTCTCACCTTTCATACGTTGTAAAAATTCTGCCAAAAGCTACTTGAAATGTAAACGTTTCTGAATAACCAAAAGGGGAAACATTCATCTAATTTACAGGAGAATTTAAATGTTTTCCTTCATACTGCCAAGACAATGTGAGAACAATAACTAAACGTTGCTTTAATGCTTATATTTTAACAAGCAAAACTAATACTGTATATTTTCCACTCACACCTATGTGAATTATGCATGAACAAAAAAAAAAAAAAGTCCAGAAAACCAAATATATTCCAGTTTAGGATGTTTATACGTAGACTATATGAATGACATAGTTAGATTATGTGTGCCTGACTACCTCAGTGCAGCATTTATCACTTTTGCATAATCAAACAAAATAAAATGGTTAGAAAACATTAATGGTGCACAATACAGAGTAAGTCAACCACCTAAACTCCTTCTCAAGTTGATGGTGCACAGAGAGAAAAAGTAAACAAAAAAAAACAACAACAACTAACTAGGGGATTAACCCATATGGTGGTCTAGCAGAAATCTATGCGCCTCCAGCACAGAGGTCCGCCATCTGCTGCCTCTAGTGGCTGCCTTTTGCGGTGCGAGGGAGAAAATCGTAGAATGCTGCACCAGAGGAGTAAAGTTCTAATTAGAATTGCTTTCATAATGTGGAACTTCCATGTTACAATCCCTAGAAAGAATGTGATAGACTGGTACAAAGTTCTTCACTTTTAAAATCTCTCTGGTCAAATTGAATGAAGAGATGTGGTGGTGCTAAAGTCCAAGTCGGTAGGTCAAAGGAAAGTGGAAGAACAGGAAGATTGAGCATGTGACGGAGAGGAATTGCTTTCTACTCCTCCCAATCCGAGTAAATCATGTCATGAAGCCTTAACACTTAATGTGCTTCCTAGAGCAGATGGAGCCAGCATAGATATCTTCAATATTTGTTCATGTGATGGCCACATCTTTATCTTATATATGTTTTAATATGAGTGGTACTTACCTTATCCACCCGTCATAAAAATTAAAGAAATGCTATTATATTGCATCAGTCCAGCAAACTCTAAAGTCTTCCACAATATATGGAGTAGAAGCAAAAAACAGTTTATCCCCCTAACCAGTTATTTCCTATAAAGTAAATCTTAGCTGCTGTTTAAAATAATCTCCCATAACATTTGGTATCTCAAATATTTTCAAGGCATCATGGGATTGGTGGTCCAACAATAACTAGCTTTTAGCCTCTGCTCTTAACCATTATAGAAGCAGTCTGTAGTTGTCCTCTTTACAGTACGTACATAAGAAGAGCGACTGAGTAGTGTGATTTTACTTAAGTTGGCCGTTAAATAAAAATACCAACCTGTAAAATGTTCTGTAAATTCTTGCTCTAGTTTCATAGCTCTATCAAACGTCTTGCGGGCTTGATCCTCAGTCAGGCGTTTATTCATTTCCCTGGTTGTTTGCAGGAGGTAAATATAATGTACAAATGACCAGTGCATACAATATTTATGAAAATATGAATATCAAACCTTTGAACAGTAGTGTATACATAATAAAACAAGATTTTGCCTTGAATCATGTACGTTTGTGTTTATCACCTGACATACTATTAAATCTGTTATTGGAAGGGCGGTATTTCACTAAAGACATTACATGTCTATATCCAAAATGGACACAGTGACAAGCTATGTACATCTTATCAAAGCGTTCCATAAACTAGCGGTGTAATTTATTAATTGCATGAAGTTTATTGCTTACATTATATTTTCCACAGATTTAGGCTTGATGAAGATGGAGATTGGGTACAACAGGGCTATCTGTAGCCTTTTGATCGCATTGCCAGAGACATCAAGAATGCAGTGTTTTCCCTAAATAAGAATGCAAAGTCAGAACACACAAATTAAAGAAATGACTTAAGGATGAAGCATGCGACGGTGACGAGAATGACTTACCCTCTCCGCCACCTCCCGCACAGACTGTACACTCGTTCCATATAGATGATTATTGTACTGCCCGGCTTCAATAAACTTGTGATCCTGGATATCTTTTTCCATCTGCTCTCGAGAAGCTACAAAATGATAATCCCTTCTGTCTACCTCGTAGTCTCTTTTTGGTCGAGTTGTATCTGCAAAACAGTAACAGTTCATTTCAAGGCTTTAATTGCTCTGTTGTCAGGTTCAGCTGCTACAGATACAGAAACAGTTATTAAGAAAAGCTGCAAATATGCAAGTCGATGAACACATACATCCGATGACATATGTAAATAATAGATTAGTTAGATAATAACCTGTATCTTGATATAAACACTGATATGTGCAATGTACATGGTAATGACAATGCCAAGAGTGCTTAAAAGTGAAAAAGTGTTTAATGTAACATTTTAGTTAAAAAGCTTGCATTAATAAAATAAAAATTTACAAAATATATCATGTATACTTACGTGGAACACAAGAACCAAATTTCTCTGGAAATTCTGAAATTAGGTCATCATTAATTCGGTCCTTCATGGGTCCTAAAATAATTACTGGCCTGGAGTAGTTTACTGAAACAGAATGAAAACAAAGTAAGGAGACATGAGGTGTATATGAAGTCCAGTACTTGCTTCAGTAACCTGTAGTGTCTTCTGAATACACAAATTCAGGTGCCTTCTCCTTAATCTAGTGTAGAAGTGACAATTGTTTTCTCCTTGTATTCCAATAGGAAAATACAGATATGCAATCTAATGGGCCAAAAAAATAACTCCATTTTGAAAGTTTGATTAAAGCGATTCTCACCTTTAAACGAAAGATTTTAGACTCTAACATTTCACATTTTATCCAACATACAAACATGATAATGCTCATTGGCAAAGTGAGACTTCTGTATGATTCTGGGAATATAACAAACCTTCTTGCTGATTTACTGGTTCATATGACAAAACACACTCTTCTTGTCCGCCTAATAATAAAAAAACAAAATGGTGAAAACGAGGAATATGCCTCGGAGAGTGAACAATAAAAGCCATCTAGCAGTGCAATAACATCCCGTGGGAACGATGCTCTTAAGCATGCAGTGACCTGCTAGTTGCAGAACTGTAATCTTGTGCACAAAGTATTGCGAAAAATAATAAAAATGGAAGATGCACACAAGCAACGACGTTCGTCTGATCATGTTCTTCAAATAGAATTGAAATTCTTTTTGTTTCAAAAGGTTTTACACAGTAGAAGTACTGTTCATAGGTAATCTCTACATATCTAATACATTGTACAGCTTCCTTATAAGACATATTTAATAAAGACGGATGTAAATGAACCACCACTGGAATATAATTAACCCAAACACAAAAAATATCTATGTGATGGAGCACGGCCCCAAAAAATATAACACTGACAGACATTGTAAGGCAGCATTTGGAAAGTTGAATTGACCCACAGCACATAACGTAGGAATGTCATGCGTTTGCCATTTTGATGCATGCTCCACAAAATAACGATGGAAAATGTAGGGATTATTTAAGCACACATGTTAGATGTCCATGTAAGTGTAAAAGTACTCATAAGAGCGTCTGGCCTTATCCCAAGAGTGGAAACATCAGTATGACTGGAGTTAAAGAAGCCGACGGACTATATTTATCACCGCAAATAGGAACAACCTAGGGACAGTTTCCATGATTGAAGCAGTCACTATAGAAACAATGGAATATATGTTTGCCGATTACTCCATACCTGTCATACAATTACATAAGTCTTTTCTAATAAATACAGCCCGTTGTACACAGCAAAAAAAAAAACCTGTCCAACTTCAGTTTGTGTGTTCTCTCTGCTTTCCTGCGAGGTCAGCAAATGTTCAGCCATGAATAAAGATAATTGACTTTCATATAAAGGTAGTGTTGTGATGGTCACAAAGAATACAGAGTCAGCGGGTTCACTATTGTTTCTGCTTGTAATGATCTGTAAAAAGTACCGGTGAAGCACATACCTGTCCTAAATGCTATTTATATAAGTAATTGCTCTAAAATGTCAATGCAGATATAAAGACGGATATTTTTGATACTGCCTGAGGGCGGATATGCATTGCAATACTACTTGTTTGCATGTAAAAGGCTATGGGGACAGCACCGTAACAGTAACATTTCCAGGGCACAGTACTGAGCAGATGAGGGTGCAGTTTCAAAACACAGTAGAAGAAGGTCTTGCGGGCATCTGCTCCAGCACGTTATAACTCAAAATGGGAAATGCAATATTAATGATATCTTAAAAGCAGATTTATAAGTTTATACATTTATTTTAGAAATCAGTTTTGGGCACTACTGCTGTGCTTATGGTTCATATTTAGGTATCTGTGCATCACAAAACTAAATTAAACAAAAAGTGCAACAGCTTCCCGTCGGACGTGCTAGATGCTAATAAGGTAATTTAAACATGCATTCATAGGCATAAAGCTATCCTAACACAAGACAAGACCCAAGGTCTGAGTCTCTACATCAGGCCAAATGGACAGACTAGATGGGCCAAACGGTTTTTATGTACTGTCAAATTCTGTGTTTAAAAGGGGTAGGAATACTCTTCTCATTAAGGGTCACTGAAGCAAAGTTATTCATAATGGCTCCCTTTTTGTGGGGAAGCGAACCCATATATCCCCAATGAAGCTTCCCCAAGCAGCAGCGTCTAGGATTGACCCCGTCACCATGCGTCTGTGCCAGCCGCGTATCAGCCCTCTTAACAGACAGATAAAGTCATCAAGTTAAACAGGATGGAGAAAAGTTACTCTGTGGAGGGCCTCACTGAGAAAAACTCCATAGGAATAGTTTTGGCATCACTCCCTGTAAAACACCATATGGAGTGTTTTATAGCCATAGGTTATAGACTCCAGGAGGAGCGTTGACACCCAAATCCTCCAGGGAGCGGGGTCCTGAAAACCCCCACTCCCTGCTCATTCTCCCCTTAAATGGGGATGCACGCCACAAGTAGGGACTCCAGGGAGCGTAAAAGTTCCCAGGTATGGGTAAAGCCAGAAAAATAGCAGCTATTAGGAATGTCATTGTTCAGATTTCAAAGTATACGGGCTTTATCTGGTTGTGATGTGAATATTAGAAGATCCCTCAAGACAAACGTACATGTTGATGCCCTTCCTCATCTTCCCTAGGACACTTTTTTAGAGTCCCTTTTCTGCAATACTTATACTAATGCGGCTGGTCCATCCCTAGCAGCGGCGCTTTAACCCACTGTATAATACACCCCAACTCCCTCTACATTGTAAGTTTGTTTGAGCAGGGACCTCCATAACCCTTGTTTCTGTAAGTCCAATTGTTATACTACTGATTATGTCCTCTTTACCCATTGTAAAAAATAATGGCGCTAAAGACTGCTCAGATGTGTTTAACTTCTTCATGGAAGTGGGCTTGCATGCACACTTTGTAAAGAAACCTGAGGAACACTCAGAACATGCAGCTGTGACATAAACCACCACAAAATATCCATGCAAATAAACCCACTGAAAAGAATATACTTTGCAAACCTCACTGCAGCCTGATGGGAAATGATTATTGTTCTAAACTACTAAACTAATACACATGAAGTAATTTCTTCTGTGCATACAACGCCATCCATTTTGTGGCAATTGATTCATTCTAATTAATTACAGATACTTATAAAGATCCATTCTTTTGAGAGAGAGAAAAAGAACAGTGAGGTTTGAAAGTTTAAAAGTAAAAGAAAATATTAGTATATAATAGACCTTGTGAGCATCCACACTCATCCGTGATCAAGATTACTTTCATGTTAGAGAGCAGAAGAAGAAATTGAAAAAAAGACACCATTTCAATATGCACTTCAGTATCCTCCTCAAAGGGTAACCGTAAATGTTAGGAAAAGTGAAATTTAACAAAAAAGACAAATGTTTTACTTTTCACAATACATTGAACTAATTTTCAAAAACCATATATGTTAATGAGAGCTATACCAAATATTTCCACGGAATTAAATAAATTCAATGTAAATCTAATACAGGGAGCGGAAACAGAAAGCAAGAAACGTAAAACACTTACGGTAACTACTTTCACTATCGCTGGCATTAGAGGTTACATGTTCTGAAACGCAACATATGGAAAAAATGAGGGGCGCAAAACAGAAATTAACAAAACAACTTAAATTGTTAACAAGGCGAATATGGTGAAAATATTGGGAAAACAAAAGAAGAAAATGCACAGGATTTGTAAATGGACACACTTTGCGTGAAGAATATTAATACCATTATAATACAGATCATGATTAATAATAGTAATATATGCCATGCGTGACAATACACCATTAAATGTTTGGAAACACAACATTTACTATTAACAAACACTCCAGATTGAGGGATCTGCCAAGACTCAATTTCTAAACTGAAAAAAAATAAAAAAAAAATAAAAATCACAGGTATAATACACAAGCCAAATTAAAATTTTGATTGATTTGTTTTCAGATCTGGCTTATTCAGTTGCAGCCAAACCACACAAAACTGAAAGCATACAAGCAAAAATAACTACTAGAATTTCCCCCAATTTATTTAAGTGACAAATAGACTTGCTAAATTTACAAATACATTTTGGTTGTGCTTGTGTATAAGTATGCATCTCCACCATTAGTGTCCTTTAAAATAGGGAAGAGTGATTATACATTGGGAATTTAATATTTCACTTTAATACAAACTTCACCTTTGTTCTTTCGGATAACGATATGCAAATTCTAAACATTTTGATTTTTTTAATTTTTTTTTTAAATATCCTGCAATTTATTTTAATGGATGGTTGTGCAAGCTCCAAACCATAAACTGTTATATAACCCACATTACTGGGGAAAAAAAATTAGATAAAACCACAAGCAGAAAAACTCAGAAGCGGCATTTCCTTTGCAGTTTTTTTTTTAAGCACAATTGTGCATTTTTTACTAGGCTCTTGGGGTTAGAAACAAAAAAAACATGAGAATAGGCAACGCAATGCTTCTACAGTTAAAATCCATTATGAAAAAATTTTAAAAAGCATTTAAACACTTACATCACAGAAAAACATATAGTTAAAGACAAATGACATGCCTGGCATGTCATGAGGTGAAATGTGCTTAGAACAATTGCTTTTTTCCCCCCTTTTCTCAAATGATATTGCTGCATTGCCTCAACATCAAGGCATTCAGCAACATAAAAAATGTAGGGGGCCTGTGTGATTACACGATGGACATTGAGGAATTTCAGCAACACATGGTAAACTTGTTCCAGCCGCCACATATGAAACACATGCTGTTTTTCAATATGGTGTTGTCCTTCACCTGGCAACAGCTTCAGAAGTGATAAATGATGACTTTCATTGCCTAAGGGGTGTTGCTGCGTCGGCAACATCCAATCAGGAACATCCAATAATATGCATTGGCATTTTCATTGGCAAGGAAGTGGTTTTAACCCATTTTAAATTAGAACTAAATTTAATTTCAGGTGCATATTTCAGTTTTTCAACTTGGAATTTACCACCATGGTATATTTTTGAAAGCTAGTCACACCTTGGTATTTCAAATGGTGATATTTTAACACTTTTCATGCACTAATTTTATCAAAGTTTGTGGAAGTAATTTGTTTTGTGCGTGGTTTTTTTTTTTTATACACACACAGATTGTACTTCAGGTAAAAAAATACTACTGCGAACTTTGACAAAGGCTGGTGGTAGAATTACTGTATGGAAAGTGATATATCAGCTGAAACACCCTGGGGTGTCTTGTTTTTAAAAATATATGGCTTGATGGGGGTAAATTAAACTGGTTGGCTTCAATGATGTCCCAAATAGGACATGGGTGCAGGGTGACCAGTGTCAAAATTGCATATTAAAAACTTGGCTGTTTAGCCCTCAAACAAGCCTATGCATGGGAGGTATCACTGTTCTCAGGACATATTGAAATTTAGGCAAGATGTAATTTGAAGAATATTAATACCTTCATACATAATGTAAATAATAATATATGTCATGCATGACAATACAACACAAAATGTAATATGAACAGACACTCCAGATTGGGGGATGTGCCAAGTCCCAATTACTAAACCGGAAAAATATAAAATTACAGGTATAATACACAAGTCAAATTTAGAATATATTTTTTAAAATAGTAAATTAGATGATACAATCAAAATAATAGTATCTAAAGAAAGCCTTCTTGACCTGAAACAAGATATAATTTTTGTGCAGGAAATGAGAAAGATAAGAATTACAGCATAGAAACATAAATGTTTGTCCCAAACTTAATGCTTCTTTATGTACTCAAAAGGCCATAAACAGCTGCTCTTGTATAGCAGTGCCCTGACATTTCCTGGAAGATATGGTGGCCTGTAAGACTTTGACAAGGAAGGACAGTGGCGTACCTAGAGGGCTCACAACTGCGACAAAGCCTGTCTCTTTATGGGGTCGCCGCAACTTGTTCCTGTCTCCTAGTGCCAGTTAAAATTTTCAGAAATCGATTTAAAGAATTTTGAACCACCATGGGGAGACAGGAACACAGCAGGGTCATGTTATGTTACGTGACACCACAGGGAAACTGAGGCTGCTTGGACCAGGTAATGGAGTGTGGTATATATTTGTATGTGAGCATGGATGTGTCAGTGTTTTTGTGTGTGAGAGAGCATGGATCTGTCAGTGTTTGTGTGGTGAGTCTATGTTGGGGGGGCACCAGAGGCAATGATGACACAGGCAGGCTGTTTGGGGGTTAGGATGGAACTAAGATGCTAGGGGCAAAGGTGGCACTGTTGCTTTAGTGACATGGCGTGGACCTAGTGGAAGTGGACTTTTAAATATATGTTTCTGTGGCCATCATGTATTTTTCTGTATATATCCAAGCATTTGATTTTCACTTTCATTTCAAGGGAGTAAACACATTAACGTAATAGGTCTGCTATAGCTGGAGGTGAATAGATTTTTTTTGTCACTTACTCAGGCCTTTTGATCCCATGTCGTCAGGGACATCCTGTTGTCCCAGAATGCAAGCAAAAAAAAATAGAAAGATAATCACAGAGAAAAAAAAGTTGTCAGTAACAAACACCAAAATGGAGCTACAGGAAGAGGCATTTCCAAGCTAAGGAACATGTCCCTGTTTCTATAGATATATATGCATTGATGACGTAATCAATCTTTTTCAAGCCAATAGGAACATGCCTATGAATAGTTTTGTGATTTTTTTATTTTTTTTTAAATATACGATTACAAGCAGCAGCACATGGATGCGGGATATTACCAAGCACATTACAGTACATGCTTACAGAAGGCTCAGACCTTCCTCTATTAAGCCAAAATCCTGCACCACTATGATCAAGCACCCACAACCTGAGCGAAGTATGTACTGTAAATGATTCTGGTAAACCATCTCAATTTAACTTTTTGTCACTAGCTCCTAATGCTTGAAAATACCTCCATTGTAACATCCTACGGTAAAACAGCCGGTCTTTCTAGAGCTTGCCCCACATACTTACGGTCTATATCACTTGTTTCCATTTCACTCTGGTCCTTGTTCTTGTAGAATGGAAATTTTCGGGAAAAGAGGTTCTTTTTACGCTTGTCATTGAATGACTGCTGAAGAAGAAAAGGAGGGGGCAAAACAAAGGATGTCTAATGTCTGTGTAAAAAAAAAAAAAGCCCCAGCCTAGCAGATTTGTGAGTGCGTAGCAAGATGATCTTGTAACATGCAGTATGCATTCCACTGAAGAAACCAAACTTCTCCATGTAAAGCTGTGCTCCATTAGAAACATACGGTCAATCGCCTATTTCAGTAATGTATATGGGCACCAAGAAAACACTTCTAAGCTATGGTTTAAAAGGCAGGTAGTGTATGCCACGAGACGTAAAATGGTAAAATAACTCCTTATTCAGAAAGAAAGTCTCCAAAAGAAAACGCACAAAATTTTGATAGAACACAATCTTATAACAATTCAAAAACACAGTCACCCTAACCATTTGTGATTAAAACTTTAATTGTTCATGTGATGACATTTAATACATTTTGCGGTAAGTACTTGGTTTTATTGGCACTACCATTTTCCAAAGCCTTCCGGGGGCTAAAAAGCTTTTTACATTCATGATCATTTTCTGTCTAGGAACACAATGTAAATATGTCGTTAGCACTGGTATCTTGTCGTGAATGCAAGCTATTCACAAGTGTATGTCTGAGGAGGCTAAAGTGAGAAAGAATAATGACTACTAACGTTCTAAATTCTCAGGAACAGAAAACTATTATGACTTCTACTGATTTATAGATTACAATCTCCAAGTACCTGCGCAAAGGGGTTTTCGGTTTTATTTGAAAATAAACATGGTCTCGCATTACGCAATTAAACTAACAATAAATTAACAGATTGCATAACTAATAATACTAATGATTACATTACATCATATTAATGATATACTAATGATTCCTGCTAACACTGATTATTAGATATGGAGCCGTCTGTAGACATTACACACGGTTCAGTTTCAGTAGCTCAGTGAAATTTCATACTGCATACTCTTTTAAAGGGACTGTAATAAGTAGATACCTTGAAATTCTAGAAAGGATTTTTAACCCACACCAGGTTTTCACAGATATTGAGGATATATATATATATATATATATATATATATATATATATATATATATATATATATACACATATATATATACACACCCCCATCAGGTTACTACTAGACGAGTCTCTATACTGCGGCTGGCCGGAGCCTAATAACGGCAGAAGCGTAGAGGGTAACTTAACAAACGATATATCTGTCACCTAGTAAAGTGAGGTTAAAAATAAAATTGGGGGGGGGGGGACAAGGACACCAAAATCATCATACCCTCACTTATGAAAAAAATGACATTCCCTTTAAAGGTTACTCAACAGACTTAGAAAAAAGAAAAACCCAAAATGATATCTTCATAAGAAGATAGAAGCAATAATGTGTGTTAATTGTGTTAGTGGCCACCACACGGTAGAGGTGAAGGTTTTCCAGCAAAACAAAGTAAATAGTGTGAGAAAGAATGTAAAAAGAAGAAGTAGTAGACGCATATGCGGTAGATCAATCTCAATTGGATGCTCAATAATTATTTATTGATTTAAATAGCCTCATCCTATTGTGCCAAGCTGTACAATAACAGAGCATACATAGATTTGATTTTCTGCATTATTCAAACAAAATTTTAACATAAACTTGAGAGAATTACTTCAATTCATCCACTTTTACTAATGCAGACAAAAAAAAAAATCGACTACATTAATGCTAATATATTGACTTTCAAAGCAGATGTGACCCACGCCCAATTATTATTCTATGACATATTAGGTGTGTGCAAAGAAATGTAATGTTTGCATTTTAGATCAAACATTAAATCACAATTGGTGGATAATTAACTATGTGGCAACAATAATTTTAGAAAAGGGAAGGTAAAAGGAAAAAATAGACGAAAGTTGTGAAAAGAACTTCCCACAGCTTTCCAGGAAAATATTGGAGAAAAGAAAATGCAGTACACTATCAATGGCAAGCGTATTTTGTTTTTGTTTGGTTTTTTTACACATTCCATGCATTTTGAGATGCTGTGTTAATACACAGTGTGTATACAAATTGTTATGCAGTCAAGAACAAGGATACTGTATGGTTAATTAAGTTAAACGGTGTGTGGTTTTCCTTAGCACATGCATTTACATATAAAAACATCAAATGGGGTACTTAATTGCAGTTTTTAAAAATGATTAAGTCATTCCGATACATTTCCACATCTATGTATATAGTATATATATATATATATATATATATATATATATATATATATATATATATATATATATGTAATATCACGCAAACACACACATACATCTCAACACAACCAAAGCATTTAAAGGTGCAGTCCTTAAGTTGTTTAGAAATAATAGCCTTGCTGGTATACAAACAAGATAAATCTTGTGTTACTGTATAGGGCTTATTTTATACATTACTTTTGTACCAATTTATGAGTTATTTGTATAAGTTAGTTGCAATAAAGGATGACGTTTAAAGATTAACCAATGCAGCTCTAACAGGGTAAATAAACCCCATAGTGTCTGTGTTGTGCTGTTCAAGAACAGCCATTTAAAGGGGTGTCATCCTATTTGGGAAGATAACTGGTGTATGTGTCAAAGATTTAATTGTAAAATAGTGTAAGAACCGCACTTTTAGGGACTTATAGCAATGCAATTTTGAGCAAATCATGAAAATTAGCACATGCAGCAAGCACTTATTTGCCTCCTGCTTTTTATGGAGGTTGCCCAAAAAGAGCCAGCTTAAAGATTCTATCAATAAAACACCAATCGTTTGATCTGTCGTAACGCTAGTAAATATTACATTGAAGCGCAAGCTCTACTGCTGCACTTCAAAAATAGAAGCATTCACCATCAGATCAGGGTTTAGGAAACACACTTTCACATGATTTGTAAAGTTTACTGTGATTTCCTAAAACAAATACTGTTTCAACATGCCAACACGGCATTGTGTAATATAGCAAATTATTGTTTTTCCCTAAATGATCAGTTATTTCGAGCTGGGAATGACAATGTCTCTTATTACAAAGTCACTTTCGCCTTGTCTTTTGATCTAGAAACTATCCATCCAATCACAGGAGCTTTAACTCTACTACGCAATAAATCTATCGTGGAATGTGTATAATATTCATTAGGCAAATGTGGTGACAGAATATTATACAAATACTTATTTATACTCATCTTAGTCTAATCATAATGTAAAACTGGAAAACAGATAGAATTGAGAAAAAAACCACGGCTCTTAGAGCAACTTCCTTAAAAAGCCAGAAAAGGCACACCTGACCCAACTATTACGCGTTAAATACAGCACAAAAATATGAAAATGTGGTCAAACTCACCCCTTTGTCCCCTCTTGCTTTTGAGTTAAACTTCACAGTCTTTAATCTTGCTCTTTCCTTCTTTTCAACTCTGTGAAAAGAAAAGGTTGAATCATCAGAAAATCAAGCAAGTCAGCTATTCTGGGAAAACTGGGAAATGGTGGTAGAAATTATTAAACTCCAGGGCCAGACTGGGGTTAACCAGGCGGCCCTGGCATTTTAAGTCCGACGGCCACCAAATGATGTGTGAATGGCCAACCGCTGGAGATACCAGGATAGACATTGCGTTTCTATACTCACTGGAGTGGCAGATTGGGTGTGCATTGAGTGAGGGCGGGCAGAGGTCCACTGGGCATTTGCCCGGTGCGCCAGATGGCCAGTCTGGCCTATTCAACCAGTAGGTTTCAAGCTAATTGAATTCTTATGATGACACTAGAAATATGTAATGTTTAATATACTTTAAAATACAGCTAAACACTGTGGACTGGGGGGTTGAGGATGATCCGATTAAGAAATGTTGACGAAGTTAGCCACCACTCAACAAAAACCCTTTCCAATCTCTTCCTCCAATCGGATCAAGGGGGTTAGACACTGCTGGCCAGGTAACGGAGCCCTGCTGGTTAGAGACACCTGATCTCCACTAAGATAGGTGCGCTTTAGCAACATGATGGCTATAACTTAGTTTAAGGAAACGCAGGCAACCTAGTTCTAAAGAAGCCAGAGTCTATATCATTTGAAGGTGCAGTTAACGATTAAATTACCACCATTATTTTGTTTTGGATATTTTAAACCAATTAACCGACTGTGTACATCAATTTCGTCCTTTTTTCCTGTGCCCTGCACAACTGCTATGAAGATCATATGAAGATCATACCGCTGTGGTTTTATTCTTTAGATGTTCTGCTGTTTGGAGATTTTTATTCCGCTCAATGTAGAACATGTGGCTTGTTCAGGGAGATGGAATCACTGAAGTCTATGTCAAATGAGGTCTCAAAAAGGATGGGATCACCCAAAAACACTGCCACAGGGATTACACCACAAATCGCAGCACTTCAAGACCAGTTACCATATTTGTGTATGTTAAAAGGAAAAAAATATATATTCACACTAGTAGTTTATTCAAATGAAGATAAATATTAGGATATTTATCATTCTGACCGTAACACGTTCCAAGGTCACTTCTAAGGAACTTTGGCAAATATATTTACCCTCTTAAAGACAAAATGCAATAAGATGTACCTGCGTTTGCTTGGAATAACACCAATCTCCTCACTTTCTCCATCAGGAGTAACTTGACGTGCTTGCCACCATTCATCATCTGAAGCGTTAACAACGTGCAGAATATCACCGAACTTGAAGTTAAGTCCTTGGCTCGGAAGGCCGCTGTCTTTAGTCTTGTCGTAATCAAAGAGGGCCCTGAGTAAAATAAAAAGTGCATTGAGAACAAAGGCAAAGCCTTAGTCATTAAGGAGATACTGGCATAGCCACAGCTTTTAGCACAATTAATTGCGTTAATCTATTCCTTGCGCTTTTTTTTCGGCAATCAGTGTAATGGATTTTATTATAATTTTAACAGGTTTTTTTTTCTTCACTGAAACTGGGATTTGCGTCTCAAAGTGGCAGAGCCGGCATTAACTGATCAATATCACTGTCACTGCTTTGGGAGTAGTACGGTTACGTCCGTACAGAGAGCCCACCTCTAATTGTTGAGCTGCGGAGCTGTATGTTTGGTAGTGTAAGCCCATGGGTGTTATGTGCTAACTAAACGTTAGGAGTAAGTCTGTCTGTGGTGTGTGTTTATGGAGTGTTATACTCCATCTACAAATCTGCAGCCAGATACTTGTCTCAAGATTCAAGATCACACTCTGCACAACTAAGTTTGACACCCCTTTTCCAGCATGATGCTCCTGGCAGAGCCACCAGCAGTGTATGTGTGTGTGTGTGTGTGTGTATATATATATATCACAAATGTCACTGGTCATATTCTTTAATGTTAGATAACTCATAATTAAATGAGCCAAAAAATACACAATGCATTGCAAGCAATAGAATGTAAGATGCTTAATTACAAGGAAAAAGAAATGGGACGGACGGTGCTGTAGTTTTCTAGCTGCTCACAAGGTTACCTGACGTATAATGATCGTTTCTGGCTTGTCCGAAGGGAGCCAGATCCTGAGCTGATGCTGCTATTCATCATCTGTTCCCTTAAATCATGGATTTTTGCTTCAAAACGACTATATTCTACAAAACAAAAATGTGATGCATCACACAAGACCTGAATGCTAATATAATACATTAGAAAATTAAAGTCTAGTACATCTTTCAGGAGCAAGATCTATACAGATTAACAAGGGATAAACTGTATCAGACTATGATTACAATAGGATTAAATATAAGACAATATTTGTGACGTTGTACAACCATCAGAACTGCCTTCTGAGATAGCAGGATAAATCGCCCCTTTGCTTTAAAGCTCTGTGCAAATTTATTGAGCAGTGATACGGTACCAACGCTCCTGACCTGCAGTCATCAAACGTCCCAACTAAATTAAAAGGACACTACCATCAACCGTTCGCTTTATTATTGCTAGTATTGATTTATATAGTGCCATCGATTTCTGTAGCACTGCCAATGTATTTTACTGCATTTCTACTGATGCTTGTATAACTATTAATACAAACACAAAAATGTGTTAAATAACCGTATTCTGTCCTAATTATTCTATATAATTGAATAAGTCATCCGCAAACAAAAATGCTACATTATGACTATTAGTAACATAAAGCATATAAAGCTGAATAAGCACAGTAGAATCTCTATTACTAATTTGGGTCAACATTGAACAAAATAATGGCATCAATGGCTTTTCTTTCATCCTGTGCCCATCGTTACCTCCATCTTTTGCTAACCCCCCCCCCCCAGCCAGTGGTCCAAAGAGTCCTATAGAGAAACTATAGTGTATATATAGTGTATATAGTGCATTAAGCAAGATTTTGAGGCAGGGGCAGAACATAATGGTCCTCAATCCCACCATGAGTTATCTTCTATTATTAACAGCACAAACCGTATGTCTATAGAGGAAATAAGAGATTTCAGTTCTTATTTTATTTACATAAACTGATATAAAGAATTTATTTAAGCTGTGAATTTCTTTTTACCTCATTACTAAAGAGTTAAATTGCGCAAGCAGTATATAATTTGCCGGAATATTGGACAGGCGACATTTATATGCTCCCCAGTGTTTCCATGGCAGCCCAGCGCATCATACTGTGATGGAATACCTGGTTATACTCCTACAAATAAACCCTGCGTGTGCCTGAGTCATCGTCACTGAGAATGTTACATTTTGGATAAAATATACAAGCACAAGAATAAAGAACAGGATATATATTACAATAACACCATATCTTAAGCATTTAAGGTCCTATTGTGATAACATATTTGGAGCTATGAGGTGGCAAACTCTAGTTGTGGGAAATTAAATGTTCCTATGTGAACCATTCAACAATGTAAAATCACAGATGCAGTCAAACGTCAGGATAACATCAACAATCTATAATACACACACACTATACGACCTGGGTGTATAAACTCAAGAACATAGGCAGCGATCTCCATATACAAACACTGACAGTACATTGGGTCATGTTGAAGGGCTCAGCGACTTACAACGTGACACGGATTAAGCAAGTGAGAATGGTCCCAGTAGCTTTTATGACTGGACACTAATGAATGGAGATTCAGCCATCGTCTTATCCGCAAAGGATGGAAAGCAGCCACCAAGATCTACACAATGGAAGTCAGTTTGTGACATTTCTGCCCTGTTAGATATGGCCAATTTGGACATTTCCACTTAGGGGTGTACTCACTTTTGTTGCCAGGGTTTAGACATTAATGGCTGTGTGTTGAGTTATTTTGAGGGGACAGCAATTTTACACTGTTATACAGGCTGTGCACTCACTACTTTAGATTGTAGCAGAGTGTGATTTCTTCAGTGTTGTCACATGAAGATATAATAAAATATTTACAAACATGTGAGGGGTGTACTCACTTTTGTGAGATACTAATATATATATATATATATATATATATATATATATATATATATATATATATATATATATATATATATATATATATATACATACACATATATACACACACACACACACACAACTAATTAGACTTGTTCATTGTCAAATGTAACTGTAGCATCACTGTTCACTGGCATTCTCCCTCTGCCATGAAATCTGGTATCCTCACCACTTGCTAAAATATTGCAAGTGCAGAACCAGAAATCGCTATGTTACCATAAAATCTGAAAACAACATTTAATGAATGCTTTAACAAATCTGGGGCAGACATAAGCCTCAAGTATATTGTAATAAATGGTATTATTTTTACCCACGGGTTAATACTGGATTCAGAATATCTAAAATTGAAACAGTCACACAGAAGCATGTGCATTAATCACTGTTGCTATGGTGTAATAGCAATATGTATATACTTAACCCCTTAAGGACCGGGCTCATTTTTCATTTTGTACCCTGTGGGACCGAGGCTGTTTTAATACTTTTGTGGTGCTTGTGTTCAGCTGTAATTTTCTCCTCACCCATTTAGTGTACCCACATAAGTTATATATTGTTTTTTTCAGGACAAGATGGGCTTTCTTCAGATACCATTATTTTGATCGTATCATCTTATTTACTATAAAAAAAATTAAAAAAACATGGTGAAAAATTGAAAAAAACAACACATTTTATGACTTTTATTTGAAAAATCTTTTACTCACCTAAAAAAGCAAGTAAAAAACTAGCTAAATAGATTCTACTACTTGTCCTGAGTTTAGAAATACCCAATGTTTTTATGTTTTTTTGCTGTTTTTTGTAAGTTATAGGGCAATAAGTACAAGCAGCGTTTTATGATTTCCAAATCTTTTTTAACAAATCTGGTCAGTCTGCCTCCATCTCCTCTTTGGAACATCTTTGAAGCCGGTTAACTCAATTTAACCCATTCAAACCATATATTTTTGAAAACTAGACACCCCAGGGTATTCCAAATGCTGTTATTTTAACCCTTTCCATGCACCAATTATACAACTACACTTTGTCAAACTTTGTAATAGTAATTTTTTTTATTTTTTTTTCCACACAAATTGTACTTTAGTTATAGATATACAGGTGCTGGTATATGTCACTGTCAAACAACACCCCAATATGTGTTCAGCAACATCTCCTGAGTACAGCGATACCCCACATGCATGGGTTTGTCAGATTGTTTGGCTGGTAAAAGGCTACTTTTGGGGCATGCGTAATTCAGGTGGTCATTTGGTCATTGTGCCTCCCTCTCCTCTTTGGAATATCTTTGAAGCCGGTTAACTCAATTTAACCCATTCAAACCATATATTTTTGAAAACTAGACACCCCAGGGTATTCCAAATGCTGTTATTTTAACCCTTTCCATGCACCAATTATAGAACTACACTTTGTAATAGTAATTTTTTTTCACACAAATTGTACTTTAGTTATAGATATACAGGTCCTGGTATATGCCACTGTCAAACAACACCCCAATGTGTGTTCAGGAACATCTCCTGAGTGCAGTGATACCCGACATGCATGGGTTTGTCGGGTTGTTTCAGATTTAAAATGCCACATTTGGGAAGTGCGCTTTTTTCCTCCATTTTGGTCAGTCTGTACCTATGCCCTATCTTTGAGCTAGGCCACTCCAATTTACCCCATCAGCCATTTTTTTTATATATTAGACACCCCTTGGGTATTTGAAGTGCTTTTATTTTAACTCTTTGTTGAGATTTTTGAGAAATTTTAGCACTTGCTCAAAATAATAAACTTTATTTTTTAATTTTATTTTATTTTTTTAATACTTTTTTTATATTTTTTTTTACACATTTTGCTGGTACTGGATGGTTCATCTAGTGACATCACTGCATAATTATTTTTAAATGTTAGCACATTTTTTTTTAATTTTTTTTTCCATTTTTTATTTATTTTTATTTTTTTTTGAATATTTTACTAATCACATAGTGATTAGAAAGCTGGGCTCCATTGACTTGCATGGTTGAATGCAGTACCTGTATTCAACCAGCAAGTGGAGCCAGTTCTCTAGAGGGTCTGGAGACCCTCTAGCGAACTTTTTCGTCTTTATTGTTTTATTTCCCGGGCCGCCGCCATCTTGCTTGATGGCGAAGATCACCGGCAGCGGCGGCTGTGACCGCTCTCCGGAGCGGTCACAGCCCACCCAGAGGTAAGTGTTTGGTGTCGCTGGATGCCTCCTGATCGAGGCATTCCAGCGACACCATTTAAGTTTAGGAGGCGATCGTTGATCGCCTCCTAAACGCTTTTAAAACGGGCGTCCGCCGCCATACAATGTATGGCGGCTGTTGACGCCCCGGGGAGGGGCCAGACATGGCCCCCGATGCCGATCTCGGCCTTGCTGAATGCCTCGACATCGAGGCATTGCAGCAAGGCCGTTTAAGCGAAGAAAGTGATCCTTGATCACTTTCTAAGCTTATTTAATTTTTTGACGGTTCAGGACCGTCAAAGGTCATTTAGTGACCTTCTTGTTATGACGGTCCTGAACCGGCAAAGGTCGCGAAGGGGTTAAAGGATTATTTGTAGGTGGCAGAGTTTTTTTTTTTTTTTAATTAGATTTCAGCACCTTGCTGTTCGATAAGACCTATTATATCTGCACTGTAAAACCTTGCTAAATGGGGAAAATAGGAGGGACATTCGAATGTCCCTCATATGGTGACAAAACACAACTTCATGTAAAGCATGTATGATACAGTTTGTGGGTTCCTTGTAAGCTGGGACTTGGTGAATGTTACAAATAACAAAGGCAGTGTCGGTAATATAGGTGCAAGTTAAGTGGACTAAAATATTCAGTGAATGAAATGCAAAGCTTTCTAAACCTCTTCAGAATTAAAATTCTACAAAACCAGCTATACTTCTGAAGAAACCTCTGAGGCTGTGAATGCTTATGTTATTCCTTCTCTGGGACCTATTTCCATCGTCGGTTCTTAAGCTTACCTTCTGGACGGTATTGTGCGATAATAGTAACTGACTGGCCGGCGTTCTTTAAGGCAGTTGCTGCCTGCTCATGAGTGGCACCTCGAAGGTCAACACCATTTACCTGAAAAATGATTATCATGAAACAAATTAACTTTTTTTTTTTTTAGATTTTAGTCATATGTCATTTCTTCCCAGGGAAATTCACAATCTATAATTCAGTATGAATCAAATTAGCGTGTGCTGCAATCTATAAATCAGGAACGCATGCAAGATGTAAGAAAGGTAAAAACTAGGCGGGCAAGGTTAGTACGGGATTCTATATCTGGAAAGCCCTGGAAGTGCCAGTATAATATGCACAGCAAACCGGCATACAAAACTGTCATGCTAAAGTAGATGATTTGTACGGCCCTTCATGTTACTTATTTAATTTTCAGACAGAATTTGTGAGCTGAAGCAGAAATAGCATAGTTTGCTTACTTGCATTACCCTCCTCCTGTCAGATTGATCTGCTGTGTATTAGCGAGTGACATGCTTGCTATCTGCTGGCCTTGGGCTATGGCTAATCCAGTTTTAGTCCCTTATATCACCATGCTTTCCGGCTTTAAAAATCAATCAGCACAATTCTTCACTCTCTATCAATCCAGGCATGTAGGCTACTTAATGCAGCAGTTTCCCATGAATATAGTATTATTACAATAACGACTGAAGGATGAATACAATAATGGTTCCTAACCAAACATTATGATTACAAAGAATACACCTTTATTATTAACCATATACATGGCAGCTCAATCTCATATAAACTAAATAATATAATACTACTATGAAACAAGTTGCCTTATTGCAGGCTGGAAAGTCAGCCCAGATGCTAGTTAGAAAGGCGATTAATAAATATATGCCTAGTTGCCAAGTTTTTTTTTTAAAGTTTGTCCAGAGTTATCAATGATTGTAATTTAAACCATCAGGATTTTACAGAATATACTTAATCTGTCTAAAACATACTGATATAATGCGGTCCCCTTTTTGTAGCTCTCCACTCAAATCAGCTGGACCTCCGGCGAGGATGAACGAAATGAAAATTCCTTCGCCGTCTTCACCTCCAACGATATTAAACCCTAACCCGGTTGTTCCTCTGTGCAATACAATCTTTCTTGGTTCCCTAAAAATAGAGGTATTTGGAAATTAGATACTATGCTCACATCAAAGGGGGGGGGGTTGCGCTGCATGGTTATACAAAAAAAGGCAAAAAGGAAAAAAAGAACGCTTTAAATGTATTACAGATATACTGAAACATCGTGTTCACGGAATCCTGGAATGTCTGTCAAAAGATTATGTTGAATTTCTTTCTTTACACATAAAGTGATGTGGCTGAATGAGGTCCCGTTCCCATCACTGCTCCATATCTCCATATATTGCTTCCTAGCACGAGTTCTCAAGACACAGGCTAGGCAAACGTAAGGTATAAAATATATCCCTAGAAGGGACTGAGTATGCTGGGTGAAGTCTGCACTGACTAGGAACAGACCTCCATGGTGTAAATGGGCAAGCTGGGGGGGGGGGGGGGTTGGGGGTCAGAAACTTCCCTTCTTACCAGCTTTTCGAGCAGCTCAAATTCCACAATAAGCAAAGGGGCAGCTGCCAGCGCAGACCTCTATACACCCCCAACTGCACCATCTGTCCCAATGTAGGTCTCCGTCACAATTACACAACAATACCAGAAGCTATCATTAGTGTTGGTTTAAGGAAGAGATGCAGACAGACTACAGTCTGTGAAAAATAGTTCCATACCGTGTTAAATCGTCTTCTCCATGCATTGCTTTAGGGACAGGGGAATATCTACCGGGAGAGGGAGGTAACTGGTGCCCTAGATATCCAGAAGGACTGATATGGTTATCCACTTGCTGAGAATATGCTGCAACAAATCAGACATACACATAGTGTTTTAAACACAAACGCACTGATTATTAGATGAATACACATTGTGCCAGAAACGTTTTAAACTTACAGTTTGTGATATCTGGAGGTGCATAGCTGTCATTCATGAACATGGTGGTAGGTTTTGCTACTTTCAGATAAACAAAGTCTGACGTATTTTTTAAAGCGGTCACGGCTTCTTCATGACTAACATCTTCCAAACACACAGAGTTCACCTAAAGGGCAAATGAGATCTTTTTAGCAATGCATTCGATTACTGCCTGGCACGCAAGAAAGAGTGTATAGACATAGAAAAGGCTTTTGTTTTAAATATCCCCAGGTTCTATTACACGTTCCTTCTTATTTTTATACTTTGTTCAAATTAAACTTAAAACTTGGAACTTGCATATTAAGTACATGTGCTTCATGCCATGTGTGTGAAGTACTATAACAGGATTACTCAGTCTCACAGGCTAATCAAAAAATCTTCTAAAGAGGGATAACCATGCACAATATTTTAATCACAATGCCCTGTAATACACATGAAAGCAGGTGGAAGGGAAAGGTATACTGTACCTGCTTACTTCACTGTAGCTTTAATGTTATTTTTTAAATTACATTAACAGAACATTACGAATGGGCCATTCATGCCGGTGTTCACATAACGGTGACCCACACTGATAACTACACTGAAAGGTTAGAGAATACTAATATAATATTATTAATATTAATATAAAGTTAATTAATCTTAACAAGGGACTAAAATAATTAAGCACAGTAGTATCATATCTTCTAACTTTAGTGCACAATAGTTTGAAGCAGACAAAGACCACTGGAAATATTTTAGTGTATAGACTGAGTCCCCTAGTAACGGTTTAGTTTCTTATTTTATTTTTACTCAAAAATTGAAACCTAAGTTAGGTCTACAGGTCTAATGAACATGAAATCTGCTAAATACAGAGGCGTATCTAGGGTATGGCACCTATGGCTTGTGCCGTAGGCGCCATTTGAAGGGGTGCCAGTGAGCGGCTTTCAAACGCCGTCTTTTTTTTTTTTTTTTTGATGCGGCGCCCCTCATTCTCCTCCACAAGGCCTCTACCTCCGTCCAGGTCCCGGTGCCGGCATTTCATGCTGAGCGCCGTAATATGACATCATATTTCGGCGCCCAGCAGTGAAGCAGCAGACACCAGCGAGCGGCTTTTAAACGCTGTCTTTTTTTTTGATGCGGAGGAGAGAGAGGGGCGCCTAGCAACCCCTTGGCGTCACTCGTTCTCCCCCGCATCAAAAAAAAGAAGACAGCGTTTAAAAGCCGCTCGCTGCTTCACTGCTGGGCGCCAAAATATGACGTCATATTACGGCACTCAGCAGTGAAGCAGCAGGCACCAGCGAGCGGTGCAGGATGACAGCAGCATCGTGCTCCCATCGCTGGACTTCAAGGTGAGAGAACTACGGGGGGGGGGGGGATATAGTGGGTGGGGGGGGATAAGAAATAGAAAGTGATAAGGGAGGGAGAGGGGGTAGATATAAGTAAAGAGTGTGCATTAATGTGTGGATGCATTGAGTGAATGTTGGGAGAGCATGAGTTAATGTGTGGATGAGTTGTCTGAATTAAAGTGTGAATTAGTGAGTGACTGTAAAAGTGTTTGTGTATCATAGATGTATAATTGTGGAAGGGCAAAGATGGCACTAGCAGGAGGTTTGAGCCTTGGGGACCAAGATGGCACAGGCAGGGTATATATGGGACAAAGATGGCACAGGCCGGACTGTTTGGGGACAAAGTTGACTTGTGCTGGGCTATTTGGGGACAAAGATTGCAAATCTAATGTGTGTTATCTGGGTGCTGGTCAGGTTCTATGTGGGCAGTGTGGACGCCAGGGCTGGCTTTGGGGTGTGCAACCCGTGATATATGCCTGTAATTTAGGGGGTTTTAAATATACCTTTAATGCCGTGTTTTTATGTGAATTCCAATTGATCTTTACCTGCAAAGCTGGGTTTGTGTTATTCTGTAGATCCATATTTGCTATGCTATGTTTCCATACATTATTTATGTGTACCTGTAAATACAGGGTTAATATGTCTTATTCAGTTGATTAATACCTGCAATGCTGTTTCCATGTATTTATTTGATCTTTACCTGCGATGGTACGTTTCATATATTATTATTGTATACCTGCAAATACAGGATTTGTATGTCTGATTCTGTTTATTTGATATATACCTTCAGTGCTGAGATCACAAGTGAATTTCAATTGATCTGGGTTTGTGTGTTGATCTATACCTGCTATCGGCAGCAGGGACACACACATATATATATATACATATATATATATATATATATGGGCAGCAGGGGCTAGTAAATGGGTTTTAGATATTTGGACAGGGGCGCAATTTCAGTGCTTGCCATAGGCGCTATTTTCAGTAGATACGCCTCTGGCTAAATGACAGTATACGAGTGCGTACATTTACCCAATTAATTCAGCAATACTGGCTCAACTCTTTTTCCCATGAGCTACTTTCTTCTCCGTGGAGTACACGAAGCGTAGGAATTGTGTAGCAAAGCAATAGACTACGTACCGCCAGAAGCTTGTCCCCGATTTGAAGTTTTCCATCTTTGTGAGCTGCACCGCCTTCAATGATTTTAGTTACATAAATACTGTTGTCTCCAGGAATGTGCTGATTTCCTACGCCACCAGCTATGCTAAATCCAAGACCTGCTTGAAAAGAGAAAAAATAACCCTCTTAAGGCTAGATGCAAACTCACTATACAAAAACCAGCAAAAAAAATAAATGTTTACATATCTTATACTTTACAGCTCAGTGCCACACGTTGTGTGTGTAATGCGGGAACTACCGCCTTAACTTAATGGAGGGGCCCGCAACCACTAAAGCCAATCAGAGAGCTTTCCGCGCGGGCACACCAGGGGTCTTGCATTCAATGGCTGGAGTGTCCATTTAATAGTAAGAATTCAAAGGATAGTGTAGCACCACCAGAAATGGAATACTACAGAAAACTGTATATAATTGGAACCAACACGTTTATTTGTTCATTGCAAAATAAACCAATTCCAAAAAAAAATGAAAATTAATATTTAGATGTTTGCATGTTGGCTTTCCAGGGATCACAAAGATAGCCTGTTATGTGAGCCGTTCAACGATCGCCCACCTAAAACTGTCACTGGCAAGCCCTTTCATCTATCCTGGATCGTCTTCTTCTGCAATGCGCTTTTCTTTTAGTTGCTAGGTAACGGTTTCAGGAAGGTAAAAAAGGATGGATGCCCACAATCCAGATGTAGAGGTTAACATTACGAACGACGGATCCTATCACAGAACCACTCCAAACAAGCTTAAAGAGGCCAGTGTCAAGTTTCTAAATATTTGTACTTTAAAAGAGCTGGGTTTCACCATATTAAACCAGCAGCTTAGAAAACAAATACTTCCGTAGTATCAGTACTGTAACACTTATGGACACATAGCCCTGTATGTATTGCTGCAAACAAATATGCAATGTGACTTAGTAGTAATTTTACTCACCTTTAGGGCCTTTTACAAGCTTAAGCTCCATTATTTTCTCTGTGATTGGCTTTCTCCTTCTGACATATAGTCGGACAATGGATCCAGCCTCTTTTAATGCTTCGACAGCCTTACTGTGCGTTACATCGTGTACGTCCACATCGTTCACCCGTAATATACAGTCATTAACCCTGAGAAAAGAATTGAGGGTATTTATCCGAAGGCAGAGAAAGAGAACTTTACATTTCAGATAGACACAGATATCGTGTCTAGGATTCCCTTCCTAAGCAGCAGAATACAAATACCATATTTGCTCGATTATAAGACGACCCCCCCAAAATGTAAATATTTAGAAAAAAAAGAAAAAGCCTAAATATAAAAGACTACCCTATAAGAAAAAAAGTTTTACAGGTAAATATTAATGTAAACTATTTTTTTCATATTTAGTAAGAATTGATTGAGAAAAATGCCTCGTTTTTATTTCGCACTCTGCCCCCCAGATATGCCTTATACCCCCCATGCCACTCTGCCCCCCTCAGATATGCCTTATGCCCCCAGATATGCCACCTTGGCCCCCCTCCCGATTTACCAATGCATCCCGAGACATGTCCCCCGTGCTTCAGACTCCCTGGTGTCTAATGGGGGCAGCCGGTGAATGTCTGCACGATGCACATAGACACCTCTGCTGATACCCGGCACTTCCGGCAGGGCTTCTATGACTAGGAGCCAGAAGGTCATGTCACGCCGGTGCTCCGTCAAAAAAGCCCTGCCTGCCGGAAAGGAGGATCCGGGTCCTCTGCAGCGCTGCGGGGGACTCGGATCTCAGTCTTATAGTCTGCCCTCTATTTGAGGTCAGATTATAAGACGACATCGAATATAAGGGGTATTTTTCAGAGCATCTGTTCTGGAAAAAACCTTGCCTTATATTCGAGCAAATACGGAACTAATTGGAAGCTTAACTGTATTGATGTGAATCCCAAATACTTTTACATACATCTCCCCTAACGCTCTATAGTAAATACAAGCCAGAACATTTTACAATGGCATTTCCTTTAACAATGTTTCTCGCAGTATGCAAGACACAGAAATTAATTTGGTTTCTATGTCTTCTGCTTGTTCACGGTCAAGCAGATACACAGCTTTGCAGAACATACGAGGACATGTTTTACTGGTTTCAGATTTGACTAGATCTGGCGAACCTACCGTAATCTTCCATCTTGAGCAGCAGCTCCTCCAGAAATGATTTTTGTGATGAATATGCTTGTGTCATCGCCAATGTGTGGGTTGTCCGTACCGCCTGCAATGCTAAACCCGAGTCCTGATGTACCCTGAGAGTGGGGAAATGTATGGTATATAAATCAATATATAGAGTGTGTGCATTTATGTACATATATACATATACTCACATTGCTTTCTTGACCCCAGTGCCTACGGGTGATATGTGAATAATTACACAAACAGGCCCTCCTATTTTTCAGGACTAACAATATAAAGCTGGTCTGCGAACAACAATGCTCTGTGACTTATCACACAGAGCACCAAAGCAATCACTAGATGCGAAGAGGTTCATGCAATGTTTGAAGACTCGTGGCACATTTAGCTGGAAGGGCTGTTCACTTAGAGCTCTAACATAACTTGTGGCATTTTGCTGCTATATTACCCTTTCAAGTGTAATTTCCTCGTATTCATAATCTGCATCTGTTCCATTCACCTAAAATTAAAATGGAAAAACACGCTTTAATAATGGATTGATGTTTGAAACTACAAAACCTTTTTTCATAATAAACAAAGAGCACATTAACAGCACTCGAGTGCAAATTCATGAACATATACATTAAATAACCGAAACGCTTTTTTTTTTGTTGTTTTATATATCGTTCAAGTGGCGTCTGAAGTATTATCTGCAATCGCAACAGATGGCGCGCTAAACACAAAACTAATAGAGGTTACAACCAGATTCCATACAGCAAGACTGCCAAGGTATCCCCGATGAGTGAGATTATATCAATTTGTTTTACTTATTTATTGCTCAATCAAACCAATTAAACAACAAAGCTGTTCGTAGAAGTGGTTTTAGGAAGTCCGTTTTCAGTTTGGGGTACGAGCCAAGAGATGGTCCGCAGCTTCATTAGTCTCATTACAAGGCTCTATTATAATATGCTGTATTAAAAAATATTTTCGAGAGGCTGCAAAAATGTTGTGTTTAAAGTTGTGTATTAGTTCATCCGGCACCTTAAGAACAGTCTGCAATGAATCGCACCCGTGGAACGCATAAGAGCTTGCGGGTCAATTCTGTATTACAGACTAACTATTGTTGTTTCGAAAGAACTGAAAGCATTTCGCTTACATGACATTATCGGAGGAAATAGAGAACCCCGAACTTGTTAATTAGTAAAATAGAAGCTTGACAGATCCATGCACGATTTTAGTGGGTTTTGTATTGGCAATCGTTTCAAGCGAGCGACCCCACGCAGAGATAAACACTTCTCTCATGTTACACACACTTCGCAATGTACCATCGGGAATATATTTTAGTTTGCGCAGAAGCAGTGTAGTGTAGAGATAATACGCTGCTTGAAACGGAGAAAAAAAAAAAAAAAAAAAAGGATTTTGATCAAATTCATCATGGGACGGTCGCATCTGAAATCAAACCATAACCAAATCCAAACACAATTTTCCATACATGGTTTTTGGTTCAATGGTTCATTGTTAACCAATGTTAGCGTTTCATAATTTCCAGACACTACTTCTGCCTCCACCGATGGTATTAAGTGAAAATGGTCAAGTCTCCTATAATCCCTTAGTAAGAAGAGTCGAAACCCAGCATCAGGCCTCCTGTGTTCTCTATGGTCTAACCATACATTCAAACTTCTGGGATACATACATTTCGGAGCCCAGCCTGCCAACCATATAAACTGTTAAAATGGTTAAGCTTGAATTGCTAGGATGATCTTGGTCCTAAAGGGTCCGTACACTGAACTTAGAAACAAAACGCACAAGATAATTCATCCTAGTCAATGGATGCAACACATGAGATGCGATACTGCATACAAATTTTCAATGAATCCACTGGGAAAAGGTCCAAGAGATATTAAACTTCACAAACGCTGAAATTTTAATGCACAGCTTTAGCCGCTTTTGTTGATAAAGAAATAAACAGCAGCGGAAAGGGATAATGTGCCATTAGCATCGCCAAGCAATACCCCATCAGCTAATTACGTTTCTCTTCCAGGCTAGGTTGTTATCAGTTGTGTTTGTACATAATCACTATTTGAATACAGAGATACTTTCAGCGAAGATGCACAAATTACAGATTGCCCAAAATTCCCAAGGCATTGCTACAAAAACAAGGAACTTAGAAACAAATCAGTATTATCTGCTGCGGGTAATGTTATTCCAGCACCTAAAGCAGATCGTTCCCAAAACTTACCTGTCACAGTTATTTAGCTAAATAAGTCAATGTAAAGTTGTTTAAGTGTTAAATTAAGCCATTTATGTGCATCATAAATTTAGCGGTAATAGGAAGTGGTGTCTTGGCTTGGCAGTGTGAATTACACACATACACACACAATACAAAACACAACAAATTGAATATGGCACTTACATAGGGTGGCGTGTCCAGGCTATCTGTGTTCACAATCACCGGTGGGGGATTTGCCTTGAAAATAAACAAGAATTTAAGTACGTAACTTTATGACATAACTATTGATTCATCCTACAGCAAGGCATCTTTCAAAGCATAACGCAAGATTCACGTTTAACACACAGCTCTACCCACCACCTATCAGTACAGGTTCCAACGGCAGGGTTCGAGCCAGCAGGAAACCCCACCATACTGTTACACGTAAAATATGGGAAATCATCATATTTGAGTTCACATTTCCTGTCTGGAATGTATCCACAAACCGTTCTTGCTATTCATAGTGTTCTAGCATGTTTATTTCCCTATCTATACATTTATAGACTCTATATCTACGCCTAATTTAGAAGACCGACAAAAGGCTCAAAACTCGGTAAAATCCAACAGTAACATTTTAGACACCATTCAGCAACAGATGATGTGAGCAGTGCTTACTAATAAAAGTGACAGGAGGTAGAAGATATTTTAGTTGTTACAGAAAAGGCTTTTGAGAACATTGTGTACTACATGAGGGTATCGGACACAAACGTAACCTTCCCGGGAGGTACATAGACGCCTCAAAACTAACGGAAAGGAGCAGTGTTCCATCAGCAGGAAAGCGTCAAGCTTGTCAACGATTCTGCATCAAATGTTTCAATTTGGCATTTGTTACCAAAACAAATCTTATATATCTTAAATAACCTTATCAAAGGGATGATCAGTCTATACCAATGAACTCCCATCGTAACAAATGCATTTATTCAATAAACAGGTGAACTAAAAACTTCCACGACTGCACAAATGATTCGTTATATAGGGCCATTCCGCTTGGCTCTTCATAAAGCACGTCAGGGCTGTCGAAACCCAGGCAATGAAGGCTGCAAACAGCCCTACTTGGACAGAAGTAATGAAATCAATGCAACTCTAGCTGGGATATCCAAAGATCCTGGCCTGCTCGCCACGCCTGACTGCAGATGAAACGTTTCCCGTCCCTTCATTTACTGCGCAACACACGGGTCAGAAAATAAATGTCACAGAACCGGCAAAAGAAATCACATGCTTCCAAATAAGACTCATGCGATTAAACGTTAGTAGACCACCAATATACACAATAATATGACAGAAGCCCGCTGAGTCCGAAGCTTAAGGGACAGAGAGGACTAAACAGGTCAAAGGGAAGAAGGATTGAGCAGACTGAAGAAAACGAGAGGGCAAAAGGTAACAGACGGAGTCAGGACAGCACCGATTCCTAATTCTGTGAATAGACAGAGTAGCAACAGTAACAGGACAGATGTCAGCTATTGCACAAGATCGGAACCTGGGAAAACATGGAAGCCAGTTACTGAGCTGTGCTGCAGACCAACGTTAACGTTACAGTTAGTCTACACTAATATGGCCAACCATTTCTTGGGACAGACTGTAAGAGTCATACCAAATAGAAGGCTAATAAAATAATGTTAAATTACCGTATTTGCTCGATTATAAGACAAGGTTTTTTTCCCCAGAGCAAATGCTCTGAAAAATACCCCTCGTCTTATAATCGGGGTCGTCTTATAATCAGACCTCAAATAGGTCTGACTATGAGACGACTAAGATCCAGATCCCCCGCAGCTGCAGGGGACCTGGATCCTCCTGTCTCCCCCCCACACACACTTACCGGTACTTCTGAGTCCCCGGTGTGTAGCTGGGGCAGCGTGTAGATGTCTGCGCGATTCGCGTAGACAACTTCTGCTGCAGCAGGAAGGAGGTGTAGCTAGCAGCGGGGGTTGTCTGTGTCCATCGCGCAGACCTTCCCCGGCTGTCCATTCTCTCTGACAGTCGGCAGAGTGTTCTATGAAATGCCCTTTAACCCCCTTAATGCCACTCTGCCTCCTTAAATGCCTTAAACCTCCCTATATGCCACTCTGCCCCATAATATGCCTTTTAACCCCCTTAATGCCAGAGTGACATATAGGGGTATAAGGCATTTCTGGAGGCAGAGTGGCACATAGGGGGTCAAAAGGCATATAATGGGGCAAAGTGGCATATAGGGTTAAAAGGCATATCATGGGGCACAGTGGCATATAGGGGGTATAAGGCATTTCTGGGGCAGGTTAGAAAATAGAAGGAAATAAAATCAAAATATTTTTCTCAATCAGCTTTTATTAAAAAAAAATAGTTCACATGATTTAACATTTACTGGTAAAACTTTTTTCCTCTAGGGTCGTCTTATATTCAGGCTTTTTTTCCTAAATTAATTTTCAGATTTGGGGGTCGTCTTATAATCAGGGTCGTCTTATAATCAAGCAAATACGGTAATAAAGGCGACAGATTCATTTTGTGGACCGAAGAAAAGCCTGTGTTGATCTGCTGCCTTTGGCACAGCAATCACAAAGCCATTCTCTAGATTGTTCAGGTTAGAATGGTTAGTACAATAATATACACCGGATGGATTATGGAAAACAAACAGGCACATCAAAATAATAAAAAAAACAAACTAAAAGACCTGTGGAGCGGAGGGTGGGATGACATTGCTCTCGGCAGGGACTGGTATGACAGGGATCACAGGGACAATGGGAGGACAGGGAGAGCCAGCTTCAGTGGGCTAAAAAAGAAAAGAAATACATTCAAAATCATGAAGCAAAGCAAGATGACAGAAACATTGCTGGACATTAAAACCCATACGCCAGCAAGAACCTTGGCTATGGCCGAGTTCGGTTTTATAACTTGTGGATGTCTGTGTGCGTTAACTCTATAAGCCATAAAGTGGCAAACCCATATTGAAAATTCAATAGCAAAACTATTGATTTAACTTCATTTACAGAACTAGAGTGCATCATGCCATTCCAAATACGTTACGTTGATCATGGCACTTGCGTGGTTGGTGACAGTATTAAGGCTAAAGCCAATTAAACAATACAATCATTTAAAAAAAAAATAAATACCATAAAACAAATCACTTAGGTTTACATCAGACTTTAGTTGTGAGAACTCAGTTTCCAGCATGTACTTGGAACAATCAGTCGGTCGGTGTCGCTTTAATTTTGCTGTTTGGCAATGAACGTTTTAAGAGGCCATATAGACGAGTACCCTTAATGTGTTTTACAAGACAACACTTAATGTGTTTGCCATTGTTGTCTGTTATGCGATATGTTGGATGACTTCCCCTTTTTAGATTCTTTATGACAATTGTAATGAAGTCTGTAAGGCTGGATGATTTAAAGCCATTCTATTGTTTCCTATAGGCGGTATGAAGAGGGGTCAGGGTGTTTGTCTAGTAGACTGGGCTGACATAACAGCTATAATACATACAAGTAGCTAATACACTGTTGTCTGAAAGCATTAAGCAAGAACATATAAGTTTTAATAAAAGAAAGCAATATATCTTACAAACTTAATGTTAAGCTGATACTTTTAATACAATTGGCAGGAGTTTCCCCCCTAAGGATAACCTTCGAACCAAACTAATTATAGTAATTCTACTTACTTAATACTTTTTGGAGCAATGAGTAACACTACATAATACCACCAAAGTTTCTCAGTTTATGGTACGTGCCGTGTGAGGTTTAGTTTCAGAGGTTAAATGAGAATTAACAGAAACAATAGTTTCCATTAGCATAACTTGTCATTCTGTAAATAATAATAATAATAATAATAATAATAATAATAATAATAACAACAACAACAACAACAACAACAACAACAACAACAACAACAACAACAACAACAACAACGACAATAATGTTAATTGTGTACCAACAAGAATATGAAGTAAAAAAGCTGGAACAAAATAGCAAAACATTTGATAGAATTTAAGAGCATTCAGGCGATTTAGGCTCATAGACTTGTGTACTAAAACAAAATGTATAAGGCAGCAGCCCCCGAGCAGCGCCAAGCCCTGTAGCGTTATACAGAATACGACTGTTATTCTATGAGACGGGGCGGCTGATGCTCATTAGATGCAGTCTGTCTGTTGAGATCTTTGCCCTAGACAACGAAGCCATACCTTTACAAACGAACAATTTGACCAAGAGCCGTCAGACCACCAGCCACTAGTAGCTTTGAATTTGGCGGTGCTTCGGGTAGGACTCTTTTTGACACTGTCCCTGAGGTTGGTGAATTTGCCTCTGTTCTTGGAAGAGGATGGTAAGGTAGAAGAGCTGAAAGATCTTTGCATGTATGATGCCTGTTGCAGTTGTTGCTGAAGTTGCTGCAGCGCAGAATGCTGCAATCTCTGCTGTACACCCACTGCGCTCCTTGGAAGACTTGCCATCATACGGGTCAGAGTCAGATGCTAGCCGTTCGACCAACGCTACAAGCTTACCTCAAAGTAATAAAGCATGCGCAAAGCGTTGCATTACAACCAGGCGATGTGAAATCCAATTTTCTCCCGAAGCTCACTCACCCTCCTGTTAATTAAACCCCACCAATGGATCAACAAAGCGCAATGTTGTTTCTAGGCATGAATAATCAATTCTCAACAACTACCAAAGGGCAGCGTTACAGTGACAGAGCTGCGAAACAAACATAGCATCTGTGCCCAACAGAAATAAACACGCGCAACCAGAAAAGTGCCAACACCTAATACAAAGATCATATCCTCCACACAAACCAAGAGGCAGGACTGCTTTGAACTGTCCAATCAACGTCACCAGTCTTATAAAGTCTATATAGATAAGTAAAGCTGGAAAGTATAGGCTAGATGGTGGTTCTTCAAATGCCCCCCACCACACACACAAAAGTCTGATATAGCTTATTATCCAACAGCCATAAACTGCACAGTGTTTGTGGGGAGAATGTAATGAGTAGAGATAATAGACAATCACACATTCACTCTCTTCATTACTTGTTCATAGGGGAGAAACCAAGGTTACGCTCGTCTTTATCTTCATCCATCAAAGCGTACCGTGTTAAAGAGAAAGCAATCTGCACTAAAATCACTTGATCATCCCTGACAAATATCCACTTTAAGTCATTGGACACAAACACACAGGATAGATAATGCCTTCACTTCACTTGGGTTAGTCGGGGACCAACTGTTGTCTTGTTTGTTACCCATAATAAAGCGTAACTTCTCTACAATATCAAACAGCATCCACTGCAATAACACACATAACTTGGCATACACAACAAGATGCAGATAGTGTGTGTGTTATATATTGTGCTGCCCTTCATTTGAATTTCTGGGGGTAACCAGACTATACTTGTTATCTGGGCAAAAGTACAGTCTTGTGCAGCTGACCAGCAACGTTTTACTGTTCTGTAAGAATACTTCTAGCAACAACAAGAATACCAGCTGCAAATGCAAAGCTTTATAGGAAATTTCCAGGAGGGCCATATCGGTGCTACCGAGCATCATATGCTGTGTCATTTCGGCAAAATGGGGTTCACTAAAAGAAAGTCTGCAAGAATACCCTCACTGATATGTTCATTGAAGGGCTCACACTGGAAACGTTTCTCAAGTAAGAAATGCTGAGTTGGTCCTGCATAACGCATACATTAATTGTTGGAGACCCTGGAAAAAAACTCAATGAATTAACTATGCTTTATACAGGTCGTATGAAGATCCTCCTGTAGCAGAAGTTCACTGGGTTTGGCCCCTCAAGATGAATAGTGAAGTAGTTGAACCCCCAACTCTCCTGACAAACTTCCCTTTAGTGAACACACCTAAAAGAAACATCTTTTTCCTTCGTAAGTAGCATATGAGGGGCCCAATACCGTAGTGACGCTTTGTAGATGCTGAAAGATGGAGGGACAGGGTAGTACAAACATCTCTAAAATCACACACTTTACAATGTCCAACGGCTTTAACATCTGGCTCCTGGATTTTCAAGTCGGACTCTTGACTTTTTGTGCTATTTCATACTGATCTCCAAGAGTGTACCTCCGAGCAGTTTGCGGTATCAGACCGCACAGATATATCGCTAATGACACAATCAGAACTGACATTAAGACCTTCTAATCAGTGTTCCAGTGCCAGCTTTCATCTATAACAAATGAGATTAACATGCACAGCCAATCGGCACAACATTTACTATTCTGCTGCAGAGTAGATCAAATAAACAATGTCCATAACGTCCATTTCACTGGACATATAAAATATCTTTACCTACTCCAGATACATTGTAGGGCATGGAAGTGCACAGGAGAAATGTGTGACTAAGCTTAAAGTTATACCAAGTATCACAAATCTATTTTATCTACTCACATGACCACATGTAGATCAGCTTAACAGAGCTTTATATGTAAATGGCAAGTTTATCTACTTTTGTGTGCTAAACACCTGGACACTTTTGCTTTGCTGCACAGTAGCGCTTATTCAGAATCCCCCCCCCCCAACCCCCAGATGTGGATTTATTCCCCGTGGCGGATTATAAACAGACTTTAATCAATGCATAGACACACAAGGTATATTAGTGTGTGGGTCAGTACAGTCTTACTTTATGGCCGTTCAAACGAAATGTAACAATATAATGCGTCACCGGCCGCACTCCACTCGTGGTACTATTGTTTATTATTCTAAACAAAAATCAAAAGTAGGAATCCAAATAATTAAAGCAATGTTATAGGCCTTAGTATTCCAACCAAATTAGTGATAGTTCATTAATATAATTTCAAAGCCTGATTCTCATAACAAAACAAATGCCTCCCCCTGGTATCAAACCAATTAAAGAAAAACAAAAAAACACTTGGGGATGGTGGGGGGGGGGGGGGACCACAGTGCCAAAAAACCCAGAAAATTGCCAAAAAAGTCACAATATAGTAAATTGGTAAGCAAAATGCAACCAGAGATCAGTTATCAAACGTTCATCAAAATAATCTGGGTAAATCAGAAATGTACCCAGCGATTAAAAATCATCATTATGTATTCTTTTGATTGTTTGATACCCAGGGGATGCATTTGTTATGAGAATCATGCTATGGATTAAATTATTCTAATGAATTATCACGATAAGCGCCTCTATATTCGGTTGGAATATTGTTTGGCATACATTTTTGTTTATATTATAAATAAATAGTACCATAAGAGGAGTGCCGCCAGTGATGTCTTCAGCAGGAAACAAGTGGATTTATTTATAACGAAAAGCATTGATTCTGTCTGATGCACACCAGAGCGCTGCAGACCACAGGAGCGGAGCTCAAAGCCATCAGTTTCTTCAATCCAGTTTATCCACTCCCAATAACCACTAGGGGTCTCCGCCAGTATGGAGTATGTCATGCAATCAATGCCTACGTTTAAGGAGTTACAATCTATATTGCATGAAAATATTATTAGGGGACCTGGTTAGACCCTAACCCCAATATATATCAGTGGAACACAAACGGCATCTGTTTGCTAAAAAAAAAAGGCGCCGTTGGAAAGCATTAAGTGGCATCTTCTGTGATTGAAATGCACGCGGTCTAACATCAGCGTCTGAAATAACCTAGGAGTCAGAGAAAGTCCAGCAGTCATTTAACACAAACTGGTTCCAAAACATTTTACGTTATCACTTACCCACAGCTCATTACACTCATCATTGTATTTACATACATACAAGATCGTAAAAAATGTACTTTTTGCCTTAAAATACTAAACATTTATAAACAATCTTATATGCCGCTTTACAATCAGCAGACTCTCCTTGTGACATGTAATTTAATGTAATTAAAATGGTATCAGCATCATTGTTTTATAAATAAGGGAATTCTTATTCTTGCTTATGCTCGTGCTCATCTCCTCTAGCCATGCGTTTACAGACACAGTCCGAACCAACAGCGACTATGACCTGCCCAATATAATAGAATCTGTGCCCCATTACATGGGTTTACTGTTATTTTGGTATTGAGCTGCAAAGACCACAGTATGTAAAAAGGCAATAAAAAAAAAAAAGAAAGAATTCAATAATAAAAGGTGAAGTTTTACGAGCACGGATGGTCCCTCTCACTGCCTTCACTTATAACAGGTGAGACTTGTATGCCTGTGCTTTTTATTACCGAGATGAAGTTTCCTCATTGTGCAAGAACAATTCTCTAGGCTCTCTCTGGCAAATGTAGCATTTTTGGCCACACGATGTAGAGTTTAAACTTTTATGGGTTATCCTCTCTAAACATGTCATCCAGTAACCATGGCAACAAATTCCAATATAGGCAAAGGAATACTTCACTGCATGGGCACCAATATTACTGGTACATTTCAGAAGGGACACAGATCACATACAACTATTATTATTATTATTATTATTATTTCACACAGTGAGATTTCACACAGCAACATAAGACCACAGTGTATTTTAGCAAGAATTTAGCCCATATCATTATAAAAACCAAAAAAAAAACAAAAAAACAAAACACCCTTGACATGACATCCTGTCATACTATATTGTCATATATCGCACCTAACCCAAACTTAAGGAGCAGTGTGCAAAATATATTTACAGAAGGTAACATTTCACCAGTTATGGGATCATCATACCCACCATGGCCTACTTTTGCTGGATGTATACCGTGCATTGTATGCATTGTACATTATATAACACTATGATGCCACCATAGTCCAGAGTTTCCAGTGACGATGAAATGTAAAGCATTTATCTGCATTATATACACCTGAGACGGTGTTAAAGGTAAAGAGCAGGGGTACGTCACATGCATTAGCTTTATGTCATCTCTCTTTAAATATGCAGCTGGATCTCCTTCGTAGGCAATCCACTGACACGAGCGCAGACCATATGAATGACTACCAATTCAGATAATTTTATCCATGGTGACGCCATGGCAACCTGGCAAACAGTCTATGGAGACCCACTTCCACGACAAGGTCATAGCATTATGAGAAACTCAAAATAATTGCAGTGGGAAAAAGCCTGCAGAACAAACTTCAGGCGAGGTCTATACGCCATTTAAACTGAATGTATTATGTCGTATGTAGAAGAGAGTTGGCTTTACTTAACCTGCGAAAACCTAGGAGAAGCACAAAAAAAAAAAAAAAAAAAAAAAAAAGGAGTAAAACAAGTTTATTCAATCATTTTACTAAACAGCTATAGCATAAAAGCTTATATTTTAAACTCCATTCAGTTTTTAATAATATGGATTATAAACGGTAAATATAAAGCATTTCCAAAGCACTAGAAGACTCAGAAATGGGTGAACCGATGGTGTGAATTGAACATAACGGGCTGGAGTATGCTGGAATTCATTTTCCACAGACAGCAATGCATTTCACTGCATGCAAACCGACGAAGGCATTCTTTACTTACTACAGTTAGAAAGTGAGACGTTTCATCTAACTGTGTACCGAAACCACAAAGTAGAAGAAGAAAGCCTACTCCCCCGACACGTCAGCAGCATTACCAGAAGCGAACTGCGTGGATGCAAGCAAAACGAGCGTTAACTCACATGCATGCGAGTTGCTTTTCCATGGAGTAGAATAAATGCTACCGAGCATGTGCAGCCGCGACAGGAGTCTAATCACTACGCCATCTATTTGCATTCAATAAAAGGCACTGGAGTCAATGCAAAAAGGATTCCAATGTGTGCTTAATACAGAAACAGGACTGGCGTGAAACGCATTTACATTAAATAACTCGTTTCCTTTTCTTCAGAGCTCAAAACAGAACAAATACACCCAACAAGGTGCACTAGATGCACAATATTTACTATGTACATACCCCAAAAGCACACCTTTTCCAGGCTCACCAGACTCGCAAATCCCATCATACATGAAGGGGCTATTTAATCCCAAACGTTCGTACCAGTGTATGTATACAATAAAGTGGGGGCGCTGGTGCTTCGTGTACTTTCTATGCTCATGGTATATCATTCTGGGTTGTAGCTTCAAAGTTGTGGCCCTACACAAACAGTATCTGGCAACTACATTGATTCGTATACGAGTGCTAGCTGTAACTTTGGACTCCTTGTCAATATGGATTCTGCAATAATTATAACAATTCCAGGATCCCAAATGTCATCCTAGGGGACGGCGGAAGGAAATGGATAGGCACTGGCAGAAGGTCAGATGTTTGACCTAGGCCAACAGGTCCCGCAGGTGGGAGGCAGCATCAGTGCTTTACAGGGCCGGTTAGAAGAGAAAGCACTGATCTCCCAAACGTCCACTCACACTATGGAGGACTGTGCTGTGTCAGCATCGCATGCATATTCCATTTGCACCCAGCGGCGTCATGCATCATTAAATGCGGAGTGCTGGGATATGACATCAGACCCCGGCACACAGCTGTAAGAACTGTGCTGTGAATGGGAGGGTGGCGGTGATGCTGTCCTGAGCCAAAGACAAATACAGCCCTCATGTAGATACAATAGTACTGAAGTACACAGTATATACACAATATGGAATACAGATGATTTAAGATTTATTTAGGTAGTTGAATGATGTCCAGAAACCGTGCAATAGCAGCTGGTTACACAAGCTATAACATTAATAAAGGGTACAATGTGAATATAGCCAACATAGAGATGGCGTGAAACGCAAGAGTAAATTAGGTTACCAGGAGAGGAAGTGTAAACCGAGCACAGAGACCATAGAAGATCTTTGGGGAATACTAACTGAACGAAGGTGTAGTCGATAAATGAAGCCAGGAATGGAAACACTAAAAGTTACCTAACCCTGCGTCCGTTTTTCATTCAAAGAACAAAGACACAGACTGCAAATATGAAAATGGTGTCTAACGCAATAGACAGGTTTAGGGGATAACAAAGCGACAACCAGATACAGAGCCAGGGCACATTACCAAAAGTGGGAGAAAGTATGATTAGAACAGTTATATTGTATGCAGAATAGCAGCAAGAACATCAAAAGGTTCGATTAAGTTCTTTATGAATAGAAAACAAAAACATCACAGATGTCCGAATAGTAATTAAGTACTTCGGCAATATGCTGTCGACTGCAAGCAAGGACAGGCTTGGTAATACCATGTGTGTTACATACAAGGTCAAGCTTGACATATACACCAAGTACACTCCGTTCACAGGCTTCAGAAGACTATATGGTACCGTCTTGGGACATAAGAACTATGAGATATTATTCACCTTGCCACATAGCAAAACTGTTAACATTTTACAGAATAAAAAGTAAAATCACCAGGATTAAGAAATGCAGATGTTTGGACAAAACACATCCTTTTATTTAATATTTACATATTTCATATATACATAGTAATCCCCTATCCCCTTGCTTTTGACACCATTCTGTTCATTCTCTATTCAATTGTCGTGTATTTGTAATGAAGGCCGGACTCCATTGACAAAGACCATGATGGAGTGTATTCAATTAAGTGGCACTTTGGCAGGAGAGTTTTACTTTCAATTTACTAACTTCACTATACATTATGATGGATCAATCCCAAATAATTAGAAAACGCCACCACTTTTGCCGAGTACTTACAGTACAAGCAACATCAACGTTAAGTGATGAAACTGGAGTCATACCTGCCTAGCACCTATGATCTAGTTCTGATTATTTATATAGAAGGGTAGATACAAGTCCCTTGATGCTCAGATGGCAATAGGCATATTTTATTTAGATTCAATGTGCTATAGATCCGTGTGAATTTGGACATTCATTCCATAGCAAAATCTAGGCCTCATCTTTTCTTAATATACATTCTGTTCTATCCATCAAACACAATGCACACCCCTGACACACACGCAAAGAACGAAATAGGGATTTTCAATAATGTCAAGGAGACAGAAGTTGGCTGTTTACAATTCTGAAGCCATCAACACATTAATCTGCAGCACCAAACCAGATTACTGGATTACCAGACCAAATGTTTTACCAACCTACGGGGTACAAATCAACTGGCAGCATTTCATTTCACGGTCATTGATCCAATTGTAGAAAAAGAAATTCTTCACATAGCCAGTTGCGCAAAAGCAGATTATATTCATACAAACTTTCAGGCCCCAAGTGCTACCCAGCTAGGAGCATATGGATGGCCCTGTTATTATTAACAAAAGGTTTTAGTTATGTCAAAGTAGAAATAAGAGCAAACAGGCTAAACTAAAACGCAAATTCAGCATTATTTCGCTGGTTGGGCCGTGCTATTGCTCAAGCACTCATTAGTTCCCATCAATAAATAAAGAGAATTTAATCCGGTACAAAGCCCCTCAGTGTTCATTCAGAGACTCTGCAGGTCCTATTACAATAGAACAGGTATTCATTCCACCTTTAAAACGGGCACCGAAAAACAAAAACGGGCAAAGTAATAAGACATTAAAAATGCACCAGTTTTACTTCAACTGTGCAATAATTTGGGGTATAGTTTTCACAAAAGACAAACGTTGTAACCGAACAGGGTAAATACAAAGTATCCCAGTCGGCCCAGCGTGTCACCAAATGAACAATCCCATTAAACAATACATTAGCAGGTGGCTTTACAAGCAAGGGGTTAAAACTATAAAGCAAATATTTATCGAGAAGGACAAACAATTGTTCGTGACCTTTGCCAGTCATAAAAAGATCCTTGAAAGGCTGTGGCAAGCAATAGCCCCCGATACAGATATACTATGGCTCCCGTCTCTCATTCATGTTTAAACATTTCATTTAAACACTATTTTTTTTCCCCAAGAGGAAATTTGTTCTTAGCTGTGTATTTTCTTTTTTCCACAACAGCCTATGTTTTCCAAACGTTTTCTGCAGTCAATTGGGATTTTCTAGCTGCTCGTGTCTCTTATGTCTCCCATAACCCAGCGTGACATCAGTTCCTTGCACATTTACCGAGCCTTGGAGAGACAACCAGACATCCCAGCCATGATGGGGTTAAACATGAATATGCAGAAAAAAAGAAAAAAAAAAAAAAAAAAAAAAAGACATTCTAGGTTTGTGCAGAGACGGAAAATATCATTTCCGTCTCCATGGAAGCCGATTTAGGACACTGAAGTAGGTATTTTTAAAACCATGTCAATTTAGCGTACAACAACAACTAAATTCATGTGTCTGTTCAGAAAAGCCCTTTTGATTTGTAATGCCTATTCGTTTCCAAGATGTGTTTTCCTGTGAATTGGTTACTTTCTATTGGACACCAATGAAAAGCATATTATAAAGGCATTAATTACAAATTACATTCGGAGAGCTCATCCTATTAAGGGGATTGGAACACAGGCCATTTAGGAAATCAGGAATTTAATCCTCAGCCAAACGTAGCTCACATTTATAATATTAAACGATATACAACACACGCCTCATTTATTCATACAATACTTAATAACATATAAAAACTTTCAAACACATAACGGCCATCCACCTTGAACACAAAGGATTACTATTCATCAGTAATAAATTTAAATACACACACATTCGTTAGAACGAAGAGAGATTTCCAACAAGTGGTTAGTTACCTGGGTGGAGCTGGCGGATACTGAGATACAGTCAATAAAGCCATGTCTGCGAGTAAAAAAAGCCACTATCTGCTGCCACCGAGAAGGCTCAGGCTCGGCTCTAAGCTCCTCTGCGGAACCCTTTTTGGCCCAGGGCTTCTGCTTTGGGCCTACGGAGCTATGACTGGAGCTAGTATTTCCTCCTCGATTGGCGCGGGAGTAGAGGAGTGTGTTGTTTCCGAAAATGTAATTCATCTCTGCAGATCTGCAGGTGGTTGCCAGGCAGTCTTTACTCCTCTACCAGCTGCTGAGTGCTGAAGGATCAGCAAGAACTGCAGATAGAATTACAGCAGCATTGCATCCGAATGGGCGAGCAAAGATCCCGGAGCCTCGCCGTGCTCATTGTTTCCCCCCCCCTGTGCGCTTCACTATACCTGTTTACATGCCTCAGAAGCTAGCACTCACTGCTGCAGCGAGCACACAATCTGGGGGAAATAGCAATCCCACTGGCTTCTCCTCCCCATGATTTGGTCTGCAGGGATCAAAGGCAGCTGCTTCTTTTGTTAGCTGATAACCAGGCAGAGCGAAGCCAGGAAGTGAGGTCGATTAGCAGGTAGGACGCTAGAAGCATTTGACTGCGGAGACCCACTGGGGATGCCAGATTTAATGCACATGCATGTGGGGAAGGGCTACATCGCAAATTACCAAGTTTCAATCACTGCCTGTGGAAAAAGCCAACGACATTCTCAGGGCTAACATAAATTATACATACAAAGTGAACAGAAGAGGGAACGTATACTTTAAAACAGATCTTTTGCAGACAAATTCGTTAGAAATGCTTTCAATTAAACAGCAACAAAACCCACTCGGTAAGCTTTCTTATTAGAAGAGAGGAAAAAAAGATTCCAGGAATGGTTACATTAGCATTGATTTTTTTTTCTACAGTTGTTAAGCATTTTGCTTTTAGAAAGAAGAACCTAATGGGAGTCAATCCATTTTAAGGGCGTTCTCTCCAACATAAATGCGGCGGCAAGAAAAACAAGAAAACATAACAGGATCCTTTTTACCACAGCAATCAGGAACGGGGAATTAAAGTGTTCATATAAGGAGTCGGAAGGGTGCCACGGAAAAGTTTTACATTTATTAGACTTGCACCCCCGGTAAAAATGGGTACACACCAACTCAGAATTTAAAATTTAACAATGAAACCCAGGTTTTTTTTCCCCAATGCATCATTTTGGCAAGCATCACTCATTCACTTTCCCCAAGGGCTGCTGTATACATACTTGGCAGGCGGCACCAAAAAAAAAACACTGTGCATGTACACACACGGACATTCTCCCAAATGCCTTCCTCTCTTGCGCTGCCAGCGTCTACCCAGCACAATGGTACTCAGGCCAAAAAGCCAAAGAAACCGTGTGAGGTTGTGCAAAGAGCTTTTATAAAAACTCTACAGGTGGCAAAGGATAAGAGAGCAGTGCTGTGGAGTCTAATGAGACCCCACTAGCTGCAGCATATGCTCAATGTAAAGGATTTTATATTTTTTTCCTCTAGGTTTAATGGATACATATTGTTCATGACACATGAATTTTAAGCACACTCTTAGGAGGTACAGACCATGCCAATAACGCGCAGCTACGGCAGCATTCAGACCTTACATTTTGTAGTACAGACATTTAGCCTTGCTGCTAAGAGGCTTATAAACCACCTTAAAGAGCTTCACAATAAAGGAGGACAGGTGTATCAAAAATTTTCATTTTGGGGATTTATTCCCAAAAGTCTTGTCTGTTCGGAGGCAACTGTTCGAGTTGAATGAAATACCATCTTCTACGTTGGCAGGAACACGAGTAGGATCAGAAGCGGACATGAGGATCACCAGACTCCTCTGATCTAATTACAGCTGTCAGATGTACAATTGGCAATATATTAACACTTCCACTTGCCTAACGGACTTCATATTTACTTTTATTTCAGTCACAAGGGCATTTCTCACAATATAAACTTGGGTTTTACTTTCCTTTAAGAATGTGCTATATTTAGGTGCAAATCCTTCTCCCCCCCTCCCGAGTTAAAAACCAGAATAATCACAGCTACTTTTTTCCCAATGTGGTAATTAAGTAAGTAAAGCAGATTTGCCTTTTTAATAAATGATTAGAAGAAAAAAAAAAAAAACAACAACAGATCTGCATTTTTGGCAGTGCTTAGGATATTCAATAGTAAAAATGTTTCTAATAGGAAAAGTATAAAATTCTACAAAGTAGGTGGGACAGCATCTTTAAACTCCAACGCATTGCAGGTACCATACAAAAAGAAAAATATTTGAAAGTAATAAAAATCCATTATGTATTCTTTACCATGAAGCATAATTACATCTAAATTCATTTTATTTATTGAACTTATTTTTAAAAGGTATTTTAATTCTTAAAATTATCCAGTTACTTGTTAAATAGCCTTCAAAAGTTGTTCACAGCTCCTATGGTCTTTCAGTGCTTTATCACCACAACAGATAACGGCAACGATGTACAAGACCTTCATTGCCACAATACGAACGTGGGTTTCCTAGCAACAGCACGTCCACATAATGCAAAATGAAAGTTACTGAAACTAACTAGCTGCAGTACCGAAATAAAATAAAAACAAAAAAAAACAAAACTTATCCTATCTTTAGAACATTAAAAACAAATATAATTGCTGGCAAAAAAGACATCAGAGTCTGTAAAATCTGAAATGCAACTGAATTAACGAGAATGCGCATACAACTTTAATAAATCTTCACCTTATAAACATTAAGACAAGGCAGTAATGTTCAAGATCAATAGGTACTTGCAAGTTGAGTACTACTTATAAGGCGTTCAATATATTTAAATTTTAAAAAGGCTTTGAAAGCGCAGGCTATTATATTCCTGTTAATGGCTAACCGTCCTGGCTGTAAAAACAAACACGTAGTCAGGAGAAGGACAACAAAAACTTTGCAAGCTAAAATGTGATTGCCTTTAACCCCTTCAATCCCCTATAGACGTACCGGGACGTCCAAAAAACGCCCACAAAAGAAAGCCCTATGGACGTCCCGGTACGTCCAGCCCTTCGTGCAGCGTCAGGGACACATCCCTGCCGCTGCACGGGAGACCAGGCTGTCGTTTGACAGCCTGGACTCCCCCCTGGCAGCAGAAGCCGGCATCGCCGGCTTTCTGCTGCCCGATCTCCCATAACAGCTTCCGGCATGAAAGCCGGTAAGCTGTTACGGTTGAAAGTGCCCGATCGCGCGTTTGCAACTGCTGACGTAACCCGGAAGGTCATCGGAGGACAGGATATCCCCTGCGGGGATATCCTGCTCTCCGATGAGGCACAGAGATGCTGCGATCTCTATGCAGGTCTGTGAGGACCTGCATAGGGATCAGTGTGATCCGTGCAGGGGGATCGCGGGGAGGGCAGTGAGAAACCATCTCTCTCACTCCCCCTCCCGTCCTGAAAGAGAAAAGCAGAAAAAAAAAAAAGTTAATTCATTTAAAAAATATTAAATAAATTAAAATATATATAATAAAAAAAAAAAAATCATCCAAGTATGGTATCAAACGAAAGCTTTATCTCTCCTTGAAAAAACAACATATAGTTTACATGGGTACACTATTCACAGGAAAAGAGAATCATCGCTAAACCGACATACCCCAAAAATGGCAAAATTGCTCTGGGCTTTGAGGTACCAAAAACCCCTGGGATTGAAGGGGTTAATATCTCCAAGGAGAGACAAAACAATGAAATAACTAAAAATGGATTAAAGACATGCCCAAACCAAAACACGATGACCAGAGGTGCTATGTGTTGCATAAGAAGCATTAACAGATGTATTCATGTACTCTACTAGATGAGGGGCAGGCCAGATCTCTACACCTGTCTAGAGGAAGCCTCTTTATATTTAAACCATAAATGCAAGGCTTCCCTCATTAGGTGGAACGCAAGCAAGCCTTCCAAGACTCGAGGTAAGATAGCTGCCGGTTAGCTCAGGAGCGGATAGGCAGTGTCCACTAGGCTACTTTTTGTTCCATGTCCCTCATAGATAGAGGAACATTGATGTGCCATCATGCATGAGATATGTGGTCGGCACTCAAAGAAGCAATCCAGCCCTATTTTCATGTTAAATACACAATGACCTCTACTTTCAACGGACTCCGGTGCATTACTGCAGGCCAATTGGTGAAGGTATGCTTAAGTTATTGGAGTTCTTCATCTAACTACTACCCTTGTTGCCTCTACTGAAAGCAAGGAGCTTACCTCAGTGGGCTTATTTTCCCACCCTCGTTGGGAGCTGAATCTACAGGACAAGCGGTAGGCTCACATGCCATCGGGTAACTCATGTTTTGCCGGCATATAACATGCACTGAATTGGTGTTTGTAATTGTGGCAGGTTACAAAATGCAATGCAGTGATTATTTTGGAACGGTGAGCTACAGTGGCGATATTGGACAAACAAATCATGGCAGATTAAGGAAAGAAAACACCAGGTTTCACTTCAAATCATATCTAGTCAACATAAACAAAGAGCATTGCTAAACAGAACAATGGCCTTGCCAGCATGCAAGGTGATGAAATGAAATATTAAAAAGGAGCAGGACTCTATAAATAATGCAAGGCTCTATAGAGGAACAAAGAAAAGCAATAAATATAGTGAAGGTTGAAAGCTGTTCGTTCAAGACACAGGTTTTACATCAAGCATTAAGGAAGCCAGTCGATTTTATTTTACCTTGATAATGTTCATGTATTAATGTGTATGTAGTGAAACTGGCCTGACACAACATACAGTGGTTTATATGCTCGGAGACGGAATGCCATTTAAATGTAGGAATTTGACCCAGCGACTATCAGTCAAATTCAAATTTCAACAATTTTCACACAGCATTAGTTTGTTGAAGTCATACAAATACCCCTTTTTCTACTAACCCGTCATTACATGGATATTTAGTGACCAAATAAAAGCACAGGATTTGAATCTCAAGTTAGCAGCCAATCTGTTTTAATACATGCCTTAAATTGAAAAACACCGTATTGTTTCAATGATAAGATGCATCTGAATCTTTAAATTAGGGGTATTTCAATATTAAAATCAATATTACTTTAAAATCTATTTTAACAATAATGTTAACTTCTAGACAGTCACATTTCTACACTACTTAAAGTGTATAACGTATACATGGATACACACATGTGTATATGTAGATATCTATATAATAATTCTTGCTTTACTGTCCTACAGTGCACAGCCTGCATTCATTTACTGGTTTATACACCCGCAGGCACCTGGGTCTGACACCCTATGCATTTGCAAAGCTTCAGCATGACAATAAACATATGAGTAACCATGCCTGCCTTGTGCAGAACTGGCGTAATACTTGCTTGCAGAAGAAAATCTCCAGGGTGGGCTGTCATGGTGCATATTTAATACAGTAAGAACCATATTTTTTTGCAATACTAAAATGTTGGGAATGTTACCTCAAGTCAACTTCTCGCTGTTAACGGTCCCCGGATAACCTTGTTTTTATGGACATTCCTAGCAATTCTCACAGATTTTAGGGATGTAATGCACCTCTGCGTAGTTGGCCAGCAAAGTAAAAAACTCATTAACAAATCTAGAGGACCAAAAGCCAAACGCGTAAAATGTAAGGGGTCACCGTTAATGAACTTGGGTTGAAAAGTGCCCCCCCCATTGTATTTTGTTTAAAGGAAGTCATGTAGTTTTGTTTACCCTTTGAAACACTTTACAGAGCTGTCTCAATGACCTCTCAGTGTTTAAAGGTGCTTCAATGTTTAGGGGGTTTACGGTTTCAAACCTGAACTTGACTGCTTGGGGAAAATGCATTTGAATTCTCCAGCAGCAACACTGCTTGTCTGCCTTCCTTGATTGTTCATTGCTTTCTGCTTGTTCTGCTGAAATTAGGTGATCAGTGAAGCAAATACACTTTACTTCGCTGAGCGCACCACCACCTAAAAATTCCTGTGTAAATATTTCCATGATTGATGCTATTCTGCTTAATGTCATGGCTTAATCACAATCAAAGAGTTAGAGACACAAAACAGCCAAATTGATGGCTGTTAGATCGTTATGGTCACATTAACAGTTTGTCATTTACGTTTTACCATAAAGCATTGTAATTTAAAAACAAATCTTTGCTGCCACCTAGTGTTACCTTACCGACAGTACAATACCATTCAACCCTGTAACTATATAGGGAGTTAATATATTGTTTTAGTTTTCACATCAAAAGGATTAGGCAGAATTTAATGAAAAGGTTCACTGAAAACCATGGCACTAAAAGTGGACCTGTACTTTTAGAAAATTCTGTATCTTGTATATTTTAATCAATAGTTTTGGAGATATTCTTTTAGAAATAGCTTTGTGCCTTATCCAGCCCCATCAATAAAGAATGCAGACTAAGGGATTCTGGAAGAACTCCGATATGCCTTAAAAAAAAGCACGCTATACTCCCCCCCACCACCACCCAGTTTCATTTTTGCACCGGTTTTGGCTGCTAAAAAGTAACAATAAATAAATCCACATGCATGTGTGTGCAGGGGGATTAGCCTGCTTAGAACTGGTTGGAGTAGAGTATTGCGCATGTGTGCAATGGAAAGCAGGATCTGGTTGCATTTCTGCTGGCTTTGGGAGACCCCACTGCACATACTTTTCTAAGTTAACCCAGCATTTCCCTGCAAAACACTAGGCTCCAGGGGGGAAATTTCTTGTCGCCATGAAGACCTGGCACCTGTAGTTTGTCAAGCCCTATAGATATATAGGGTAATTTTGTACACAGATCAAATGTATGGATTCCTGGAGTGGAGCATGTGGAGAGCAGGATGGGCTAATGCTCCAACTCCAGTGTTGCAGACTGGATTCTGTCCTGGATTTCACAAAGACCACAGGACATGGACAGTTAAACTTCCTGCAACCTCACAATCAGGGAGACAGTTGAGGGAAGATTTCCCAGGGTAACGAGAGGCCCTAAAAGAAGAAGTGTTAAGTGGGGCACTACCTGCTCGGACCTGTGTGTCCTGTCTGTGGATGGCTTCCAGGGACTGGCCTAGCTGGGTCAGGCAGAGATGGCTCCAATTGGGAGCAAGGCTTTTATTTTATATTTTTAAGGCCATTTCTTTTGTTCACTTTCAAATTAAGGACACAGTTTACCAGAAATATGGTGTTCCAGAGCCCTATTACTTACTAGAAGGACGTGTTTTAAGATAAAAAGGGACTTGTTACTATACTATATAAAAAGTTAATTATATTATAGAAGGAAAAATATAAAACCATGAATATATCTGTAATATTCTGTAATTTGTTACATTTTAAGCATATTTATAAAAATTCCATAATTGAAAAAATAAATAAATTATATATATATATATATATATATATATATATATATATATATATATATATATGTTTTAATTAGGGATTACCTGTGTGCATAAAAAAAAAACCACAAAAAAAAAACAAAACAAAAAAAAAAAACCACACAACATGCAACAATACAAATCCCTATTCAATTACATCAGCAGAATCAGATTTGCTTAAACTAAAACAATTGACTAACTAGAAGAAAATAAGCTAATAAAGAATCAAATGCAAATGAAAAATTCCCCTAAACTGGTTGGACCACTAAACGTTAATCATCTAGGTTCCCAGTCATTTGGCCTGTGGCAAAAGCTTTCACAGCATCCTATCATTACACAAAAAAATAAATAAGATGTCAGAGGACAGTATTTTTTTTTTTTTTAGTTTTGTGCTGAAACCATTTTCTAAAAAAATACTGAAGCTATGGGATACAGAAGGATATGCCTTAGGTCATAAGGCTCATGTATTTCAAAGGGCCAGTATTTTATGGCCTGCTCCACTGACAAGATGCCAGACTAATTTAAAAGCATGGGGGGGGGGGGGGTAAGAAAAGAAATGCCACAGGAGATGTTTCTGAAATTTAAGCACTGAGTGGGCTGCTTACTAATCATCAGAGAATAGCATAATAGCTGGGGACTTAGATTAAAGGCTGAATCAAACATTAAAGGGAAATTTATATATAATCAAAATATTCCACAACTACATTTGTAAAATACGCCATCACTTTTGAAGTTAGCTGTGTTTTTCAATAAAGTGCTGTTTTACAGCCGTATAACGTTCTTTTTGCTGGGGGCCAAAATCGCATTACATACGCATTGTAATGTAGAATAAAGCCAGTGGGTTTTTAGTCAAACCGAGAGTTAGATAAATGTGCTTAGGAACAAGATCTGGCCTGAGGGGGCTCTAACTGGAAAACATATGGGGCAAACTTTCTTGCAAAGATCAAGAAAATTTAAGGACGATTAATATAATTATTACCTTACTAGTAGAGAACTTATATAAGCTAGGTCATCGAAAAATTTCTGTGTATAATTCGTGTCCAACAATAATGTATTGGCCATAAAAAAAAAAAAGCAATGAAACATTTGTCAGTATGTATTAAGAGCTATGCTATGGTTCTGCGTAGTTTCAGAAAGACACTTATTCCCTAGTTTCAGAGAAACACTAAGAAGACTTGTCATGAGGGGGGAAAAAATCCTAGGTTTACCAGGATTGTTAGTAAAACAATGACTAAAACGGTGTTCCTTAAACCTACGCATGATATCTTAACACCTTGACCACGATTGTTTCTTAACAGGTGTTATAGTACTTACAGTTTTGAAGGAGTAGACATGGAAATACTTACTTTTATGGGAGAAATGTGCGAATGTGACACAAGTCCATGGATATTTTCTATCTGGGAGATATTCTTCTCAGAGACCTGAACTAATTCTGGACTTCTTTCCTCATTTAGGATGTGTGGAGAGATGGGCTCTTGCGATGGGAGATCATCATCTTGGAACCGATATTTCTATGGGGGGGGGGGGGGGAAACATGTAATATATTAAAGAACATTTAAGACCTGCATCACATACATGAAAAATAAAACTCAGCAGTCTAGCGTTATACTGGCACATGCAAATCCCTGCTGGGTTCAATCCTCAACCAGGCGGCCAGAGAAGACGCTGGGAGAGCATGACCATCACCACCAGTGACCAAGCACGCGCAGCAGAACAAGCAACGTTTTTTAAAATTATATACGACTCTTCACGGACAGAAAAAAAAAATAAAAAAAAAAAAAAAAAAAAAATCAGTAAAACACTACTACTCCAACGGCTGGAAGAAGAAAATAGCAAGGCTAACATTTTTAATTTTATTACAGAAACTTATAAACAAGTATTTCAGATAACATTTTCAGCACACACCGCTCTCCGATACATCCCCCATTCACATGTTTGCTGTAGACAGATATGTCGTGGCAAGCACTGAAATATGGTAAGTCGAGGAAATATTGAGGGGTTGACACATGAAAAAACCATCTCATTTAACAATCTCCAATTAGAATTCTAAAAATGTACAATTTAGAGAGGAAAAAACATCTATGTCATCAACTTGGCAGCATTAGTAATCCTTCAGCAGATCAGGGATATGATTTGGACGGTTGCATGGCTTTCATATCCAAAGGCAACAATCACGGGTTTGTTTATGTTGTATCAACATCATGTCAAAGCTTAACTACAAATTTTATGTAGTGAGATGTCAAGAAATAAGAGCATGTGCAGAGATCAAGTAATATTCTAATAAACAAAAAAAACACAACCTTACGAACAGCAAACATTCAAGAGAGTAAAGGGAAACTAAGAAAAAGGTGCTTAATAACATTTTAAATTCCATTTATATTGGACTAAGAGTACCAGCACCAAATATGTTTTGGCCTTTACACATTGCGAGAGAAGGGGGACGTTGGCAAGAGGTAAAGCTACTTTTCAGCTACTGTTTCACACTTACTACCAGAAGGCGTTAGGAAATGCACACACACAGGGTTGAAAACAAAGATTTGAGGTTTGTGTGCTACTTATGGTAAATTAACTTTAGAATACTAAAATGGAAGCCCCAAAGAAATAAACACCCTGAGCATAAAACACAATGTTGTATACTGTAATGAAAGATCATCACTGAAGAAGACAACTTATTTTGTTCCAATAAATTTCCCTGGTCTGCAGACCTGGAGGCAGTCTTTCTTGTCAGTCATGAAATTTTGAGGGACTTTACTTGCTCTTACACCACACTGAGCCGCTTCCTTATGGCACTGCTAATGAAGTCCGTTCCTCTAACCTTACAATGGTCAGAGTATCTGACTGGGTGATAAAGATTGGGTCATTTTATGGTTGACCACAAAGCAGTATGATAAGGAGGTCGGGTGCTTCTCGTGTAGAATGGGCTTAGAAAGCACAGTCAGAAGACATTATGACCAACTCCTTATCACACTGCCTTGTTTGCGGAGGAAAGAATTTCATCGGAAGGGCATAGCTTCGTTAGCATTGACAAACAGTCAGCTCAGGAAAGTCGTCCAAAGTATCACACGAGTGTCGATGGTCTAGGTCTGGACATTTATTGGAACAAAATGAAAGAACCAGCGTTTCCCCAGTACTAAAACTAAATTACCATATAGAACACTTTTTAATGCTTAGAAAAATTATTTCCCCTTTAACCTCATGGAAGCTTTAGTACGAGGCACCCTGCAGCAGGGGAAGTATTACCTAATCAATTGCCAGCCCTCAAGTTCTCTCTCTTCTCATCATCCACCCCTTACCCAGGCTGACAGAACCAACTTAATAGGCGATAACTTAAATGGGAAGAAATGCTTATGGAGAGGAGGAAAAAAGTTAATTAAGATGCACTTAACAATGGTATACACATTAGCTCATGCTTACATTTATAAACACAATTAAATAGGTTTTGCTTACTGTATAGAGGTTGGCTAAATGGTACCAAAACTGGTCCGAAAAGGTTTTAATCTTATTCTGTGATCAAATAATACGTTTATGGCCAGTGTTTATATTCAAGGGAAATAACCATTTAATATAACTCCTTCCTAACTGTGTAGGTTGTACTAAATATTTTGTAATACAAGCAAAAAAAAAAAAAAAAATTAAATAAAATTGCTTGTAATGGTTTTATAAGTTTCAGCTCTAAATAAGACACTATGGGTGTAGTAGCACGTCCCTCCTCAAAACAAGGGCCAAGAGGACATTCTTACCGACAGCTTGGAATCTCTCCTTTCAGCAAGAGCTGAATGCCCAAACTTTCACTGCCGAAAGCATTGCTCCGAGAAGTAGATGATGACCCCTGCTGGCTGATCTTGCATATTGCAATCAGGAATGCAGGGCTACAGAACCCTCCTTTCTAAACACTGTGTGATTAGATACAGTGGAGCACAGAGTAAGAACAGGGAGAAGCACTGATAGAAATAAAATACTTGCAGACACCAATGAGGTGACCACAACATCACCAAGGGCTCTCTGCAGACAAAAAGAATGTCGCACTGAAAGTCAACTTACTTCATACTCCCACAGATATAATTTGTATAGTTTTGTACAGTTTTGGTATTTTATTAAGGGTGCACTAATCGTCTCATGTGTTGTTTCAATATTTAAAGGGATGCTGCTGAACAAGCTTATATCTCTTTGTTTAGCCACTAACAAGCACTAATATAAAATTGTAGCGATATGTATTAAATGTTTCAAATGAAAGTCCCACTTGTCCTGAAAAAAAAGCAATATATAATATGTCTATATATCAATCATGGAAAAGGGAAATCATAATTGAACATACATAAGGTATTTGAATTTCAAGGTTGTATTGAACACTGCAATAGAATATGATATATGCAATAAAAATAATTGAATTATTATAATACTGCAATATATGTAGTTACAGAATACATGTCACTAACAATTTATAAAACATGTCACAACACTTTAATCCCTGCACATCAAGTCTTGTTCTGCATACATAAGGGATATTCCAGCATTGACAAGGTTTTTAACATTGACAAATCAATTGGTTTACCCACCTTACATCCAAACATTAATGAAACTGTGCTGTTATTACAGGCAACCTTACAGTGACAAAGCACTGGTGTAAAACAGTCCAAGTTTTTAAGGTTTGAAGAAATTTTTTCAGTACCAAGACATTTAAATCTATCCGTCAACATGATTCCGGGAAAGTGTCTTTGCAAATGCTTGTTTATTGGCTTCGACATTGTCTCCGACAGAAGATTCAAAACAGGAAAAAAAAAAAAAAAAAAAGCTTCAAAACTCCGTCCCTTGAAGAATTCTCTTACAGCACCGTCTACCTCATTCCATGGTTTAAAAACAAAACAAAAACATTCCAAAAGTATTTTCAGAGGGTTCGTTATCCTATGTGCTGCAGTGTTACCAGCCCAATGTCATTTATGTAAAGGAAAGCCAGCACGACCGGTCTCGATATAAACGCTTGCTGACAGGTCTGGAGGAGGAGCAACATCTTTCAGAAATGTACTCATAAAAAAGATTTCACCAAAAACATCTGGGAGCCTGCAGTCCGCTTATCGAGAAAGGCAACGGTCGCACGAACGTGCTTATCAACATTATTTCACTCCCAGAAATACGCCATCTCATGTTTGGAGGTGGTCGACAGTTGCTCTCAGGCATCACATTCACAAAACAATTCTTATTACAAACGTCAGTGACTGGGGTAAAGCCAACCCTTATCCTTGCAAGAAAATAAAGGGTTTTAGTTCTTTTAACCCCTTCGTGACAATGGCGGATTTTATTTTCAAAGGAAAAAAAAAAAACAGTACTCATGTTTAGCTGTATTTTTCTTCTTTCCCATTTATATATTATAGTTCTATGTAGTTTGTTTTGTTCAGGACAAGAACTTTCATTATTTTAATTTTATCATATTTACTAAAAAAAAAAAAAAAAAAAAAAAAAAAAAGGAAAAAAGTATAAAATATGGTGAAAAAAAAAGAGAAAAATCTTTTACCCATCTGCGAAAGCTAATGAAAAACCTGCTAAAATCGATCCTACTATTTTGGCCTGAGTTTAGAAATCCCCAATGTTTATGTTTTTTTGCTTTTTTCTGCACGTTATGGGGCAAAAAATACAGGTAGCGTTTTGCCATTTCAAAACCATTTTTTCTAAATCTGGTCACTCTGCACTCATGTGCTACTTGGGATATTTCTGAAGCCGGCCAATGCAATTTACCCCATCAAACCATATATTTTTGAAAACTAGGCACACCCAGTGGTATTTCAAATGCTGGTATTTTAACTCTTTGTATGCACACATTTTACCATCAGCCTTTGTTAAAAATTTTCAGTAGTTTTTTTTGTGAGTATTTTTCCCCACACACATACTTTAGGTATGAATTTACAGCTCCTGGTATATGTCGCTGTCACACAACACCCCCAATATGTGTACAATATGAGTACCACATTTGGGGACATGTGCATTTTTGAAAATTGGAAATTAGACATGTGGTCATCCTTCCCCGTGTGTTAATTGTTTAACCTGGCCAATTCAATTCACCCCGTCAAATCGAAACATTTTGTAATTTTTTTATTTTTTTTTTTATTTAGAAGTAGACACCCCATGTGCATTTAACATGCCAGTATTTTAACTCTCCACGCGAGAATCATTTGAAGATGTAATTTTAGGGCATGCTCATAAAAATAAACTTAATGCCAGTGGAAGTTTGGAAGTCTTCAGCTATGGAATCAGCAGAGCATTAGTGACTTTTACGACCATACACCTCAGAACTCAGTGACCTCGCTCTGTGACTTTACGTGGTCGTCCGCATTGTGGCTAAGTTGCTGCAGTTCCTAAAAGCTTCCACTTTCCAATAATATCACTTACAGAAAATATCATCCCTGCTAGATATTCCACGGTCATCTGTGACAATGGGTTTGCTTAATTGTCATGTAGTATAAAATCAGGCACTGGTTGTTCCCCCAGAAGCTGGAAAGGCTTCTTGCAAATTAGTAGCCCTCTGCAAGCCACACAAATGACCACGGGACAAATGTGTTTTTAGATTCTACATCAGCCCTTTAAAAAGGGGGAGCAACATACAAGTGAAATATTTGAAATGATGGATATTTCACATATCATAAAATCTTGGGCATAATACGCACAATTTATCCCCTTTTCAAGAGTCCTGAACAAAACAAGTTATAATCAGACACAAGCCTTCTTGAGTTCAGAGATACCACATAGTTTGTTTGTTTTATTTGTAAGAGTCAAAATCTCTCTAAAGGCTTTTTGTTTTTGTTTTTTAATAAAACACATTTTCCCTATTTTCTGTACTTTTTAAACTTTTCATTATAGATCCTTTTGAGGTTCTTAGAAACATCAGGGATTCCACTTGCAACCAGTGTCTTTTTTGGTAAAAATCACTGACTGTACTATTTCGTTTTCCTTTTAATTTTTATTACTGTTTGCTTTAGTGTGTGTGAGAGAAACCGTTTCTCCATCTTCTGACTCTCCACCGGTTACAAAGTGATCAGGAAACAGACTTCTGAGAAGATGATGCATAGATGGCATCCCAGAGGTTAAGCCACCTTGAGAGAATGCATTACTACTATAGCGATGCATTCACTGTAGGCACCATATTTGTAAAGTAAATACAGATGTTTCCTGTAAGTTCAGGGTCACTTTACCTAGCTGGTCCTTGGGCACAAGATGTTGTACACACCTGAGAAGACATCAGACATGCTGTATGTGCCGGAAAGGCAGCCAATAGAGGTAAAGGAGACAGAATGTTCCAATCCCAGTAACTAAAGAATTTCTGCACCAACTGGTAATCATGAAAAAAAAAAAGAAAAAAAAGAAAAAAAAAAAAGAAAAAAAAAAAAAAAAAAAAAAAAAAAGACTATAATGTGCATCGATGTCTAAAGATAAAGATTTGGGACCATTTAAGTTTTTTTTCTTTAGTTTCTATGGCGACAACCTGCTTTTCTGTAACATCCATAAAACTCCCCAGAAAAAAACATCAAGACAAAAAGTTCATAAGATTAAGGAGGGCTTGGCAATCAGTACTATTTCTAAGGCTACATTTAATTCTAAAAGTGTTCAATTCAGCACAGTGAGTAGTCCCATGGGGAAAATATTGGTCTGCTCCGGCATAAAGCATTGTGCTTTATGTTGCAATGTAGGTTAGTGTCAACAAAAAGCTTTCAAATCATTTCTGAAGACCTGGAGGCTGTTGTTGCCGTCTGTCCTGTGATATTGTGGGTAACTTTCCCTGCTTAAACACAGCAACAAACCAAGACTTTATGGCAATGCAAATTAAGTCAGTTCCTCTCATTGGTCAGTGGCCCAACTGGGTGAGTAAGCCATTCTACTGCATACTGTAAGCAGCATGGTAAGATAGTTTGTCTAGTAGACTGGGCCAAGGTAACAGAACTGAAACACACAGTTGTCAGACAACATGTTTTTAATCTGATGATCAGAAATAAAAAAAAAAATAAAAAAAAAAATGGATATAATTGAAACAGAATAAACACATTGCTATGGGATGTCGCTCTTTAATGGAGCATAGTAACCAAAATTAACAACAGCCCAGGTCAAACATGAAGCTCTGAACCAAGGTAGCGGCATAACATTAGTACAATGGAAAAACAGGACTGTAAGAATAAATCACGTAGACACCAAGAACATGAAGTTAAAAGGACCGTTTACTGTGCCCTGCTAAAGAAGAATATGTAATAAAGTCCACTGTATTTTAATACACAGTCTTCAAAAACGGGTGGGGGGGTGAAAAGTACTTACCGGCTGCCCTCTTCCTCTGTGGCCCCAAGACAATCAGTGGCAGTAAAGGATTCCCACTGGAATCTATGCGATCACCTGGCGTGCAGCGTGTGGGGTCCCTGCTCACTGCGGATACCGAGCCAGCACTGGAACCCACTGGCGGGTATAGCGTGCAGGGAGATGCGTTTGGCCGAACACATCTCATGTACAGAAAATAGCCAGGGACCAGGAGAAGGGGCAAGTACCACAAAGAAGGTACTTAAAAGGTATGCAGGACTTTGAAGGTACGTATCCGACAATATTTCCATGATTACGTTGCCTGCCCCATAACGGTTTTAGTGTTCCAACCTCTAGTTCAAGAGGACAAATTGCACAAGAAGACCATGGCTATAGGTGTACTCACGACACATTTAGGCAGGCAAAAACTTCAATTATGGGGGTTTCAACTAAAGCATTACATACGTATAACTTGCATAATGAATGATTTATTAAAAAAATATTGTACAGGATAGTGGGGGTTCTCATTTAATAACCCATAGTGTTGAGGTTTTCTTTTTTGTTTTTCTTATTGAGTAAATAAGCCAACAAAAGGAGGCAAAAAGTAGTATAACAGTTGCCTGCCCCAAGATTCCCCTATGTCTCCTCATTCCACCTTGACGAAAGCTCCCCTCCATCAAATGCCACAAAAGGAGGCAGGTAAATCACAAAACATACACCCTTAAGGATCAACAAAGGTATGACGGCTGCTGGCAGAAAGTACAATATATTAGCATGTACCAAGTGTAACTATACGGTGGAATCATAAGTACACCTTTCTTTTAATACACAAACGGCAAATATTCCAGGAGAAGTAGGTTTGGTTAAATATATTTGGATTTCGACACACTATACAGCAGATGGCAGTATAAGCATTCCTATAGAACGCCGTTAGCAAGTGTTCCATATATTGTCTTCAATGAAATATGGTGTGGGTATTGTGCAATAACTGTAGCCCATAATACAACTATATTGAAACAGACGTTACAACTTTACTTTTATATTTTTTACTTAATACGTAAAGAATTTCGTAATGTAGCACTAAACATGTAAGGAAAAATCTGATTAAAATGGAAGTGATTAAAAAAAGAAAGCCCTGTGCAGTTTTCTCAGTGGATTTGAGGGACATTAGTTCAATGTCAATGAAAACGTTGCATTATAAGTACTCTTTTATACTTGCATCCATAATGTTTTTATGAAAACAGAGGGACAAATTTTAAGTTGGCCATGAGGTTTTATGACATCCAGTCTTTGCTTGGTTATATAGGATGTTTAGGTGTTGATGCATCAGTATAGTTTTTCATATAAGGTACCTTTACAATGCGCTACCGTCCCTATAAACCTCCCACATAAAAATGGAAAGGATAGTATTTCCATGATGAAACAAAGCAAAAGCAGAAATGGGAGTCAATTCAAAAATCAGAATAAAAATTGTAGAAACAAACAAAAAAAAAAAAAAACCCACATCCACACTTATGTACAGCAGGTTAGATGAGAGATGCCACCTACCAAAAATAAAGGGTCTCACAACACTAGTTCTACAATGTAATTTGTAGCATGAATATTTTAACAAAGAAAAAACATAAGATATACAAAGCTAGAAACAAACTTTTTAAACTTACCTTTGTGGTGACAATACACAAACAGTCCATGGTTCATACATAATAACTATTTTACATTTAATATGCCAAGAAACTCGAAGAAGCCAGGTTTTGATTGTATGATGGACTATGAAGCGATAGGCAAACGCAGAGCAAGTTGTAGGACCACAAGTGATAAAGCTTAATGGTAGGAATGTAAAGGCGCTGCTCATATACACTGCAACCTCGTGGAAGTGCAAACAGCAGCAGATGAATGGTTCTTACTTCACCAGTTACATACACATTTAAAGAGCTTGAAAATCTCCCATGGGGGAGGACAAAAATAATAAATTCCAGGGTTTATTCCATAACGGTGTAACTGCAGCTTGATTAATTCCTCCTCTCACAGAATTGAAGACATGATGCTTATAGTGACTCATTTGCTGAAACACCGAATAAAATAAGCAAAGCTCTAATAATATGTCCTGATAAATGATGCATCGGTAAAAAGAGCGATCTCTTTTCTTCTGGCACGGGAGCAAAAATAAATAAATTTTAAAAGGGGGGGGAATTAACTACTCCATCATACAAAAGAAAGAGTGGCTGCTCGTTCCAGCATCTGCAGCCTGGAGATCAATGACTTTCTTGGTCAGAATGAATGGAATATTCCACGTGAAGTTAGCAGGAGGGGAGGTCTGTAACACTTTCAAATCATTCTGTGAGGCTGAGCAAGAAATACTATACTTATAAACCTCCTACCGCCCGGTCACTGGACGTATTTCTAAAAATTAAATCCCACCGACATCCCAGCCACTAAAAACAAAATAGTTACAATCGCTGCAAGGACGTAAAATATAAAAAGCTGCCGTTCCATGCAGATAATTGTGTTTCTGGAAAGGGAACTAAACACCAGCCAATAAGTTACACACTCTGCCTTGGAAAAGCACCGATTCAGGAACACACATCGAAGTACACTTTTTTTTTTGGTTTTTCTTTTTCTTATTTGTAAGAGTCAAGGAACAAGCAAACATATGGCGTTCTATCCCAGTTGGCATCTTCATGGGCTGTGATTCACTATCGCAAGTGCTTCACCGGCGAGATCTTAAGCCCTCAGGAATTACACACACGTACTATATTAAAACTGATCACATGAAAAAACAGCTGGATCCTACATTTTATACATGGGTTATAATTCCAAAATTTTGTCTGTCAGCATTTTCTGTATGTACGGAATTACTATAAATCGCAGCACCTATATATATATATATATATATATATATATATATATATATATATATATATATATATATATATATATACTCCGCAGGGAGTCACCTAAAGCATCCCGGAATTTACAAGCAGCAGAGGGCGCCTGCAGCACAAACCCAAGTTTGAAAAAGGTAGAATGGCCATCGCTAGCTGCTATTCCAACGGCATTCCTACGTTTTTTGGCTGGCTCCTAGATCCAAGCCAAATTTGCCAACCTCTGCAGTAAGCAGATCACATGCAGGGAGAAGCATTCAGCTTTGGGTGGGGAAAAGGGGCATCTGGGGATTCTGCACATGGAGATTTATGATAAAAAGGGGACAAAGAGTGGTACCTGGCACCAATAGTTGGAAGTGTGTGTACAAGAGTCACAGAGGCCTAAATTAAAAGATCTCAGTACAAGTAGAAGACAACAAAGTCCTATGAAAAGTTTCAATTTAGAGCTTCCTAGGTTTCCAATACACTACACAATGCCTTGAGAAATATACATTTTCACAGTCAAGTCATAAACAGATTCACTGCTAGAAGTAACAGCTCAATTAACATTTCTATGTAACAGTTCCTACTGCATTTAAGTGTAAGTTTCAGGAGTGTTAATAGAAAAGACAGAAAAAGTACTAAAACAAGTTCAAGAAATCCATACAAAACTTTGGGATTTGCATTAAAAGGAGGAACCGTAGTACTCGCCCAGGTAAATGCAAGGGGTATTCTTGACGAGTTGCTTGGCAGAAAAAGGGAACACAGAACTGGACAGGTGAAGATACATTAACCCATACTGACAGGGGGGGGCTATATTATTTTAGAAACTATTCTAACATTTATTGACAAATAAAAATTCAGTGTGTTATTGCAAAGCTGTCACACAACTTGAGTGTTACTCACACTGAAATGTTAGTTGATAGCAGCAAGTGTATTGTTTTGTGATTCACTGGTACCCCGGAACCCGAGTGACACCTCAGTGACAAAGCTAAAATAATTTGTCCATTGTACAACTATAACAATGATCAGGAACATAGCGTGTACCCCCAACTCCAGTATTACAAGCCACATGGCTATTACACTATCATAGCAGCCTAGTATCAAACAGAGAAGTCTAGAACGCTAAGAAGTTAAAATATATTTGAAATATAAGAGGCTGCATTCAGCGCCCAGGTTTGTGAGAATCTCAGAATTATGGCTCTAATGCCACCAACCAAATAAAAGCAAGAACACTATATACACAATGCCAGGTTTGGTTGCATTCCCAGCACAGGATTAGCGAAGGTAATCTGTATCGGATCACTCTCGATTCTATGTACCAGGAAAGCCAGTGATCGGTGCGATCAAGTGACCCTGCCGCAGAACGGGGGCATTAAGCGCTCAGATTCATTGGATTAATACCCCATGTATGCACACGTACACTAAATGGACAAAAGTATTGGGACGCCTGACCATTACACCAACAGGGACTTTTATGACATCACGTGTTGTGTGTACAATGGGATTACTCTAATCCCCTTTTTATTTTACAATGACATAATAAGATATAATAAGATACTAGGTTTTAATACCTAAGAAAGAAAAAATGTTTTATTAGTAAATATTAATTCACGTGTAAATGCTTCTCATATTCACTAACAGGTTTATCTCTTTATTACAGAGTACAATATTAATGTAAATTTTACATTTTTTATTCTGCTTTGTTGTTAACACCCAGTTTGTCCAATAAATTATTTTAAATAAATAAAAAAAAGTAATTGTGTATGTCTCTAAATCCGTGTGTCAAACAGAGAGACCCTGGGGATACATAATAAGTGTTAGCTGTATGATGTATAAATGTGTACAGCAAACAAGCAAGGACAATTAGTGATGATTTTATTAACCTAAACCAGACCTGGGAACTATGTTTAACAGCTTGTTTATTCACATGTTTTCTTCCATAAGGAGGGGGATTGTGAGTAGAATGGCTATACCTACTTAAAATGTTGGTTTTGTATTGTTCAAAGTGTTGTATGGATATGCTTGTTTAAGCGCACAGCCTGGGTATAAATAAAGCAGCTCGGCGCAGCTGACTAAAGCACAGCCGTCTATATGCAGGAAGAGGAATCCGGATACCAGAATAGCTGCCATCACAACCATTTGCCATTATTTAAAACAGGGGGGTTAAGCTATCTCATCAGCTGTAAGTTACAGATAACATTTTATCCAATGAATCCTTTAGATATTTGTCATCATAAATAATACTGATGAGCACACAGTAAACAGGTGTCCCATCTAAAGCGTTTATGTAAGGGGGGGGCAACACCCACTCACCAACTTTAGTAACTAGTAACACAAGAGACTGTTTCTTCAGCTCTATACAATAATTTACAGAACAGAAGCAGGGGAATATCCAAAGCGCATGGATTTCCAGAAGAAAATAAATTATATTTAACAATGCACTTGGTAAGTTTAATAGGGTAGGTGTAACAGCACCTTTGAAGAGGAACTCCCGCTAATAAATAAAATTATATACATACACACATATATTTATTTTTAATAAGAGTTTCAGATAAAAATACATTGTGCCATTTTCTTTTGTTTTCATGTGGCTGCAGATTAGTTATTTTCTAAGAAAAAAAAATGAAACTATATGTAGTAAGACATTAAATGTGGACAATTACAGAATTTACACACGTGAATATATACACACATACACACACACACACACACACACAGTATTCTGCTTTCCCTCCAGCACCATCTTCTATATATAACCCTCTTCTTCAATTCCCTGCATAATATTCCCCTGCACATCATTATTATTTAACTTCTGTTCGCTATCCGATAATTTTTGTGCACATATTGTTTGCCTTTACGTACCGTTTCCTTGTCCTTATGTTTCCTTTCCCAGGTATATATGGTAACACTCAGACACTTACAGAAACACACCAAAATGTGCTGTGGTCTTAAAACATACCAAATACACAATTCTTGCGAAAGCCACTACTCTCCATGTGATCAAAGCTCAGAAAAAGGGTTGAGAAGCCCATGAGCCAAATGTATTTAAATAGATTTCAGTGAAGCTACAAACGCAAGATGTATAGAAATTCCACTTAAACAACAGCTTAAAAGAGGGTGTTGTTACTAACACAGTCTCCTTTGCAGCAACCTCAGTGCAATTATAGAGGAGCAGCAAGTGCATCATATTAGATGTTCCAAAAGATTTTAACCCTGTAAGGACCAGGCTGTTTTTTGGGTTTTTTTGTACCCTTTGGGACAGAGGCTGTTAACACTTTTGCGGTGCTCGTGTTTAGATGTAATTTTCTCCTCACTCATTTTGTGCACACACACAAGTTATATATATATATATATATATTTATTTATTTATTTTTTTAGGACAAGAAGGGCTTTCTTTAGATCTTTTGATCATATTATCTAATTTCCTTTAAAAAAAATAAAGAAATGAAAAATTTTAAGAAAAAAAAAAACCAAAACATTTTCTGACTCTTATCTGAAAAATCTTTTACTCATCCAAAAAAGCTAAAAAAAAAAGCTAAAAAAAAACCTGCTAAATATACTATTTGTCCCGAGTTTTTATGGGGTTTTTTTGCACATTATGGGGCAATAAGTAGCATTTTCCGATTTCAAAACCATTTTTTTTCCCCCCAAACCGGGTCACTCTGCCCCCATGTGCCATTTCTGGTATCTTTGAAGCCAGCCAATGCAATTTACCCCAGTACAGTGATACCCCCCATGCATGGGTTTGTCAGGTTGTTTGGGAGGTTGACCTTTTACAACTGGTCCTACTGCCCCCATGTCCTAATAGGACCATCTTGAAAGCCAGCTAATTCCATTTATCCCATCAAACCATATATTTCTGAAAACTTGACACCCCAAGGAATTTCAAACGCTAGTTTAACCCTTTCCTTGCATGAGATTCTACCACAGCCTTTGCCAAAGTTTGTGGTAGTAATTTTTTTTCTCACACAAATTGTACTTCAGGTATAAATTTATAGCGCCAAGGACACCAATTTACCCCATCAAACCATTTGTTTTTTTAAATTAGACATCCCTTCGGTATTTGAAATGCTTTTACTTTAACGCTGTCCATATCAATATTTTTTAGAAGATACAGCGCTAATTTTAGCACTTGCTCATAATAAACTTTTTTTTTTTTTTTATGACTTGTTTTAAATTTAGCTGGAACTGGGTTGTTCCTCTGATGTATAATTATTTTTAAATGTTACCACTTTTTTTTTTTTTTTATATATATATTTTACTAATCAAACTGAGATTAGAAAGCCCCGTATTCAACCTGCAAGTGGAGCCAGAGTTCTCAAGAGGGTCTGGAGACCCTGTAGCGCAGGGGCGTCCAACCTGCAGCCCTCCAGCTGCTGCAGGACTACATCTCCCATCCTCCTCAGCCAGCCCCTTAGCTGAAAGAGCATTATGCTCTAGCAAACTTTTCCATCTTGCCAGCGGCAAAATCACTCACAGTGGCAGTTTTTGATCGTTGTAGATCACTTTCCAAGCTTGTTTAATGAAACGACGTGCCAGGCACGTCATTGGTGGTAACCAGACCGTTTTTGCGTGACGTGCCTGGCGCGTCAATGGACATTAAAGGGGTTAAAAATCAGCCGTCTTAAGCATGGTTAATTCAATTAAATGCACTATCCTCAATAACAAGGGCGATATTCTACCACATTCCCCATGAAAGACAAGTTTAAGCTTTTAATTGTATGGGCTGTTCTAATAACACGTTTAAACAGATATTCTTCTCAAATGATCACATGGCTGAGTGGTCTGCATAATGGATCCACCCCAAAGTATAACACATACAGGTGACTGCTAGATTTCATTTCAGAGGCCTGTACATGTTCAGCGTTTCATAGCGCGAGTATAGGTTACATTACGAGCGGCACGCACTTCTAACAGGAATCCCGTTAAAAATAACATTAAATATATTGAAAAGAAAAACCCACCTCGACGCTTTGGCTAAGGCTGCTTGGTAGTGTTTCTGATGTCACGGCAGTGCTGGGAAGGCTGGAAAACTCCCATGTGTTCACAGGCTGTATGGCTGCCGGCGGCTTACAATTGTCTGCACATGAGGGACTGTCCTGTAAGGTCACTTCATAAAATTCTTGTATATCTGGAAAATACAAACAGTAAACTTCATAGTATTTTTGTATTATGAAACTCTGCTGAGGTTCATCTGATTGATGGGATGTCAGCCTTCTGCTAGGAGCGGAAAGCACCAGGTGCGTGAACTTTATGGACCTGTTACCTCGTATTATGTAGACATGTTTGCCAAAACCAATCAAATAGTCCAGACTATATATGTTTCCAAGGACCTCGCTGGTGTTATGTTAACATTACTATCTAAATGAGAACACCACCAACAGAATGAAATTCTACTATTATGTTGCTGTGACAGAGACAGACACAGTGACAGAGAGAGAGACACAGTGACAGAGAGAGAGAGAGAGAGAGAGAGAGACACACAGTGACAGAGAGAGAGACACACAGTGACAGAGAGAGAGAGAGAGAGACACAGTGACAGAGAGAGAGAGAGAGACACAGTGACAGAGACAGAGAGAGACACAGTGACAGAGAGAGACACAGAGACAGAGAGAGACACAGAGACAGAGAGAGACACAGAGACACAGAGACAGAGAGAGACACAGAGAGAGAGAGACACAGAGAGAGAGAGACACAGAGAGAGAGAGACAGAGAGAGAGAGACACAGAGAGAGAGAGAGACACAGAGAGAGAGAGAGACACACAGAGAGAGAGAGAGAGACACACACAGAGAGAGAGAGAGAGACACACACAGAGAGAGAGAGAGACACAGAGAGAGAGAGAGACACACACAGAGAGAGAGAGAGACACAGAGAGAGAGAGAGAGACACAGAGAGAGAGAGAGAGACACAGAGAGAGAGAGACAGAAACACAAAAATATTGCTTTAGTAATTCATGATTCAGTGAAATCAAGCTCCTCATTCAGATACACAGCGGACACCTGCATCGGGAATGCAGAGATTGGGAGAGGGGTATATGGAGCAGTATGCAAAAGTAAACAAATTATTTTTAACACGGAAGAAAATAAATGTTCTAGCAAATTATAATGCTAAAGTGACTTCTGGACACAGCACCACACAAAAGGAGGTATTCATTTGCTTGTCATATACAGCCACACAGTACAACCCAGTAATTCTGGGTACTAAACTTGTTTTTCAAGATAAAAAAGTGTTGGTCTAAATAAGGCAAAGCAAGGTCCTAGTTTTAATTGACTTGCTCAACACTTTCTATTTTATTATTTCCACCTCCATGGTAATTTAAAAACACAACTTATCACATAAATGGCAACACATAGAAAAATGTTTACTACTAAAGCAGCCCAAACAAATAATGTATGCAAAACAGATGGCACAAAATAGTATTTTTTATTATTATTAATTAGGAAACAAAACTTACTGTAAATGACCAATTGAGTATTTAGATTTGGCCATTTAACATTACTGAAGTAATTATTTTAGAATGACTGCGGAATTGGGGAAAAAACATTTACGTATATCATGTGATATTGATTAAATCTCCAAAACATCCAAATTACACCAAAAGGGCCTTTTAGTTTTTGACCTTCAGTAATGTTGAGACACAATACGTTTAACTCAAACAGTAAGATCCTAGCATGCATGAGCTGTATTTGTCTTTTAACAATTAACACGGACATTAAATCATACTAGTAACGTCCTGCTAGTGCTTCTAATAGGACTCCTGTTAGGACAGTTTACATTACACCTTTTGTAATCATGTCAAAAAGAGCTTATTGAAGCAATTTGAGGAAAAGTCTTGTCCTAACAAACAAAATACCTTTCCCAGTGCCAAATTACAACAAATATTTTTAGAAATATTAGGAAACCAAATAATTATCAACCAAAGCAAGACCAGCCAGACCAAGCTGATCACGCAGAACACCAGCATATCACGCTAACACTACTGAATACAACATCATCTGCATCCACAAATGAAGCTCAGCTGAACTATGAACATCCTTCCCCAGTAAGCAAAAGAGACAGCCAAATACGACATAATGACTAACTGTATCTTTCACGGGAGAGTAGTAGTCTAAAATCCACTTCTTTAACTGAAGAGAAGGAGTACTCTATTCCGCAGAGTCGGGTGGAAAATTTATTTTCCAGTAGGAAAAAGATCCTAAACACGCGTTGAAGCCATGTTGGGCATATCTGAAGTCCAAGGAGTCCAAATTTGCTTTCCAACTGGAACCACAGGACCAGAACATCTCTGAGGACATTTGAAGAGGTAAAACACACTGGGAAATCTCTGTGCACTCTCTGGGATGCTCTTAGAGAGCGCTAGAATAATGTGCATTGTAAAATTCATTAAGCCAAATGGTGGTCGTACCAACTTAATTTTTAGTGAAAATCGTGTATTGACATTTGAGAAACACTGCATACTTTGCCAAAGCATTTTTTAATTAGAAATGCCGATATTAAAGCAGATTAAAAAATTATTACAATATTAAAGCAGGGACAAAACACCAAAAAAGGTGAAAAGTAGAAAAATGGTTTGCAGTTATTCATATATTTTGTATAAAATTAAAAACTTATTGTAGCAATATCATTCACAGCCCTACCTATTAAAGCTTGGAAAAGGTTGCTCTGAAAGATGCCAATAACGCGCTCAATAGATTTCCTGAGTTGTTTATCCTCAGTTTGGTTGAGCTTGGAGCGATACTCTTCCAGAAGATTCAAAGCACGTTGAGTATCTGTAAAGAAAAAGAAAATGATTACATTATGGAACACGTCACTGTAACAGAATAGTGGAAAAAGTGCATTTTATTTTAAGACAATTCTTACAGTAACGACTGTAATTGCCATTTTTCCCATTAAACTCTCAAAATGTTAATTGCCACAGTTTTAGCATAGCTTGATTCATATAAAAAAACAAAACAAAAAAAAAACAACTTACAGCTCGTGATTTATGGTTGCCGACACATTTTTTGGAGATATTTCGCTTAAATATTAACCTCGTGAAAGCGGAGATCTGTGGCTACATGTGGCAGGGCCGGCTTCTTAATTTATCGTTCTGAAAGGACTACCCTTCTCTCCTCACATATCCTTACAAAGGCTACTAGAGCTTAAAAACGGTGGAGAAAAGATCACCCAGATACCAAGAACAGAAGGTTATGAGCTTTCTAAACATTATACAGGTACAGAACATATAACAACACACACACACACACGCCACATTATACATTTACATACACACAATCAACAGCACTGAGGTTTATTTAGTATATATAAAAATGTACAATTTATGGTTCGGGAAGAGAAACTAAATCAACTAAAATTACTTCAGGGAAATAAAAAACGATCCTTTTTCATACTGAAAGAAGCCCAATGGGAGACGCTATTATTAAGCTGGACCAATCGCAATAATCACCAGCAAATCATACTCATGTTTCTATTGTTCGCCTTCATGCAACTTCTAGTCCACTTACTTCTATTCTTTGTATTCTATTTCCAGGAAAAAAACCTTTGGGCTTTTATGCTCAGAAATATTTAAAAACTATGACCTCTTTAACACGCAAGCAAGAATAAATTAATTTGTGATCTACCACAACAGAGTATTCAAGGTGTATTTGGTGCAAGGAGCAACAGACTTCATTGGTATTGCTGAAAAGAAACAGTGCAGTGTGGCAAATGGATGCAAGTAAAGGAAAAGTCTCCCAGAACATCACATTACTGACAAACATGGCAGCCTCCAGACAGAGGAAGCTCATTGGAACACAATGACATCAAACTAAGTTATCTGTAATAAAAAAAAGTACTTGTTTTTTTTTCATGGAACTGCCCCTTTAAGGAAGGTACTTTAATATACATTATGTAACCTTGGGTGCTGGGGGGAAATAAAGTACTTGAATATGAATTTTTCATTGGTGGCCCACTAAACTGGCTTCTTTAAATTTGGCATCACCTTCGGGTTTGAAAGTTGTTAGAAAACACGTAGAACCCGCGAGGATAGTAGACTGAAGAACAGCGAATGCCCTGTTTGCCTTCTACTTGCTGCAGGTCACATTTTGATTTTTCATTTCTAACATGCAAACACCAAAACACTATTTTATCAAACTGTATGATTTCCGCATTATTTTGCTGTTTCCCTAGAACAGTTTCCCTCAAACTTGCACAGAACATGGTTGTTCAGTAGAGTGAAGTTATGTTAAGTATTTAATTTACTAAATTATCAAACAAAAAATACTTACTTAGTACTTACATATTAAAAAGCAAAAATGTTTAATCACAAAAATAAAAGTTACGAGCAACTAAATCTTAAGTGAACTATACTGGCTATGAGCAAGCATGTGTTCAGAGATTGTAAAACCACACAAGTCACCATGGTTAACAATCCAGTGAGAGGGACGGTTTAAAATGTACCATTTATTCAAATGGGAATGGTCATATAGGTGACTGAATCCAATAATAATAATATAATATCTCCCAGCAGTCTAATGTCACATATGCCTTATCCGTGCCTTAGAGGTGAAATTTAATGTAAGTTTTGTCTTTTCCCATAATCCATCAGTGAAGATTACATTCCAATCCTATGGTCAGGCCAAGTACGGTTAAACACACAGCCCCCTGACCTATAAGTGCGGCTCCTCTGCTGCTGTTCACATCCCTATCCGAGGACAGAACAGCGATTTCAACCGTCGTGTGGCAGGAACACTGCGGCTTCCACATACAGCACAACCCAATAAATAAAAGGTATTTTTATAATGTAATTTAAGAGAAGAAAACATTGGGATCAGAGATAATAAAGATTCTGTCTGTTCATCTTTTATAAGCGCAGACACATAGGTCAAAAAGAAATTTAGGCAACTCAAAGATCAAAAGACTTTTCATTAACCGACACCTTGATGGTTTCTCCACTAGTTCCACTCATTTACAATGCAGTAGGGGGGGGCAGTCAAAATTCTCCTTTGCCTTAGATCTTCTCTGCTGCTGCAATTCATTGTCATGTTTTTATTACCTTTTGGGCTAGGGGCAAGTCTGTTTTCTTCCACAGCTAATAATAAAGTTACTAGTCTACTCACGTTTGACAAATGGATTTTTATTTCTTTCAAACAATGGGCCGGCAGAGATTTCTAGTCATTTATGAATGGACATATTGTCTGCGTTACATGTTACTAAATGTAAAAACTGAGCAAGCATGCGTCCATTCTCCCAGTAACTGCAGTTGACTTCAAAAGCAGACATCATACTGAACGTAACTATCATGCATGCTATTAATTAAATGCACCAGACTGGGTGCCCCTATCCCCTCATCCTATCCCATCCATACTAACAGTACCATTAGTACTATGTTATTACTCTAGCCCCAGCTAGGAAAATGACCCAGCCTTTAAATGCAAGTGAGAAACTAGTTAAAGTGAAGCAATCAGCAGAACATTCCTATGGTTGCTATGACAACTGCGACTCTTCACACTGTTAAAAACAGCAAGTAAAAAGTGCTAACTTTCCCACTAGCGATGCACAAGTCTTACTCCATTAAATACGATGCATATGGGTGTATAAAATGTAATCACCAGTTCAATTGTCACCCGTTTTAACTCATAAATTCCTTGGAACGTTAATAAAAAAAGTCTTAATGAAAAAGGGACACAGTGATGAGAGTTATAAATAACGAAGAACAATCTGCTTCTGTGTGCTCATGGAAACAGATATCTGACATTATGTCCCCAGTCTCAGTTACAAGAAATCAGACTCTACAAGATCTCAAACAGCTAAAGCCACCGATTCAGAAGGTGCCAGCAAAGCTACGTGGACATCCAATCGTGACTTTCTAAGACACATGGAACTTGGCAGCTATCAATACTAATTCCGCAAAGAAGCGAGGAATGGGTTTAACGAGCCAATAATGGCCCAAAAAAAAAACCCGAAAAAGAAAGACTAACAAAAGTTAACGTGAAGTCGATGAGGGCACTTTTGATGGAAGATCAGACGACGCAGGTAATCCCTGGAGGACACACTTAGGGAAGTTGAGTGTCAGCAGTCTATGCATACGGGCTTCGAAGATTTCAACATGGGTGTAACATTTCTTAAAGGAAAGCGAGTAATACGTGCGGACATTATAACACAACGCACAATATCTAATGAATGGATACACTTACTAGCCCACAATACTATCACAGTAACACACTTATCCTATGGAGTCCTACACCAGCAGCTAAACAATAACACAAGAAAGAAAAAGCCACCCAGGACACACACCTTGCTTCCTGACAGGCATGGTGCACACAACAGGCTGCTAAGCGCCTGAGCCCAACAATACGTGTCTCCCTCTGCAGGAGACTCCAAGGTGTCCCCCTCCTCAGAGCAGAACACTTCACACGGTTCCACCACCCCTCCAGGAAACGAGTGGGAGAGTTCGGTTCTATAGGGCAGACACTCCCCAGGGCTATTCCACGCACTCAGCAAGGGAGGATGCCAAATCCTAACAGCCGATAGTTATATATCCATTCAGGCTTGATACGATCCGGGATTTTTCTCTCTGCCCCAGCCGGACGGGACCCGTTAGTGTGCAGCACAAAGTTGGACAGAGAGCCAGGGGGCGGCGGCAGCAGAAGTTCACGTCTCCTCCTTCTTCTTCTTAGCCCACTTCACCAGTGGGATATTTTCACGGATACCGGGGACCACGTAAAAAGTTCACTTCTCTGGTCACGGTTTTACTCCCTTCTTCTCTTTCCACTTTCCACCTCTTTCCCTTTTCTTCATATCCTTATTTTCCGTTCTCCTTATCTTTCTGTCAGCTCTCCGCCCCTCCTTCTCCACCTACCCCCTCCTCCTTACACAGCTTGAAAATCCCAAACTTTCCTTCAAAATGGCGCCCCGGAGCTGAACTGAATGCACCACGTGACCTCCTTTTCCAGCGCCCCTTCCGTCTCCGCCAATCAGGAGTAAGCTTTACCGGGCGGGAGAGCCGGATTCTACCTTGGCGAAGAGAAGCGATAGCAGGGAGTTTCTTAAAGGGGTAAAGGTGAGCAGGTGGGGTCATGTAATATGTCACGCCTTCTACCTTTTTAAAGCGGCTGCCGTTCACTTTATTCCGGTTTCGTTTTGCCGATGGCTGCTTGTGTTTGGATCATTTTACGGTGCGGTACCACAGGAATAAAAGAGCGCATTTGCTCTGATTCCACAAAACCAAATAAACAATGTATTTTACCGATATTCCGCGTAGATGTGTATAGATAACGTTGATAAACAAAGGATTGGAAGCGACCTGCGTTTCAAATATAGTACGCAAGGCAATTTAAACATTGTATAAAGGCTCTCGAATGATATTGTAGTTTCAGGATCCAGGGCACCATATATCTGGGGGATTGAGTGGCTGGATTTCCCTCTCAGCTGCTTATGTTCACCCCACGAAATCATCCCACTGAAGTTCACCTAAGTTGGGCAAATCAGGTGAATGCTGGGCAGGACTTTAATGACTCTGAAGGAATGTGATGGACTCTGCCTGGCCTGGTTGAGGGGGGATGAAAGGTAAGGATGATGCACATGGAGAATGGATGCCCCAATCCCAGTGGGCATCACCCGCAAGGAAGAGCTTGCTAATGCCTGTATAATGCCGTTAAATCGGCAAACTTTCTTTAAAGTCACCATTTTTTATGAAGTTATAATATTCCAGAATTATACAACATATAACGTAAAAATACATAACATAGGTGACGTCGGGTTGTAGCTTCTGCAATTCTCCAGCTGTGATTCTTGGAGATTGATTGGCCACTCGAACCATCCTCTTCACAGCGCTTTGAGACGATATAGACACACATGTCCTCTTCCAGGTTGATTCATTACATTTCCAGTGGACAGAAACATCTTAATTATTGCCCTGATGAAGGAAATTGGTATTTTCAATGCTTTTGCTCATTTCTTATAGCCATTTCCCATTTTGTGAAGCTCAACAAAGTTTTGCCGCACATCACATTACTTGGTCTTACCCATTGTGATGAATGACTAAGGGAATTTGGTAAACCAGGTGTACTAAAATAATAATTTTTACACACATTTATTTTAAAAAAAAAAGGTTTTCGATAAATACGTGTTGTGTTTGCAGTTGTTTGATATCCGTGTATTTTATGAAGAAAAACTAAAAGGGTTAAACAATAAAGATCATTTTTCACAGCCTTCTTTGCGCACATTTAACAAGGATGCCAATATTAGTGGAGGGCACTATTTTATATATATATATATATATATATATATATAATTAGTGCCCTCCACTAATATTGGCATCCTTGTGTGTGTGTGTATATATATATATATAGTGATCCTAGACCACCGTAAATGAGTAGCTATAATGTCATTTGTTTTTGTTTTCCAAAGATAAGTATATTGTTTAAGAAGATTGTGTGGATTGGTATACAGAATCATTCTCACATAACTGATCATAGGCATGATATATGATTTCAGGACATTCTGCCCATTAATGGACCTCACATTTTTTAACAATGCTTTATGCAAGGCCAGGGACATGGCCAGAACATGCCAGGCATGTTTCCTGGGTCAACACCCAAATTCTTCGCTGGAGCCGGATTCTAAAACCCCCCTCTCCCTGTCCATTTGCCCCTTCAGTGGGGGTGTCCTGCGATGTCAGCTGGACCACCCACTGATGTCAGCAGGTAGTCCTGGCTGCATCCTACCAAGGGGGCTCGGGGTAGCTGTTATTGAGATAATAATTGTTAAAACCTTATTTTAGAACAAGAAAGTCTTCATCCCTTCAGCAAATAAACCTGATTCTTAAACTGCATGCATGAGTTTAAACCCACGTCATGTATACCATAGGATCAGTCATCCTTATTCCCTGACCTTGGGATATACACAATTATAACTCCCATTGAGTTATTACACCCCTAATGTAGGGTTATGGGAAGGGGAATAAAGGCAAGGATTTCATTATATATGCCATTTTTGCTTTTGGCACAAATATCTGTTCTCACAAGGTAAAAGGTTCCTTGGTTGTTTCCTTAAATGTAGTTATGCAAAAAGCATTCCAAGGTATGATCACAATGCATTCACTTCTGTCCCTTGACTAGCATGTGTGGCGTGGTAGTTAACAGTTCTTCCAGCATGAGTAAGAATATACATTTATGATTGGGTTGAAAAGTCCTCCTTTTTTTACAAGATCTTCAGAACTTCATCATCACCCTGTAACTTGATTGACAATGCTGATAGATTTGAGTGGGATTTTATAGCTTTCGGCTTAAAAACATTCACAAAAAAGGCATGGTTTTCATATTTTCCTACGTTTATTGTTTGGGATGAAAAATGCAGTAGGTGCATTATTTCAGCTAGCGGAGCAGGTCTGCTTTCGTGGGCCAGCCAGTCTTGCACATATAGTGTAGTTTTTCAAAGATGAATTACAATATGCATTAAATATCTATTAAATTGCTCCTATGATTATTACTGATGTCCTTTCACATGAAATGGTTAGATGGGCTACTGATTTGAAGGTCACCTTTGTTTTAACTTGTATTATGTACGGCCACCGGGAAAAATAATACCGGTAAGTATTCAGGACAGCCTTTCAAGAGTTATTTCATAGTCTTTTCACTAAAACCTGAGACATTATGTCGCTGCACAAACTTACAGGTGACAAGGGTGAGTGTTTTCACCCTTGTCACTGATTTCAATAAGAGTTTAACACAATGTGAAGGACAACCTTGAGCTAGACCCCCACCAAACAGCGACGAGACGAGTTATTGGTCAAAGCTAACCCCTTTGTGTAGTGAAGACTATGAAAAAGATGGCAGACCAAAGTAAGGGTTTCATAAAAAAGGAAAGGCACTTTTACAATGCAGGTTACAATAACCATTGTGCAATGATATTTCTGCATGATGATGCTATCTGATATGACGGTCAGACAAGCACAGCAACAGATACTTAAAGATATTAGGTACATTTCACTTGTCCACACCTCGCAATTTAAAGCTGCATAGCATACCACATGCGTCATGTACGTAAACATATAAGACCAGTTTCCACCGGAATATCTTCCATTAGGCTAACTGGTTGGTTTGTTCATATAACTATTTTATACCAGTTCATGCAGGAAATGTAAATGGAAAATGTGGTGTTTTTACGAGGAAATGACAAGGCTAGTAGGGCTATGTATGAAATGTAATCCCAGCGGAAGCTTTTGAGCGTGGTCTTACCGCCATCGCAACTAAAGACATGGTCCTGGTAACTGAACCATTACTTTGGCAATTTTTTTATTATTATTATTACGTTTTTCACTTTTATCGAACAAAATACAAAAATTACATAAATCATATAAACAAAGCCTTCACATATTAGCACGCGGTAAGATTTATAAAAATGAAAAAAGGCCAATAACAAATAAATGGATGTCACTTTGGCTATTGTGATGACCGCTTTGCAAACTTTGAACCCTTTGACCCTCTGTGTATAACCCTAACTGTCCCACTTAGCCCTCCGAGGACTCACTGTGCCACCAACATGGCCACCGCGATTCAGACCATGCTCGCATGCGTCTAATGTTCCTGTTGTACAGAATATGGCAGCCTCGGGTTCTGTACAACTCCTTCACAGTCACAGGCTCCAAATGTGTTCCACACCTCCTTTTTATCCCAGAGGTGGGTTTTTTTGGTTAGGAGCACGATTTAAACATCTCATTTCCATTGCTGATCCCGGCTTGTCCTGACTACGATTCATCTGATTATTCAATTGCTAACCAAAAATCACCCAACATGTCTGTGTTCATTAGAGAGGCATCCAAGCTCGGCAAAGTATTCCACATCTAACTGACCTGAATGTAAAAAAAAAAAAGAGAAAAAAACACCTGTCCATTATATAAACCTCAAATGTGCGTGTATTTCTTTTATATGCCTGCTGTTATATGATATTCCTGTAGATATGACACAGCTTCTTGTAAGAGTGCATTTCACATAAAAATGAAAACAGGGGGTCAATTATAAAATGCTACATATACACTATATATAATATATATATATATATACAGACACACACCGTATTTGCTCGATTATAAGGCGACCCCCCAAAATTTGAATATTAATTTAGGAAAAAAGAAAAAGCCTGAAGATAAGACGGCCCTATAGGAAAAAAAGTTTTACTAGTAAATGTTAATTCATGTAAACTATTTTTTTTAAATAAAAGCTATGATTGAGAAATATTTTTTTTGTTTTTATTTTCCAACCTGCCCCCCAGTTATGCACATCTGCCCCCAGGCTTGCCACTCTGCCCCAGAAATGCCTTTTACCCCCTATATGCCACTTTGCCCCATGATATGCCTTTTAACCCTCTAAATGCCACTGTGCCCCATGGTATGCCTTTTGACCCCCTATGTGCCACTCTGCCTCCAGAAATGCCTTATACCCCTAAATGCCACTCTGGCATTTAGGGGGTTAAAAGGCATATCATGGGACAGAGTGGCATATAGGCAGGTATAAGGCATTTCGGGAGGCAGAGTGGCGTATAGAGGGTTAAAAGGCATTTCTGGAGGCAGAGTTGCATAACGGGGGTGAAAACGCATACCATAGAGCACTCTGCCTACAAAAATGCCTTATGCCCCCCATTTAACACTCTCCCCCCCCCCAAACTTACAGGTGCTTCTGACTCTGGTGTGTAGTCGGGGCAGCGGGTAGACATCTACGCCATTCGCGTAGGCAACTTACTCTGCAGCCGGAAGGTGGTGCCGTTAGCAGCGGGGGGTTGTCTGCGTCAATAGCGCATACACCCTCCTGCTGTAAGAGAGAATTCCCTGCAGCGCTGCGGGGAACTCTCCTCTGTGACAGCCGGGGAAGGTCTGCGCGATGGACGCAGACAACCCCCGCTGCTAACGGCACCTCCTTCTGGCTGCAGCGGAAGTTGCCTACGCTGCGGGAGATCTGGATCTTAGTCTCCTAGTCAGACCTATTTGAGGTCTGATTATAAGACGACCCACATTATAAAACGGGGGTTATTTTCCAGAAAAAACGTGTCTTATAATCAAGCAAATACGGTATATATTATATATTACATGCATTTTTAACTACATAATATGTATTTATCTGTTTGAAGAAAAGACTATGATTGAAAGGTTGCTGAAAACTTATTCCTGAGCGGTCGCTTGGCGCCTCTCTCTCTCTCCTCCGGCTGCGCAAAATAAAAAGATGGCGTTTCAATTGGGGGGGCACAGCATGATGTAGGGGGGGCATGCCCCCCTCCTGCCCCCCCCCGCCGACGCCACTGAAACCAATGCTTAGCCTTAGATGTTATAATACTAACAAGGATCACTTCTGAATATCATTCAAATGCAGTAATCAATGAACATAGCTTTGTACTCATGGTAACAAAAGAAAAAAGCACCCCTCTGCAGAAAGAAGGAACAGATCTCACAACCACAGTGGGAAATCTCTCAGTAACAATGGTCCTTAACACTGCTTGTCACTGAGAAGAAAAGTTTCCTCTCTGTTCTTCACTGGAGACACAGAATCAGCTAAATACTTGTTCCACAGGATAATTTGCAAGAAGTTCCCTTACAAAATTAAAGTCTTAAATAAAATGAAAATTCTTAGGAATATAGTTATATGAGTTTTACAGATAAAAGGTTCTGTAGTATTAGCAGGCCGGTCATGACTGCCTGGAAAAATTGTCTTAATAAGATTGTGATAATAAGATATATTCTTCAAAATTGTACAGGTTTATAGTTCCTTAAAATGCACATTTTGATGCATCCCATGTAAGTATTTACATCAAAATATGAAATCACTGAGAGACCCAGTAAGTCATGGATACACGATGACGAATGCTTGAAACGTTGTGATTGTGATTAAGCAGACTCTGTTCATTTTCATGTGAGATGACATGGGTGTATTTATAATCTTTGGAATACAACCTTTGAAAATGGCGACAGGCTGACAAACCAGGGTGAAGAGTTGTTTGTACTTACCATAAACAAATCTTTTTATGTTTATATGTGAAAGTGAGCTATTTTGTCCTTCCCAGAGGACACTTGCCTACTATAACTACCAGGTATATCAGCTACCGCAAATGATCTGGATTTTTTTTTACAATATAATTTTCTTTTTTACTATTTTTATAGGATCAGTTATGTCTAAAACAATGTTTTTATCCAATTCCCTGATTCCCACTCATTCTATTATAGCTTAAGGTCTTTAATTAAAGTTCTCCGGTTACACCAAAGTAATTTAACTTGTGAAATTACCTTCCAATTAATCATATTTTATTGCATGGTCACAACACACATGTATGCCACAATATAGACTGATCAAACATAAAATTATGACTACCTGCCTAATATTGTGTAGGTCCCCATTTTGCCACCAAAACAGCCCTGATCTGTCGAGGCATATACTCCACTAGACCTCTGAAGGTGTGCTGTGGTATGCTAAGATGTTAGCAGCAGATCCTTTAAGTCCTGTAAATTGCGAGGTGGGGCCTCCATGGGTCGGACTTGTTTGTCCGGCACATCCCACAGATGCTCTATTGGATTGAGATCTGGGGACTTTGGAGGCCAAGTCAACACCTTGAACTCATTGTGTTCCTCAAACCATTCCTAAACCATTTTTGCTTTGTGGCAGGGTGCATTATTGTGCTGAAAGAGGCCAATGTCATCTGGGAATACCGTGGCCATGAAAGGGTACACATGGCCTGCAACAATGCTTAGGTAGGTGGTATGTGTCAAAGTAATATCTACATGAATAGTAGGACCCAATGTTTCCCATTGACTTCTTCCCATACTGCATCCTGGTGCCATGTGTTCTCCAGGTAAGTGATGCACACACGTGATGTAAAAGAAAATGTGATTCATCAGACCAGACCACCTTCTTCCATTGCTCCTTGTTCCACTACTTTCAGCAGTGGATAGGGGTCAGCATGGGCACCCTTACTGGTCTGCGTCTACGCGGCCCCATACACAACAAACTGAGATGTGTTCTGATGCCTTTCTATCAGAACCACCATTAACATTTTCAGGCCAGTCTTTGCCCCCACGTGCATCAATGAGCCTTATCTGCCCATGACCCTGTCACCAGTTCACCGCTTTTCCTTCCTTGGACTATTAATAGGTACTGACCACTGCAGACTGGGAACACCCCACAAGAGCTGCAGTTTTGGAGATGCTCTGTTGTCTAGCCATCACATTTTGGCCCTTGTCAAAGTCGCTCACCTGTGTCCATTTTCCCTCATTCTAACCTATCAAGTTTGAGAACAAAATGCCCACTTTCTGCCATGATAACAGGATTATCAGTGTTATTTACTTCACCTGACAGTGGTCATAATGTTATGGCTGATCGGTCTATAGTAGGACTGTTCAATTAAAGTAGCTGGTTTAAATACCTAAAATGACATTGTACTGGACAAAGCAACAGTCTATACAAATAAATATTATCTAAAAGAAGGTAGCTTGTGTAACCCAAAATAAAGTGACATTTGCACTACTATTACTATTTTTGAGTTAGGAAGGTGAATGGTCTAATGTTGTTTGTATAGACATGCACCATGTAAGTGTTTGCAATCTACACAAAGAATCGGTGACAACACAAGGCTGATACCTAATGTGTATTTTTATTAATCGGAACACAAATCAGAACCTAGGCTCAGTGGCAGAGCAGGCATGGGGATCAAGGTGGGAATTTCCCCCTGGGCAGCTCTGAAGCTTTATTTTTTTTTTTATTCCACATACAGCCACCAGAGTGTCTACAGTAACAGTGCCTTTAAGACAGAATTGACTGTATCCTTTCTGTGTTCCCTTTCTGTGTTCTTATGCATTCCCTTTCTGCTAATGCATTTTAGATCAGGCCGACTAGTCAACCAGGAGCATTGTTGTTTTCTAAATGTGCATTGAGAATGTTGCCAGCCCTTCGTTGGCCCTCTGTAATCAAGAGAACAATTAAAACAAGGGTAAAATGTATATAAATAGAATTAAAATTCAGGGTAGTTCTAAAACATGATTTAATTGAATCTGATAGCATAGTTGCCTACTGGACCATAGAATCCATGTTGGTTCTTACCATTATAATGAATCCTCATGGTGAATAATTCATCTCTTGAAAAGTATTTACTTGACCCTTTATAATATACTATTTTATTAACACATGTAGAAATGCATGGCCTAAATCTATAAACCAAGACAAAAAAAAATCAATCACGATCAAATGAAGAGAGACATGAACGGGTATTAATGTTATATAATGTAATCTTTACAAAAATGACAGGATGTAAAAATAGAATACAACTAGAAACATGCAATATCTCACCCTTTCTAAAAACAGTCTCATAAGGGATGTCTTAAAAATGGAATGACCATCACTTGTTTTTAAATTATCCAATTAAATACCGGTATATGTTTTCAAAATGTATTGTGCTGATTTCTCTTTTTTAACATGATATTCTCACGGAACTGCATATTAGTCATTTGTATGTGCTCTGCTATTTCTGCAAGCTGCAATCTCTATTAGACAAATCTTTACTATTTTACAATTTTATAATACAATACAACTGAACTGTCCTGATCAATCAGACACTCTGGATAATACAAGTCTATGGGAAATTGGATTTCATGGGAATTCAGAACTTCTATAGCATTGCTGTAAACTGTCGGCTCCGTGCAGGGCCGTCTAAAATGTGCGGCAAAAAGGCCAGCTGCCCTAGGTCTAGTCATTCCTTGGGGCCCAAAGCATCTGCCCTTTGAGCCCAGAGGACTGGCCCAGAGGGCCAGTTGTGCTTTGCAAACAATTTTGAACCAGACCAGCCACCCAGGGAGACAGGAACACATCAGGGTAACATAAAGCAAAGTTACGTGATCCCGCAGGATATGTGTTTAAGGGGTCGATGGGGTTTAGTTGCCCCGGGCCAGAAGGTCCAATCCCTGCCCTGTCCGCAAGGACACCTCCACCACAAATTGTAGTGTTCACCACCCAAACAGTTCACTCCATAAGGGGGCTGGATTTCCTGCCGCTAGAAGCACAGGGAAAGTTGGGGAGATCATGGATCCCCCTCTAATAGGTCCAAAATACAGGGAGGACTTCAGCAAAGCATGACCCTGGGGAGAGATAAAGAGAGAGAACATATGAACTCATCAGGAATGCTTTTGATGCACACTTAATGGCTGGTATAATGTACATTTTACATTCTCCTTAAGGGTATCAGATCATTATGAGCTTCAGTTTACCCACCTTTTCTATACCTAGTTAGTGAAAAGATTGGTAAACCCTACATTGTAAGGTTGCTGACAGAACACACACTTTGTACTAAATTACTGTGATAAGCCACAGTTCTATTTCAGTGCATTAGTGCAGCTTTAAGAAAATCCCTTTTTATTACCGCTTTGGCTTTTCAGTTTAATTAACAGCACCGCAAATGTAATCACCTCCTTGTTTCTAAAGTAGGACACAACTTCTATTAGCAAATTGAAGGCACTTTCTGCTACTTAACTTAACACAAATCAGATTACAGATAATAATTTTGTTTGACATGGAAGTACACCCACCTTCCAATTAGTATGACCCTAAAAGCTGTCCACTTATTACATGGTAATGACAATAATCGTTAAAAATACCCATTCCCGGTATCTGGCCAAGTCAAAAAAATTGGAACGGGGTCCCACTGCATCACTAACCATGTAAAAGTAATTATTAAATGCATTAAGCTTTCCCAGAGTAACTTGGAGAAACTAGGGTCGAGTGTCTTTCTTAATGGTCCTCATGGGGGATAAAAACAGATTGTCCTTATAACTATTTTTTCCATACTTTGTTCTGTACCTTTAACTTGTAACCTCTGATAAGAAAGCTCTGATTCCAAAATCAAAGTAAATGCTGTAACAACACAAACATGTACAATAAAGTACAGATCACCCATGGATTCTCAGTGGAACGTACTCAGCAAAACAGATGGTTTTCTGTCTTGCAAGCAAGCAGCAGATAGTAGCTCATGGTGCAATAAGAAATCCAGCAGTGAACGCTATTGATGTGTCTTTGCATCTTGCACATTATTGGCATCCCTAATTATCTCTTCCTGGAAGAGAGGTAAAAGTGAGAATATGTTCTGTAATAACATGCCTTGTGCTAGTTTGATTCTACCATACTACGAATAACGCTCTTGCTCTACTATAAGCTTTATGACAAAACTAAACCAGGAAAATAGACTGTTTATTTTTACTATCTTCTTTATTTTAAAAGAACTAAGGTTTTCAGCAACTCTATTGAAGGGTAATAGTGAATATGATTGATTTTCCTCTAGATTGTAAACTTGCATGCAGGGCCTTCTTTACCTAATGTTTCCATTTATCTCAGTTTGTTAGTTCTAGTTTTGTCATACCCTTTGAATGAATGCATTGTAAGAAGCACTGCATACATTTTTGGCGCTATATAAATAAAAGATAATCATAAATAATATTTTACCTAAGAAGACACTACTGAAGGAACACAGTCATATACATCTGCAGTATTTCTGCAGTATTTTTTAGATGGGTCAAAGCAAAACAGTAATGGAGTCTGTCAGACATAAACTGTGCTGGATTCGATAAAGGAGTTTACAGGAGAGTTCCTGTTTCATCTCTATTATCCATCAGAGAGGGCCAACCATTGTGAGCTTCTGTAACAAGGGCTTGGTTGGCCCTGTGTAATGCATACTTTACACATGAGTGTCAGGGGGTGTGGGGCACTGGACTTCTTGTAGTTTTGCTATAGTTAGGTTTAGATGATAACCATATAAACTGCTTACCCTGTAGCTAGGAAAACCTACATATTTTTTTAATCAGGAAAAGCATGGTTGCAACACTGTCTTGCACTCAGACATGGTCTGCATGCTGGCTCTGATGGATTGACAATGAAGAGCGCCATGCCAGCGGCCATGCTCATCAGTACTGGTCATGCAGTATTTAATAAACGTCGTCGGAAGAGCGCTGTATCATTGCCAGTCCGGGCCCATCTATGGGGTTACGTATGAAGAGCGATGTCTTAAAAGTGGTCTTATCCCCCTAGCAACCAACCAAGGATCCAGTGAAAACAAACATTTCATTGGTTGTTATGGTGATTGTGCATTAGCGTTGCAGAGGTGGTAAATGGATATCTTAAGGAACATATTCACCCACATTGGGATCAAGATACATCAGGCTGGATCTCAGTATATTCGTAAATCCTTTTGGCTGGACAATAACCATGTTCTAGACTCATACGATGTACATGCTTTTACATGTTTAATGACTCAACGGCAATAACTTTACATGATGTATCAGGCTCCTGCCTTCCCGTTCAGTTTGTCAGCCCATTGGAATATCTAATTGTACCAGTGTGTGTTAACGGAGATATTTTGATGATGCCACCCCTTTCAACCCAGAATAACTTTATTAATCATAATAACAACATTTAGCTATGCCACCTGTTTTAAACCCGAAGCAGGTGTGCACACACGTAATTATAGTACTTTCCTTGCCAGCTGGATCTGGAGATGTGACATATAATTTCAAGCTGCTGCCAATATTAAAGTGTTCAATGTTTAACTATTTAACAATACTGCTTATTTTAATGTTATTATTCAACAGTGGTTTCTAAAATATCTATGTATGTAAATGTTGTGACTGTACCCAAATTCCTCTGTGTTGTTATTATATACTAGACTCGGGCACTGGCAGAAAGTTCGTGTTTGGTTTTTTTCGTGGTAAAAAATGTCTTCATATTCGATGAAATTCATACGTCTCCGTCTTCTTTCCGGTCAAGTTCATCCAACGTTTTCGTTTTTAGAAGTTCCATTCGTCCATCAGGGTTGCCATAGAAACAAGAAATAAATACGTAGAAGTGTAGTGTAGTTAAAATGTCGGCCATGGCGCCAAACGAATGAAGATTTTCGTATTGTGCACATTCGTTTTTCATTTCTTTTGTTCAATGTTGCATTTGTTCATTATTAGTAAACATTAGTAACACAATAGTAACATTTTGCACAAAAACGCATTTGTACCAAAACAAATGTGTAAGTGTACTAAATAAACAGGTAGGTAAATGGGTAGCCTTTTGTTGTCTTACTTTTATTTATATTTCTACATACAGGTTAAATAATGCATATTAAAGTACTTACAAAGTACTAAAGTTACTCATTTTAACTAACAAGCAGTATTGATGTACAAAGAGAGTATAGTAGTGGTGTTTGCAGTAAATGTATTTACATGACAGTGAGACAGGACATGCCGAGAAGTGTTTGTATCTGTGACTGATATTTAATATGCTGCTTTTAAGCCCCTGGTAGCATACTGTATAATTGACCAGAATTTACCTATGGAGCAATAATAAGGTAGAATAAATGTAGGAAAAAGCATTGCAATCTTGATTATAAATAGTATCCCTGTTACAGGTCCTGATCCCATTGAGTGCAGATTATGTACTAGTGCTATAAAGAATACATCCCATCCCATACATATTAACGATACTTTGTGTTGCAGTGTCAGCCAGTCTGTTATAGCGTGATGCTGGAATCTCTCTTAGCAATGGCCAACACCGAAGGATTACTGAAGTACATGCCACTTTTACAACTTCCTATGAGCTTCACCAGTACACAACATAAATAAACCTCACATGCTTTGATGTAGCCAATACATGTTGCTGATCTTAAGTTGTGGTGAAACCCTAGAGTCTCAAAAGGTCATAGATTGAGGAGGTCCCTTTAGAACCTTGCTGATCTTTGTCCTTGCTAAAACAGATAAAGTGTTTTGTGAAATTGAAGTGCAATGGCCTTCATCCTCCTGATGAAGCTTATAGACAACTGGGAGACCACATGGTGTACAATTATTATTATTATTGTTTTATTTATATAGCACCAACAATTTACACAGCTCTTCTTACAATACATATATTCAAGGGGTATTAAAAGCCGATAAATTATGTAGAGAGGGCCCTGCTTGCAAGCTTACAATCTTGAGGGAATGGAGTGAGGACAAACATAAGAAATAGAGAAAGGTGAGAGGTAGGGTGGGGGTTGTATCAGTGACAGGGAAGTTCTAGCAACTAAGATGGTGCAGCTTTTCTGAAGAGAAGATGTTGGGAGGGTGAAAGCTGAAGTATTGGTGGAAGTAGGTTCCAGAGGCAGCACAAGTGAAGTCTTGTAGACGGGGTGATAAGTGAGGAGGAAAGCCTTAGCCCATTGGAAGAACGTAAAGAGTAGGGGAGCAGTGTTATGGAGGGCCTTATATGTTAGTACAAGGATTTTTAATGTAATTCTTAAGATAATAGGGAGCCAGTGAAGGATTTCACAGTGGGGAAGCAGAAGGAGCAGGGACATGCAGGGGAGATAAGCCTAGCAGCAGCATTTAGAATAGACTTCAGAGGAGAGGGTCGAGACATTGGAATGCCAACCAGAACAGTGTTGCAATACTCAAGACAGGAAATTACATTTTTGTGTCTTCTTGGGGGAGAATTGGGTGGATATTTAGGTGGAAGTGTCAGAGTGTGGCGAGGGACTGAATGTGAGGGATGAAGGAGAAGTTTGAGTCAAGAATGACCCCAAGGCATCGGGCTTGGTTAGTAGGAGAGATAGTTGTGTTGTTAATGGTGATAGAGAATTCAGTTAGTGGGGTGGAGATGGAAGGAGGGAAGATAATTAGTTCAGTTTTTGAAAGATTAAGCTTCAGTTAGCGTTGTGACATCCATTAAGAAATAACATAGACAAGCAGTTGGTAACACGGGACATGAGAGACACAGACAAGCAGTTGGTAACACAGGACATGAGAGACGGAGAGAGATCAGAAGAAGACTGATAGATTTGGGTATCGTTTCCATATGAATGGTAATGTAGTTGAATAGTTTGCCAAGAGATGAAGTGTAAAGAGAGAACAGCAATGGGCCAAGGACTGATCCTTGGGGACGCCAACAGAAAGAGATGATTTTTTGCCAGAGAAGCTGACAGAGGAGGAACAACTAGAGGATATGAGGAGATCCAGGAGAAAGCTGTATCTTAAATTTCTGTAGAAGAAAATGAGTTAAGAAGAAGGTGGTGATCAACAGTATCAAAAGCAGTAGAGAAATCCAGGTGTATTAGAAGGGAGAAGTGACCTTTTGCTTTGACAGAGGGCAAGTCTTTGGAGACTTTTGTTAGAGTTGTTTTAGTAGAGTAAAGGGGTTTGAAACCAGGCTGTAGGGGGTCAAGGAGAGAATTAGAGGAGAGGAACTTATTAAGGCGATTGTACGCAATCCGTTCAAGCAACTTAAAAGGAAGCAGAGAGATGGAGCAGTAGTTAGACAGATGGGATCTAAGGAAGGATTTTTTAGAATGGGTGTGATTAGCGCATGCTTTAAGGTTGTTCATACAGTTCCAGATGATAGAAAAAGCTTAAATAGGTGGGTAAGTGATGAACAAAGGGAGGGGTATAAAGACTTTGTGTGATGGGATCAAGAGGACAGGTTGTCGGGTGAGAGGAAGAAAGAAGACTGGCAAGCTATTCTTCTATTTTCAGTGAAATAAGTATTTACGTGTTTGTTTATGGCTTGTTCATTACCAAGCAATATCCTCAAAGGATTTAATGTGGAAGACAGATTGATATCCTGCTTATCCCGTTTGCCCCTGAAAGGATTAAATGTCGTACTGTTAATTATCTGGTACTGCTGAGAGTGCTTTAAGGAATAGAGTTATTTTTAGGTAGGTGGTGCGATCAGCATACAGCGTGGTTATGTATGATATTATCCATTATATGCCCAGTGTTGCAAATAGATTAAAAAAAATCCACTTTTATTGTGTATGCTCTAGAATTTGCTGCATCACAAGACAAGTCTATGACATAATTTCTCAAAGTGCTTGTGGCAAGCCTATATCTTTTTTCCAATGTTTACATTATATATACACCCATCAGCCATAACATTATGACCACCTGCCTCATTTTGCTGCCCAAACTGCCCTGACATGTCAAAGTATGGATTCCACTAGACCTCTGAATGTGTGCTGTAGTATCTGGCAGCAAGACGTTAGCTCAGGTCCTTTAAGGAGCCTCCATGGATGCATCCTGGTGCCATGTGTTCTCCAGGTAAGCGACGCACACTCACCCGGCCATCCATGTGATATTAAAGAAAACGTGATTTATCAGACCAGGCCACCTTCTTCCATTGCTCCGTGATCCAGTGTTTATGCTCATGTGCCCATTGTAGGCACTTTCCATACTGGAAACAGGTCAGCATGGGCACCGTGACTGGTCTGTGGCTACATAGCCCCATACACAACCAACTGTGACACACTGTGTGTTCTGACACCTTTCCATCAGAACCAGCATTAACCTCTTCAGCAATTTGAGCTACAGTAGCTCGTCTGTTGAATTTGACCACACGGGCCAGCCTTCGCCCCCCACGAGCATTAATGAGCCTTGGCTGCCCATGACCCTGTCGCCGGTTCACCACTCTTCCTTCCTTGGACCAGTTTTGATAGGTACTGACCACTGCAGACAGGGAATACCCCACAGGAGCTGAAGCTTTGGAGATGCTCTGACCCAGTCATCTAGCCATCACAATTTGGCCCTTGTCAAAGTCGCTCAGATCCTTATGCTTGCCCATTTTTCTTGCTTCTAACACACCAACTTTGAGGATGAAATGTTCACTTGCTGCTTAATATATCCCACCCACTGACAGGTGCCATGATACCAAGATTATCAGTGTTATTCACTTTACCTGTCAGTGGTCATAATGTTATGGCTGATCTGTGTAAGCGTAAATAGGAACTATGTTTGACATGATTCTCTGGGTACATTACTGGGTCAGTATCATCTTTCTCCAGGCAGAGGAGTGGCATGTGGCAATGTCTACCTCCCACTAGAGGTTCTCTGGGGCTAGCCCAGCCCATACTTGAAGCCAGCCCCCACAAGAATGGGAGCTCCAGGTCGCCTATCCTGGGACGTTTCCAGGTATGTATAGAACGAGGGTGATCATAGCCCACATACTGGAAATGCTACAAAACTCCACTAATGAAAGCTGTGAAGCTCACATAAAGAAATATATTAAATGCTTGCATATGAGTTTCAATTTGAAGAACAATTTAATTTTACCACGTGGGCCATGTTTAAAGTGGGAAAATAGACAGCTGCCCCAGGCCCAAACTGACCTTCGAAGCTCATGGAAATGTCTAGGAGGTAGATATCTGTGTAGCTGCCAGCACAGAACCTCTAGCAATTCCTCCTTCACAGTCTGCATGTCAACTGATATTGGAAATCATCAGGATCACAGTCCGGCATCTGTCCCTGCTACTATGTATCGCCGGAATTGTTCCCTGAAACCTTCTTAAGTATAAAGGTAAATATATTTATCAAAAGCAACTTTTTTCTCTGCTTTGCATAGTGAATGGTTTTTAACAAATATCCATACCAGCCAATTCATTTTATGAATATCCAGTGCCCTTAAAAATAACATGTACTGTATGATGTCAAATATAATAAAACTGATTTATTGTACGAGATCAAATTCTGATTCTACATTCATTATGGATCCATTTTTTTCTTTTAATGACACCAAATACAGTGTATAATTCCCTCCCCTTTGCCTGTCATATAGAATTATAATGTGCCAGTAAAGTAGATAACTGATATGTCTTTGCAGTTAAATTCACGCATATCTCATGTTGAATTAGGATTCTTTTTTCCATAATGCCTTAATGTGTTAAGCAGAAGCTGACACTGAACAGGTTTATTATGTGGTGCCTTCTTGTGTCTCACTCTTCTCGCACTACTTCCGCAGGGAAGTTTATTCCGCACAGGACTAGGCTACAGTCGAGGAGACAATTTGGCTTTGCTCTTTTTAACATTAATTCCAGATTAAATGGTATTTCATTACCTCCACCACACCTCTGTTAACCTCGCTAAATCCGCACGCTTCAGGTCCCAACCTCCTTCATCCCCATTACATTGATGAATTGTTTAATTTCAAAAGGAGTCAAACATTTAACTTCCATAGCATTTTGTAATTATTTAGGAGTTGCCAAAGGGCTAAGCTGCAGATAGTGATCAAATGTGCAGGTCCATCATGCTTTTCGCAGTGACCTTCATTATGCAAAGGTAGAGGAGCTAATCTTCCTCTGCAAGCAAACCTTATCTATAAATACAAGCTTGAAATGCCAGCTATCCCATGCATTTCTCACACTGGTCACACTGCATATTTTCCTCAACTAGAAAACGTATCAACACCAAAGAGTTTAATAGAAATACTGGCAGCAAAGGGATGGTTTGGATAAAAACACAAGTTTAGGATTTTATAGCTATAAAATAACCTGTACTTTTGCTATGAATGTTGTGGTGTTAACGTTACTTCCAATAAGGCATTTCCTAGAATAGATGCAGATGCTGGGATAGGTTAAAGGGGTACACACAGCCTCATTAGTACAAACATATAGCAGAGCTTGAATGGGGTCCTCATTCAACAATAACTTGACCAAATGAATTAACTTACATTTAATTCACTGTAATCCGGTAAATCTCATGTAAATCAATTCAATTTTGGTGACACATATGTCTCTAGTCCTCTTTCTCCCAATATCCCAAAAAGTTGCATTACTTGTGTACAACATAAAATATATTCATTTTATACCGGGTTTTTAAGGATTATGGACATTTCATATTTTTGCCGAATTTAGTTGGTGGAATAGGGCTTTTCACTAATGATACTACAAGGGAATTATTTGCCTGGATTTCCCTAGTTTACTGCTAGGGTTATTTGAAGAAGTCCTGGAGTATTCCTGAACTAGGTAATGAAAATATACTTCAATATACAATAACAAGTGAAATGATATGATATATAAAACTACTATTTTGAATGGGAGATAAGACTTTATTTGTTCAGAATACACATATTTCACCTACACAACTGTGTAGCATTGTAACACTAAGTATATTACTGACTCACTGCACTGTCTTGTTTCAGATCTGCCTCTTAACCCCTTGATGACAATTGCCGGTCCGGGCACGTCACGGAAATTCATGTCGATAACGACAAATGACGTGCCAGGACCGGCACGTCATTAAACGGGTGCAGAAAGCGATCTATTTTCGCTTTCTGCACCACCAAATGTGGCCCTTTTGCCCCCAAACAGCCAGGCAAAATCATTCATGTGAGGTATCGCTGTACTCAGGAGATGTTGCTAAACACATATTGGGGTGTTTTTTGATAGTGACATATACCAGAACCTGTTTATTTATACCTAAAGTAAAATGTGTGTGTAAAAACAAATGCAAAAAAATTACTACCATAAAGTTTGACAAAGGCTGATGGTAGAATAAGTGCTTGGAAAGGGTTAAAATACCAGCATTTGGAATACCCTGGGCTGTCTAGTTTTCAAAAATATATGACTTGATGGGGTAAATTGCATTGGCCGGCTTCAAAGATACCCGAAATGGCACATGGGGGGAAGAATTACCAGATTTGGAAAAAATGGCTTTGAAATAGCAAAACGGTACCTGTACTTATTGCTCCATAACGTGCAGAAAAAAGCAAAAAAACATAAAAACATTGGGTATTTCTAAACTCAGGACAAATAGTAGAATCTATTTAGCAGGTTTTTTTATTACCTTTTATAGATGAGTAAAAGATTTTTCAACTAAAAGTTAGAAACAGTCATTTTTTTCTAAATTTTTCACTATATTTTATACTTTTTTTAATAGTAAATAATATGATACAATCAAAACAATGTCATCTAAAGAAAGCCCTTCTTGTCCTGAAAAAAACAATATCTAATGTGTGTGGGTTCAGTAAACGGGAAAGAAGAAAATTACAGCTAAACACGAGCAGCGCAGAAATGTTAAAACGGCCATTGTCACGAAGGGTACAAAAAGTAAAATCAGCCTTTGTCACGAAGGGGTTAAACACACACACACATATACAGTATATATTGTAAATAAACACACACATATACATTGTAAACGCACATTTTTCTTTCTCAATTAGAATTCATGGAATTTAGCTGCAGGGAGGTCAGACTGGATTAAGCCTGGTCAAAACCAGATATCTGTCCAATCCAAAACACCAGGCTGAGTGACAAACCAGAAGTGAAAGCCAGAAATCAAGGTCAATCAGGAGTCAGTACAACACAAAATACCAAATTTGGGGTATAATCCAGAAGTTTATACAATGCCAAGAGCCATGCCACAGCCAGATATCAACAAAGTCCAAGCAATCAGGAGGGGTAATCCAAGAGCCAGCAACAGAACAAATACCTGTGAAGCCAGGTACCAGAAACTGGGAAAGGAACACACAGATAACCCAGCAGCACAGGACGCCGGAGTACCTGTTTGTTCAACTGAATAGGTTTAAATATCTGTGCCTAGCCACTTCTTGACTAGCCACTAACCTAGTGGCTTCTTGACTAGCCACTAATGAAAAGGAACCAGTCTTGGGCAACCAGACAGAGAACTAGGTACCCCTTGGTTAAGAGATGGGTAGGGTTAGGGTTTTACAAACACAAGGTCGCTGATTCCAGTCCTGTGGCTACTGACAATTTTGCTAATAAAAAGTAAAGTATGGCTTTGTTGGATTTGATTGTAAATGTCCAAAGACTCAGTTTCCATGTTCAAAAACAGCAACATTGCAAATTTATAGCAAGACAACTTAATATCGCTTAAAAAAAAAAAAGCAATCAATTGTTGAACCCTTTTCCTTTGCTTGCAAAAGATCATTTCCTTGCAAATGTCTGGGCTGGACTGGTGATGACAAAGAGACCCTAGCACTAACACCCTAAGGCCAGTGTCTAACTCATGATGTGAAAATATAAAAATACAAAAATACATACATGACATACAAAATAAATAAATCACATATTAAATTAAATACAAACAAAATAAATTTCACTTGGTTAGGTCCTGATTCACTTCACAGATACTAGCAAGTGGCATTCATACCATTCATCCCACCCTTTCATACTTACCGAGGAGCTTAAATCTACATTGCTGTAAAGTTACTAAATCGGACCTGTTTAATGTAATGTATTAAATTTCCCCAGCCATGGCTTCCAAGTTTCGTGAAATGTATGAGATCTCAGCTGAGCTTGGAAGTAACCGCGTTCCATCAAGCATTGCTGTTCTATTTGATTTCTAACATGCTTGAATTTTATAGTCTCACATTGAAGCCATTTCCTAGCGATAACAATCTTCATAATTTGCACTTGCAATTTCATATATGCTTTAGAAGTGACCAGGTTTCAAATACTTAATTAAGTAAGAATATAGACACAATACTACCATACTATATATTTTCAACTTGTAAATGAACTAAGGGGAAAAGACATAGAATTGCCTAGGGCTGGACTGGCGATTACGAGGAGACCCTAGCACTTTAAGGCCAGTGTCTGACTCTTGATGTAAGTCCTGCTGATGGCTGGATCTGCGCGGCCGCACACTACTTGTTTATACTCATGTAGTGTGTGGCTGGAGTGGGTATCAGTGGGTATGTGGGCATTTGCCCAGTGTTCCAGATGGCTAGTCCAGGTCTGATCTAGAGGAATTCCTATCGCTTAAGTTCAGATAGAGTTTGATTATTTTAAATTATGTTCTAATTTATGTGTTATCTTATGCACACCTCACCACTGGATACCTTTGATAATTGTTTTCCACGACACGATACGTCAAGTCACAGAGGGGGTTCAGTTATACGTCCCTCATACACTCGGTCAGCACTTTACCAATGATGGTCAGCAGCACGTGAAAAGGATTTATGTCCTGGAAAAGTGGCATCCTAAATTTTTGCCGACAGTAGGCCTTTAACCTTTTTATTAAGCTGAATTACAAGCTTGGTTATACCCTTTATATAATTAATTTAGGAGCAAAATATAACATACATAGGAAGGTCGTTTATACTGCGACAAATTAAGTCTTCTGACACAAAGCCTGGAAACTGGAAAACACACACCAGCAGTAGCTGAGGTCGTCCGCATTGTCATAATTATTGTTTATTGCCCCGTAACGCATTGTAAATAACAATGTGCTAGAGATTGAGTATCCGGTGTAAAGTGTTCCTACGGCAATCACAAATAACTTCCAGAGAAGGAAAACAAATGTCTCCATTTCCCTATATTGCCTCTAGGACAACCAAGTATTACTTCCTCTCTGGTGAAATGTCACACCCTTCAAGTCTCCAGCACAATCCTTTCATTGTTTATATGGTGAGGGCAGATTATTCAGACAAGAGCCAGGGGATGGCAACCTTTGACGTTGAAGCTGTTAAAATTACAACTCCCATCATGCTCAACTAGCCATGCAGATGTAAGTGGAGTGACAGTCCCCAGTGCATTCTTGCTGTGTTTAACATTTCAGTTGTTTGTGTAATGCATGCGCAGGAGACAGTTACAATGATCATGAATGTGTTATTGATGGCTGAGAGTCTAGATAAGTCTGCGGTGCCAATCATTCCACCAGATATCTTAATTGGACAATACATGAATTAAATACAAATGCATTAATAGAAAAAAAATGTTGGTCTGCATGAGCTTTAAATAAGAAACCAACATTAGACAAAGTATATAATAGAACATGAAACTGATTGGTTGCTTTGATTTTTCCGTGAATCTCTATGTGGGAAAGACCCAATTGGCTTCCGGTCTTTCAACTTTTTAACTACTTGCTGTCAGACTCAAAAACGGACGTCATCGTTGGCTTTTGTCAATATTACCGTATGTATCTTTATATTCTCTGTTAACTTCTCTATTTGAAGCAGGAAGGCTATTCAGTGCGTCCACCACTTAATACATTGCAAGTAAGCTTCTGCACATTTAATTGTATTTCCATTGTCTAAAGCTCCCACGTGTACTGGTTTATTATGACCATTTATTTCATAGTATGCACTGATCTCATTGATTTGCGAACCTGAGCTCTGGGATGTGTCGCCTGACCTGCTGCCTGGGATATCATATAGCCTGTTGAGCTTCTGCAGTCAATCTAATGCCGATTTATAGATTTATATCCACATTCATGACGCTCCAGATTTAAACTGTAAATGTGAGTATTACGTTTCATTATACTTATTTTCAAAGTTACTTAGATGCCACCAGTTTCCTTAAACATATGCGGCAAGTCTTACTATTAGCCATGGCCAGTGCAATAATATTCATAAACAATTTCTGTATGAACACATGTTGTATATACACCTCAACAGTTCTTTTATTGAATGTAGATTGTAACATAATCCCACCAAGAACTAACAAATGTTTGTAAAAGTTTAGATTGTCTTATTGTATCTACTTGCGCAGCTTGTCATAGCTATGATTCTTATCATTCGCACTTTGGCCAAATCTTCCATCTGATCATCCTTCGGGTGCCTAGTATGAGGTTATGAAAATACCTTTTTTTTCATTTATGTAGGTTTATTCATTTATGGTACATTGTACAGTTGATAGAGGATTAAAACACTGCATTTGGCAATCTAAAAGTCCTAGAGTCTAGAGCAGGGGTAGGCAACCTTCGGCACTCCAGATGTTCTGGACTACATCTCCCATAATGTTCTTACAGTCGAAAAGTAGGGAAATGTAGTTCACAACATCTGGAGTGCCGAAGGTTGCCTACCCCTGGTCTAGAGTGTGCTTAGCTTACAACAGTCCCACAAGCATACCAAGACTTTGCAGGATATCTGAGTGAATGTAACGTAACATGCAAGATTGTACCGGCAAACCTTACGTTGAACATCTTGCAGTCCTTGATTTATGTCCCCTGTCCGTTTTGAGTTGTCTTATTAGAGACAATAAGGACAGGGAAGATGTATGTATTAACAATTCTCTCACTTACCAAAGTGGTGTTCCCAGCTCACATAAACTTGGTAAATTAGCTTTTAGTGCCCAGATTATACATCTGCAGGATTTTAATAGGCTATACTGTAAATCAGTGCAAAACAGCCTGTTTACAGAGAATGGGTAGATTAATTGTAAACTAATATTTAGCGAATTACTTTTACTAATCATTAATAAGTAAATACTGGAAGTAAAAACTTCCTTTACAAGGATTAAAGCGCTTCTTTGACTTATAAAATATTGAGTAATTGAACGCAAATATAAATTTTTTATCACAAGACAGCGTTGCTGTGTTTTACAATTGCTTTTCGTGAACAGTACATCTTACTTCAAGAGAAGCAAACTCAGAGACTGGAAATGGAGCCCTTTCTCCCATCGGATCTGATATCTTCTTGGTGACATCTGCAGATTGAGCTGATGCAACAACAGGCGGATTATAAATAGGACGCCCTGCTGAATTAGGTCAGTCTCTAATGACTCTGGAAGATTTGTTGGTGTGGAGTGGTGGCAAAGACACTGATCACAGGATCGGGAGTCGAACAAATTCTAATTTAAATGTAATAAATAAGCAGAATAAATATTGCAAACCAGCCGCTCTAGGCTTCTAGGGGTCCTGAGTGAAAAAGATTTACTGGAAACCCAATTGCAATGCATTAACTAAGAAACATCATATATAATCACATATTTTATTGAAAAGAACATATATTACTGTGAAATAACTGTGACTTCTCTCGCCTTTATCATCTAAGGGGACCAGCAGATGCTTTATTTCCACATATGCTAGTGCCACCTAGCATCATTTTTTATGCATTCCACCTGCACACGCAAGAATTACATCCTGGATCATAGTATATTACTGAATCTTTGAGGGCCAATAAAAATGAATAATAATTAACACATTAAGTGCACAAAAGGATAAGAGTGTCCTGACTCCTACTGTTTCAGCTTACAATCTAGTGATTGAGTGTGAGATGAAACCCAAAGAAAAAACTTGAACTCTGCCACTGGCAAGTTACCATAAGTTGGCAAATATTTATATTAAACATATGTATATAAAAGTCCAACAATGTATTACAATACACAAACATTTCCGTAATGGTTAAAATGAGGAGCAGATTAACAATGGGACAAAAGGGGCATTTTCCCCAGAGCCCCTGGTGGCAAAAGGGCGCCTACTCGCTGCTTACTTAGTGTGGCGTTCATGTGTTTGCTTGCACTGCGCCGCACTGAAGCATTGCTTGTAGTGATGGATGGCGTCTGATGTGGGCCCACTTGGTGCATGTAGTCCCTTTTCTTGGAGCAGGAGTATTTGCAGAGACACAGAGATCAAGTAAACAACACCCATAAAGAAGCTTCATCTGCAGTCACATAAATGAAAGCTGGATCCCCTGGACTGAAGTTACAGAAGTGGTGGCCTGAGAAGTGGCATCATATCCTGGTGCTCCATACTGATGGGAGTGCAATGCCATTTAAAGGACCTATTCCCTTATGTCTGAGATAGATACAAGTTTAAGAGTATGTAACTGACTTGTAACACAGCAAGAGTTTGCATTTTTTTCACCCAAATTTGCCATTGAAGCTACATTAACTTTAACATGCTATGTAAATGCCTGTCGTATATACGGTATCTTAAGAATACTATGTAAAGATTTGCTGTGTAGTAATATTGTAGACACCATCAAGATGGGTGAGATTTTCTGTTATTTTTATGTTTTCTTTTCCGTAGACAGAAAACTCAATAAAAACATAATTACTAGAATGCCTGCAGTCATATGATGTGTCTTAATTTTGAATTATTAGATTATTTTAGTTTTTGCTTTTATACTTTTATAGATAATTTTAAAGAGTAAGGAGTCCCGTTTATATTAAGGGACTTTCTAGTTTAGGAATGTAAAGGCCATATACGTTCTTTGGATTTATAACATATGTTTACATTTTGTTTTTTAGCAATTGCATTAGGTAAGGAAATAGTTAAACCGGCTAAAAGTAAAAGCTCCAGATGGACTGTCAAATACCGGCAGATGAGTTTTCTCACTTTCTGTCGGTCACCAATCCTTGGCAAAGAGAGCCATAATGTTAATTTTCTTTTGTAGGGTATTTTTTCTTGTTTTGAATATTTGTGTATTAGCTTATATTTAAGTTTCATTTATTTTATTTTGCAGGGGGTATGATCCCCTTCATGACATCAACTGGCAACCTGTTGGCACACTTACCTTCTATTATATTTTTTAATATATAATCTTTATTTATTTTTTTATTTTTTTTAATCTTCTTAGGCTCCTGAGGAGCACTCAATTTACAATTTACATTGAGAACAGATGACAGTAGCCACATAATTAAGTTAGTAGGAGGTAGTTGGGGCACTGCCCGGAGTCTGATCTCTCTATTCTATTTGCCCTTAACTTAATGACACAGGGAATGTTATTTGCTAGGCAAGTGTGGTTTGTGAGTCTTGCAAATTCCTGATGGGGAAGCTAGTTGCAGCTCACCAAGCCTAATTAGGAGTGTTTTAAAAGTACCAGGCTGATCCTGTTAACTCAGCCAATAGAGCTGGATTCCTTCAAACTGATGGATTGTTGATGGGCTACAGAGTTTGTGTTAAGTTGGGTAGTGGAGAAGCCACCCTAACAAGAAAAATCAAATCTAGTGTTTATTTGGAGCTAATAAAGAACATTTTCATTTTTATTTTGCTGGTTATACTTCTAATTAAAGTGTTAAAAAATAAAAAAACATTTAAACAAGAGCTGGATCTGTTATGCACTTTTGTTAGCCTTAGAGATCCCCACTAAAGAAGAACACATATTAAAGTACTCGGTGCTTTAATGAAGCTCTTGTTTATTTGTCTCTATCCAGAATTCCGAGAGTGGAATCTTTGAACTTTTATGAATTCACAGCGCAATTGTTTTAGACAAGCCAAAGTGTATTTTATTTTGTTATAATCTGACATTTCATAATTTAATATATATTTCTCATCCTTACATTGTATAATCTTTTTTTACAGAGCTATCTCTATGTCGTACACAATGTTAGGCTTAATACCAGCCATTAGTAATAATATCACAGGCATTTTCATGGAAAACGAAAATGCAGTGATTACAGAAACAACTCCTTTATTATTCTGTACAGCATTGGCATCTTTATAAAATTCAATTAGCTTATAACTAGCAGGAACCCTTTTGTGTCAGTCATGTATAAAAGAAATGCCAAGCTCCTGTGGTCTTCTTGTATCATTAGATAAATTCAGTCAAAAGCTTAAACACTTTTATATTCTGTGGGTTCAGCAATCCAAATAAGAGAGTTGCTTATTCAAGTGGTCTTCTAAAGTTAAGTTGATATAAAAAAGGGTGAAAGAGTTCAGGGATTGCAGGTTTTCAGTTTACATTCTTTACATGCCTGGTGCAAATAAATCTTTGGATTGAAAGGCCGTATTATCCTTTCTAATGAGGGGGTATGTAAAGCCTATTTTACAGCGCTATCTATCATGAACCACCAAGCAAGCAAAAGGGACCCATATTCCTTATTCTCATTGTGAATGAGCATGAGCGATCCATGTAGTAGGCCAGGGAAGGAACAGTAACCTGCTGCAATTGGGTGGGGACTATATGGGCTTAATGGTTCTTAAAAATATATATTAAAGGCTAAATCCCATTAAAATTATATATATATTTTTAAAAATGCTACTGTGAAAAAACTGATCTCACATCTATCCAGATGTACTAGAGAACAATTTTCTGGGTGCTAGTACTAAATTGTCTTCTAAAATAGAATGGTGTTTTGGCATGATGCTGTCATGACTGCCGGGACCCAGGAGCGCTCTCCACAGAAGTTCTTCACTCTGAAACACCTAGCAAAGGTTTGAGCCGTAAGATAAGGGGACAGGGACTTGGACTATCACAACACTGCGGAGGCTCGGGTATAGAAAGATATATAGATATCTAGAAAGCAGTTTCTTTGGTATATTCTTTTTCTGTATACTAAGTGGGGAGCCAGCCAAGCCAAGGTCGGTACACAGAGCAAGAGACAAAAGGTACAAAATCATTAGGCTGATAATGGTCAAAGACAAGACAGGAGTCAATGTATAACATTCCAGAATTGATACAACACGGGTAATACAGGACCACACTCGGGTGCTTCTGCAGAGCAGTTTTTTTTACATTTTTAAATCCGGCTGCGTGTCCCGGGCATGGCCCCTGATATGTGTCACAGGGGCACCTCCTGCCATAACCCCCTATAGGATTGCATGGCCGGCTTATTCCAGGTAAGTACATGCATAACAACTTGGCGCTGGCTAGCAGCAGCCTGCCTGCCGGTAGCAGGTCCTAGCGGCGTGACAGATGCTTTAGCCAACATGCTAGCCCCACTGGGTGAAAGTTGTTCTAATGTCACGCTTTATATAAAGAAATGCTTCATCAATTCCAACTCTTATTCCCACTGTATAATTCTAAAAACTTTATATGACCATGGCATAATAACGGCTTTTATTGTTTCTCATACTAATGGCCATTCAGTTGATAATGGCCCTAGACATTGTGATCTCAGATTATTAGCGGAGTTACTACTCTATAAACATTATTGCGCGTAGCATGAAATATATTACAGCTACTGCTGTGCTATTTTATTTTGCACAGCTTCTGTGTTATTCCGTGTTCTCTTTATGGATCCATTTACCTTTCATCTGGATATTCCTACACATAAAGCCATTACCGTGTGGGTTTTCAGGCCATGTAATTATCCTGCATGATTTCACAAACCTGCATTCTGTACTCGTCAACTGAGAAAATGTCAAAGATAAGGATAAGTTTTGAATATAAATTATGATTCAGATTGTGTATATATTTTTTATTTAACACTAATAGATGTCCAGTGTAATAAAAGGGGCAATAAATGCAGTTACATAGTAAGTACAGCAGCCATATAGACATCTGGGTACAATATGTATGAATACTTCAGGAAAGGATGCCGCTGTCCCATAGCGCTTACAAAGGAAACCTACAAAGCAACGTTGGAAACACAGGAAATTCTGATTACCGTATCATGTGTCAACATCGAAAGGGTTAAATGTCCTTTTTTCCTTGACCGCGCATGTGCAGTGTGTTTATTTGGTTTTTGTATGGTGACTACATTTAGTTTAGTCAGGTCTAGTGAAGGTTAGATGAAGGATTTGATGATCTGAAATGTATGAGCAAAAATCTATCCATTTTAATCCCGAGACATGGTGTGGACTTCATGGAGTTCCTGTAAGTTACAGTAGAATTTACGGTTATTCTATAAGGTTTAGTTAGGCTGTTGAATTGCTAAATGTTTTTTGTTTTGTTTGTTATAACATTGAGGTCAATTAAGGTTTAATCAGGTGATCGAATTGAGCCCTATGCTTCTAACGCAATTAGACAATTTACATTTAAAGATAACTTAGCATAGCTCTTATTTGGACCATACCATCCAACCTTTGAAATGGCTGAAAAGGAACGCTTAGGAGAGTGTAAAAAGGAAGATGAAAAATGATATGCTTGCTCTCCCCTCACCTCTTCTCCCAGGCAGGGGAGGACAAAGTCTATAAAATCCATCCTTTGATAATCAGGCCTTTATTCATTTTTAAAGGTTTTCATTTTTGTAAAAAAATATTTTTATTTTAATAATATTTCATGTGTAGATAGAGTGGGGGTTATTCACATTTCACCTTTTATCCCTATAGTAATACAATTTCATTGAAATAATTATTTTTGACGGATTGTGTTTTTATCTTGTATTTACCTTATTTAACCGGTATCCCGAGGCAACTCTTTAATTTCGCATAACATGTACCTCTCATATTTGCATGTCTTTTTCATGCTCTTAATGATTTGCTCTTCATGAAAGAGGATTTCCTTGTAATAAGTGTTAAGGAAAGTTATCAATCCAGTGCCTGACCTGGTTTTTATGCCAATAACAATGAATTCATTCTATCCCCAAACTTGTCCTGTGTAGGGATTACCGTACTGTGATTAAATTCAAGTCTCTTGTGCCCTGACAACACTGTTCTGAATCATTTGATTATTTTGAAATCCCAAAAGCTCAGAGAAGGGAGATCTTGAACTTCTGGCCTAGATTAATCTTGCAAGTTAAAAATAACCTCGCCATGGTAAACACATCCAAAAGCCTATGTGTGTCAATGAAGAATCAAAAAAAACAAGTGAATCATTCCTGACACCTTTATTTTGGGGGGTTTCATAACATGTTTGTATTACTACTTTAGACCTATTGTTGATCCTGAAATTCATCCCTATTATCACTTTCACATTAATCTATGACTTTTATGTTACCGGCATCCAGCAAAAGCTGCAGCCAATTTCCAGCCGCAAGTAGTGTCACGTGCAGCGCTGGTGTCAACAGCGGTGTCCTCCAAATGTGGCGTATTAGATGCGTGCCTGCTATATCCTGGACTCATTATATGCCTATGTATGCTCATGCGACAGCGGAATGTCCTAGCTTGATGCTAAAATTCATATTTAAGCCTGATACACTGTTCAATCGATGGTAATTCTATTCTGTTGCCTGATTTTCCTGATAATTGTTTAACATGTTTGACCTCGGCTAGATCTTTTGTACTTTGCATGTATTGACAGTTACCTGATCCTTGGCTATTTTATTGGACTGAGTTTACATTGCCTGCCTTGACTTCTAGAAGTCTATGACTATTCTCCTGCATCTGGTGAGTTGGTGCCCTGTTGGACTCTTTGAGGCTTCACCTTGCATGTCCATCACTGATTATCCTGGCACAATAACCAAGCCAGAAATGAGGCCCACGGCATTGTCTCAAGTTCTGTCTATAATCTTAGACCAGTTGTGGAATTCTAGAGGTAGGCCATTGACAATACGTGGAATTAACTGGCTTTGAGATCCAACTCTTCGTTTAGATGTAACTAAACTGAAGATCTGTGCACCTGGGCCATAGACCCACAGATCTCATGCTAGGCTCAGCGAAACACCACAGCTGCAAGGGACATAGCAGCTGCAAGGGACAGGAACTGCAAGGACACACTGGAATCAAAATACACCTTGACATTAAGCATTCAACAGTTGAAAGGTTTAGTGATTATATATTTTCTGTAATTGAAAAATATTTTCAGGTCCATTCAGACCAAGTGTTTGGCCTGTGTGCCCTAAGGGCCGCACGAGGTTTGAGGAACTGTATCACTGTTTCACCACTGAGTGTGATTGAATGTTTAAGTCTAAAAACAACATTAACACACTGGGCCTCCCACTGTAAAACTGCTTATCTAGCAAATCTTCCTTTTGTTTGATCCACTAATGACTGCAACCATTTTTTTTTACACAGTGTAGATATTACTACCGCAAACATGGCAGAGAATTATAAAAGGACAAAAGTGGTTTAAAATGCTTATCTGTTTCATTAAATGAACAAAAAAATGTATGATATAATTTTGGTGTAGCTGGTAAATGTTTACACATTTGGCACCAATATGTGACAAGTCCTATTTTGGTCCATTATAAATATACAAAAATAAATAATAATGAAGGGACATACCAATAATACAGCTCTTCTTGACTACATGGGTTTTATTAGGTAAGGTGTGTCATATTTGAGCCTGCACAGGTATTAGTACGTGCTGTTCTTTTCAGCTTGGGAACACCTAGCAGTGCCCATTGTATGCTATTGGCATTATATGCTATTGGCACATAGAGGATGGTGTGGGCAAACGGGATAGGCCTTTGCCCGAATACTGTTTGTTACCGATGCACCATAAAGGTGACGGGAAAAGGAGGTCTCTGGTAACTTTACAAATAAAACTATATTAAAAAATGTGATGAATAAGGTGAAACAAAAGGTGCTTGGTTGTCAGCAAAACCTAATAAATTTCTGCAGCCATGCTGTGTGATGCAACATTAAACCACTGATTTATACAGCTATCCACAGTGGAAACAGAACGAAGCAAAAGCCCTCATGCATTCACACAAAATCATTAATTAACAAGAATATCCACTTACTAGAAAAATACTCTCCTGAGGATTGTTCTCAGGATGGAGCTGTTAAGGCAGCAATACTCACAGTGAACGTGTTATATTGTATCAATAGAGTAGGATGTTTTCATTACAAACCCTCATGATTAAGAGATGTTTAGTGTGTTATATATATTGATTTTAACCTCGTCAGAGGAATGGAAAATGTATTAACATGACTGTTCAACCAAAAAGCATCGGCTGAGTGATGCAGGAAAAATAAACCAAGCCAATTTATTTATGTTGACTCAGCATCAAGGTATGCACCGATACCAAAATATGCAGGAGATGGGGCAAACATAAGAATATTGTGGAATGAATATGTGCATGCCTACTTATAGTCTGCTCATTCTCCTCTGACCTCTGACATCAACAAGGCATTTTCGTCCACATAACTGCCGCTCGCTGGATATTTTCTCTTTTTTGGGCCGTTCTCTGTAAACCCTAGAGATGGTTGTGCGTGAAAATCCCAGTAGATCAGCAGTTTCTGAAATACTCAGACCAGCCCGTCTGGCACCAACAACCATGCCACGTTCAAAGTCACTAAAACCCCCTTTCTTCCCCATTCAAGTTGGCTTGACCACGTCTACATGCCTAAATGCATTGAGTTGCTGCCATGTGATTGGCTGATTAGCTATTTGCACAGGTGTACCTAATAAAGTGACCAGTGAGTGTATATATATATGTATGTGTTACTCAATTACAGAAATCAATAGGTCACATTCACATAAAAATGTAATTGCAATTTAATTGCAATTTTCAATTGGACGGTATAGAAAAATTGTATTAGCATTAGGATCCCAAATTGATTTATGTTAATTTTTCCCAATTCAATTTATTGAAGTGACAGGCAAAATGGATAATGCATTATTTTATATATTGAACTAAAATAATTCTTTTATCAGCTTCAGAACAAGGCCATAGCCCCTAAAACACACAGGAAAGTTCCATCCAAAAATGGTTTGAGTAGCCTGATCCTCAACAACACAGAGATGTCTGTCATGTGTACAGATCTGTAACAAGAGAGTTAAATTTCCAGAATAGCTTCTTTCTCCACCTCCCCAGAAGTAGAATCTCACAGTTCCAGGCTGTTTTCCATTCAACACCCACATTCCAATGTGCGAAAAGTGTTTTCTACAAGGAAGCAGATTCTTTGTTTCTCGCCTTTTAGAATCTTCTTGGCTGATGTTTCCTTAGGAATGCCATCATGCAAGCTCAGCTTAAAATAGAAGCTGCAACAGAGTCATCTGCCATAGACATGGCTTGATCACTCCTGTACTTAATACAAGTTGGGGTAGGAGGTTGATCATCCTTAAGTCTAATACTTTTATAGAAGATATAGGGGATATATAGTATATATTTATTGCACTAGGTTCCCCTATGTTCAAAAGACACCTTTTCACAGTGATTTATTTCATTATATTTCATATGACTTTTTAACACCAATAAGAAGACATCGTCTCGAGTTCCATTTTCCAAATATAAGGAATTATTGCACAGGTACATCTTAATGAATTTGTTGGACTCAAGGTGATGGTGTTGTGAGATCCCACCAGCCTTTCTCTTTCATCTTATACCCAGTGACAAATACTGTCTTACTGCTAAACCTAGGGCAGCAGGTACGTGAGATGTAGGGGGAGGCTTAGTTGGGTAATCAGGCTCCCCAATGTTTCTCAGTTTCTCAGTGAGTTGGTTGGGGAAATCAGATGTTCAGCTTATAACCAGCCCATTTACCATACAGAGAGGTCTTTGTATAGAGTGTGTGGTATATTTATGCAATGCCACGTGTGCTTCTGATATGGAGGGCTAGGAAGACTCAATCTAAATACACCATTGTTTATACCTACGGTATTACTGAATACAGGAGGTAACACAACAGATGGTGTTCAGTAAGGATCACCTCCAACCACATGGTACACAATCCTGTCCAACATTTGTAGCATGTAGTTTGATCAGTGGGATGTACTTTCTAGGTAAGGAGACGTTAGTTATTTCATGTTTAGAAAACTGACTCGATGAATGCTATACCTCTTTACTACAAGAGGCTACAGTTTATTTTATTTTGATATAGTCTCAAACACAGAAACATACATAATGTGCGTGAGTCTACATTCTTTTATATGGTAACCTAATAAAAGGTATCATCATGTACTGAAGACCCCTTCCCTTGGACCAATACAACTAAATCAATTTTCTAGTTCAAAATCAAGACTTTGTTTGCAGTTTTGAAAATGGGTCATTATATTCAACAGTGTTCTTTGACTTAAAGTTGTGTCGTGCTGGTAGGAAAAATTCCCAGGAACAGCAAGCAGTAACGGTCCATTTACACCCAGCTGGTGTTTTGGTAATATGAAGATCTAGATCATTTGCTGTATATCTAAAGACTCAAGAGATGAAAGGCTAAATAACTTGCTGTGCTTAGCAAATCAGCAGATAATGCAGCCTAATGTGAACTATAAGAGTAAATCGGTTTGCTTAGTGCATACTGTACATACTATGTATTATGGTTATTTATCACCACGTACCAGCTCTTTAGCCTTCAATTTATGTTGTTACAATGTTATTCACAATGGGGTAATTATTGGCCAAGTGCAAGAGTAGGTAGCTTGCAACTTCCTCTTGACATAAAAACATGTCATTCTCTGTATCGGCTGGACATGTTATAGCAGGTAGACACCCACGGTAGCTCAGGTAGGTTCCTTCATTTACAACTACAGTATATGGGTATGTTTCTTGTCTGTACCTGCTTCTGAAAGGGACTAAACTAGGCCTGATTTGTCTAAAAAAGTAGTCATAGGAACCAGACCTGAACTAACCAAATGGCACATGGGGATAATACTTAGTTCTTGGTGTGTGCATTTGTATGTTTTTCTGCTCATTTTGTTTTGGCCTTTAATATTTTTCTAGGCTTACTACTGGAGCTGGAAATTACCAGTCCTCATCTGGAAGTCAGTAAGGAAGCTCAGAGACTGGTCTTTGGTGAGATATGAGTTTATTGTTTTGTTTGGTTTGTTGGTCAAATTGGCAGCACACTTGAAGTAGGCAGCAACTTGAGAATTTTAAACAGGACTGACTTTACTAGAGGGCAAAAAAGGGCATGCTTTGGCAGAGTCCTGTGTGTACGGGTTGTTTACAGGCCCAGAAACTGCAAAGAAAAATAGCTAAAACTGAGGAGAATAAATTGCATACACCATGATTTGTTTCATGGTTATGTGTGATGCCCCATTTGTCTTCAAATAAAATTGAGTGAGTGAGTGAAGGGGATGTAATCAGTGAGTAAGGGCAGTATACTCTGTAAGGGCAATAAAAGCAGAACAGCTATGTCTGTGAAAGCATTAATGTGAGTGCAATAAGTTCCGTACCTTTTAATATTCATACTATTAGTGATTTTAAAGAAATAAACACAAACAAATGCATGACAATTACTTTTTGGCTTGTGGCCCAGTTTTCATAGCGAGACTCCATAAGAAGCTCAACTTCTCCAGGTCGCCATCGGAAAACTGGAGGTCGCAGGAGTGGTGTTTTGACATGCCCCCCTCCCTGAACGTTTCCCCCTTAAACAGCAGGAACACCCACCTACGTCAATGAAAAAAAACCAATGAGTAAGAGTGTCAGGGTTTGGATTCTGGAGCCACGGAGCAGGGGCTGAAACATGAGACAAACCATGTAGTCTAGTAAGCAAGCAGGGGTCAGTAACCAGTAATTCACCTAATAAGAGAACCTACCTTTGGACATTGCACATGCAAGCAAACAAACAATGGACGCACAAACAGTAAGAGACGTTCCCTTTAAAGGGAGCCTGGGAACCGTTCTGTCATGCTTCCAGTGGATGGAACCTATGGACTGACCACAGTGTTCTCTTGGAAGACAGTAATTTAAAAAAAAAAGAGTAAAAGGGGAGAAGGTTATGATGATAATCATACCTGAGAACATCTCGGTTCCAGCTACCCGGGGCCTTCCCTTGCGGGACACGTTCAGGACTGCACCTGCTGATGTCGGCCCCGCTGACATCGGGGTAGTTCCCTGATGGGGAAACACCCCATTTCAAGGAAATATGGGTGGGGAGCGTGTCAAGGCCCCCGTGACCCGGAAAATTTGCGTCTTGACCCGGAGAACCAGAGTAGCAGCGCTCACTCAGCAATCTCCGGGTAAAACCCGGAGAATTCCCAGGTATGATGATAATCCTGTTTCAGTAATGGCCCAGCAAACATCATGAACCCAACACAATGCTCACAACACCCATGGTAACCCATGTTTTGAGTTTTCTCTGTGTTTAGCATTTTACATTAGTAATGCAGCCAGTGGAGCTTATTTTATATTTCTACCAGTGTGTCTGTCTATTTATATATCTCAATATTCACTTTTTGATCAAAAGTATACCCGACCATCACACCTATCTGCGCTTGTTGAACATCCATTTCCAACCCATGGCATTAATATGCTGTTGCCCTCTCACAAACACACATACACACACTTTGCATTTGTATCATTTGCATTACCCTTCACTGGAACTAAGGGGCCTAGCCCAAACACTGATAAACAGCACCCGACCATTATCCCTCCTCCCCCAACCTATGCATTCTGGTAGGCAGTATTCTCCTGGCATCTGCCAAACCCAGATTCATCTGTTAGACTTCCAGATAGTGAAGCTTGATTGATCACTCCAGAGAACATGTTTCCACTGCTCCAGAGCCCAGTTGCCGTGAGCTTTACGTCACTCCAGCCTACACTTGGCATTGAGCACATTGATCTTTGGCTTGTGTGCAGCTGCTCAGCCATGGAAACCCATTTCATGTAGCTCCTGAAACATAGTGCTTGTGCTGATGTTGCTTCCAGAGGCAGTCTGTAATGTGTGATGCTACAGGCCATACAGATCATTTTTACGCAATACATGCTTTAGCACTCTGTGGCCCCACTCTGTGAGTGGTCTATTGCTTTGTGGCTGCACTGCACCCACTTCACAATAATAGAATAGTGGACTGGACAGATGTAGCAGGACAAAAATTACCCTTAAATGACTTGTGGCAAAGGTGGCATCCTGTGACAGTACCATGTTTAAGGCCACTGAGCTCCTCAGTATGACACACTTTTACTGCCAGTCTTTGTCTTTTAAGATGGCTGTCTATGTGCTTGATTTTATAAATTTTTGTATATATTTTTGTCAATGGGTATGGCTGACACACCTAAACTCATTTATTGGGACATATCAATATAGATATTGATATGTCCCAATAAACTCATTTATTGGGACATATCAATATCTATATTGTGTATATGTTAGTATAAACGTATGTACTAAAATACCGTATTTGCTCGATTATAAGAACGACCCTGATTATAAGACGACCCCCCAAATCTGAATATTAATTTAGGAAAAAAAGAAAAAGCCTGAATATAAGACGACCCTATAGGAAAAAAGTTTTACCAGTAAATGTTAATTCACCTAAACTAGTTTTTTTTAATAAAAGCTATGATTGAGAAAAAAATATTTTGGTTTTATTTCCTTCTATTTTCCAAGCTGCCCCCCAGTTATGCACATCTGCCCCAGAAATGCCTTATACCCCCTATATGCCACTGTGCCCCATGATATGCCTTTTAACCCTCTAAATGCAACTGTGCCCCATGATATGCCTTTTAACCCTATATGCCACTGTGCCCCATGATATGCCTTTTGACCCCCTATGTGCCACTCTGCCTCCTGAAATGCCTTATACCCCTATATGCCACTCTGGCATTTAGAGGGTTAAAAGGCATATTATGGGGAAGAGTGGCATATAGGGAGGTTTAAGGCATTCAGGAGGCAGAGTGGTGTATAGAGGGTTAAAAAGGCATTTCTGGAGGCAGAGTGGCATTAAGGGGGTTAAAAGGCATTTCACAGAGCACTCTGCCTCCAGAAATGCCTTATGCCCCCCATTTAACACTTCCCCTCCCTCCCTCCTCCAAACTTACCGGTGCGTCTGACTTCCCTGTCATGTAGCCGGGGCAGCGTGTAGATCCCACGCACTTACGCTGCAGCCAGAAGGAGGCGTGGCTAGCAGCGGGGGTTGTCTGCGTCCATCGCACAGACCTTCCCCGACTGTCAGAGATCAGAGTTCCCCGCACCGGTGCCGGTGATCTCTGACAGCCGGGGAAGGTCTGCGCGATGGACGCAGACAACCCCCGCTGCTAGCTACACCTCCTTCCTGCTGCAGCGGAAGTTGTCTACGCGAATCTACACGCTGCCCCAACCACACACCGGGGACTCAGAAGTACCGGTAAGTGGGGCGGGGGAGACAGGAGGATCCAGGTCCCCTGCAGCTGCGGGGGATCTGAATCTTAGTCGTCTCATAGTCAGACCTATTTGAGGTCTGATTATAAGACGTGTTAGGGATATTAATGAGACAAAATAGGCAAAACCAATATTTTATCACATACGCAAAATAACGACGCTATCAAATATTGTAGTACCACATCCACAATATGAATTTAAGGAGATACCCTATATTTTATCTCCGATCCTAAATTCTTTCAGATCACCGAAAATTATAATTCAAATTAGATAGATATCGCCACGATAGTCAATCAAAAATATTTATTTATTGTGAATACAATTTATAAAATCTATATATGGGTCACACAGTGCATAATATAAAACACAAAGTTCTTAAAACATGTCAAAATTGAATCAATTCAAATACAATATATTATCGATAGTTATCAATATGAATTAGTACTATATGAGTCTAACACACAATTAATTTCCAGTCCACTCAGCAACCAAAAATTTATAATAATCAGGGCAGTAATAAAAATATCACTATCTCTCTAATATTAGTTCAATTAATATAACAAATTAAAAACTAATTTAATAATGTCTACGAGTATTAGTGAAATTCCTAATAGATGCAAATGATGTCAAACTTCATCTATAGGTAAAAATACCTTTTCATTATTGTTATTATCACGGGTTATAAGCTGCAGTCTCACAAGCCGCCATATACAATAATGCAATATAGTACTTCCCAGAAACAGGGAATTCTATACGAAGAAGACAAAATTCATCTCTATTCAGAATAATAAAACCATTATAATTACCACCACTTGTTGCTGTTGTCCAACTGGTACTTGTAGAAGTTAATCCAGGTTCATTGGCAAGAAATTAAGTGGAAAAGAAAATAACTTTCTACCAGTTATATAGGTTAGAACTCAAAGTAACTCCAAGAGTGAAATATGGTGCCAGAATCTTAAGATTCCAATTCTCTGGGGTAAATTTGGTGAAAAAGTCCGTCCGGGTCTGTCTGTTTCAGGGTGCGATTTTTTTTTAAGGTCTGTTTTTTTTTAATTATCCAAGACATAAGCTTAAAAACAGAGCTTATTATCATAGCCTCCACCTCTTGATTGGAATTCTCCAATCATAACGGTGGGTTTTACCCATTAAAATTAGGATTTCTACTCATATTTACACCGTTGTAATTTCTTAATTTACCTGTAAGAGACGCTCTGGTCTAAGAATTAACTTAAAACCATTAAATATGTGTTTGGAATTTATCCTTGGTTACCCTAATCGCCAGGTGTTACCTCCTAGATAGTAACTCAGGCCTTGGTAGTCTTACCATGTATCCCCCATTCCAAGTTACATTTCTAAAGATATGCAGCGTCTACTCCTTAACTTTCTCATGGAAGAGAACATTAATTGTATCATACATACTGAAACATCTCTATACATGAATACTTCTTTGTTCTCAATTATAGAAAGAACAAGGACAAAAAAAAAAATCATCACTACATGATTAAGTAAAATAAAATGGCTCTGACTCCATTTTGTGTTCATGTAAAGTACAAAATATATGGAATACATGTTTTCTATGATAAAATATCTGACAGACGACCCCGATTATAAGACGAGGGGTATTTTTCAGAGCATTTGCAAATACGGTACTATAATTCTGTAATATATGTTTTGTGGAGGCCATGGTGTACTATACTAAGTATTGAATATCTTTGACAAAACACAAGACACAAAACAGTGAATAGACGCAGTTCTGTAATGAGTCAGCGAAAGAGAAGAGTTTCAGACACAATGGTAAATTCAGTCACAATGAGACAAAACAAAGGGCTGCTTTATGACACTGGAAAATGAACTCTGTGCCACTGTGTACCAGACCAAGCCTGGAAAGCCTGGCCTTACATTGTCCTGCTGTTCCAGGGGACAAATGTTTTCTGTTTTAATTTAATGTATGTTTACTAAAGGAGGGATGCATTCATTATTACAATACTAACATAGCATGGGATGCAAACATCGCTTCTGTACTCAAAGCTAGTACTGGGCAACCTTTGGTTCTGTTCCACTTAGACAAAACACTATATGTCCATTCCAGCATAGTGAGCGAACTCTAGTAGATCCACCATTGTATTCTTACCCCTGAAGGAACTTTTAAGAAGTCTTTTCTAGCTTCTACAGCAACAACCTACTAGTAAATTTACACGTGTCTGTAAACCAGCTTGTAGAGCCTAACTTCTTGCGGAGTTGCCGCTGAACCTGCAAGCACCTATAGAGCAGCTGGATGGCAATAACAATTCTGTAGCTGAAGGATCTCGGAGAAGAAACAGCCTAGCCCACAACTGGTTAAATAGACCAGAGAAACGTGAAATGAAATGTGGGGACAGTAGGCAGGTCGATGTCAGCAACAGGTTAATAGTTCAGGTAGTAGTGGTATGTTATCCATGGTCGGGAGGCAAGCCAAGATCAGCAGTAGGTAAATCAATCCAGGTAGTAGCGATTAACAGAACCGGTAGATAGGCCATGGTTAGCAACGGGTTTATCAGTCCTGGCACAATGATGCGAACAGCAGAGTCAGTAAACAGGCCAAGGTGAGCAACAGGTTTATCAGCCCATATAGAGCAAACTAAAGGGGTAATCCAGAAGGTCTAATCTAAATAACAGCCAGGTGTAAAAGGCCAGGGAGCATCCATAAGGGGAATAGGAGACTGGGACGGAGAAAAAGGGAATCCAGAGACTGGTGCAGGACTCAGAGTAGGGAGAGAAACAATCACTAAGTTACAGTGGAGAACACAGAAGACAACTGAGCACCTAACAGAGACTCTCAGCAACTTATATACAGTCCCAGAAGCCACTGGGGGGTCTTCCGCCAAAGTGGGTGCGGGCCCAGACGGATGGCCCATGTGCATGCACGTCAGAGACTGCTTCCTAGTTGGCGGTTGGCATTGGGACCAAGCAGGACATCAAGGGATCTTCTTCCTCATCATCAGAGCTCCAACGGAACAACGTTAAACCCGAGAGTGTCATGGGAGATGACAGGTGGCAGCGGATCGGTGGACACGTGAAATGGAGGTAAGTGCAGTGTCTTACATGAGGTATCCTGGAAAAAATATGAAAAGACAAAATCTTACGATTACAAAATTCTTTCATGGGTTTGACCATTCAACAGTACCAGAAATGATGTATCTAATTCTGCATTAACTGTTAAGTTTACATGAGTAAGGATAACAGCCCTCTTAAGTTGTTTCCTTCAGTCGCATATAATAAGATTATTTAATAGAATACATTATTAAACATATCTCCATATGTATAAAGATTAATGGTGTGATACTTGGATAGCATATTCCTTTGTCTATAACAGTACAATATATATTATTTTAAAGGGATACTGCAGCCAAAAAATATGTTTGCCGAGTGGTCCCTGTAAATTTTTTTTTGGACACAGATATTTGCCAAGCAGGCGATGTGTTCAGACGAACAATATGATGGCGATATATAAAACAATAATTACCGGTAATAATAATAATAATCTCTAACCTTGTGATATACTTACCAACAGTTAGCTCCAGTTCTGTCTCAATGAGCATTCCAGGGTGGTCCAATGATATCTCCTGGGTGTGCATGTGCACAAAGCGATCCAATTGATTGCAGTAGGAGCACTTTCCTGCCACTGATTGGCTGCATCAAGCACAAAATGTCAGACCATGGAAGAGGCATTCTGGTGCAGCCCTGGTTCTGCCACTTCTCCTGCAGGTTCAATGAATGCATATTAAATACTTACAAAGTACTTACAAATATACTCATTGTTCAAGAGTTTGCCTGCGACACTGAAGTGTCCTTAAAAGTGCACATAACTACAAAGTGATTCATTCAGATAATCGCTCTATATAATTGTTATGCTATATTCGCATAAAATTGTTAGCAGAATGTATGGAGATTATACTGATGGATATGCTAATCGTAACTGCAAAGTGAATAGTGTTTTGCCAATCCAATATCTCATTCTGAAATGACTTTTTATAGTTTCATGGAACTGCACAAAGCTGGACCAGTGATGTGCTGGGCACAAGAGCGCCCTCTGGTGTGGTACTGAAGGTGGGAGAAAAGTATAGTTAAAATGATACCATTTATTGGCTAACTGAGAGTTTAATTGCAAGCTTTCGAGTTGTTAGGTCCCTTCCTCAGGCATTGAAGGTGGGACCGTGGGGATTAATGTTTTCTAACCATCATTCACTTCAGAACATGACATCTTCATTAAGTATCGGGCTGAGAGCGATCTTCTTCAACCACATATATGATAAGGAGGATGGAAAGGAATTATGTTTTTTTGGGGGGTGGCTGTATCCTTACCACAATATTAAACTAAGTATCTATGAATAAATTCCCTCAAGTTCAAAAAGGTGTCCGGTCCCCCACCAATCAAAGGGTTAAACCTGAGACCATCCACAACATGTATACATTCACACTTTCATCTGCTGTCTGGTGGTGTTTTACTTTTCATGGGGAAAAAGTGATCTGTTTTGAATTAAATCAATAACAGATACAATAAGTGAGAATTGTGTTTCTGCCTTATGTAGGAAGCTATGCTGTCTCTCAGCTATTCAAAAGCTATCGATCTGTTTTTTTAACACCGACAAAATTGCTGGGGTTCCAGAACTTGTTATAAGCTCCTGGTGTTAAACAAATATACCGTATTTGCCCGATTATAAGACGACCCCCCCAAATCTGAATATTAATTTAGGAAAAAAAAGAAAAAGCCTGAATATAAGACGACCCTATAGGAAAAAGGTTTACCAGTAAATGTTAATTTATCTAAACTATTTTTTTTTAATAAAAGCTATGATTGAGAAAAATATTTTGGTTTTATTTCCTTCTATTTTCCAACCTGCCCCCCAGTTATGCACATCTGCCCCAGAAATGCCTTATACCCCCTATATGCAACTGTGCCCCATGATATGCCTTTTAACCCTATAGGCATTTCTGGAGGCAGAGTGGCATTAAGGGGGTTCAAAGGCATTTCACAAAAGCATTTCACTCTGCCTCCAGAAATGCCTTATGCCCCCCATTTAACACTCCCCCCCCCAAACTTACCGGAGCTTCTGACTTCCCTGTCATGTTGCCGGGGCAGCGTGTAGATCCCACGCACTTACGCTGCACCAGGAAGGAGGCGTGGCTAGCAGCAGGGGTTGTCTGCGTCCATCGCGCAGACCTTCCCCGACTGTCAGAGATCAGAGTTCCCTGCAACTCTGATCTCTGACAGCCGGGGAAGGTCTGCGCGATGGACACAGACAACCCCCGCTGCTAGCTACACCTCCTTCCGGCTGCAGCAGAAGTTGTCTACGCGAATCGCGCAGACATCTACACGCTGCCCCAGCTACACACCGGGGACTCAGAAGTACCGGTAAGTGTGTGTGGGGGGGAGACAGGAGGATCCAGGTCCCCTGCAGCTGCGGGGGATCTGGATCTTAGTCGTCTCATAGTCAGACCTATTTGAGGTCTGATTATAAGACGACCCCGATTATAAGACAAGGGGTATTTTTCAGAGCATTAGCTCTGAAAAAAACCTTGTCTTATAATCGAGCAAATACGGTATATCTGAGATAAATGTAACTAAACAGAATCTTGGAATGTTTTTGAGATTTATATTATTATTATTATCATTTTTAATTAAATCAAAGATTTCTGACAACTTGGCTGGAGAAACGAAAATCTGAGCTACCACTCTCTACAACTTACATATTTACCATATATCACTTGACTAGTTATCATATGCTGGCTGTTTCTGTTTGTTCTTTTTTTATTTTGCACTTTTTGTTACAGTTTCCTTAAGCAATGTGTTTAAAAAAAAAAATTAAAAAAAAAAAAGAATAGTAAATAAACTCATCTTCTACTGGAAATAAGCAGCCTCAGAAAGGGAGCTTCACCAAGTTGACTACAAAGGAAATATTAACCCATCCCAGGGACGAAGCATTACCCACTAAAGGCATCTTCAAAAACCTACCCCCTGCACCTTTAGTAATAAAAATGGATAGGAAAGGGGGGCGTGGCCTGGTGTTTGGAGAAGATGGACGCACTTTGAGTCAGCTCCTGCTCACCCTCTGGCAACTCCAGCTTTTACAGCCGTTCCACCCGTATTCTGGTGGCTCTCCATCGGTGCCGGCCGAGATGTCATCCCGTAGGGCCGGTAAACCGGGCCCTCCCTCCGAGGTGCCGGACTATTTTAGGAAAAAAGACACTACTCGCGGCGACGGCCTAGAGGGCCCAGATGAAGCGGGGCCTTGCACGAGGAGTGACATTGCCGACCTTAAGGCATGTGTCCTCTCCGTTAAAAAAGAGCTGCAGTCAGACCTTAAGGCAGGCCTCTCAGCAATATCGGCGGACCTCACGGCACTGGCTACCAGGACGGTTCACCTGGAACAAGCTGTCGACGACCTCACCTCTGCTCAACGCGACCGAGATGTGGACATGGTGAGGCTGGAGGCCACGTGCGCGGCTCTCCAGGAGGCCGTGGAAGATCTCGACAATCGTACCCGCCGGTCTAACCTGAGAGTCCGGGGTGTCCCGGAATCCCTGGTCGACCTGAGACCTTTTTTCCACCGCTACCTGCGGCAACTCCTCCCGGACTTACCTGAGGCCGAACTCCATCTTGAGCGGATTCACAGGGCGCTTCGCCCACGGCCGGGTAATGGCGGCCCTCCCAGGGACATCATCCTGAAGTGCCATTACTTTACCACCAAGGACGCCATCCTGCGTGCAACGCGAAATGCCTCACCAACTATGGAGGGTATTACCCCTGTTTGGTATGCCGACATCGCCCCCACTACCCTCCGCAAGCGACGGGCCTTGAAGCCAGTGACAGACCTCCTCCGGGAGAAGGGGATCTCTTACCGCTGGGGGTTCCCCTTCAAACTCCTGGTCCAAGATGGGGGTTCGCTTCTCACACTCCACGATCTGGATGGAGCTGCTTCCTTTCTCCGGCGCTTAGGTCTTCAGGTTCCCCGCGCTCTGGATCCACGGCTCGGCGAGACTCAGCATCCTGCGAAGCCACGGGATCGATCTCCGCACCGCTCTGACTCTCCGAGGTCATCGCCTCGGGCGGAGGTTGGCCCGGCACCGTCTCCGGACATTGCCTGATGTTCCTGCCCTCGTTTGATTCCACGAGTCAAGCTGTTTCCCCCCTTGTTTGGGGGGGGCGGACCCTTGCCTATAACACGGACTGAGCTCCGTCTGTTGGACAGCTAAGTGCCTCTGTTGCATTGGGCCTCTCTGGGGGTTGCCATTAGGCTTGTTTTATATGTTATTTTTGTTACGTTAGCCGTTAACGATGGGGCAGTTTGCTACCTATCCGCTGACCAGTGTGGCACTGGGGCCTGTTTTGCGGGTATCTGCTCACCCCGTCTCTCTACGTTGGGGCCTCTGTGGTTTATTTAGGCGTACCCATAGGCCTACACGGCCGCATACACACACATACTGACCCTGAGGCCTTACACACATCCACACACATGGTTTTTTATTTTTTTTTTTTTTTTTTTTTTTTTTTTTTTTTTTTTTATTATCCTGTACATTCACATAAGCGGGATTCCCTATTTAGTGCTGTAGCGTGTGTGCCTTGTCCTTTACGCTGTTCGGGTAGCGGTGGCCTTCCACGTGTGGGGGGATACTTGAAATGTTACTTGCGATGGGCCGGCCACTTTCTGTTTCTGGAGGTTGTCCCCTTGGTGCTCCCCCCATACACTTCTGTACGCACTTTTGCGGGTCGCGCCCCTCCTCTGGCTATTTGGCTGGACATGTATCTCCACACACACATGCTCTCCTCCACACACATTTTTCTCTCTATTTTTTTTTTTTTTTTTTTTTTTTTTTATTTCTTTTACTTTATTATTATGTACGTTCACATAGGCGTTTCCCATAAGCGTTTCACATAGTTGAAACGTTACCTGCGATAGGCCTGCCACTCTCTGATCCTGGCCGTTGTCCACGCGGTGCTTCCTCCTCACTCTTATGTACACACACACACACTCCTCCACACGCATATTTATTTATTTATTTTTTATTTATTTATTTATTATTTTTTTTTTATTTTATTTTATTTTTTTTTTTTTTTTTTTTTATTTATTTTTTTTTCTTTCTTCTCCGTCTCCTGCTGCTCCCTCTCTCACTCCGTTAGGGGGCCGGCGGGTGGGCGCTTGAGCAGGATGTACTTTTTTAGGGCCCAACTTACTTTGGGCTGTCTGCCACGGCTCTAGCACTCCTGGTTCTACGTATCGGCCCCAGTTTCGGGGGATCTGTAGGATGTATTTCTATTGTATGGTTGTTGCCGGGGGGAACTTGTTCCGTTTCTCCACCTAGTTCCCCCGGGGTGTTCTATTGTAGACGTGGTTGTTCCCGTCTACTGTATTTCAATTGTTTTCTCTTTCTCCTGGTGGTCTGTCCCATCAGTGTTCTCCTCTTCTCTCTTTTCAGTCTCTCTTCTTTCCGTCTCCCGACCCTTTTCTTCCCTCCCCCCTCCGTTTTTTTTTTTTTTTTTTTTTTTTCTTTTTTATTTTATTGTTATTTTCTGTCTCTATGGCGACTCCGGCCGCTTCTGCACTAAAGATCATATCTCACAACGTTAAGGGCTTGCTGTCTCCGCAGAAACGTAGGATGGCGATTCGACACTATATTAGATCCAAAGCCGACATTGTCCTTCTGCAAGAGACTCATTTTCGTAAAGCGAACGTTCCCAGGTTTTGGGATCCACGATTCCCCTTACATTTCCATTCCGCTGCGCCGGACAAGCACAATGGTGTCTCTATCCTTATTCACAAGAATCTGCACTTCCGAGTTCTCAATTCCATCTCAGACTCTGAGGGCCGCTTCCTCCGCCTGGACGGCTTGATTCATGACCAACCGGTCACGATTGCGAATGTATACGCTCCAACTCCCCCAACTCCTGCGTTCTTCGATGAACTTGCTCGCTCGCTCCTCACTGCCCCACCCGGCGGTCTTATCATCGGTGGGGACTGTAACTCTGTGATGGACCCGTATTTGGATCGCACCTTGTCAGTGGCTCGCACCTGCCCGAAGCATCTTTTTAAACCGCTACAGCATTTTGTTAAATCAATGGGGCTGTTCGATGCCTGGCGTCTTCTCCATCCGTCGGACAGGGACTACTCTTTTTATTCTCATCCACATGCAATGTATTCACGACTCGATTATTTTTTCCTTAATCAAGGCCTGCTTCCGTCTCTCCTGAGCTCATCTATTCACGAGATATCCTGGTCTGACCATGCTATGATAGCTATCACTCTGTCAGCCCTTCAACCTCCCAACCTACGACCTCTTTGGCGTCTGAATGATGCTCTGCTCCTTGATCCGGAGATTAGAGAGACTATCACACAGACTCTTTCTGACTACTTCAAGGAGAATCTGACTCCTGATGTTTCCCTGGGTACCGTCTGGGATGCGCACAAGGCGGTCCTTCGAGGCCAATTCATAGCAATTGCATCTGCTAAACGGAAGCAACATCTCTCGCAGATTACAGCTCTCTCAGATACACTGTCTAAACTACGGGCGGACCATAAACACTCTGGGGATCCAGGTCTCCTCCGAGACATTGTCACGACGCAGGGTCAATTGAACGTGTTGTTATCCGCTGACTCCATCAGAGCAATTCTCCGGACTCGACAACGGTTTTTCGAGAAGGCGAATAAACCAGATACTATGATGGCGCGTAGACTCCGGGACCTTACGGGCTCCAGGACTGTGCGGGCTATTAAAACCAGAGCGGGCTCCCTGTCGTCTGATCCAGCGGCTATAGCTGACCGGTTTGCTGAATACTATTCTTACCTTTATGACGGCAAAAAAACCTCCTGCTCCTCGTCTCTCTCGACCGATACCCACCGGTTTCTCGCCTCCTGTCAGCTCCCCTCCGTCTCCGCGGAGATGCTGGATAGCGTTAACGCGCCCATCACCTTGGACGAGGTTTCGGCAGCTCTGAAGCTCTTCAAGAATTCGAAAGCCCCTGGTCCCGATGGCCTGACGACCAAATACTACAAATCCTTTGCCGCGTCTCTCCTCCCTCACTTGACATCCTTGTTTAACTCTTTCCTGGCGGGCACGGGGCGACCATCTCCGGACATGCAGAGGGCCAAGATTGTGATGATCCCTAAAGAAGGGAAAGACCCTTCTCTCTGCACGAGCTATAGGCCGATTTCCCTCATTAATGTTGATTTGAAAATTTTTGCCAAACTCCTCGCCCTTAGACTGAACGTGCTCCTCCCCAGCTTAATTCACCCCGACCAAGTTGGCTTCATCCCTGGTAGGGAGGCCCCAGACAATATCCGCAGGACATTGAATCTGCTCCACTCGGGTCGTAGGTCGGGGACACCACTGATGCTCTTGTCCCTGGACGCCGAGAAGGCCTTCGACCGAGTGGACTGGGGATACCTGTGGTCTACTATGCGAGCCTTCGGGTTTGCTGGTGCCTTCCTGCAGGGCGTACAGGCCCTCTACTCCCACCCATCTGCTGTCGTAGACATTGGCACCTTCCGTTCTAGGCCCTTCTCGATTCTGGGTGGGACACGCCAGGGTTGCCCGTTGTCGCCCCTCTTATTTGCTTTGGCCATCGAGCCCCTTGCCCAAGCTATTCGTCAGCATCCCGATATTAAGGGTCTCACGGTGGGCCGTCACGTTTATAAACTCAGCTTATTTGCGGATGACGTCATGTTGTCCTTGACGTCCCCACTTACCTCTTTGCCTAACTTGTACCAGCTGTTGGAGAGGTTCGGAAAATTGTCGGGTTATAAAATCAATTCTGATAAATGTGAGGCTTTGAATGTCACCCTCCCTGACCATACGGTTAAGCTTTTGTCCCTTAATTTTGACTTCAAATGGCAGCCGACCTCTATCCGTTCTCTTGGGATCCATATTACCCCTTCGCACTTGCAGATGTATGAGGCCAACTACACTCCTATTCTCCTGCGCCTGAAGCGTGATCTAGTGACCTGGTCGTCCTATGCTCTGTCTTTTATGGGTCGGATTTACGCGGTAAAGATGACGCTACTGCCCAGGCTTCTGTACCTATTTCGCTCTATCTCCTTGCCTGTCCGGAGGAAGGACATCACTAGTCTCCAGGGTGCGATTGAGCGATTCGTCTGGCAGGGCCGTAGGAGTCGACTCGCTAAAGCCACCCTCTACAAGCCGAAGACTGCTGGTGGGCTGTCGGCCCCTCTGCTCCACGACTATTACGTTGCTGCACAATTGGCGATGCTGCTGTCTCTCTCGGTGGTTCGCTTTCCCCCCCGTTGGGTCCAACTGGAGTCGGATCTCTGCTCCGGGGCTCGCCTGGACTGGCTTATGTGGCATTCGTCGCTCGACAAGTCTCTGATATCCGCTAGCCCAACTCTGTCGCACTCTCTTCTCCTGTGGTACCGTCTACGGTATAAGATCCGCCTCACCAGCCCTAGCTCCCGGATGACGCCGCTCTTTCAAAATAGAGACTTTCCCGCTGGGGGTCTTGTCCGTCCATTCCGCTGGTGGATCGCGAGGGGTGTCGTCACGGTGGGAGATATGCTCCTAAACAATAAGCCCTGCTCCTACCAACATCTTCTCTCTCGCTATGAACTTCCAGCTACAGAAATTTTCCGGTTCCATCAGCTATCTCATTTTGTTCGCCTTTTTTTGCTGCATCATCCGGACCATGCCCCAACGTTCTATGAGCAAGCGGCCAGGCTCCCACACAAACCACGTGGAGCGATCTCTCATCTTTACAATCACATGTTGGGGATCAAGTTTCCGTCCTCGCCTCTGTTCGAACAGCGCTGGGAGGAGGACCTGGGGCAATCCCTTGAGCCCGCGGAATGGGGTGAGATCTACAAGAACATCTGGAAGGTCACAGCCTGTACTTTGGTTCAGGAGAACTGCTACAAGGTCCTCTCACGCTGGCATCTGACACCATCCAGACTTCATCGTATGTTCCCGATACTCTCGCCTCTTTGCTTTAGGGGCTGTGACGAGGAAGGGTCCGTTTTGCATACGTGGTGGACCTGCCCTCAGGTAACGCCTCTCTGGTCCCACTTCTTCGGCAGTCTGAGTGCAGCCCTTGGTGTCCGCCTGACTCCTGACCCTTGGACGGCCCTTCTCTGTAGAAACTATCCACTGGATACGTTGCCCAAACCGGCTCATCGTTTAATTTTCCGCATTTGTACGGCGGTCCGTCTGGCTATCGCTAAAATCTGGAAGTCGGGTGCCCCCGCCATCCCATTTATTGAGGCCAAAATATGGGACATTTTTAAGCTGGAAAAAATCACCGCATATTTGCATGGAACGTCACACATCCTTTACCTCACATGGGACCCATGGCTAGACAAATTAATGCCGCCCCACGTTGCTGTAGCTTGGCTGTGAGGGTCGTCATTTTCCCCTTCCCCTCCCCCTCCCTCCTTTTCCCTTCTTTCTTCTTTCCCTTTCTTTTTCTCTCTATCTTCTCTTCTATGCTCGCGGATTTCCGTAGCTGTGTTACGGTCTGTACAGGCGCTGGACGGGGAGACCGTTTTAGTGGCATCCTAGTTTCGGCTCAATCTTCTGCAATCAATGCTTATGTATTATGTGTTCCACCATTAAGTGTCTGTTTCTTGTGTGCGGGGCCCGTCCTCGCTATATGGCTCTCGACTGTTCGCCATCTATGTTGCCTGGTTTGGTGTACTCACCACTTGTCATCTATGTACCTCTGATAATAGCTATATTGGAAATCCTGCCTTGCTTTTCTGTTATACGTTGAAAAATACAATAAATTACTTCTAAAAAAAAAAAAAAATGGATAGGAAAAACATTGCATGCATTAAGAGCCTGCAGAGTTTGTTCCATGATTGATAACAGACAAGAAGTTTCTTTCTTTCCCAAGAATCAAAATGAAGTTCAAATTAAGGATATTTGTTGGCTTAGTCACATTACAATTCAAACAATAATTATTCTATTAAATATAATGGATTGGATTATACACCGATCAGCCATAACATTATGACCACCAGAAGAAACGTTCTCGAATGCTAATGCACCCCAAGGAAAGTGGAAATCGTCTCTGCATCAGCCTCCAGGTTTATTTGGTGACTTTAAGTGTAAAATGTTGGGAGCCCGTTTCAACGCCCCATCCTGAACTGCTTATGGGAGTTTGATCGTTATGTATCCTTTGCTAAGCAGCCACCACCTAGATTTATTAACCGCTAACTTGATTTGAGGCATAACGTTATATCGCAAACCATGTTTTTTTTCATACTTGATTAAACCAATGAACATTAAGACATCTTGGCCCTGGATTTTGGAACATTTGCAAAACTGCTTAATTTCTATTTTAGAATATTCTAAACTATATTAGGATGTAGCAGAGATCTGTGGCTTATCTTGCGATTTCCTCTGATCTTTGTGTAATATGGCATACAGTCAATGCTTCCTACTTTAAGTGTTCATGGAGAAAGTTTAAAAAGCCAGCAGTTGTAGTTTAAACTGCTGATCATCATGGCTCACATGGGTCCTTTCCCAAACTTTCCTTTACTGTCGTTGTATTAGAGGTTATGTCTCAGGCCAGTGATGGACCTGGTAGTAGTAGAGCTTTTATACACAACCAAATCAAAGCCTTATGTGAAAGGAAAACTAAAAATACTTTTAAATAGAGCAGCTCTGTTAAAAGTGAATTGGCAACAGTACCATAATCTCTCATTTATGGCTGCCAGGGCAAAGAAGCCATAGCTATATTTGCCAACCCCAGTTCGGTATTTAAAAATACTTCACGTATAAAATAGTGATTTAAACTAGACTTGGGCACCAGGGGGCTCTTCGTGTTCGTCTTCGTGCTCGTCTTCGGGGGGAAAAAAACCTTCGTATTCCGCGAATATTCGCCCGTTCCTGTCTTCTCTTCGGGCGAATATTCGCGGACATTCTTCGTGCTCGTTTAATCTTCGTTTCCTTCCCGGTTGCCTAGCAGGGGTTAACACGGGGTTAACAACACATCGGAGCAGCAGCAGCTGCCGTGAAGGAACGTGTGTGCAACTCTATTGGTCGTTTCGGCAGGGGGCTGGTCTGGCATCAACAAGTGAATTGCAGAACGCACTTCATTCGTTGATGGCAGGCGAGCCCCCTGCCGAAACGACCAATAGAGTTGCACACACGTACTGAGGTGTACTGTACACAAAATGACCTAGAGACAAATGCTCCAAGGAACTTGGCCTCCGTTTATCATACACAGTCACACATCCATAGATGTTTAATAAAAGAATAGGGATTATTTTACATTTTTAAATTGATTTTGGACCACTTGTAATACATGCCTAACATTTGCTACCTATTCACAATGGCATACTTTGCAACAACCCAACTTTTACTGGACAGGACTGGAAAAAAGCAGGACTGTCCACCAAAATCTTAGGTGTGTTGGCAGGTATGCGGATGGAAAAATGTTGGACAAGAACTAAAAAATAGCTTAGGGTTAATGTACGGTTATGTTTAAGATTAGTAGCAGTGCACTGGTTTGGTTAAAGATGTATTATGTCTAAATAATAATTTAATTTTAATGGGTTTTAAAAAATTAAGGGGTTTATTTAAATGTATTTTAAAGTTAGATTTATTATTTAGTACTTTATTATATTTATTTAATGTTTATACTAGTGCTACCTACCGAGCTATAACTACCAATGTGTATTTGCATACCTAGATAGCTAAATTAGATGGGACAGGACTGGAAAAAAGCAGGACTGTTCCTGAAAAAGTTGGGTCTGTTGGCAGGTATGTGGATGGAAAAATGTTATAGTATGAAGTGTAAGTTATAGCGTTAATGCTAGTGAGTGTAGAAGTGAAGGCCAGGACAAATAACAAGAGGAAAGGTCCTTGTGATTTGTGCATTGTACGTGTGTGTGTTATGTGTGTTATGTGTGTTGTCACTGTGTGTTATATGTGTTATGTATTATGTCACTGTGTTATTTGTGTTATTGTGTGTGTTATGTTTGGTTGGTTGGTTGTGTATCAGAAGGAAAATAATGAAATGGAAATGGAAAAGGCGAATGAGTGGGCAATTGGCGACCCACTCACCTGTTTCACCCCAGAGCAAAGCATCCAAACACTGTCAGTCCTAGACGTTTGGCAGCGGACTTCCAGAGCTCAGACACAAGGCCCTAGCGTAAGCTGGCCACTCCGGCGGAGGTAGCAGGCGTTGCCACACCGCAAACAGACGCAGCCAGGGGGGAGAAACTGCCCTTACCATTAGGGACATTTTGGGCATGACTCTAGCCAGGAAGCGAACTGGCACAGAAGAGATGCTGGCACCACCACAACCACCACCACCACCAGCAGCAGCATTGAAAAATGGGAAAGGCGAATGAGTGGGCAATTGGCGACCCACTCACCTGTTTCACCCCAGGGCAAAGCACCCAAACACTGTCAGTCTTAGACATTTGGCAGCAGACTTCCAGAGCTCAGACACTAGGCCCTAGCGTAAGCTGGCCACTCCGGCGGAGGTAGCAGGCGTTGCCACACCGCAGACAGAGGCAGCCAGGGGGGAGAAACTGCCCTTACCATTAGGGACATTTTGGGCATGACTCTAGCCAGGAAGCAAACTGGCACGGAAGAGATGCTGGCACCACCACCACCACCACCACCAGCAGCAGCATTGAAAAAATGGGAAAGGCGAATGAGTGGGCAATTGGCGACCCACTCACCTGTTTCACCCCAGGGCAAAGCACCCAAACACTGTCAGTCTTAGACGTTTTGCAGCAGACTTCCAGAGCTCAGACACTAGGCCCTAGCGTAAGCTGGCCACTCCGGCGGAGGTAGCAGGCGTTGCCACACCGCAAACAGAGGCAGCCAGGGGGGAGAAACTGCCCTTACCATTAGGGACATTTTGGGCATGACTCTAGCCAGGAAGCGAACTGGCACAGAAGAGATGCTGGCACCACCACAACCACCACCACAACCACCACCAGCAGCAGCATTGAAAAATGGGAAAGGCGAATGAGTGGGCAATTGGCGACCCACTCACCTGTTTCACCCCAGGGCAAAGCACCCAAACACTGTCAGTCTTAGACGTTTGGCAGCAGACTTCCAGAGCTCAGACACTAGGCCCTAGCGAAAGCTGGCCACTCCGGCGGAGGTAGCAGGCGTTGCCACACCGCAGACAGAGGCAGCCAGGGGGGAGAAACTGCCCTTACCATTAGGGACATTTTGGGCATGACTCTAGCCAGGAAGCAAACTGGCACGGAAGAGATGCTGGCACCACCACCACAACCACCACCAGCAGCAGCAGTGAAAAATGGGAAAGGCGAATGAGTGGGCAATTGGCGACCCACTCACCTGTTTCACCCCAGGGCAAAGCACCCAAACACTGTCAGTCTTAGACGTTTGGCAGCAGACTTCCAGAGCTCAGACACTAGGCCCTAGCGTAAGCTGGCCACTCCGGCGGAGGTAGCAGGCGTTGCCACACCGCAGACAGAGGCAGCCAGGGGGGAGAAACTGCCCTTACCGTTAGGGACATTTTGGGCTTGACTCTAGCCAGGAAGCAAACTGGCACGGAAGAGATGCTGGCACCACCACCACAACCACCACCAGCAGCAGCAGTGAAAAATGGGAAAGGCGAATGAGTGGGCAATTGGCGACCCACTCACCTGTTTCACCCCAGGGCAAAGCACCCAAACACTGTCAGTCTTAGATGTTTGGCAGCAGACTTCCAGAGCTCAGACACTAGGCCCTAGCGTAAGCTGGCTACACTGGCGGAGGTAGCAGGCGTTGCCACACCGCAGCAAGTGCAACCAGGGGGGAGAAACTGCCCTTACCATTAGGGACATTTGAGGCATGACACCAGCCAGGAAGCGAACTGGCATTGAAGAGACGCTGGCACCACCAGCAGCAGCAGCAGAATTGGGAAAGGCGAATGAGTGGGCAATTGGCGACCCACTCACCTGTTTCACCCCAGGGCAAAGCATCCAAAGACTGTCAGTCCTTGGCGTTTGGGAGCGGACTTCCAGAACTTAGACACAAGGCCCTAGCGTAAGCTGGCTACACCGGCGGAGGTAGCAGGCGTTGCCACACCGCAAACAGACGCAGCCAGGGGGGAGAAACTACCCTCTCCATTAGGGACATTTAAGGCATGACACTAGCCAGGAAGCGAACTGGCAGAGAAGAGACGCTGGCACCACCACCACCAGCAGCAGCAGCATTGGGAAAGGCGAATGAGTGGGCAATTGGCGACCCGCTCACCTGTTTCACCCCAGGGCAAAGCATCCAAAGACTGTTAGTCCTTGGCGTTTGGGAGCGGACTTCCAGAACTCAGACACAAGGCCCTAGCGTAAGCTGGCTACACTGGCGGAGGTAGCAGGCGTTGCCACACCGCAGCAAGTGCAACCAGGGGGGAGAAACTGCCCTTACCATTAGGGACATTTGAGGCATGACACTAGCCAGGAAGCAAACTGGCAGAGAAGAGACGCTGGCACCACCAGCAGCAGTAGCAGCATTGGGAAAGGCGAATGAGTGGGCAATTGGCGACCCGCTCACCTGTTTCACCCCAGGGCAAAGCATCCAAAGACTGTCAGTCCTTGGCGTTTAGGAGCGGACTTCCAGAACTCAGACACTAGGCCCTAGCGTAAATTGGCTACACCGGCGGAGGTAGCAGGCATTGCCACACCGCAGCAAGTGCAACCAGGGGGAGAAACTACCCTCTCCATTAGGGACATTTGAGGCATGATTTCAGCCAGGAAGTGAACTGGCAAAAGATACTGGCACCACCACCAGCAGCAGCGTTGGAAATGGAAAAAGGTGAATGAGTGGGCAATTGACGACCCGCTCACCTGTTTCACCCCAGGGCAAAGCATGAAAGTCTGTCAGTCCATGGCGTTTGGGAGCGAACTTCCAGAACTCAGACACTAGGCCCTAGCGTAAATTGGCTACACCGGCGGAGGTAGCAGACGTTGCCACACCACAATCACGTGCAACCAGGGGGAGAAACTACCTTAAACATTACAGAGAAAAAAAATTAACTTTCCAAGCTAAGAGCTGGGTAACCCATCTTGGGCAGATTGAATTTAAGAAAGGCAATCTGCTCCATCAGATGAGGTGCCATGCGTGAGCGCTGTGCACTCAGTATGTTTCCAGTCATAGAAAACACACGCTCACTTTGAACAGTGGTTGGCGGACATGATAGTAGCTGCTGCGCAACCCATGAGAGTGCAGGCCACACACTCTTCTTTTCATCCCAGTAGCTAAGAGGATCAACATTAGGCGCAGAAGGAACTTCACAGAGGTAAAGTTTGACCATTTCAGCAGCACTACTCTCCTTTCTGCTGCTAGCTCTGTCAGATGGTCCAACTATACTCCCAAGTGCCTCTTCCCAAAACGCAGCTGCTCCACTCAGCTGTGTTGTGCTGCTTGTGGCGCTGCTGATGCTGCTGCTAGGGGTAGCAGACCACATCATCTCTTCCTCCTTCTGCACCTCTCCCTCCTCGGACAGCATTCCCATTTTACGCTGCCAGTCACACACCTTGTTGACCAATTGCTCCCGGTAGCTACTGAGAACATTACATTTCAAAGCTAGCTTTCCCTTAATTCTTGGATCGCAAAGGCACGCTAGCATCATTTCGGGACTCTCTTCCATTCGTTTGCGAAGGTGTACTTTTAGCAGATCCTTCAGCTTCCTGGCTATGGCTGCTATGTCAGGATGTAGAGTGCCACCTTGAACAGCCTCACGGTTTCCAAGGAACACATCCATCTTGCTGCCTAGATGGGAGAACACTGGGATTACCTGGGCCAGACTGGCAGTGTTTGAGCTTAAATTTTCTGTGGCATCCCTGAATGGTTTAAGGACTGCCACTAGCTGGGCGATCACTGTCCAATCCTCCCTATTCAATGGAGAGGTAATCCCAATATTGTGCTCTGAGGCAAGATTATGGATTGCCCTCTGCTGCTCCAAAATCCTCTCCAGCATGTCTAACGTGGAGTTCCACCGTGTACTGACATCCTGACGTAGGCAGTGTACGGGAAGACCTGACCTCTCTTGCTCTTCCCTCAAAAGTTGGCTAGCCTTAACACTATGGTGAAAGTGCCCAGCGATCTTTCTGCAGCGGGACAGAACTACTGCTGCCACATTAGTTCCTTCTGACATTGCTGCCTTCACTACAAGATGGATGATGTGGGCTGCACAGCGCACACCAACAATATGACCATCTCGCAGCGCTTTCACCATATTGGCACCTCCGTCAGTTACCACAAAACCAACTTCAACATTGGTGCCCGCCTCTGCTCCCACCCAAAGGCTAAACATTTTCCTCATTGCATGCAGAATATTTTGGGAAGTGTGCTTTTCATCCATCACTTCTGCATGGAGAAGGAAAGATCGGTAGCCTGCTGCAGCAGCTTCCTTAGACACACCGGGCTGCCACCAGTGTGCTGTCAAAGAAAGAAAGGCATGCTGGCCGCTAGGTGCACTCCACAAATCTGTAGTGAAATGAACAGATTGACCAGCAGCCTTGGAAAGCTCCTCTTTCACTGCTGCAACACAGGACCGATACAATGAGGGGACAATGTTCCTGCTGAAAGTGGAACGTGACGGAACTGTATATTGTGGAGCCACAGCCGCCATCAATTGTTTGAAAGGCTCCCCTTCGATCATAGAGTAGGATGCCCCTCCAACAGCAATGAACTGACCAATCAGTCGCGTTACTTTATTGGCCTGCTGTTTGGGCATTGACCTTTTGGATTGGAATGCCACAAATTGTTCCAGGGTGGGCTGGACATGCAGTGCTCCAACCTGCCTTGGTCTCTGGCTGCCAGCACTAGCTGCTGCTGCTGCTGCTGCTATTGGCTCAGAAGAAGAAGCTGTTGGGGTTTTTCCACGACCACCAGCTATGCTGCCTGCACTAAGTTTTACTTCTGCATCTTTCCCCAATAGCACAGCGTTGTGTTGAGTGCTGAGGTGATGCTTCATGCTAGCACTGGTAAAATGGCCAGACACTTTCCCTCTGCTTATTAGCTTCCCACAATGTTTGCACTTTCCATAGCGCCCTTCTTCAACATTTTCAAAGTGCTCCCAAATTGGGGCGCGCATAGCCTTGGAGTGTGCCTTGGGTGCTGCTCCTACTGCTCGGGGTGGATGAACAGAGGCAGAACTAGTGGTGGTGGGACTGGTGGTAACAGTACTGGCCATAGTGGGACTGCTAAATGCTTTAGATTTGCTAGGTTTTGCTGCTGCTGCTGCTGGTGGTGGTGGTGATGGTGATGATCGTAGCGGAGAAGGTGGAGGCTCAGGGGAAAATTGTGCACTAGTCATTTGGACACTGGTCCCTGAGGAATCTGATTCCTGACCACTCATCTCCTCTACTTCCTCTGGCTCATAGTCTAGCTCTTCATTAGCCAGATCGAATGGAATTCCTGCTAGGCTGGAGCTAAGACTGATATCGTCGTGAGACTCGTGACTAGTAGTAGTGCGAGCAGGAAGAATAGACTTTGCACTTGGCCTCTCAGTCTCAGGCTCCTCTGCTACCTCGCTAGGTGGAGTCCCACTATGTGTAGCCCTCTCTCTAACTGTCTTTACAAAAATTTTGTAAGGACTTGGTGGCTTGCTAGAGGTACTAGGAGGACATGGCGTGGCGGTACCAGTGGGAACAGTAGGCGCAGCACTAGTGGTGGTAGAGGCGGTGGGGGTGGTGGTGGTGGTGGTGGTGGTGGTGGTTTTCCCTACAAAGGAATGAGATCGCTTTTGTTTGGGACCCCTCTGAGTCTTGCTGCTAATTTGGCTCTGCTTGGTACCTTGCATGCTGCTTGTGGATGGGGAAGATGCTGCTTGGGGCAAAAGGCACTTCTTTTTAGTTACTGGGCTGGTACTACTTGTGCTACCCTTTAACTTTGAACGTGCTTCTGGTGCTTTAGGCTTTCCATAAAAAAACATAGAGCTTGTGGGCCTAGCCGCACTACTACTGCCTGCTTTTGGTGCCTTTCCTTTACGTGATGATCCTTCAAGCAATGCTTCCCCAAATGATAAGCGAGAGCTTGGCGTACTTGGCCGACTAGACTGACGCAAAGGCTGCATCTTAGAACTGGTGGTGGTGCTGGTGGTGGTGGTGGTGGTGGTGGTAGATGGAGCTTGTCCCTCCTTAGTCCCAAAAGGAGGATCCATTTCAAATTTTGTGTTGTGTGTGTAGTGTAGTGTAGTGTTTAAAAAACTATAAAAAAATAAAAAATAAAAAAAAAATAAAAAAAAGGAAAAATGAATTAAAGACAAAAAAATTAGAGGAAGTTCTCTTCAGTGCTACTGCTTAAAAAGTAAAACTATGCACTACTTCACTGTGCTGTTGTGTGCAATCTGGCAAAGTGCTAAAGTTATTTAAATTATTAACTCAAGATTAACTATTTAATAACTAGCAGTATTTTATTTTTAATTTGAATTTACACGGGCCTAAGAGTTTAGCCTACTACTATGCTAGCCTAAAGCTATATTTCCTTACTATAAGTCTACCTCTAGGCAGACGCTCTCAAACCCACTAAGCTAAAGTGAGGTTAAATCAGATTCAGTATGATTTATTAATTAATATTAAGTTATATAATATTAATAGATTAGAAATAATTTACTTATATATTATGTATTATAGATAGAAGAATATAGATTATGAATTAGAATTTAGAATTAGAATTACTTATATTATAGATTATGAATTAGAATTTATATTGTTATATATTATTTATAATATATTATAGATTAAGATTAAAGAAGATTAGAATTATTTTAGTACTACAGCTAGTAGCTTGAAGCTTTGCTTAGTACAGCTCGTCACAGTCAATTTTTCTTGAAAAGAATTAGAAATAAAATAAAATGTCACAGCAAAACAGTTAGCTTCACTGCTTGCTGAACAAAAACACACAGCACTTATGCGGCTGCACTCACTAGCCCAACAAGTTCACTTCACTGATGGACTGAGGTGAGCAAAACAAATGAAATAAAATGAAAGATTATTAATTAAGAAAAATTGACTTGGTCTCTTGCTGTTGCTAAAACAAAGCACAAACTATAGAGCTGCAGCACCAGTATTAATAAGATTAGCTGAACTATACGCTAGTAGTAATTAATTAATATTATTACTTTTATTTATAGCTAATTTAATTAACTATTAAGATAAGAAAGAATTATAGAATTATTGATATTACTGATTTTAGATTAGACACTAGTAGATGTCTTGAATGTCTACAGTACACTCTACACTAGTATACTATTACTAACTATAACTGACAAATATATATATAATTTTATAATTAATTCAATTATTAATTATATTAATTAATATTACTGATTTTAAATTAGACACTAGTAGATGAATGTCTACAGTACACTCTACACTAGTATACTATAGTATATATATATATGACTGACAAATATATATATATATAATATTATAATGAACTATTAAATTATAGACTCTATTAAATTATTATTTATAAATTCTATTTAATTTATTTAAGCAGGACAGGCAGTAGGCACTAGTGCCAGCCCAGGGCAAGGGCACCCCAGTGCCACTGAGGCACTGGGTGCACTGTCAACTCAACAGCACTTACACTACAGTTGATGACAAATTAAATAAAAAAAAATTAAATTAATCAAATTATTATTATTAATTATATTAAGTAGCACTGAAGTGAGGATGAAGTACACTGTGAGAAATGGCAGGCTAAGGCTTACCAGTCTCACACAGAACAGAACAATCTCTCTGTAACGCTCGGATGCAGCACAGCAGTGTTGCCAAAGCAGTCACAGCGAAAAATGAATGGATCTCTCAGGCAAGCTCTGGTCTTATAAAGGCGCCTTCAGAATTCAATAAACAGCAGCACAGTCATTGGACGAGACCCTTAGCGTGACGTCACAAGAGTGAGCTGATTGGACAGACGAGATCAGCTCACTCCTGTTTGAAATTTTGGTGGCTGCGCGGCAAAAACGAAGACGATCACGAAGAATCTTCGATTCTTCGTGGTTGTGAGTCTTCGTCTTCTCCTACGTTTTGCCGGCACTGTATTCTCTTCGGCGTGTCTTCGGAACGAACAAAAAAACGGCCTCTTCGTGCTCGTTTTCATGTTCGCCCGAAGACGAATGCGCAAGTCTAATTTAAACCTTTCTGTCCTTCTGTTCTTAGACAAGGTCTTTGTAATCATCGTGTAGGCAAAGGTTATGTTTTTACATTGCGATGACTGATTGTGGGTGCAGTGGGAATGCAAATTACAATCCAAGCAGTGAGATCACTGCATACCGCATTCATTTTACACGTTTTTATTAACTTTAAATAGGTGTATTTTACTCTTCCAGCAGTGCGTATGTCTGCCTTTATAAAGACATTATATTCAATGAACACCATACTTAGCACACCCACTATCCTTCTGCTTATATAATAAACAATCTTGCCGGAGAAGAAGAGTTATTAAACAACAGGGGAAATTATATTTATTTTTTGGAGGGATGCAGAGTCCTTGACCTTAAGTCATTGTTGTGCTTCCCATGACTTTTTACTGGAATTTCACTTTTGGTTTTTTTAAGGTGCCAAGTTTCATGGCAAGAAAAGAGACATTACAAAAGTTCAGCTTTGCCAGAGACGTGGGCATGACATGAATATATTACCACTGCAATGTCATTGAATACTGAAGAGGCATTATCTCATATTCTGTGTGCCAATGCGCAAGGCGTTCTGTGTTACAGCCAAGCCATCAGCTCAAAACTTGAGACTTTGGAGTGACACATACAACTTTGCAAACTGTGAAGAAATAGGATGAACTAGACAGAAATATGATGCGTGCCGGATATTTGCTTAAAGAATGAAGAAAATCCTATAATAAAAAGAATTACTTGTTTTTGATATGAAATGCAGTATGTGAGAGGTACCCTTCAAAAAGAGTGATCTGCTGAAAATATAACCTGCATATTTTCAAGTATGTTTTGGCCAGCCAGATCAAGAAAGGTGTTAATATATAAAATCTAATTTTAAAGTCACATAGAAATTACAGTGTCTGTGTAAAGTTCCAGTTATTATTATCAGTATCTGTATAGCACTGAAATACTGTAAGCCACCTTTATTTTTCATGGTCATCTGGATAACCTCATCTAACCATTTATAGAGAAACGTTGTTATGATTGATGGAGAACACAAACATTATATTATTTTTCAGTGCATTGAATTGGCTGTTAAAAGGCACAAATAACACAAAAAAGGCTCTCTCTATTTCTGTGCCCCCACTGTGTTTTGTGTTCTAGATGTTGGAGTGAGTGTGGTGTTAGTATGTGTGTGCGTTAGCCTGTATGCATGTGTTTATAGTAGTTATAAAGGGGCGAGCAGACGGCCTCTTGGTTTGTCATGACACCTTGACCAGAAGGTGCCACCCCTACCCTGGTGACAATCCTAAAATGAATATCCTTGCTTGCCTCAATCCAATTTTGGTCTTGTCCTCAGAATATCCTTGTACCTAGCTGCTATCTCTATACGTGCCGTCCATTTAGAATCTTCAATTATGTTTAATCGTATTCTGTCAAAAAATGTAAAGCACACTTTAAAAAGAATTTAGCAGCTCAGTAAAACTAAATAAACCAAAGTAATGGTGTTCACAAAAAAAAATATACATATATAGACTGGATTTGGGTGATTATTTCTACTTGTTAATTTATATCTCCCTTTTGTTAAGCTACTGTTCCTTTGTTTTAGGCATCTTTTGTTTGGGGGGGTAGAAGGGAGATGACCTCATGGTGCAAAGTATGCTAGTTCTCCACCTTTTGACACAGATCACAGACAAAACAGCCTTTTACTTTAAAAACAGATATTTCGCCAAAACAGTTACACTGGCTGACAGACAAGAAACAGAAGTCATAGTTGTTTTAATATAAATTAATATATTTGTGCCTTTTTAAACATGAGTTTCCCTTTAAATGGACCTGCTTACTCACTAAGCACTCCAAGAGTTAACAGAAAATGAATAGTAAAGATACTATGTTACCACAGACAATCCACAATTATACAGTACCGAATACCGGGTATATATTCTACTGGGACCTCTCTGCGTATTGGACTCCCACTCACAACACCAGGCTCTCATGACACACGTGCCACACACACACACACTTACACTCATGCTAACAAACACAAATTCATGCTAGCACACATACACAGTGGATATAAAAAGTCTACACACCCCTGTTAAAACACCAGGTTCTTATGATGCTAAGGAATGAGACAAATATAAATCATGTCAGAACTTTTAATGTGACCTATAATGTGAACAATTCAATTGCAAAACAATTCCACTGTACATTGATAACACACACACTCACACATACACCTGCACTCTAACATATACACACATACTCCATCCCATCCTTTACTTTCTCTTACTCCCTTACCTCGCCCGCAGCTTTCTTTATGACTGTTCATACACACTGGGCAAGCAGTCTCGCTTTTACCGTTGCATTCCTGCTTCCAGGAGTGTCCCAGTCCTTGACGGATCAGTCCTTTGTGAATAATCTTGCACTGGCCCAGCTAGCAGTCCTTGACAGTAACTCCCAAATATTGTAATATGCCTCTTGCGTAGAATTTATACTATGGAATAATCTGCTGGGGCGCGCAACATGTAGCTTTAAGGGGACGAGTGAACAGGTAATAATGAAGGAAAACTATTTTAACAGAGAACATGCTGTAGCTACACTATCCACTCCTGTCCAAAACACATTTACATAAAGGGAATGCACTGAAATAAAATAAAAAAAAAAACAATTGGACCAGGAAAATGATGCAGATATCATGTAAATGCTGCTGTGCCAAACAACCTGGTGGCTGTATGGGGAATTGCAAGTGCATGAACTACTATTCATTGATGCACTTAATCGGTATAATAGAAATTATTGTATCATAGACCCTGAGAAAAGTATTGCGTCCCTTTTTTAAAGTAGGTACATGTAGTGTGCGCTCCCCAGAAATGTACCTAATGCCGTCTAGAACACGATCTTTGCATTTGGAGAAGTTAACAACCTGCTTGCTGATACCGGCAATCCTGCCATCCCTGTAATCACTGCTAATAGCAGACTGAGCACACATTCCCTGCATACACTTCATCAAACTAATGCACGACATCTGTAACTTGGCTGGGACGTGGGAAGCCCATGGCAACTTACAATTTTCAGTTAATTATTAACAAAATGTTTTGTTCAATCTGCTGTATGGCTTATAAAAATAAAGTGACAGATGACAGAAAGTATTTTCCACATTTAATGTAACTTTAAAAAGGGAGGTGTGTTACTTTTGTTAGTTTTCCAGGTAACTATTTGCACTTTTTACTTCTTTTAATGTAGGATCACTAGTGTTAAACTTACTTTTTAGACAGTTTAATACCTATGATCAAAAGCATGAGTTTCTCTGTAACTACCAAGAGGTATTGGAACGTGGATCTTCCAGACTGGATCTTCCCCGGCCTACTCATTCACAAAGCCAATGTATTTGTTCACCAAATAGACCTATACGGTTTTACCCCTTAATAAGTGATAACTTGGGAACAACAGTATAGATGACAAAATAATTTTGTGGGGGGTGCACCACTGCAGATGGAGTCATTCACCCACACTTGTGTGGGGGGAGGGACCCCTAAATACTGTATTTCAAATGTATAACACATATAGGTCAAAAAGGTAGCGTCAGAATATGCTCACACACCAACATGAACTGTGATCTTTTTATTTATAAAACAGGTAACAAACGTGTAGCTCCTCACTAGTTATAAAACGAGCTCACTGCTGACCTCATGTAAATGATGTAATACATAGAGCAGTATTGTACAATGCACCAAAGCCATATAAGTCACAGTTACAATAGCATTTTGTTGATAGATATCTCAGGCTTGGCTATGGAAAATATTTAATATGTGGGTTCCTGAGTTACCGAAGCCAATTCTGGTTTAAAACTGCTGTAGGCCGTTCTGAGGTGTCAAAGAAGACGAAAGCATGAAGCCATTCTTAAACAAGACTGGTCAACCAGACTGGTAAATGTCCATATAATATGATAAATGTAGATCAGACAGGTAAATCTATTTTGAATATGGCACCAGTATTCCTTTTACATATGAACAGCAAACTAGTAACATACTATACTTTTTAAATAAACTGTATGTAAAAATACATACAAGAGAGACTTCCTGGATAGGTGTGATGTCACAGGTCTATAATCCGTGCAATGATAAACGCTAACATGATACTAGTCATTACAATAAACATCCAGGAGCACTAATGAAGATGTTTAAATGCTCATGGTTTCCGATTGCCGGCTTCCATATTGATTGCAGGTTTATTTGCGGCCCTAAGATTTATAGACAGACTATGTTATATGTGGTGATGTGATTGGTCACTTACAATTCCCTGATTTAAAAACATGAGGTAGGTGGTTAAACAGACATGGTTGCAAATATTAAAATATGGCTGCACTGGAGACATATACCAAACAAGAGGCCTCAATGTATATAAATCTTGTCAGATATAGCACCAGGCAAATGTGTCATAATTTGCATCCTAAACCACCAGTAATAATCCATGGGATTATAGCGTGTGTATGGAGTTGCCGCAGTCAGAGCGTGAGTGACATCATTTATCACTGGTGATGTGTCTGTTGAGCCACTGTTGCAGTATGTGTTCATCCGTGATATTTTCTCATCAAAGTACTCTCTTCCATAATCCTTCTTCACCGTCTCAGGTAGCTCTGCCCACATCTTATCTCCAATGGCTTTGATCTTTTCAGGACTATACAGGCTGGTGGCAGCAATGAAATTCCCCGGCTCCACCACACTGACCTTCACGCCAAGTGGGTGCATCTCATAGCGAAGGCAGTCTGAGAATGCTTCCACACCAAACTTTGTGATGCAGTAAGGGGAGCGAGCAGGGTTTGCCATGCGACCCAGCATGCTGCTGATGTTCACGACACGACCTGAGGAGACACAACTCAGTAAGAACTGCACACCGGTACATACACCAGCAGTGCAGGAGTAATGCGCTCTCTTTTTTAGTTAAAAAGGAACTTTACAGAAGACTAGCCTCATTGCAATGTGGGATAAGAATCCACTCTTCTGAATGGAGGACTTCTTCATACTAAACACATGTTGAGGGATGTTTTCTTTAAAATAGTGTTAATTACTAGAAAGTCAATCATAGCACCTGAGGAGATCTCTGAGGTCACGAAAGATTATATAAAATGTGCTGGCGCAATAAAAAAAAAAAGTATCAACTTTAACTAAAGACTCAATTTTTTCTTGGCCTAATATAGAAATAGCCATTTTTCTTACTAAAAAGTTAACCAATTTAACAACTCAGTCATGCAATTTGGCACTAGCTGAAAACGGAATCTTAAGAAACAGGATGAGCGCCATCTTGTAGCTTATCCACCATCTCTAACCTACATGACGATTTAATATATCTGATTTCCATAACAAAATTCTAGCTTCAGAGAAATAGCATGCTAGCTTTAGATGAATCCAATAAATATGTACTTAGGCATGATACATTTTTATGGGTAAAACAGATCATTCTGCAGTAAGATCTCTGTGTTACATACAGTAATACCTCACTATCTAGCTTACTTATTCATAGCAGCCATTAAATAAACCACTCTTTAGGTAGCTGTTGCCTTATTAAAATCTGATTTTAAAGCAAAAGTAAATGCATCTGTACCTTTGGCCCTGCGGATGAGGGGAAGACAAGCTTTGGTTACACGAACTGTGCCCCACAGATTAACTTCAGCAACCTCTTTGTAGGTCTCCATGCTAGTGAATTCCACTTCTCCGAAGGTGGAGATACCAGCATTGTTAACAACACCCCATAAACCTGATGAAGAAAGAAAAACAAGACACATAGCGTGGATTGGCATTTACACGCACAACAAAACATTTATTTCCCCAAGCAAATAAACCTTGGGCACCAATACAATAATCATGAGAGCATGAAGAGATGAGACCCACACAACAACAAAAAAGGACAAAAAAAATATTTAAAAGCAAAAGTATTTTAATTAAATGGAGGAAGAACGCTCCAATCAAGTATTTAAAGAAAATGCTGTCATACACCTGACAGCATAATATTAGAAGTGTACCGCATTTGAAGCACTCTTTATAACCACTCACCCTTTTCGGGGTCCTTCAAGTTATCTCGAATGATCTCTACAGCCTTCTCCACCTCCTCTTGCTTCACAACATTAAGCTGAACAGTTTTCATCCTATCACTGTTCAAGTTGTCCAGTTCTTTCACGCCTGCATCTCCCTTGTCCTATACATTGATGATTAGGTAGTTAGTTATGCTTTAAGGCTCATTTAACATCTGATTTAACACAGATGACAGAACACAACAACAAGAAAAATCTAACATGCTTCCAGAGACGATAATGAAAACTACTAATCTTACGTATATATTGACGAGGAATAGCTCTCAAACAAAATGCACAGAATAATTGTCACATAGTGAGAAGGCAAATGAGATGTAAAATTTGAGGGAAATGTTACTTGCTGAAGCAAACTGGAATATTAAATGTTATTTTTACACTTCAATATCTGCCTTGTATCATGATGTAGGGGGTACCTGAAATTAATCTAGAAGAAGACAGATGTCATGAGTGTTGGGGGGGGGGGGGGGTCCTAAATCTACTGAGGATCCATCCTAGAGAATGGCCTTTCTGCTGTGTTGATAAAAGTAAAACTTTTTACAGTTGTGGCCATTAATCCATACCTCTTTTGTTGACATGGTAGCACAATGTCCTTAAAGGCCAACGATGAGAAAAACCCATCTCCTAAACATAAGGGTGCATCATCACATCACGTAAAGTAATGAGCTCCTTTTATCTGAAATTCTCGTTGGTTGAACTCTCTCGGCTTCTACTGCTTCAGCTGTCAATGGCAAATGTACACCCCATCATAGCTTCATTTGGTGAGCGTGTCATTATTTGTGAACGAAGGTCACTGCGTACAAGCTCCTTTCTTTTATTACCTTTAGGAGACATCCAGCAAACACGGTGAAACCTTTATCGTGTAGGTGCTTAGCCAGGCTAAACCCGAATCCTGAATCACATCCTGTTACAAGTACTGCTTTATTTCCCTAAAAACATGAGAAGACAATTGAAAATGCATTTCTAGAAAGTATACTTCAAATAATGCTTGACGTTACTATTTATTTTATTTCATATATATTACATACGTCAGCAGCCTGACTTGCATAAGCACGTCTTCCGGTTGGCGTTACGTAGATGGTGGACAATGTCTTCAGAACCCTACAGGGAGATGCATGTTATGGACTTACATTAAACACTGCATTCGCCATCATGAATCAAGGGTTCAAAGAGAATATATGCTTAAACGCTAATACTTTTTCATTCACCTTTAGCATCCACTTTTTTTTGGATCCATTTCACTTATTTTGTACTTTAGAACTTGGAAAAGCCCCTCAACAAACCAGAGCTCTAGAGGTCATCACACTAGATCCTATTTCATAATTCAAGCAAATTAAAGCTTTTTAAATGCATTTGTGTTGTCATACTTTATTCTATTTATTTATGATGTTCACAAGAACAACAAGGTTTAAAGACACCTGGATGTTTTTCCGCCACTCTTGGCACGATGCAATGGGGTGTTATATTACTTGTAGGCTGGTAAAACTTTCCATTCCTGCCAGTGTTAGAGATAACAATACCGGCAGCCTCCAGACTGCTCTGGAACTGGTGTTCTGAGTTTCTACTTATGCTTTTTATTATTGTGTAAATGTTACTGCCAGGGTATGACATCCAGATTACTTCATTGCTTCACCCGCTTACTGCAGCCAGCACACTGTGTGCCCCCTCATCAAGCTGATGCGTGGAAGTTTGGGCTGTCTAGAGACAACATGGTCTCCCCAGTAAGGCCATTACATTTGAAGGCAGCCTCAGCACTAACACTGCAAGGAGGATATGTAAGTGTAAGAGACACCCCGCTGGGGGCTCTGATGACACATTGTGTGATCAGGAACACAGAGGACCCTGCTTCCTGATCACTGCATGATTGACAGGGTGAATTGAGTGAGAAGTGTGGACAGGAACTCAACAGACACGACAATGACATCCGCTGTCCCTCTCCTTACAGGGAGATCCTAGTGCTTTACAAATACCCCGTGTAGACTTTAGTCATGTGTACTGCGCCCCAAAAATAGCAGTGCAAAAAATAAAAATATTACCCAACCAAAAAGTATATGGCATATGCAACCCGCAAGCTTCCCCCGGAGTAACACTTTCTAACATTTGTATGCCTGGCTTAACTATTATGGACTGAGTTCGAAAACAGGCAATGATTTCTACGCAAAGACTGCTTTCACTTTAAGGCAGGCCCTGCAATAAGGTCAAACCTGATCAGATCTCACCCTGTAGCTGAAACAGACTCTTATAATATACATACCGCCAGTGATCTGCGCGACCTTGCAGCCGGAGCGTCCGCAGGGGAAGGTGACAGCAGGTTTTAGCAGCCAGCATTGTTCAGAGTGACAAATGCAATTCACCTAGACTTCTACAAAACAAACAACCTGTCTAAGAATGGAAAGCGGTACCTACTCTACAGATAATTGACGGACTGCAACTCATCGACAACTCGGGGGGACGGATTTTAATTAGACCGTCGGTTGTTTGGGAGTTACGTTGGGAAGAATAATCACGCAGATCTTTAGTAAAAAGGAAGATCAAATACTCTGGTATAGGATACACATGATGTGGGTTTTACACATACAACATGTAAATAAAATTTCAGAAACATAGAATTTGACAGCAAATAAAAGTTCGGCCCGCTGAGCATATAGTGCTATATATTGAACGTGTCTCACATATGCTTTAAGACCAACCCATCCAGCAAACCTATACTGGTTTAGGATGATGGTAGTTGTAACCCCACCCAAGCTGTCATACAGAGCGTTGACCAATATGGTATATCATTCTGTAGCGCTATAGGTGGTGTGAGCGATAACCCTGCCTACTTCCAGTACCTGGAATCTCTCTCCCGTACAGTAAAGCAGGATCGATGCCACAAGGTTCAGTGATACATCGTAACACATTAGCGCTTCATTCATACAGTATGTGCGGGTATTCTACACACCAATGCTTTATACCCATATCTGCCTGCGCGCACAACACAGCATGTATATATCCCGTATCCAAGCATACGTGTGCAAACACCACTGCGCTACTCTCCATCCCAGACCAGCGGTTAGCGGCAACAAGCATGGTATACGGGCTGTCCTTGCACTTCTGCGCTCCTATGTATTAAAAAAAACTCACGAGTCCCCCGCCTCCCTTACCTGACCCCGTCTGCAGCCGGTCCTGCCCTTGACTGGCTCAGTGGCGGCTGAAGTTTTGGACAGGAGTGGGGCAGCATGTTCCCTCGGAAGTGACCTGCTGTCCTCGGCTCCTCCCTTCCCAATACTAAGAAGCTGGCCCTCGGCTCCTCCCTCCCCTATGCTAAGCCGCTGGCCCCCGGCTCCTCCCTTCCCTATACTAAGACGCTGGCCCCCGGCTCCTCCCTTCCTTCCTTATACGAAGCCGCTGGCCCCCGGCTCCTCCCTTCCCTATGCTAAGCAGCTGGCCCTTTGCTCCTCCCCTCCTCATATTAAACTGCCCCTGGCTCCCTGCAAGCTGTCATACAGAGCGTTGACCAATACAGTATAGCAGTCAGTAGCGTGTCCTGGCTCCCCGGCTCCTCCTCTCCCTATGTTAAGCAGCTTCTCGGCTCCTCCCCTCCACATATTATGCTACTGCCCCCTGGCTCCCCGGTCCCACCCCTCCTCATATTATGCTGCCGCCCTGGCCCATCCCCTCCTTATATTAAGCCTCCCCCCCGCTCCTCCCCTCCCTGCATTAACCTGTTGAACTCTCCGTCTCCTCCCCTCGCTATATTAAGCTGCGGCCCCCCGGCTGGCAGTAGGCAGAGCGGAGGCATGGGGCTGTCAGCGGCACGCATCAGGGCCTGCCTGCTGGTATGCCTGTCTCTTGGCCTCACGCTGGTTCTGGGCTTCGGGCTCCCGGAGGCTCTGAAGTTGTTCTTCAGTCTGTTGGGGTTCCCTTGTGAGAACGCGTCACACTGCATTGTCCTGCTGTACTTTGTGTTTGTGCTGTGTGTGGCAGTGCCATCCCTGCCAAGGGGCACCCTACCAGTGAGTAATGCTGTTACCCTCTGTTCACAATGCAATGGCTTGCCAGCGGCAACGTGATACATCCCATGAATATATATACTACATGCTTTCCAAATGTAATTTTTAAATACATTTATATTTTTAATGTGGAAGAATAAAGCTAAAAACCATTTAGTGCCTCAGCGTCTTCTGCTACTTATTACTTAAGCTCATTAGTGTTCTGCTTTCATCATTGATGGCTGATGGGTGTTGTAGTCACACAAGAGATGGTCAATTGTTATACCGCAGAGGTCCCAAAAATGTATTTAACTTTACATATTTTTCTGTGTTGACCCATTAATCGGAAATTTGCTCCATGGCCACCAGAAAAATGCCAATCTTCTTTTAAAAGAGAACAAGCAGCCCAATCAGATAATAGTAATTTAATGTTATGTTTTATCCTGATTCTGGGTTTTTTAGGGGAAGTCTGATACAAAAAAAACACCTTTCTGTTCGATTTCACCGCAAATCGCTATGGAGATGAGTCACTCTGTTTGTCTAGATTAGGCCACGACAACGGCTAAAACACATTCATATGACTAATTCTTATGCAAAAACTAGAACTGATATACCGGTAAGTAAAGAAAATAAATGATTACATTTAACTTTCTTGAGTTATTTCTTCGTTTTGGTGTGATTTTTCAGTCATGTAGGTGGAGGTCCCCACACCATTGACATGTTTGAGGTGGGTGGTTGGGTGTTATTATATTTACTATGAAGTACAAAGATGTCGGTAACGTTTCTTTTTCTGCTTTCTAGGTACAGGGTAAAGAGGTGCTGATCACGGGCTGTGACACAGGATTTGGGTTTGCTTTGGCCAAACACTTGCACAAATTAGGATTTACAGTATTTGCTGGTTGTCTGTTGAAGGTGAGTGCAAGAACAGGAATATGTTTTCAAAATATCTCCAAGCTAACCCCAGTCCGAATGCTGGTGATAACACACCAGATGAGAGATTTTAAGTATTGCTTGTGTATTAAGAAGTGAAATGGTTCATTTCTAGCAGGATGTAAAATCCTTGAGTATCATGTTGGAGACCCCAATCTGATGCCATGCTTTTCAACAAGGACTTTCTTTGTAATTGATAAACTTGAATTTAAGTCAGGTATGTTTTCAAACATCATTCTTCCTTCAATGTGTCTATGGCTAGAGCTCAAGAAGCAGGTAAGAAAGATTGATGTGCATGTAATCCCCCACTTCTTTGGGAATCAAGTTGTCTGTTATTATCTGTCAGTGAGCATAGAAAAGTGTCTTTCCCAAACTGTTCCCACAAAGTTGGAAGCCTAACATTCTCGTCCAACATCAGTGCCTGACCTCACAAATGCTTTACTGGATGAATGGGCAAAATTCCCACAGAAACACTCCAAAATCCTGAAGAAAGCATGGGGGACCAACTACATATTAATGTCTATTTATTTAGAATATGATATCATAAAACTCCCTGTTGGTGTAACAGCCAGGTGTCCAATAACATTTGTCCATAGAGTGTGTGTGTGTATATAATATGTTACACAAATCCTTTTTTTACAATCAGGAAACCGTGTTTTAAGTGTTTGCAAGCTTAAGGCGCGGATTACATTTGCTCTGTACTTTCCACCAAACTACCAATTAAGAAACTACAAATGTTGGAGTCTATTGGAGCAGAAAAACTGCTTAGGCAGTTCTGGTAATCAGTAACAATGTTGTAGATTTATCAACTAATCCAGATTAATTTTGTTTTATTCATTTATTTATAAAGGGACAATACTAAGTGTTGCCTAGTATTCAAATCCGGTTTTCCTGTTTTGTGTGCAATACATTTATATTAATGCATTGCTGATCCTTTTAAGTATGTTGTGGATGCAGGGACGATACTTTGCAAGACACCTGAACTAATAAGTGATCTGCATATGCTTTTAATATTTTCAGGATAAAAATGGAGATGGCGCCCGGGAATTGGAAAGCGTTCAGTCTGAGCGCCTGAGAGTAGTTCAGATGGATGTATGCAGTGAGAAAGAGGTTGCTAGAGCACTAGAATTTGTAAGAAAGCACCTCAAAGACCAAGAGAAAGGTGGTTAATGCGTGCTACATATTGTCACTCTGTAATTTCATGTATGTTTACATTAGCAGCAGGTCCGTTTTTATATTCCGTCAAATGCTTTCTTAAATTAAACATCAACCAAGGTGACGATGGAATGGTAACAGAAGTGAATGTGTAGTTCCGTGGCTCAGACATATGCAGTCTTTTGATATATATAAAAAAGGTTATGCTACTTAATATACATACTACATATTATTTATATCATTTTGTTTTAAAATGTGCTGATTCTACTGTAAAATATTCCAGAGGCATAATGGTCACAAACATGGCAAAAGCCTACTGTTCTATAGAAGACAATGTCTACCCAACCCATATTTTGACACGTAGATCAGATACAAAATCCCTCCTAACTTTGTCAGGTATACTTATTTTAAAAATCTTCTTCTCCAGGTCTGTGGGGTTTAGTAAATAATGCTGGGATATCTACCTTTGGTGAGGTGGAATTTACAAGCATAGAAAAATATAAAGAGGTGGCAGATGTGAACCTTTGGGGAACGATACGGGTAACGAAAGCATTCTTGCCACTAATACGGCGTGCAAAAGGTGAGTGCTGTGGTACGTGATGATGGTTTTGGGGGTATAGTGTATGTATGGTCTATAAATGTTTTATCTTTGGGGGTAATCCTGATAATCTTTACAACAGGAAAAAGACTAGGTAGAAGCCGCTGGCATTAATTGGGTTAACACAGATTTGTGGGACATACAGTCTGCCATTCCTGTGATGTTACACTTTGCATATTTTCTGGTTTAATGTCCCGCCACTCGTACACTCTGTACATGTATAAGTGGCTTTTTTTTTTGTTTTGTTGTCATGGGTGTTAAATCAGGTTAAAAAATGGACCTTTGAGCGAAGGACCTACTTTAAAATCAATAACTTGCATAAAAGTTTTGTTTTGTTTTGTTTTTATATTAAAACTTCTTTGTCCATTGCTTTTTTAGTTGTACTCCCACTAAGCAGATCACTGGCAACTTTATTATATTTCAGTTGTTCAGGGGTGAGCATGAGTGAAATGTTTTGGCCGGGGGGGGGGGGGCGTGCAGGCCTGTCAAGTGGCAAATGTACATATTTTGGACACTAACACACAGTCATGCTACAAACATATCTACACTAACTCACACTCAAGCATGCATATACAGCCATGCTAACGCACACAGTCATGTTCACACTCCCACACATGTACCTCTCTAAATCTCACTCTCTGCCTGCATTGCTCCGTAATCCTTACACTCTCTCCCTCCCATTGCCCCCTTACCTACCTGCACTTTCACCACAGGGTCAGGTAACAGAGCTTTCTACTTTTTTTCTTTAGAATTTAGGAGCGCTCTTGAATATGTTAAACTCCTGCAGGTGCTCATGGTGTTGGGGGTTATCTAAAATATGGCACTCCCTGGAGGTTTATTTATTGACAGATGTCTGCTGCAGGGCCGGCCCAAGACATAATGCCGCCTGGGGCAAAGTTTAAAATAGCACCCCCCCATTATCTACCCTTCCTCTGCCGCCCCCCCCATTATCTACCCTTCCTCTCCCTCCCTATTGTCTACCCTTACTCTCCCTCCCTCCCTATTATCTACCCTATCCCCTCCCCTTTGTACTTGCCTTTCAGCAGTCCTGCGGTGAGTCTCCCTGCTCGGTCTCGGTGCCGGCTCGTAATGCTAAGCGCCGGAAATGATGTCATCTTCCGGCACCGAGACCGAGCTAGAGGGCTCGCAGAGGAGAGAGAGGGGCACCGAGTGGGTACTGACAACTTGGTAAGTGAAAACCATTTGGCGCCCTCTCTCTCTTCCGCTTTAAAAAAAAAAAAAGGGGGCTTGGGGTGGCAAAGTGCCGCCCCTTCAAAAGTGCCTCCTGGGGCAATTGCCCCACTCTGCTCCATGGTAGGGCCGGCCCTGGTCTGGTGTTAAATGTACGATGGATAACTAAATCTATTAGGTTGTTTGATCTAAAAGTTCCACTGTGAACTGGAGGAAAAAGTCATGCTATTTCAATCACATCAGTAGAAAGCAAAACACTTCCCAGCAAATGGTGAACAGAATCAAGGAACCTGAAAGTCACCCAAAACTGAATTACGCTTGGATTAAGTATTTTTAATCTCCCTAAATCCCAGATTTTTTCCAGCAAGGTTGTAGCTCACCTCTTACAGTCTACTTCAGTGGGAGCGATTTCTAGCTCTATAATGTCTATACTTATGCGAAGGGTATTTGTTGGGTATGTGACCACTCAATAATATAGTGTTTTTACAAAATGAGGCATTACTAAAGCCATAACAGTTTTTTATAACATTTACACAATTCATACTGGATGTGTGGGAGATATTAATTATGTGTGCAGACACTGAAGCATTGAAAGGGTCAGTATAATGCCCCTACCGCACCAAAACAAAATACATATTAAAGTACTTTTCTATGGGTTCCTTAAAAATAAAAAATAAAATATGATCCTATGATTCTTGCTACTGATTGGCTATATCAAGCAGCCAGTGGGTGGAAGGAAAGAGCTCTTAAATCAACATGTGCATTGAGGTCTCCTGTGATGTTCTAGAGCCAGCGCTGGACTTGATTGGTGGTAAGTATATAACATGGTAGGAGATCTATCGGACAGAAATAGATGTGAGGGAGAGGAGATTTGAGGAAAGGAGCAAGTGCATATGGGAAAAATCCGCCCGCTACCTCACTTGCATTTGCAATATTTTAAAGGGACATCTCACCTATCATGTGTGTTAAAGTGCGTATGGTGGCTGCAATTATTTCTTTTAAATGTCTCTTTGCATCAGGAACAGATAAAAATCCCACACATGGATTTGTTGCTGACATAAAGAAGTTCATAACTGCACACCCTACCCACTCAGTGCTCCAGATACCAGCCAAGTTTGCCTTCATACACTTTCTTAATGTGAAGGCTTCCATCATATCGTTTTGGCCAACACCTTTATACCCATTCAGGAAAGATACTGGTGCACTTTTTGCATTGTTTTGCATACCCATTGCTGTTTTTGTTAATTTTTTTCATTTTCCCCTTGAGGCCGTGTGGTTTGCATGGCAAGCATGCTTGGAAGAATGGGTAGCCCATCCCGGTCTGGCTACTGTGTATCTAAATATGGAGTGGAAGCCTTCTCTGACTGCCTGAGACAGGAAATGTACAGATGGGGAGTCAAGGTTATTTCCATCGAGCCTGGAAACTATATCGCTGCCACTGGAATTTTCACCAGAGACAGCGTAGAAAGGCGAGGCGCAGAGATGTGGGAAAAAGCATCAGACGTTGTGCGAGAGGATTATGGGGAATCTCATTTCACGCAGCTAGTCTCCAGTATGAAATCCTTTGTGAGCTCAGGCTCAAAAGACATGAATGATGTTCTTGATGCTATTACAGATGCCCTTTCTTCAAAATACCCATATACACGGTACAACCCCATGGAAACCTATTGGTGGTTAAAACTCCAAATTATGACGCACCTGCCAACAGCCATTGCAGACCGGCTTTATACCCGCTGAAAAAAGAAATGTGAAATTACTACTGTTCAAATAGTGATTCAGATATAAAGTGGAAGGTGAGACTTCTATAACTCATGGAAGAAAAAGTGTTTGAATATGCCTTGGTAAACATTTCATCTGTATGCATTAGCCAGGTTGCTAGCAACTGACAAACGTGCTCTGTTTTATATAACATGAATATGAACGAGGAAAACAAATGAAGTAAATAAAATATAATGGGATCCCTTCTAGCGCTGGGAGACTGAAACCACGCTTAAGCTGTTCCTTAACAATTTGCACTATTTAAAGCAGGATCTCCAATGAAATGTAACCAATTTGATTGATTACTAGAGAAAAGGAACTAGTGATAGGGCTGCAGCAAAGCAAGAATTCTTGCAGCTTTCTAATACCACTCATTCACGTGCTCTGGTACTCTTGCCTGTGTTCATCATAAGTACTTTTCACAGTAAAACAGTACTAATCAAAATATACCCAGTGCAGCTTACATATTATGCCATGTAGTATTATATTGCAATTGCTTTCATTTTGCTATGCGTTTCACAGGTTATCGGATACACTATAATTGTATATCTTATTTTTGGGTTACAAACACAGCTATGACCTGACACCCCTTGCAGGTAATGTATATGGGCAAGCACTTGGATCAAATCAGGCATGCTATAGTAATGATAAAGATATCTATTAAACAGCTGATGACTAACAATGTCAACCCCCCAGGGCAATGCCAGGAGACAGTAACCCCCGGGGCACAGGCCAGGTAGACAATAACTTTCAACAAAGAAAAAGTGTCATGTGATCTTTTGGAACCTCTCCTCCATAAAATGTATATCGCCTTACACTAGACTCCTTCTCTTGGATCAATATGGCCTTATCCTTTTTCATTTTGTGTATGTAACAGGGCTAGCATTTTTAAATTAAATGTACTGGCATGTTCAGATAAAGCAACAACATTTGATATGAAACAAAAATCTTTCATGTAATTATTTTGAAGATTATGCAGAAACATCATTAAAGCTGTGAAACATTTACTTGCATTTTTTTTTTGCATTGAGATTCTTTGCATGATTTCACTATTGTCTCCGTTTTAATGCGATACAATAATGTTAATTGGAGATATTTAGTTAAAACCAACGGGAATATTTGACCTCCAGGGCGCTGAGATGTCCTATGTGGTAGCACTCAGGCTTCACTTGTAAAATCAAAAGCTAGGGATTTTGATTGAGTTAGTTAAAGGACCAAACATACATTACGGTCTGGGTAGCTGGTTCTAAGATGTTCCCAGATATGGTGACTATATTGGCCATCTTCCAGGACACATATATATTTAACACGTTGCTGACCAGCGCATTTATATAGCAGCGACAATTTAAGCAGCGCTTCTTACAATACATATATTCAGAGGATATGACAAAACTGGAATTTACAGACTATGAAAAGCCATATTGACCCATAGTCCGGCAGACCCGGCTAGATCCTCAACGGGTCGGCCTGGGGCTGTCCGGGAAAGTTAGGTGGGTATTAGATCGGTTCTGCTCCACAGTCTTTGGAGTCTCTTATAATTTGGGCAACGTGGCACTCTGTACCAAGGTCCATAGTCTGTAGGGAGGAGACTGGCTCTCAGGCCCCTCCAGAAACCCATGGCACGGAGAATCGAGGTGTCCTGCAGAGGATCATCCTCTCTGTCTGCCGGTGGGGGTCTGCATCGCACAGACAGCCTCCGTTACTGCCCTTCACTTACACTGAGGCTTCTATGAACCTGCAGTGAAAGTGCCTGTCAGCAACGGAGGTTCACAAAACACCAGGGAGGCGGGAGAGAGGCAGAGCGGTGTATGTGAGGGGGGAGGAGTCAGAGGGGTGTATGGGAGCCACCCTCCCCATACACCACTCTGGCTCCTCCCCCTCCCATACACCACTCTGCCTCCTCCCCCTCCCATACACCACTCTGCCTCTCTACCCGGCTCCCTGGTGTCTTGTGAACCTCCGTTGCTGACAGAAGGCAGAGTGGTGTATGGGAGAGGGGAGGAGGCAAAGTGGTGTATGGGAGGGGGGAGGAGGCAGAGTGGTGTATGGGAGGGGGAGGAGGCAAAGTGGGGGGCATATCCGGGGGCATAAGACATATCTGGGGGCTCAGTTGCATATCACTGGCATATAAGGAGTATAAGGCATATTGGGGGCACAGTGGCGTATCAGGGGGCACAGTGGAATCTCTGGCATATAGGAGGTATAAGGCATATATGGGGCAGAGTGGCAAGCTGGGGGTCAGATGTGCATAACTGGGGGCAGTTTGGTAAATAAAAGAAAATCTAAACAAGGCTTTTTTCTCAGTTTTTTATTAAATATGAAAAATTGTTAACATATGAATTAATATTTACTAATAACTTTGTATTAAAACCTAGTTTGAGAAACACTGTGTTTGGGTTCTTGTAGCTTTATTATTATGTCAGTAAAATAAGAAGGTGAATAGATAGAGAGAGGCCATTGCGATAAAGAGATGAAAGTGTAAATTGTATGTTTTTTTTATTACATTATTTTAAATTAAAAAAAATTGCATTTTTTTATCCGATTAATCGAAAAAATAATCGGCCAACTAAGCGATTATTAAAATAATCGTTAGTTGCAGCCCTAAACGGCACTTACTAACCCTTGGCCGTCACACGTACATTAACCCCTTCAATCCCCTATAGACGTACCGGGACGTCCAAAAAACGCCTATTAAGAAACCCCTATGGACGTCCCGGTACGTCCAGCCCTTCGTGCAGAGTCAGGGACACATCCCTGCCGCTGCACGGGAGATCAGGCTGTCGTTTGACAGCCTGGACTCCCCACTGACAGCAGAAGCCGGCATTGCCGGCTTTCTGCTGTCCGATCTCCTGTAACAGCTTCCGGCATGAAAGCCGGTAAGCTGTTACATTGCAAACTGCCCGATCGCGCAGTTTCAAACGTGCGATCGGGCATTCCCTTCCGGTTTGCGTCACTGCTGACGTAACCCGGAAGGTCATCGGAGGACAGGATATCCCCTGCAGGGATATCCTGTCCTCCGATGAGGCACAGGGGGATCGTGGGGAGGGGAGTGAGAAACCATGTCTCTCACTCCCCCTCCCGTCCTGAAACAGAAAAGCTGCAAAAAAATATTTTTCATTCATTTAAAAAATATTAGAAAAATCATTAAAATAATAATATAAATAATACTAAAAAAAATTATAATGTGAGCTGTGATGTCATTGTGACATCACTGGCATGTTCAGGAGGTCCCTAGGAGGACCTCTAACCATTTCTGTGTAAAAAAAATATATAAAAAATACCAAAAAAAATTATTAAAAAACCTTACTTCCCATTGCCCTAGCATAACATCTAGCCAGTATAACCCTCCTGCCCCCGTTCACAACCCCCAAACCCGTTACGCCATAGGCATAACAATTATATAAAATTGTACACCTTATAGTATGCTCCCTGGTGCTGGGAAAGTCTGGAAAATCTATATAAGTTAGGTATTTCTGAAATCAGGACACCTGAATTGATAAACTTGGAGGGGATTTTCCATCACTTTACCTCATTTTTTGAGGATTCAGAGGGAAAATGTAAAAAAAATTAGGGTTTTTTCTAATCTTCGCTAGTTTTTACTAAATTTCTCATTCTAAGTTTGCAGCTAATCATCCAACTATGGTATCAAAAGAAAGCTCTATCTCCTTGAAAAAACAATATATAGTTTACATGGGTACACTATTCACAGGAAACGAGAATAATCGCTAAACCGACATACCGCAAAAATGGCAAAATTGCTCCGGGCTTTGAGGTACCAAAAACCCCTGGGATTGAAGGGGTTAAGTGGTGATGGCCCTGGGGAAAAAATGACACGGTCACTCTACTGTAGCGCTGGGGATAAATTAACCCACTGTGCCACTTTCAAACTTTTATCTGCTCTTAAAACGGTGCCTTATATTACAAGGGAAAGCGTATTAAAATTCAGGGCAATGTCTCTAAAACCTGTACTATGGTAGATTTACAATCCATATCAAGCGCTTATTTCAAACTTGCAATAATCGCCAGAAAAGTCACTGATGTCTGCGCTAGTGCGCTCACGCAGCACCACACGCGCAACTGTGAACAAAACGCGCGCAAGTACAGTCTCCGCTCGCTCTGTCAATCACAATGCGTCATTCGCAGGTTTGACAACAATTGTAAGAGTTCTAAACTCAAGAGTGTCGTCTAAGGAGGCTTTGTACATATACATTGTGCCTCGGTGAAGAGCTGACTCTAGTATATATTACTCTAAAAGAAAAAAAAATGTCATGCCGTCCCGGAAATGACGCGTGACAGCGCCTGCCGTTGACATAGTGGGCGAAGCCTCTGGTGTAGTTGTTTTAGAGTGGTTGCACCGGTCCCTGGATCAGGGATATGGCGGCCCAAACGCAGAGACCAGTAAAAGGCATCTTAAAGAACAAGAACAACTCCGAGCCTTCCGTGTTGTGCCCGGTCAACAACCCCGAATTATATCCGGACCGGGAGGACGATCAGAGGTAAGGGTGAGAGAGCAGTGACCCTCAGCTTTAAACCCCATCTAACCGCAAACTCACCGGGGTTTGCAGTGCGCATACTCCTCCCGCACGGTGTTATAAGGAGTCACAGTAACTGCGCCTCTTCTGTTTAGCAGGTGTAGATATTAAGTAAAGTGAAATGATTTCGCCACATAATAATTCGGATGACTTCCTTAGAATGGCGATGAATTCTTATTATGCACATGGCTAAGTTCAGACATGACCACATATGGTAATAGACATCCCGCATGTGCGAAATATACGCAGGTTAGTGCCTAGGGGACACTTAGTGCATATGATAGCTGCATGATCCCTTTAAATATTCCTGTGTCACACTTGCAAAATGCTTCGGGGCTCCAGACAGCTGCAGCTTCTACTAAAGGTAAGTGATGTATATTATTCTTAAAAGTAGTCCAATATGATTATTTTTTTTAAGGATGCAGTCTGGGACACTTAAGCTTAGGTCTGGTTTAAGAGTCGGATATCACACTCCTTATGAGAGTTCTAAAGAATCTCCTTGCAGCAAGATGCTATTTATCTCACACAGTTAACCATCAAAATCAGCCAAACTTTCTGGGTTTGGATAATGTTTTCAAGGTGTCGGCATGTGTAAGCACTAAATCACACTGTTGATGAGCACTATTTTTTTTTAGTTGTTTTGTGGCTTCTGGAGTCACTGCGGAGCCAAGTCGCTGTTTTGGCGGGATGAGTGGGTTGTGACTTTTGGCCACTGTTTCTCTTTGTAGACTTTAGTGGCTCACCCCCTTTGGAGAGAAGGGCTAGAAGATCCAGCTCCCTCGTTTTGGCCAGGAAAGACGTGAAGGGTCTGTGTATGGGAAGTGCAGCCCCAGAACAAACAGATTGGGGACCTGGCTTCTACTGTGGCCCTACCACTGGAGAACCCAGTTTTATTTTTCCACAACTCTTAATGAGTGATAGACCCCACTCGTGTGCTCTGTGTGCGTTTTATTCTCACTATCTGGTGCACTCCATGTACTTAGAAGTCTCTTTCCATTTAAATGTCCTTTGTACTACCAATTTTCAGTACTCCTGTTGGTTCATTTGGATGTTTTGCATTCACTAAGCTTAGCATGCATATCAGTAAGTGCTTAAACTTTTCGCTGAGCTGTTGCCGCACTATAATGTAATGATGTATTACATACTATTTAATGCATCCATAATGCACTTTCTTCTCTAACGCATTAGGATATTTTTAGCCAAAAGCTGTTCCGTAATCCATTTTTTTTGGGATGGTGTTCTGCTGTCCACTTAATGCACGTACGTAGCTTGTGTTTGGTTTTATTTCATTACGCAGTCAGAAAACAATAATAATTCATTATGAAGGGCTGTCCCCAGTGAGATTTTCCTCTAGAAGCGTTCCGAGCTCGCCCATTATGTACAGTTGATCTGGGGATGTTTACTGAATGTCACATCACAGACATGTGTCAAGGAAACAGATTTCACTGCGTAATGAAATGCCATTAAAAGCAAATGAGCCCCGATCTACCTGGAAACTCACAATTTAGTGAATAACCCCCCTAATGTCCTAATCTGCATAGTATTAAAACATTTTTGCACAATAAATATTCCATGATCCACATAGAATGTCTTCCGTATTTTATAAAAGTTTGATCGTTGAGAAGTTTGATACACCAGCAAGCAGTGCCACCTGATATTCTTGAAGACTCTCACTTTTTATGCCCTACTTCAGGTAGAAAGCTATGTTCTACATTTATATCCTTTTCTGTTACTTTCTACCCTCCACTTCAGTCTTCCGCTTCTCAATACACTACCAGACCCCATTTAAACTCTAATATTGCTTCTTCATTTGTGTTCGGCACGGATTGTATAAAATCGTACATTGTTAACATCTTTCCATTGCTGTTTTGCTTTCACACTTCTCACCGCTTGTCTGTGGAAGGACATGTGACGAGCCTGGATAAGCCTTTTGGCCTGATCATCTGATTATAGTCCTTCCTGACTCATTTGCCTTTATTTTTATCCTTTGGTGTAGCAGTGTGGTAACTTTTGACTGTGATGCAAGTTCTATCTGAGCTTACTGAATAGCCCTGACTAAATATAAGACAGGGCTGCATGTAGTTGTGGGGATTAAATATACAGGTCAGGCAGGTACGATCGTTGAGGTTTAAAGTTTGTTATTGCCAGAGTTCTCAAGAGGGTCTGGAGAGACCTTCTTGGAAACTTTTGCAACTTGGTTATTTTTTTTTTTTTATTTTCTTTTAAGAACGCGCTTCTCTCTCTTTCTCCAGAGCGGTCACAGCACATCCTGGGGTGATTGTTCGGTGTTGCTGAATGCCTCGCTATCGAGGAATCCATCTTTTAAAATGGCCATCCGCCATCATACAGTGTATGACGCCCAGGGGAGGGGCCGGACATGCCGATCTCGGTGTTGCCGAGGCATTACAGCAACATGGTTTAAGCAAAGAAAGTGATCGTATAATACTTGTTTAATTCCATGTCATGCCAGGCACGTCACTGGTCCTTAAGTGACCATTTTTGCGTGATGTGCCTGACTTGTCATTGGCCGTTAAAGTTTGTTTCACTCTGGGTTTGGGCCAAGAGTGTTCTTGTGTATACATTTGTTTGGATAGGTTCATAAGTAATGTTACTTTTTTTGTTTTTCTTCATTATTCTAATTGTGTGTGTGTGTGTGTGTGTATGTGTATACGCCGTTATATCTCTTTTATGTTTATTATTGTGTGTTTGGTAATTATGGTTATGTAGGCGTCATACATCCCTTATAACCACATGTAGTGCCATATGCTTACTGACTTATGCAAGTCTTTTTTGAGTGGGCACCTATAGTTATGACATGTTTCTATACCGCCATATTTCAGTTGGTCCAGGAGCAATTTAAGGTCCGTTGTTGGTTGATCTAGACAGTAAGCTTAAAAACCTCGTTGAGTGAGTAGCAAGACATCTCTCTTACTATATTATTTCCTTCCACTGCTGACGACTTAACATTCTTTTACCTTTATGTAAAACAATGGTCTTGCTTCCACGCCCTGGGGGATGTGCAGTTCCCTCGACAGACCTTTCCTTATTTGATCCTTAAATGGATTTGTGGAGTTATTCATTATAGTTAAAAATGAGCACCACACAGAGATGATGGTTTATGGCAATGCTAATAAGGTCCTTGTTTTTAAGGTCCTGCTTTACAAGTAAGACTGGGGTATCGTAGTTTTTTTTGTTTGTTTTTGCAACTGTTTATTATGATGACAAATACCGCAGAAAAATACAACAAGAATCAATTGTCGTTTTCTCATACATATCAATAGCATAACATTGAACAGTTTCATAACAGTGACTCTGAGCAGAGAGAACAGTGTAAAGAATGCCATCAGCCACTCTTTCCAATTTTCCCATATCTGAAACAAATGCAGGTATCATGTAGTTTTAACACAAGGCTTTAAGGTAATAGAAACCTGGAATTTGACAGCAGATAATTTGGATCCTTATTTGTATTTCATCACCTCCAGAAGTTATTTGAATAGCAGTTCTGGTGGTAAATTCCATTGTACAGTGCGCTACTTGATACAGAAAGGGCAATGAGTCCTGGCATGACCAAGTATTGCCTCCCAGACCCTATTTTCTTTTTTTTTTGTAAATAAAAGTTTTTATTCAGATCCAAAAAGTCCGGTAAGAAACAACGGTACAGGCTCCAAGACATGTGTTAAAAGTTTACAGGGTACATCATTCTGAGGAAGAAAAATGGACATGAGTAAGGTTGCGACAAACATAGAAACCTTGGAAGTCGTATTATGTATGAGCCGTAACATTGTAGATAGTAGGATCTGAGATTTTGTTGTTTATGTATAACAAGTGAGCAGCGTTGGGAAGAAGGCTGATAAAGACATGAATACGTGTCTATTGATGCAGATAATTTGCTCACAGAAGTAAGAAAAGAAAAAAGAAAAAAAAATTTAACAAGAACCTAGAACAAAAGGTACATTCGATCGGAGCACATTTCATGGCACAATTTGGTATGTGATGTGGGTTCGGAAGAAACGGAGCTCAAGAGACTGGTGAAGTACTCAGAGGAAATATAGTCGCAGAGGGCATTGCGGAGAGAGAAAGATCCCCGATACGTGTGCATCGAGTGGTGAGACTCGGCAGGTGGAACGGTGGTAGTTGGTCAGGTGCGGCTGATGTATGTGTTGGTAGTGAGGCACAGGGTGCAGAAAAGTTAAGGGGCAGTCGGCGCCCTGGTGTCATATTGAAGCCATGGTGTCCAGACCCTTTGGAAGTGTAGTGACGTTGTGAGACATCTTTTCCAAAGCGCTATGATGATCAATAGCCCAGATCCTATTTTCAAGAACCTTGATCTGGGTGTTTGTGTGTGTGTGCGTGTGTGTGTAATATATATATTCTCCAGAATGGCATCCTTTTTGAACCTCTGCTGTACACCCTCTTTTGTGAATTAAAGCACCAATGATGCTGATCACCAACAAGGTTTTGAGTTGAGGGACCTGCTTTTCCCTTGGACCTGCTTTTCCCTTGGACCTTCTTTTCCCTTGGACCTGCTAAACTAGACATAATCTCCACTGGGCTATAGGAGATGCTCAGTGGTGGTTTAGCTGTATTTTCTCTTGTTCCTTTGCTTGCACAGGCAAGACTTCTACTCAGGAAATAAAGGAACGGGATGTAGAATACAATGCAATGTATTCTAATATAATGTTGTGTATTTTTTATTTGTAGGAAAGACAGGCTTGTTCTCCAGTATGCACTCTTTAATTTGATAAACAGTCAAAATGTTTGATGTTTTTGCCTTTTTGTATACATATCAGTTTAGTAATAACTTTTTTTTTTTTGTAGTAAGAAGTCCCAGAAATGGGATGAAATGAACATCCTTGCCACTTACCATCCTTCTGACAAAGACTATGGCTTAATGAAAATTGACGAACCAAGTACACCATATCACAGGTAATGGCGGTAGCTCACTCGTATGGCATGTATGTATAGCATGATGGCTGTATGGAAGTCTTTCGGTGGTACAGGATTTTATCCTCCATACTCAATTTGTGTTTATGAATTTATTTGTCATGGCAAACCTTTCGAATGGTATAACCTTACAAACACCAATACAGCTTATCCGTGTCTGGATGTAACTGTCCCTGTACATTTGTAATTATGAGGAAGGCACTAGAATATCAATAAGAGCAAAGTATGCAGAAAAACAAGAGGCAATGCTTCTGTGTCATTTGCGCCAACGAAATTCTTGCTCATTATGCTCTCCAGAAAACTCACTTAACAGTGAATTTCTCATGTTTAATGCTCAAGTCCTTACCAGTACACCCAGTTGCAGTCTTACAGAAGCCAAAGAGATGGGGCGAGTGGTAAGAGGGCTTTGTGCCTGGCTGAGACAGTGGGGAGAGTGTGAGAGCAAAAGGGTTAAAGACACTCGATTCCTGGTAACCTGTTACTATTTCTTGCAACCATCAAATGAACCCCTGAAATAATTCCTGTACTATCACCCCAGTACTGCAGTTCCCTGCTAGTGAGTTAGTATTAGAAAACAAAGACCAGAGCTGATTAATGTAATATTTAATCGCAGCGCTGTGTAAAGCAGTCCATAAAATAAAATTGGAGAAACATAAGAAATCCCTACATACAATTACCAGTATATGAGTCCTGGGAACTTCAGAGGGTAAAGTTCTCCTTGAGTTGGTGATGGGAAATTCTCCAAGACGCTTATTATAAATAGATAGACCACAGTTGTCTCAAAGAGAGGAGGCTCAGCAGTTTGGCCTGACCATTTATAGCCCACTCAATCAGACCTGGCGAATACTAGACATGCAATTTACAGCACACCTCTGTTTTTTGTCATTATCACGTTCCTTATTTTTACATTCAAAATGCTGGGTTTAACTGCTTGCAAAGTAGTCATTCTCGTAACCCATGACAGGAACACACACCCCTTGCCATGTTTGTTATCTACCAAAAGGATAAAATCTGGTGATATTATCTACTTATTTGATTTATGGCCTAGGACTTGTGTAAAGACTTTAAATAAAGAATATCCGGTATGCCGCTGGATCAAAGCCTACAATAAAATACATACACTGGGCTTAAGCCTTTGCTTGCCAGAGGCGTAGACAGTCCAACCCATGCCTTGGCATGACACCAGGTATTTGCAAGGAGGAGAAAAGTTAATTTAGAGGCGACACTTAGCTATCATATGCGTGGGACTGGAAGGGGGGGGGTATATATGAAATATGGATATAACTGTATTTCTAGTCTGGTAAAACTTTGTTTTCATTTTTGGGTAATGCTTGTATTTAGTGTAAAATGATTTTGTTTCTACCCAAGGATGGTTGGAGATGATGAAGATGATGAAGGAGCCATGAGTGACTCTGAGCCAAATGAAGCCCTCACTGCTGATGTGTTAGCTAGAAAGTAAGGCTTAGCCCTCTTTTTTATATATAACCATAACAATAAAAAGTAGATTTAATGAGACTAGTAGAGTACATTTTGTATACTTGGTCCACATTTGATGGCAGATAAGAACCATTTGGCTTATCTAGTCCACTTCTTCTATGTTTTTCTCTATCAAATATTCAAATGCTTAATTTGTGTGCTTATTGTTAAAACATGGCTGTCCTCTTCAGACTAGCAGCTGCAGAAGGAACTGATCCTAAAATCTTAACTCAAGAGGACAGCAGCGAGGAGGAAGAAGAGGAACTGACACCAGAGGAAAAAGGTACCGTTTAGGGATTTATTTATTTTGTCTCAAGTGTTTAGTACCTGGTTACCCTGACTGTTCTAGGTTCCGTGAATGAATGAGAACAAAGTGACATTAGCTGATGCTAATTTTCCCAGTAATGATGGTCAACATTGGAGAAGCTTTGGACTATGAGGCAAACTTGGTTCACTTCAGTAATCTAAATCAAAGCAATATACATATACGGTAGAAGTAGCTTTAACCCCTTCAGGACCGGGATTTTGATACTAACGTGTCGCTAAAGGACCGTAGCCGTTTTTGTGTTTTTGCCATGTCTTTCTTCAACTGTAATTTCTCTCTTATCAATTGGTGCACCCACACAAATCATATATTGTTTTTTTCAGCACAAGTAGGGCTGGGTAGTACATATTAAGCTGGGTAGTACATTGTTTTGTTTGAAATAAACTGGAAAAAGTGGGGGAAAAATGAAAAAAAAACGCATTTTTTTACAGTTTTGTATACATACAAATTGTACACACATTGAACCGATGGGAAAAAATTATCCCAAATATATTCATTAAGTTGTCCTGATTTGGAAACCACCCAACATGGCCAGGATTTTTATCTATTTTGACCAGTATAGGGCAAATATTGCAAGGCATGCATCACGTTTTTGAAATGTAATTTTTTTCAAATTTGGCATGGTAGTCTAATAACTCCAATAGTTGTCACAGATACTGATTATCACCCCAAAATTATGTTTATGAAAAGTAGATAAGTCAAGGTGTACAACTAGGGTCATTTTGACACTTTTCAAACAGGGATTTTATCGCCAATTGCTGCCAAATTTTGAGGTATTTTTATATTTTTTTGGTTTTTTTTGCATATGTTGCAATGTTGCTTTAGATTTTATATTATATTTTGTATAGAATATGTGCAACTGCAGAAAAAAACACCAAATTGTGTTCACCAACATCCCCCGGTTCCAACAAGGCCTCACATGCATGGTTCATGCATTTTTTGAGGAAGCTATGAGGGCAAAACTGGAACATGCGCATTTTCGTTTTCACATTTGGAATTTTCAGAAATTGGTTTCCTGGGCCCATATCCCATTTGGGACATTTTGGAAGCCCCCCACTGTAAATTACCCCATAAAAGTATATATTTATGAACAGTAGACAAGTCAAGGTGTTCAACTAGGGTAGTTTTGACAGTTTTCAGCTAGCCATTTCTTCACTGATGTCTGCCAAAGTTCACGGAAAATTTATTTTATTGCGTTTTTAACAAATACATTTCAATGTTAAAATTTATTTCTTGCACAGCATATGTGCAACAGTGGAAGAAAGCACCACATTTTGTTCACCAACATCCCCCGGTTCCAACACGGCCTCACATGCATGGTTCATGCATTTTTTGAGGAAGCCATGAGGCCATAGCTGGAACATGCGCAAGTTTTCAGGAATTGGTTTACTGGGCCCATATCCCATTTGGGACATTTTGGAAGCCCCCCCCACTGTAAAGTACCCCATAAAAGTATATATTTATGAACAGTAGACGAGTCAAGGTGTTCAACTAGGGTAGTTTTGACAGTTTTCAGCTAGCCATTTCTTCACTGATGTCTGCCAAACTTCACAGGGAAATTATTTTACTGCTTTTTTAACGCATACATTTCAATGTTGCACTGAATTTCTTGCACACCATAAGTGCAACAGTGGAAGAAAACACCACATTTTGCATGCATTTTTTGAGGAAGCTATGAGGGCAAAACTGGAACATGTGCATTTACATTTTTTTTTTTTTATATTTTTTTTCATCAGATTACTTGTAAGTGACAGGTTTAGGCCGCTGACATCAATCAGGGAGACCGATCAATAATCAGCGACTTAAAATGTTACCGACAAGTGATCAGGTAATAATTATGATTATTTCATTTATTAATAATTTGTGTTTTTTCATAATTACCCTAGATGACCCCTCTCTCTTTGTAGAGCAGGGTCATCCGTGGGCTGCCATATTGATCCGATCACTCCTATTGGCCAGGAGCGATCTGATCAGCCCAGCCCAGCATTTGACCTCGAAGCACCCTGGACTTGTCAGTGCTGTTGTTTTTTTTTTTAATTATTATTATTATTTTATAAAATTTTTTTTAAATTTATTTTTTAATTTTTTTTTTTTTAATTTTTTTACATTTTTTTTTTTAACTCTTTCAATGCTGATGCTCCATTGAAGCACAGCATTGACTGATATCTAGTCCCCACAAGCTTGTGGGGACTAATATTAACCCCTGCAATGCTGCGATGGGGGTCATACACAATCACAGCATTGAAGGGGTTAATTGAGGTAGAGGGGGGGTAGGGGTTAACTGAGGAAGGGTGGGGGGGTCTGGTCTCCACACTCATGTGGAGACCAAAGAACCCTGTCTCCCTGTCCCTGAAGCTACCTCTGGCAGCTGGGACACAATCTCCAATAGACTGGAGATTGTAGGGGAGGAGTCTCTCTGATCAGTCCTACAGGACTGATCAGAGGACTTCTGGGGGGTCGTTTTTGCTGTTGCTGGTCTGCCTGGGCTTCCAGGCAGACCACCAGCAGCAGAGCCCCCTACAAAACGGGAATTAACCCCTTCAATGCCGCAATCATGGAGCGATCAGGCAGCAGGGGGGTGTTGGATCAGGTCCCCACACTTGTGTGGGGACCCATTCAACACCCCCCCCCCCCCCTTCCATGAAGCTGCTGAAACCGCGATTGCAGATTTTTCTCCGTGGGAGTGATCGTGGGCTTGGGGGCGGGCTTAGACAGGCTGTGCTGTCTGCCCAGGAGTCCTGGGCAGACAGCAGCAGCAGCGCCCCCACGATCACCGCGATTGTGGTGATGTGGGGGCGTTTTTTGGAGGAGACGTACCTGGTACGTCCCGGTCTACCGGTGACTGTTAACCAGGAAGTACCAGGTACGTCCCGGTACTGAAGGGGTTAAAGGTGTTGTGGAATATGTCATTAAACATATGTAGACCATAGGAGCAGCACTGTTAACTTCCTGTATTCAGTATTAGGATGATTATTCATCCTCCATAAAGTATCCCTCCCCTTTTGTTAAATTACTATAGCTCTGTTGTAAGTAGGGCTGCAACTAACGATTATTTTAATAATCGATTAGTTGGCCGATTTATTTTTTCGATTAATCGGATAAAAAAAATTCAATTTTTTTTCAATTTAAAATAATGTAATAAAAAAACATACAATTTACACTTTCATCTCTTTATTGCAATGGCCTCTCTCTATTCACCTTCTTATTTTACTGACATAATAATAAAAGCTACAAGAACCCAAACACGGTGTTTCTCAAACTAGGTTTTAATACAAAGTTATTAGTAAATATTAATTCATATGTTAACTATTTTTCATATTTAATAAAAACTATGAGAAAAAAGCCTTGTTTAGATTTTTTTTTCATTTACCAAACTGCCCCCGGTTATGCACATCTGACTCCCAGCTTGCCACTCTGCCCCCATATATGCCTTATAGCTCTTATATGCCAGTGATATGCAACTGAGCCCCCTGATATACCTTTTACCCCCAGATATGTTTTATGCCCCCCTGATATGCCTAATATCGATATGCCTTATACCCCCTATATGCCACTGAGCCCCCTGATATACCTTTTACCCCCAGATATGTTTTATGCCCCCCTGATATGCCTAATATCGATATGGCTTATACCCCCTATATGCCCTGAAATTCATAATACCCCCCATACACCACTATAACTCACCCATACACCACTCTGGCTCCTCCCCCTCCCATACACCACTCTGGCTCCTCCCCCTCCCATACACCACTCTGGCTCCTCCCCCTCCCATACGCCACTCTGGCTCCCCCCCCTATACCACTTTGCCTCCTCCCCCCTCCCATACTCCACTCTGGCTCCTCCCCCTCCCATACACCATCTGCCTCCTCCCCCTCTCATACATCACTTTGCCTCCTCCCCCTCTCATACATCACTTTGCCTCCTCCCCCCCCTCCCATACTCCACTCTGCCTCCTCCCCCCTCCCATACTCCACTCTGCCTCCTGTCAGCAACGGAGGTTCACAAGACACCAGGGAGCCGGGTAGAGAGGCAGAGTGCCGTATGGGAGGGGGAGGAGCCAGAGTGGTGTATAGGAGGGTGGCTCCCATACACCCCTCTGACTCCTCCCCCCCCCCCCCCCTCCCATACACCGATCTGCCTCTCTACCCGGCTCCGTTACTGACAGGCACTTTCACTGCAGCTTCATAGAAGCCTCAGCGTAAGTGAAGGTGAGTAACGGAGGCTGTCTGTGCGATGCAGACCCCCGCCGGCTGACAGAGAGGATGATTCTCTGTCAGCCGGTGGGGGTCTGCACGATGCGCACAGCCAGCCTCCGTTACTGCCCTTCACTTACGCTGAGGCTGCAGTGAAAGTTCCTGTCAGAAACGGAGCCGGGTAGAGAGGCAGAGCGGTGTATGGGAGGGGGAGGAGTCAGAGGGGTGTATGGGAGGGGGAGAGAGACGGAAGTGAGAGACCGGCCGACAGTGAGGGGAATCCAGGTCCCCTGCAGCGTTGCGGGGGATCTGGATTCTAGTGCTATAATCCGATCTCTGTTTGAGGTCGGATTATAATTTTTATAATCTATAAAAATCGATTCGATTAATCGATAATGAAAATCGTTGACAACGATTTTCATTATCAATTATTATCGATTAGTTGTTTCAGCCCTAGTTGTAAGCTTGTTCTAGCAGCCTTTGTAAGGGTGGCGTATTGAGAAAGGAGATCATTTCAGAACAGTAAAGTAGTCCCTATTACACTCAATATATCAAACAAATAGACAAATAAAAACAGCTAAATGTTCCGAAGATGAGAACAATGAAACTTTTAGTTTTGTGAGTACCGCTAACTTGTGCAGTTATTTTAATGTGATGTACCCATGTTCAATATTGGGTCTACTGGCTTTCCTTTGTTTCTGACTATTCTATGAATGTAAGAAATTGTATACAGGGACTTTTTTTTTTTACACTTTTTTTTTTTTTTGTTTGCCCAGAAAAGAAAAAGGAATTTGAAATGAGAAGGAAATGTCATTACAACGAGGCGATGAACATTAAGCTGGCAAGACAGCTGATTGCAAAAGAACTGGCAGGGGAAGAAGATGAGGAAGATGAAGACGAAGATGAAGAGATGCAGGATATCACAGACACTGAAGGTCAGGAAATCAAATGTTTAGTCCTTTTACGTGACTCTGGATTTGTCAAGTTACTGTGGGGAACGAAAAGGCATTTTTTCTTTTTTTAAATAAAATTGCAGAAGGAGTATTTTATATATAAATGTGTGTGTGGGGGGTGATGAGTACTATAGAAGTGTCTGATCAGGGCACTGAGTGGAGTTAAATGGACAGTTTGATATCCTATGCTTCAATATGCATTTGTTATCTGTATGAATCAAAGTAGTCACCTTTAGGAGAAGCAGCAAATCCAGAGCTGCAGCGTTCTGCCCCTTCTGCAGTTTTTAGTCTTTGCAAGGGGAATCATCTATTGTGTGCATTGAAGTAAACCTGATGAGTCCTTTAACAGCGAGCACCCTATAGATAAGGTCTAAAACCAGTCCAGTACCAGTATTATCAGTTGTATCCCCTTCATAATGAAGGCATTTTTACACTTTCCTGCTTTGTCATTGTTCAACCGTAATTTTCATCACTCTGGAGCACCGTCAGTCATTCAGTATTACTCTTAGAAGCCATATATTAAAATCTGTCATCTGAAGCCTTGTCTGCTAGGTATCTTTTTAGTTCCACGTTCCCACTCCCATCCCACAGTATCCTACATTGTTTTTTTTCCATGCAAGCATAATGCATTTGCGCAGTACACGGATTTAACCTCTGTTGCTGAATATTCCTTTGTTTCTCTTTATACAGTTCATCCCGACCAGCTGCAGAACAATGACCAAGTCTTATAGAGGAAAGCTGTGCTGCTCTGCTTTATTGCCACCACAATGCACTGTACTGCAGCCCTATGGACTACATTGAGGAGTATGTGAAATATACTTCTCCATTGCCAATGTTATGTCTTGATTCTTTCATTAAGCAGCAGTCTGATTACTGATTTGTAGGCATGTCTGACATCTGCCTTTTCACAAGATGGCAGACCGGGTATGCTAGTGTTGGTTTACAGAGTTTACCTACAGTCATTAAATGCAGTGTAAATTTGCCATTTCATAAGACACTGTATGGTTCTTATCTTAATTCAGACATGTTGGAAAGGGTAACCAGAAAGTATCATTGGGGAACAGAATATCATAGAGCGTTTAAACGAGTTGGGCTGTAGGAAATTTACTAATTTTGATAAGATTATATTATGGTATGCACGTTGTGCTTAAATTAGCAGGACATGTGCACCATTGAAGCTAAAGTTTCAAAATATTCCTTTTTTTTTTTTTTTAATTTGATGTTGCTCAAGGTACCTCGACAGTTAAATCTTTCTAATTTCAAAAGATAATTGGCTAAATTCATGCTGAGGAGACATTGTTGTCTTTGACCTGGAAAAATAGAAATACATGGTTTCCAAGAAACATGGAATAACCTTTAACCAGAGAGTGCAAAACAGTGGACGGAATCGAATGATGGAATGTGTTCACAGTATGCTAACTCTCCTGTCTATATTAAATTAACTATATGCTTCATATAGTTGTACTGTGTGACACTATGTACATGTATAATGCTGCTACCCATGCTAATTAGAACAGAACACCTATTTTCAGCACTGTACTATCCAGTCTGTAGTGAACTTGTGCACAATGACTTCATTCATATTCATTTTTTTTATATAGATATATATATATATATCTACATGCAGGAATAGTTATAAAAGGGACTGGGTGATTTTGTGCAGTGGACAGTTTAGAGCATGATTTTGAATTGATTTTGCCTTTATAAGGCTCATGCCTTGACTGTTCTGTCTATTAAAAAATAAATTGAAACAAATGTTGTCCTTGATCAAAGCTATCTCAAGTATGCCATATGTTGATTTATTCTTACAAAATTACCTTGCAACTGGAGAAGATCCTTGCCGAATCCTGTAGGAGAGGTGTATCGCAGGCGTCTCCTTTCCAAAGTGAGCCCATGAAAAATCGCTTACTGCTCTGTTTTCTGTGTGCTATAGGGAAAACTTGTGAACATGTGCTCATTTGTGCTATGATAAAAGCCTATCTCAAAATTACCAAATTCTCATGATTCGCAGTGCAGCTGATGGATGATGCTACAGCGCTTATGTTCTTGGCCTTGTATACTGAGCTACTGCTTTGCTGGATCCCTCTTCTGTGTTTGACCCTTGGCCTTGGACTCTGACCTCATTCTAGTGTTTATCCCTTGGTAGCCCATTGATCATGATATTCTGGTTTCTGACTTTTGACTTGGACTGTGACTATTCTTCTGATCATCCTTTGTACCGTGCATTGGTCGGCATCTACTACCGCCTGCTTCTGTCTGTTCCCTGCTGGTTTGCTGCGGTCGGACGGGTGCCCGGCCACAGGGCTTCCAGTCGCGGGCCTCGTCACCGGGCTTCCAGTTACCTGCCTGTACCGAGCTTGTCACTCCAAGTTTATATCCTGCTTGTGCTCAGAACACCTATAGATGGCACCCAAGAGGAAGAGTAGGGCTAAAGTGGAGAGCAGCCTTGAATTGAACACATCGTCAGCCTGCCTTCCGCCATGCTCAGAATCCGAACCTGCTCCTGCATCAAACTTCCTACCTGATCCGGCCCCCAGTGCCTTTACGCTTTGGGTGTGTTAATGTGTGAACATGTATCTCTGCGTACGTTAGTGTGAGTGCATGTGTCTTTGGGTATGTTTGTGAGTGTGAATATATGTCTGGTGATAGTATATGTGTGATTGTGTCGGTCTAGGTTAGTATGTGAATACAAGTCTGGGTATGTTAGTATGTGTGTTACTGGTTGTGTTTGAGTATCTGAGTATGCTCGTGTGGGTTTCTGGGTTTATATGTTAGGGTCAAGTGTATGTGGGAGTTTCTTAATGTGTGGGTTAGTGCTGAGTGTCTTGGTGCATGCGTTAGTGCTGAAGTTCTTATTGTGAGCACCAGTGCTGAGTAGTTGTGTTGGTGCGAGTGTCTAGTTGTGTGTTAGTGTGAGTGCCCCTCCGGAGGATAGACTCCGGATCCGCCCTTGGTTCTTATCTGCCGTCAAATTCTACATTTCTATGGAACAATCGTATGCTGCGGCTTCCTTCAAAGCTGAAAACATAAGAAAAGACAGCAGGTGGCAGCAGAGTTCAACTTTAAAATCTTCAATTTAAAAATCTGTCGAAGTCAGGCAAATAAGGGATGTTTTAGTACTTAGCCAAGCTGTCTGAAACAGTTTCTCTTCATCTGTATCTTGTGTATCTGTATCTGCCAATCTGTAATTATTTTATTACTATTTTACGGGGTAAGTTATATAAATATTAGATCAGAGCATCATAATAGAATGCCAGAGGAAATGTAAAAAAAAGAAACAGCCGCTAGATTCACCGATGCTACTCGCTTACAATCTTCACCTTCTGGAGGACCCAGCACAAATATAGAAAACTACCTCGGACTGACAATTTGATCTGTAGTGCGCCAGTGAGCCAATTTAACTCTAAGCGCTGCTCTTATTCTTTAGGGGCCTATTCTATTGTGTTTCAATAATGTCTTCAAATCTAGAAACCCTTTCTCCCTCTGGGTATAATGCTTTGTTTCGCGTCTGAAGGACGCTCTCACGACCCAGAGACCTTACATACGCCCAAATCCAATGTTTAGAAATCCACAAATAAAAAAAACACATTTTGAAGATGTTATCGGAGTGGGTAAAGTTATGACTCCTCATTCTCCGTTTCCTATGACTTACCTCAGTAGGAACTGTCCTCTATGTTGAGTGCTAGGATATGATGTCATCTTGGCCCACTGCATTTTAAGGACATTATGGCACAGAGTGAGCTCACTATGCAAGCTCTACGGGTTAGGCACTGTCCTCCATAGCGTATTTGAGCCTCTAATCTCTCTGATTGACCCATGGAGAAGTGGCGCACTGGTGAGCCCATTGGGTGATCTGCCCCAGTTAAATGGCGGAGGAGTTTCTGCCCTTGGGCCTAGTCAGCCTGGCCTAGAATACACATAACCAGGTTTTCAAATCTTATTAATATTAGTTTTATGTTTTCATCCCTAATAAATCCACCTGCACAGGAATGGAAATGTTAATGTTACTCAAATATGCTTTCATGCATCAAATGTTAGGTATGTTCCTCAAAAGTAATCTGAAAAATTGACCTTTTCCCAAGAAGCAAAATATAATTTCTCAAAGTTACATCAAGTGTCTTGCAGAAATCATGCCCTATAAACGAAAATCACAAAGTAAGGAAATGCTTCCAGGTGTCCTACACGTATAGAGTTAAGTTAAAATACAGAGTACGTTGGGTGGCTTTTGTTCTCCAGTTCATTGTAAAAATAACACATATCAACATTAACAAGAGATTTTGGTTGCTATTTGCAAATAATCCTGTTTTTCCTGGCATCGCACCAGATCATAGGGTGTGTTACCAGCCCAGAAACAGTCATTAAAGGGAACCACCACAAAAAATATCATCGGGGTTTATTCATTAAAATGCCGCAGGAGAGTCGTGGCTTCACTTTACTTAAGCGCATTTCACTTTTTTTGTGTCACGTGCCGGTAAGCACTTTTTCCACCTCGGACCCCTCCATGCCCTAGCCCCGGCCTTTTGGTTAGGTGTGCGGTGCATACTGGATAAATTTTTTTTTATCACACCAGCCGAAGGGCTGGGGCTTCCTAGGCGAGCGCTTTGTATATAGTTTTTGTTTCACACGATTTGCACTGTTTATTTTTTACTTTTTGTATTTGAATTTATTAATACAAACTGAAGACGGCACAGGACCCATATTTTTGAGCACTGAAAAGCCATGGTGGAGCCGGGTCCCCTAAAAAGGTCCGATTTTTCTGGTGAGTAGGGAGATAGGTAGCTTTTCCAAGCATCCCCCTCCTCCAAACGAGTATTTCAGTGGTCCCGACCCTTGCGGGGAAGGACCAAGAAGATCCGGCCCTCCTGCAGGCCTTATGGTCAGGGAGGGAAAGAAAGGGCCGCATATCCTTCAGGAGTGCGACCCCCGAAGAAAATGAAGAAGGGGACCTGGTGTCCACTGTGACCTTATGGCACTCGGCACTTTTTTATTTTTTTCACAGCGAAGTCAATGACTTCAGGGCTTCAATAAAAAAATAAAGAAGTCGTGGCTTCAACCCTTTCACTGAGCAAATCACAGGGCTGCGTTAACACTGTCCCTGCCCTGTATTATGCATTTGTTAATATTTACCCCGTTAAATGGGGAGCAGGGAAGGGCTGGTAATATTCAGCTGCATAGCCCACTAATAAAGCAGCCCAATGTACAATTGGAAGACAAATGTTTCATCATTCACCATTGAGTCTGATGTAAAACACATTGACAGAATGGGGATGCATAAAAATGCAGAAAGGGAACAGAGAAAGAATACAGCGAGTGAGTAAATTCTTACTACTTAACGTCCCTATAGATGTACATACAGGTCACCCAAAACAGAGTCAAGAAGACATACGTATGCTCAGCCTTTTATTTAGCAGGGAGATCTCCTGTCTAAAGATAGCCTAGACATACATCTATGAGCAGGCGCTCAGTGTGAGTGTTGGTACACCATCACTATTTAAGAGGAATATGATGCCGCTATATAAAACAAGAAATAATATTAATTGTGATAGTGAGACCCTCCAGTACAGGAGTCCCCAACCACCGGGACCGGTTCGTGGCATATAAGCAACTGGGCCACACAACAGGGTGACTACATTTCCCGGAATCGGTGGCTTCAAACGCTGTCATTTTTTTTTTTTTTATGTGGAGGAGAGCGTTAGCTCAAAGTTTTCAGCAACCGCTCAGGACCCCTCAGTCTCGTCTGCAAGGCCTCTAGCTCGGTTGCAGTGCCGGCATTTCATGCTGCGCGTCGGAATATGACGTCGTATTCTGGCGCTCAGCAGTGAAGCAGCACGCACCAAGGCGGAGCAGGGAGAAAGAGGCCTCTCGCTCCCACCATAGGACTCCTGGACGGTAAGTGAGCTTCAAAGGGAGAAAAGGGGGAGAGGGTACATAGTGAGAAGGGGGTAGTAAGCATATTGAAATAAATATATTGTGAGAATTAGTGAGAGAATGAAAGTGGAGTATTATAAATAATAATATATTAATAATAATAGATAGATAATAACTATAAGTAAAATGCACAATAAATGTAAATGCACTTGAATTAAACCCAAAACACCCCGTCCCCGTCTATGGAAAAATTGTCTTCCACAAAGCCGGTCTTTGGTGCCAAAAAGGTTGGGACTGCTGCTCCAGTAGATGTCAATCCTGACACCTGCTGGAAGATCTCAGGAGGAGAGAAGGGCCTGCAGGGATCCTCTGCTGACTGACACACACATCGCAGAGGGCGAAACATTAAAGGGAGCCCAGTGATGTCAAAATGACATCAACAAAGCTTCCAAAAAAAAAAAAAATGACATCGACAGCATCCACAAAATATTTTTTTAAAGTTCAGGCAGTGGCCCAAAACCTTTAAATTGGAGCGGCCCAGGGGGGCACTTGTCCCCCAAACTCCCTTGCCAGGCCTCCCCTGCAAAAGAGTAGGAAGGAAGGCACTACAATTCAAATACACATTTATACATATTTTACCTTACCTAATTACTGTAATCTAAAGTCTAACCTCTGTCTCTCAGGACTCTATTTAGGGCAGGTCACACACACACACACACACACACACACACCTCCCATTTTACTTTTATATCATTGTCATATGGTTGTAAGGAATGTATAGGTAATGTTTGCTACAAAAAAAAGCCTCATACACAGCAACATTATATTTTTCCTGTTCATGTGAGTTCTCACCTACCCATGATCCTCTGCTATTTCAGAAGCCAGTTCTCCGAGGCTCTTAGAGATCATAACATAGCACTAATTGCATGACATGTCATGCAGTAACATAGTTCATAACATAGTTTTTAAGGTTGAAAAAAGACCAAAGTCCATCAAGTTCAACCTATATACATATTGTGTCCCTACTGTGTTGATCCAGAGGAAGGCAAAAAACCCTTATGAAGCAGATGCCAATTGCCCCATACCAGGGGGAAAATTCCTTCCCGACTCCAAATATGGCAATCAGAATAAATCCCTGGATCAACGTTCTGTCCCTATTAATCTAATATCCATAACTTGTAATATTATTGCTTTCAAGAAACACGTCCAGGCTCCTTTTGAACTCTTTTATTGAGTTTACCATCACCACTTCCTCTGGCAGAGAGTTCCATAATCTCACCGCTCTTACTGTAAAGAACCCCCGTCTGTGCTGGTGTAGAAACCTTCTTTCCTCCAGCCGTAGAGGATGTCCCCTTGTTATAGATACAGTCCTGGGTATAAATAGGTCCTGGGAGTGATCTCTGTACTGTCCCCTTATATATTTATACATAGTTATTAAGTCCCCCCTAAGCCGTCTTTTTTCCAAACTAAATAACCCCAATTCTGATAATCTTTCTGGGTACTGTAGTCCTCCCATTCCCCTTATTACTCTGGTTGCCCGTCTTTGAACCCTCTCCAGCTCCACTATATCTTTCTTGTACACTGGTGCCCAGTACTGTACACAGTATTCCATGTGTGGTCTGACTAGTGACTTGTACAGGGGTAGAATTATTTCCTTGTCGTGGGCATCTATGCCCCTTTTGATGCACCCCATGATTTTATTTGCCTTAGCAGCAGCTGCCTGACACTGGTCGCTACAGGTAAATTTACTGTTAACTAAAACTCCTAAGTCCTTTTCCATGTCAGTCGTCCCCAGTGTTTTCCCATTTAATACATATTCCCAGCCTGGATTTTTCTTCCCCATGTGCATAACCTTACATTTATCTGTGTTGAACCTCATCTGCCACATCCCAGCCCAAGCCTCCAACCTATGCAGATCCATTTGTAATCGTGCGCTGTCCTCTATTGTGTTAACCACGTTACAGAGCTTAGTATCGTCTGCAAAGATTGATACTTTACTATGCAATCCCTCTACAAGGTCATTAATAAATATATTAAAAAGAATAGGACCCAAAACTGACCCCTGTGGTACCCCACTAGCAACAGTCACCCACTCAGAGTATGTACCATTAATAACCACCCTCTGTTTCCTATCACTGAGCCAGTTACTTACCCACATACACACATTCTCCCCCAGCCCAAGCATTCTCATTTTATGTACGAGCCTTTTATGTGGCACCGTATCAAATGCTTTGGAAAAATCAAGATATACGACATCCAGCGATTCACCCCGATCCAGTCTTGAGCTCACCTCCTCATAAAAGCTGATCAGGTTAGTTTGACAGGACCGATCCCTTGTAAACCCATGCTGATATGGAGTCATACACTTATTTTCATTGAGATACTCCAAAATAGCATCTCTTAGGAAACCCTCAAACAGTTTACACACAACAGAAGTTAAACTAACAGGCCTATAATTCCCCGGGTCACTTTTTGTCCCCTTTTTGAATATTGGCACAACATTTGCTATGCGCCAGTCCTGGGGAACAGACCCTGTCACTATAGAGTCCTTGAATATTAGAAATAGGGGTCTGTCTATTACATTACTTAACTCCCTTAGAACGCGGGGGTGAATGCCATCTGGACCTGGTGATTTGTCTATTTTGATTTTTTTTAGGCGGCACTGCACTTCTTCCTGGGTTAGACAGGCGACATGTACTGGGGCATTTATCTCATCCTGCTGTATATTACCTGGCATTTCATTTTCCTCTGTGAATACAGCAGAGAAGAATATATTTAATAGATAAATAGATAGTGTGTGACGTAAATACATAAGTATGCCATACATTGCATTAAACATCCTTAGCCAAGCCACGTACAGGCTTCTGACATCACTCACACCAATACTACCAGTGCCTGAAGTCCAGCTAGGAAAGGTGGCACTCATCTTTATTGAACCACGGGTTTATCCTCCCCACCTTTCCCCTTACCTCATCCCCATAGACTAACTGTTGGCTCAGGAGAGGGGTTTTCTGGTGGGAGGCAAATTTTAGTTACCCATCAATAGGAAAAATGATATGACCATGGCAGTAGTAGCTAACAGACCAGTATGTACTTGCGCAACATGAGACTTAGTTCATAATAGCTGGGGTGGTAAAGATTAGTCACAACTACCCCTGTCTACAATTCCTATGGTATTAAGTAATGGCTGACTGCATTTCACGGGAGCTGCAGTTAGTATGCAGTGTAGGTCACCACAATCCTAGTCTAGAAGCCCAGGTAGCAATGTGGCTGGCTAAATATTATTGTAGATGCAGTCAGCAAAAGTTAGTTTTTGTACTTTAGCCCCCAAAGCCCAATTTACTAGCTACTATTCCCATAATAATCAACGTTGCTATAATAATAACAGTGTTGCTCGCTGAACATTCATGGGAGTTGCAGTCAAGAAAAAAAAAAAGTACTTAGAGGGTAGTAAAAAGGGACATAAAGGCTTGGAACCAATATAGGACACTTGGTAGTTTTGCAGCAGTTGTGGTAACATTTGGCACTCAAAGTCATGTTATTACATTTCTCATGATGTCCAGCCAAATAAACTCCAAGCTGGGTTGAATGCAGCGATGCACTGGGCTCAATGCAACCCACCATCACAGTGCAGGTTGCTGAAGTGAATATGCTTTCTCCTAGAAAACTTCCTGTAGTCCATGGCAGGGCCAACCATATATTTTAGGTCATTGCCCAGTACCATTGGATGCCCTATGGGTAATTCTCTAATTGGCATCGGGATTTGAGACATCAACAGGAAAGATACTCGCGATATCTTTAAGTAGGGTTCCATAAGCACTTATAGTTAACATTGTGTCATACAATTAAAACATAAGCATAAACAATCTTACAACATCACTGTTTTGCTTTGTATCGTGTGCAAAAGCAAATGAAACTAAAATTGTCATTTGAATGTCTAAGTCCCCTAAGAGAGTGAAGTATCTCGTTTCCGACTTGCCCTGGAGTGGGGATTTATCTACCTATGAACATGTCCACAGTGTTTTGTATCCAGACTGCCTCCATTAAGAATAATGAAGAACACATTTTAGCCCACCCTCCTTGGCCATTTCATGTATTATGAATGTTAAAGAAAATACAACTTTTAAACAGAGAAATCATATCACTTTCCCGCTAGCCTTTCTTTTGAAAGGTAAGCCTATATTTTAAAGACTAGGCTTCCAACACTTACATTCATATTTAAACAGTGTTAAAAAGAAATAAAAACATCTGTTTAATTAAGGTAGTAGACGGACATTGTGTATTGACTCGTCACAGCTGGTGCCGAGTGTGCAGCACAACGGAGCACTAATGGCCTTCTGCATTTTAACCTGGCCATTAACTAAAGCATGTTTAGGAAAAACAAGAAAAAGCTTTGCCCTGACAGCTGACCTCCCAAAATTAGTTAATTGTATTTCAGTAGGAAATCCCTTACGAAAAAATTACTGCAGTTTTTCTGATTTAATACTGCAGTTTTTTGGACATGAAAAAACTGCAATACTGCACTTTTACTTTAGTATTACTGCATTTGTACTTCACTGTACTGCAGTTTTACTGCACATTTAGTGCACTTTTTTTTTTATACTGCAAACCTACAGTTGTACTTCAATGTAATACAGCTTTATTGCATTTGTACTTCCATACAAAAATAACTGCAGTAAAACTGCAGTACAGTGAAGTACAACTGCAGTAAAACTGCAGTAAAAGTGCAGTATTGCAGTTTTTTCATGTCCAAAAAACTGCAGTATTACTTCAGAAAAACTGCAGTAATTTTTTCGTAAGGGATCCATAAAAAACCTGGTCTGAAACGAGGTCTGGTGTGAGACCCACTGTAGAAATCCATGTTAAAGACACAATGATAATTAATGATAACTTGATATTAATGAAACTTTTTTTTTTTTTACTGACTGACCCAGAGATCTGGAGAAGCATTGCATATACTGCAGGGGCAGCAGTATGTGAAACATACCTGGATAACTGATGTCACCCTGTGATGTATGATCATAACAGGCACAGGACATGTATGTTTCCAATGTATATAAGCTGATAATGTGCATTTGATTAACAGTAGAGGTCGTTCAAAGGACCTACCCGTGTACCAAGAAGCTGTGTATGCTCTCTAAGACCCGATACCCCCTGCACACCATTATCACCCTGCCAGCATTCTAGATAAATAGAATCAAATAACCAACAGATCAGCAAATTCTGACGACATACACAATATTTGCAACCAGGGCAGCCATCATTACCCCTGTATGAGACTCAGATAAGCAGGCAGGCCGGCCTTCTTGATCTGTCATATGCCCCCTCATTGGCCTTTGTGGCCTGCTACTTGGCCCCTCTGGCCCATTGCCAGAAGGCTTTGGCTTTATTCTTGGTCCTTATCATGACAGCATGGAAAGCCATGAAGAAAGTAGTGGTGTTCGCGCCCGTGCATACTGCTACGTGTGGTTGTATGGTGTAATGCTTGTAACCAATTATACCAAGATAATAAATAAACGACAACTGAAACTTTTTTGGATGAACAAAGGCCGTGGTCTTTTATTTAGCTTATAACAAATTTATTTAACAATAACCAATCAAAACCAACTTTGTATCAATAACTTGTGACTGAATATCAAATAAACAAAAACTCTTGGCCCAAACCACAGAGTTATCAAATAATTTAATCAAGGCCAACTGCCCCAAAAGCCGGTCAGCCTGTCACCGAACAAACCCCCAACTGTTCACTCTCTTTGCAGAGAGCAAATTCGCCCCAATAAAAGCCACGACAGAAAATATAATCATTATTCACTTTTTTTTATTTTTTTTTAACATATCATTCAATCTTAAATAAGGGAGGGCGGGCGACAATTCAGCAGCTCTTCCATGCTGCTCCCCGTGGCACTGGTGAAAACTGCTGCTCACCAGACTTGAAGGTCAGTGCGGTCAGTTAGCACTAGTGTCACGGACTGGGTCCAAACAGATGACTGAAAGGACCCAGCGCGCCCAAAGATTGTGTGCAGGAGTCACAGTGCAGCAGTGGAGTTAGACAGGGCCTGGATGCAGGGCGACCACACTTACCCAGGTGTTGAGCACCTAGGGTTGTGCAGCCAAACACCAGCGCCCTGATATAGCAGCAGATGAAGTCCAGAATGAAACGAAGTGATATCCTGCAGACACCCTGGAGCAGGCGTGAAACATATCACTGGAATCACGTGCAGGATGCTGCAGGCTGGGAGTGTGGAAGCTGAGCAAAGGATATAGCAGAAACATAACAAGCAAGGGACAGGGAGACCAGGCACGAAACATAACCATACAAGACATACACGATACAGGGCACAACAAAGGACAGGGAACAAGGCAAGGAACACAGGGGAAGGAGTGAGGAGCCGGAATCCTCAGACGCTTCTCCTTTAAGCAAGGATAGGCCATATAAACTAGGACATAGGGAGAGGAGAGAGGAACCAGAATCCTCAGATGATACAAGGAAGAAGGGCAAAGGCACATAAGAGACAGACAAATATGAATACAGGAACTAGCCTAGAACTATATGATAACAATTGGAGATTCCGTCACATCATATGGCCATAGTATGCTTAGCCCACCGCTACGCCAAAGTACTCCAATGACGGTGGGTCCTAACGCTAATCCCTGCTGACAGTGGTACGAAACAAACTAAACATGTAATCCAAACACAAAGCACTGAGACATACCTTAGACTGCAGACTGAGACAAACAGAACACACAGGTGGGGCACACCTTATAAAGGAAACAGAGCTGAAGCAAAGAGCAGAAGCGGAAGCAAGGAATGGAAGATTAGAACAGAGCAAAAGGAAATCCAGGAATGGATCGAAGCAAAACAGGGAAACTGAAGCAAAACAGATATGCAGCTCTGCAGCCTGGGTAGAACGTGACAGCTAACCTAGGGTAGTGAACGGACGCCTCAGGGACACCTTCTTTTATATCTAAAATTCCCGCGCAAACTCTAGCGCGAGCGCATATAGATGCAAAAGCGCGGGAAAACTAAGCGGCGTGAGCTGCTCACGAGCACATCTACCACAAAAATGCACCAGAGGCAGTCCCTCCCCACACAAGAAGTCTTGCTTGTGAACATGAGGCTCCATTTAAAAGGAATGAGTGCTGCTGATCGGTCAGAGACTGATCAGCAGCCTCAAAAGTGGAAAAAAATATATACATGTAAAATCAATGCGTGGAGCAGAGAGTCTTCTATGACTGTCTGTCTGCTTTTAAAAGTAAAACAAAAGTGTCAGCTGCGTACACACTGCAAAAACTGATACCTGCTGTCATACAGGGAATCAGACATTTGGGCCCAATTAGCACATTTTTATTAATTTTAAAATCTGTAGATTACAACTTCCATCACCCTCCACCTTGCTAATAATGAAGGTGATGAGAGTTGTAGTCCACAAAAGCAGGCGCAACAGAAGAGCAAAAGGCTGGCATACAGGGGAGCAGGTATAACCAAGTGCCCCTATCGGCCCCTTTTCCCCCTTGGTAAATACACACTCATACTCACACACAAACACTTGCATGCTTTTACCACACTTCTACGATATGACCATATCTGGGAACTCTCCGGTTCTCCAGGTCAGAATCCGCCAGGTCTCGGGACAGTGTCAGTGGGAACGTGCAGTGCCATCAGTGGGCAATCCTGGCCACGTCCTGCAAGGGTAGGTTCTGGGTAGCTGGAGCCCACAAGTTTCCAGGCATGCACATGACCCTGCTGTATTCCTGCATCTCCAGACTGGTCCAAAATTGTTCACAAAGGTTCAGTATGGCTCAATGCTCCCGGGTGAGCCCACCCCTGTTTTTTTTTTAATCTAAACTCTGTATAGTGTATTATGCCATTTAACCCTATATTTTCTATGTGCCTACCTGGCCAAAGCTGTGTGGTGTTGTGCAATGAAGTGAGCGTTTCATGTAGTGTGTCCTGCATGGATGTGGGGTATTTCTGTGATCTGGGGGCCAGCTGTATGCATTTTGGTGATTTTTAGTGCATTTGCACATGACCTGTGAAAAACAAATAATGTGAGAGAGGTTTTGAAAAGAAAAAAAAATAATGGCCCTTATACTAACTGTGAAAATAATGCAAGAAAAATACTTTGAAACAGCAATGCAGGCCGTCTGATACCATATTTGCCCTATAATTGCCACAAAGATGCAGTAAATGTTACATTTAAGGTATTTTTCAAAGTCAAGATACTTCAATTAATGTATTTTCGATCAAGTCAACTACTTTAGTGACAACTATCATTGCAAAATCATACAATTTTTTTTTATGTTATTCATACTAAATGTTTGACTATACATCTAAAAGTGGTATCAAAAACAAAGCCATATCTCTCCTTGAGTAAATTATATATCATTTTTATGGTGCATGAACAATTTAAAAGGGAAACACGCAAAAAGCTCTACAAAGTATCCTCAGTGAAGAAGGGGATACACGACATGAAAGAGAAAACCACAATGACAGATAGCCTTCTTTCACTTCTCTCTACATGATGCAGAACTTGTCTGGAGATATTTTAGGAGGTCCCCTAGGTGGAACAGCACCTTTAACAATTGTGTCTGCTTTATTGAGCACAACTGTGGAATTTGTCATTATACCGTGACGTTTCTTCAGGAAGACTGCAGTATTTTACACAGATATGTGTGTATTATTTGCCTGTTGATGAAAAAAGCAATTCTTAAGGAAATCTGGTGTTTTTGTTAAAAACAAAACTCTAAAACTATATTTACACCAACAGAACATACAAGAAGTGTATATGTTGTGTTGAATCATGTGGTTCAGCAGGTTTTACAATTTTTTAAAATAATTAACATCCGCCTTCGAGCCATACACCTCATCACGCTTTGGGCATTCAACACTCCTTTGGTTTTGTTCGGCACCAGCTGAAATGTGACTTTAAACAATGCACAAATCCCACAGATAGTAAGAGAAGGCCATCTGCAAGTTGCAAAATAGGCGGGTGATTGCAATCTCATGAGCAGGGCCCTCAAAAGCCCACCATTACTGCAAGGAACTTTGTGTAAGTAAGTGTAAGTATCATAAGGCTAGACGCCAAGCTAACGGACAGGGGTCTCAACTCCTGATGTATCTGTATGTATTAATGTATATTTGTTATATATGTGTTGACTACCCAATCTAACTTATACAGCACTACGTAAGTTGTTGGCGCTTAATAAATAAAAGATAATAATAATAATAATAATCCATGTATGGAAAGTATTCCCATTGCTTTTGAATAGAGCACTTTTCCTACCACTGACTGATGCCTGAAGCAGCCAATCAATGACGTAAAGCATCTGAGCACTCAGTTAAGTGATTTATTTTATTTATAAATTTATTTTACCAGGCTTAATAAATGCATAGTAAAGTACTTGCAATGTATTTTAATGTGTATTCTTTGTTGGGGAAGCTGCCATTGTCACTGGAGTGCCACTTTACAGAAATTTCCTTTTCTGAATACTTTTTTTCAGGGTTGTTGTAGATCAAAAATAAAAATGAAAAGATAACTTATGTAAATAAATGCACTCCATGTATTAGCATTGCAATATTAACAACATAAACATCAGTTTATTCATGTGACAGGAGATAGAATGCTGTACATTAGGCTTGGTCAACATTGCACATCACTTCCTTCTGTCTGCTGGGGTTTCATTGCCAAAAAGATTCCTCGTCAAGATGACAGTTATCCTGGACTTATGCCAGCCACATATAGTATAGTCGGGTGGAGAACACTATTCCATTTAAACAGGAAACAAATGTTAGACAATAGGCATGTATGTGTATGATTGTGTGTAAAATTATAGAGCAAAATTTACGGGATTTTAGTGGAACTTTAACTATATAAAATATGTAAAAAAATTATATTACCTTTATTGTATTTGCTTGCGAAAACATAACCGTTTAAGTTATGTGTTGCAACTGCTTAGGTGAATTGAGGTATGAATTGCATTGATGACAATGCTTACAGAGTGTTTTGGAGCAACCCGCATTTATCTCCCTACTGCCTCCACACTCAACTTAGCACGTAGTCATGGTCATCCGCAGAATTTTTTTTCCCAGGGGTGAAATATCCTCCTCACCTTTCCCCCCTCCCATCCCAATACTTCCTTACCTCCTCACCATTGCCCCATGTTGGCTCAGGACTGGCCTGTCGGGATATTTCCTACCCTAGGGAGGCCAGGCCACCAATGCAGCTACAGAAGCAAAATGTTTGCCCCTGCAGCTATAATGGCGGCCACGGTGGCAGTCAAACGTATAATTACTCCCACTGCACCTATATCATATCCGGCTCTTACTGGCAGACATGACCCTGCTGTTAAAGCAAAGCTTTCACCAAAGAGAAATTACAGGTGAGGTAAGGGTGTGCGAGAGAGAGGTAGTGATCTAGTGAGTGGGATGGTAAGGAAGGGAGTATGTATGTATGAATGTTAGAATGAGAATGTATGTATAAATGTGTGTGTTAACATGAATGTCTAAGTATTTGTGCAGGCGTTTGTGTGTTTTAGTATGAATGTGTAAGTGTTTGGGGGACAAAGATGGCACAGGCAGGCTGTTTGGGTGGATTGACAAGCTGTTTAGCAAAAATGGCACTCACAACTGTTTGGAAACAAATGTGGCACTGTGGGGCACCCTTGTGTTATATTGTATGATTTAATGAAAAATATTGTATGAATATAAAGGGGGCATGTTAAGGGAAGGGTATTATGATGATGGTGAAATAAAGGATGGGTATAGAGATAACCGTGGTGCAAGATAAAGGTATATGATCCTTTCAGATGTAATAATTGGCAACACTGATTTCTAGAGATGTTTCTGGGACATATAGACAATGTGTTATGTAGTATTGGAGATGTTACTATATTGAAACCATTCTTTTACTACTCTGGTGTTTAGTTTACAGTAGACTTGTGCATGGAATGCAAAATTTTGTACAAACACATAAAACAGGGAATTTTGCTTAAAAATTAAGTTTGTACAAATCCGAATGCACGATTCTTTCGATACGGTACATTCTTGGCACCCAAATAGGAAAACTGCCTCAAACAGCAGGATGCTTGGTGGACTTCTCTGTGATGGTATTTTGCTGCTAAAGGGACTGTCATTACTTAAATCTCTCAGAGGAACTATTGCAGGAATGTAGTTGCTCATAGTACTGTATATGGCGTGTGCACTGTAATCAAACATGCTGCAGGACTTATCAGAAGTACAAACCGCGGAAGGACAAACGGAGAGATCTGGTATTTATCTGCTGCACCTGCTGCGAGAGTCCTCACTTTTTCTCAGCCCATACAGGTGATCTGATTAGGATCCATTGAGTCAGATGAGTCAGGCCGAGGGGGAGGAAAATGTACGCAATTTCATGTGACAATTCCAAGCGCTGGTTCAAAAGACCTTGCGCTAAAGGTAGCATACGTTGCTTCAAAATCAGAACCTGAGGGTCATATTTATAAAAGGCAACAAATACCAAGGACATTCCATTGATTGCCATAGCGATTGCATCAACTTTAGCATTAAACTGACACAGGAAACATTTCCAAATGTAAAAAAATGTGGATATCAAGTGTTTCAGTATAACATTTACTTATGTTATGAACAGTCACACAAAGAGGGAGTCTTTTTACAATAGTTTTTGTGTTGTGTATGTTGTTACACCTGATTTACAAAATGCCTTTGTTGATTTTTTTTATCAGCTAAAATTTTTACTTGTGATATATGCTGTCCATATAACTATTTTCTGCAGAAAAATTTGTACTTTGTATGTATTTTATTCTGTTATGAAAAAAGAGTTAGGCTTTAATGTGGATTGAAGGGAGAGTGTTGGCATAAGAAACTGTGTGCAGATTAGTGGTGATCGCATAGTATTCTTTAGCACAATACACATATAGATTACACGTATTTTATTAATATACGTGTTAGTAATTTGTGAGTCATTCAATCCATCTACAGCAGGTACCCCAATGTAAATGAATAGGTATTAGGTAACATTGGTTTCAATTTGGACTTTGTATAACCGTCATGTACCATATTTTCTGTATGGATGCTCACAAAGACCAACATACTCAAAGAGTAGAAGTGTTAGGCACGCTTGCTTCCGGCTTTTATTCCACTTATTCTTCAATCTTCGTCTTCACAAAAGAAAATGTTTCTCAATAATCAAGAGACAAAGAATAAATCTGTATTTAAAAAGTCATCAAGTCTGCGTCTTTATTCTTTGCTCATGAGCTTAAACCCTGCTCAGTCCCATCTGTACTAACACACCAACCTGTCAATACAAACCACCGATGGTCACTTTTTTCTAGAACAATCTGCTACGGTCAATGTAACGATCAGTGTAGTTAGCATTATAACAAAAAGGGAATAAAGGGGACCCAATAGTGGGCCTGGGGAGGAGAGCCATATGGATGTGACGGAGTTAACAAGAGGGTAAGGGTACCGGGTTGACATGACTTGGGAAGTTAATGTATGAACAGCTGGGGCGAGGTAGTCACAGAGTGATGGGAATGGCTGTAGATGGGAGGTATGGGAAAAGTTGCCAAATACAACAGCAATATATAATAATAAAACAGGAGTGATGATAAGGATTGGGCCTCGTCCTCAGGGTCCACTGGAATGCAAAGAGCCCTGAAACTGGCACCAGCGTATAGGTTTTCTGATGCTGTACATGTAATCATTGCGGCTGTGCTCGAAAAAACTTTGGGGACCCTGGAGATCGTAAATCACCAAGTCCCCACCAATACCCAAGAAATTATGGGGGGTTGCATATAATCCTGTCCCCACATTAATAAATAGTCCTTAACATTATGTCTTTACCCAGAACATACAAATAGATGAACACATTGACCTCTACAGATGTCTTTCTTTTACAAATGAAACAGAAATAATGCTTCAGTGTTCATGACTTTAATTCACACAGTTGCTTTTTTAACCTACACTTTGGACCACGTATTGTTCTTGTTTGATGGCCAGGCTTGGTCTGCATCCCACCTCCCGTGGTTTTCCGTGTGGGACAGATGCATCTCCCCAGGACACTGTGGCATACTTTGGATTCTTGGAGGCACATCAAGTTCTGTTTTTGCTTTTTTTCACGCAACCTCCCTATTTCTATGACATGCAGAGAGCATGCGCAAAACAAACAATTTCTGAGCCATCCCTAACACTGTAAGGCCACATTCCAAGGTCGAAGTTTATCTTGAGGAGTTTATTTCCCAGCAGAAAAAGGGTTAATCACAACTTCACCACGCCCTATCCTTTCCCAGGCCTCATCCGCGTCCCTTCCCTCCAGTGTGACTCATCCCATTTCCCTTAGTTGCCCCTAGCAACCAGGCGCGCCCACTAGTGCAGAAATTCCCACCCCAGCTTCAACCATTCGCTGTCCAACCTGTCAATCAAAGCTTCAGAGATGGAGAGGGCGGTCCTGAGGTAGGCAGATTCCGTGACGTAGTTGGTGTCCAGGCTTAGCTGGATAGTCAAACAGTGCCCGGAGAGAAGGAGCTTGGCTATGAAGAGCGCCGCGCTGCGGTCTCTATCGCCGCCTGCAGTTTCTACCGGAGCCCGGCTCCCTTTGCTAAGCCACGGCCCGTGAGCTTAGCGTATCTCCACGGAGCTCGAACCGGGACCATGAAGATGACAGTGGACTTTGAGGAGTGCCTGAAGGACTCGCCGCGCTTTAGGTATAGTCAGGGCCTGGGATATTAACTCGTCTTCCTCAGAGGGCTTAATAGCGAAATTGGAAGAAATGAAACTTTTAAAGTAATCACCTTGACAACACCCAGAAATGGCCCGACCTGTAGCTTTGTGCGGTCAGAGAGCCATGTGCAAAGTGCGCTCTCCTTCATGGAAAGTGAACGGCAGGATCTCAGGAGCAGAGATGTGATCCTTCACTAAGCAGATTATAGGCTCATTGTATGTGGGGAGGCGGCTGTAAAACAATGGCTTGGAACACATCAATTGTTCTTAGAACTTGGATTGCAAGCTCTTGGGGCCAGTGATGTTTCCCCTTTCCTTTTGCTGCACTTTTCGGCTGTGGTCGCCTGTCCTATGTGTATGCAGAATGCTATCAGGAGACTGTATGTTGTGATATCGTTGACACTGAGATTCTGGCTAGCATGGTGTATGTAAAGGCAAGTAAGCTGACACTGAAAGGCATATGGTGTTCTATAAGGTGCCAGGTCCTCCAGAAAAATGAGCTTTTCGTGCTGTTTTAGGACTTCCTGGATCAGGGCCCTCTGACAAGTTTATCTTGAAACTTAAGCCTAGAGCCGGCTGCATTGTGTATTAAAAACACAGTGGCATAGCACAAAATACCTGTCCCCTACCTATAATATTTGTGTTATTATTAATCTTTTAATTATTATTATTATTATTTTTATTTGTATAGTGCACATAGTTAACACTGCACTAAATATGGCACGTATATTCAAAGGGAACTAGAATCGACAGACTGAGCCAAACCAATACATTAAGAGGCGCTGCTCACCATCAAGAGGCTGATCAACTGTTTATCACATCTACAGTTGGATACCAAATAAAGTATTGCTTTTTCCCGCGGTCAGTTAACACAGAATAGGTTAATAAATATTTTGTATTTGTTTAGTAGAAGCTGAGATCTGTGTCAGAGGATGCTTTATCTAATCAATGTTCTCTCCATTCTTCTCACTCCTGTTAGCAAAGGCTGCCTGATCCAATCAACAACTAAACAATAAGCGAGAGATAAGCTTAATTTGGGGATTTGTTTTCTTTTATTAGTTTGTGGAATTTTAAATTGTAGGATCCACCTTAACCCAAAAAAGTACTTGAGTATTGTACCCTTCCGTGTGATCGCTATCTGAGGGAGTATAATGACCCGAGAGGAGCCTTTGTATTTCCGAAAGGGAATGGTTGATAATAGGGGGAGCAATTTTACATTTGAAAAAAAAAAATCCACATTAAGGAGTTGTTGGCTGGAAAATGCAGGTCTGCATCCTTTAACACAGAAAGAAATACAGAAGAAAAACCACTTATGAGACAACTTCTCTTGTGTGGTGTGTTGTGCTTTTGGCATGTGATGTAGTATGTTTGTCTGTGGGTTTTTTTTTGTGTGGAAAGGAAGAACATAGAACCACAGTATTGTGGAGATCTAAATATCACATTCTAAAGATTGGATAACTCAGCATCAAACCCACACATCTTTATTCTGGTGTGACCTAAGCTAGGATGTAAAAACACTTATTTTCTATATTTGATCCCATCATATGACTTAATTACTGCTACAAGAGAGTTACTACTCCCTCTTTTCACCCCTCCTTTTATTTGTTACCCCTACTACACCCTTAGAAGAATGTTACTCTGCTGGGTTGTTTTGTGTTTTTAGTGCTTTGCTCATAACATTGGCCATTAGCCCTCTGTTATAGTTCTCTCATCTCATCATAAAGTTCCTTGTGATACATAATTAGAAACCTTGAGTATCCTGCGCTTGCTGCTGTACCTTTATAACAATGTATAAAGTAATGTTCTATGAGTATATAGTGGATCCGCAGCCACGTGTATATATATATTCTCAAATACTATTCAGATGAATTTCTACTTAGACCTGAGCAGTAATCCATGATATTTCCAGTTAAAGGGTTAATAGATCTTTGAGGGCTCAGTGAAGTGAATCTTGATTTGTCCAACTGCTCACTTTTTAATGGTTCTGTTTCACTTGAACCCCATAAGCCAATGTAATGGACAAAAAAGTAAAAGCCATACTGCCTTCTCTCAAACGTATAGCGATCTGATAATAGAATACAGATCACTTTTGTAACGCAAAACTTGACCAGCATAAAATAGGTTGTTTTAAGGGGTAAACACTTCCCATAATGTTTCACTCTCGTATGCTATTGCACAATCAGATGCCTCTGACAGGCCTGATATTTTGGGAGGTTTTTAATATACTCCCATTCTATTATGTTCTACTCATTTCTTCTTGTCTGCCGCATGTGATGCATCTGCCTTCCGTCTCAAGATACACGCATTGTTTATGGGATGGGTTCCTAATAAAGTCAGGAGCCTGGTAGGGGGCTATCTGCTGCGATGCCGATCTCTTTAAACAGATACAGACAATCAACTGTTTACCTAAAATTAGCTAAAGGCTTATGCGGGTCTCCTGAGCAGGGCATGTTCCAAACTTAAGTCATCTTTGGAAAGCGGACTAGTCACTGTTCTTCTATTCTATTTTGATATTCATGTTGAAAGTTCAGGTTTTTTTTTTTGTTACAGCACTGTAGTTGGAAGAGGGTTTCAAGAGTTCTAAGAGTCATACACTTGATTACAACCCTAAATATAAACATAAAACATCTGTGATAATGCTCGTTAAATGATTTTACTGAATGCTTTGCTGCACAACTAAGATATCGACATAATTTCACAGGTGATTCATATTTATGTCCTACGCTATAGGGCAAGAGATATTTACTAATCTGTGGAGCTATGGTCAAAGTGTAGCGCTGCTCGGCACTATCTAGGACTCTGTTTACTTGTCTGTGTTAAAGGTGCACCTTGAAAGACAATTCATTTCACTTTCTAGTTTAAGAAAATAAACCGTCTCACATTTTATGTTTAATCCTTCTCTCTGAAGGTTTAATCCCGTAAATCTAACAGAGAAGCTTTTTCAGTTCCCGTGGAAATAACCTATCGGTGCCTGTATATATATGTCACATGACAAGCGTTCCCATAAAAAATATGAACTTTGTGACGTGTGTGTGTGTGTGTGTATATATATTCCAATAAAAAAAGGTATCACCGCATACTTTGCAATACAGTTTTCTTGCCATCGTGTCTACTGGACTAATATTGTCAATATAATAAGTGTGCCTAAACTGAAATCGCTTGGAATAAGATATTTGTGTATGTATGTATATCTCAATCGGTGACCACTTTTATGGAAGAAGAAGAAAAAAAAAAAAACCCTCTAAATTTTGAGTGGCTAAAATTGTATCTGTTTAATATAGAAATTACCGTGAGATCCAGGGCTGTAAACCACTTTTATGTTAATACACTAAGGCACAGAGGGATGTGACTCTAAAAGGAAGCCTCTTGGGGGGAAATAAACATTGTGTGTAAGTCAACGAGGGCTGCAACTCCCCTTTTTGTTGACTGCATAGAAATTCCCCAAATTCATGTGTCTTGGCTCAGGCACATTTTAGTGCCGTAACAAGTGTTTTAGGTGCTCTTTTCAGTCATGGGTTGTTACAGGGGAAAGGAGCCTGGCAGTTAGTTTGCCTTTCGTGTTTGCTTGGTAAGTGTGTTGAGTGTTTGTTACACAGTAGACCGTTTGTTATCTTTAATGTCTCCACTGTGTTTAAAACATTAGACTTTCATGCAACTTCTGCGGTGTAACAGTTATTTTTAGTAGCTTCATACTCACTACTATTACGATTTCACTTTACAAGCTTAAAACAAGTTGTATATTTTAAAAATATTTTGGAATTTTTGCCTGTATACTGTACGTCTCCCTGGTGATTTTTGTTTCTTTTTGTTACATTTATTATGTTGTGAGTTCCAGACTACACTATAATCTAAATATCATCTATTTTATATTAATTTTTGCTACAGAGGCTACAGGAAGTATGGCGCACAAAACGAGTCGCTTCCCCAAAATGCTTCACTAATGGGTTTTCCTTTCAAAAATACTCTTAACTTTATTTAAGCACTTTTTTTTCTTGGCATGGTGGAGTGTGTGTGTGTGTATATATATGTAATAATTACAGTATCTCACAAGTGAGTGCACATTTTTGTAAATATTTTACCTTTTTCATGTGACAATACTGGAGAAATGTCACTCTGCTACAAGTGCACAGCCTGTGTAAATTTGCTGTCCCCTCAAAATAACTCAGCTCACAGCCATTAATGTCTAAACCTTGGCAACAGAAGTGAGTACACCCCTAAGTGGAAATGTCCAAATTGGGGCCCAATTAGCCATTCCCCCCCCGTGTCATGTGACTTGTTAGTGTTACAAGGTCTCAGGTGTGAATGGTGAGCAGGTGTGTTAAATATGGTGTTATTGCTCTCACACTTTCTTATACTGGTCACTGGAAGTTCAACATAGCACCTCATGGCACAGAACGCTCTGCAATATATTTGCCAAATGTTTGTATCTAACTAAGATTTTTTGGGGGCTATTCATGTGTTCTAGAAGCTCTGGGTAAACTTATATTTCAGTAAGGTCACTAGAAAATATATCTAAGTGTAAAAAGTGGATTTACCCAAACTATTCGTTGCTGCTAATTGGACGGTGCCTTTTAACATAAAGCCCATTCAATACCCATTTGCACCAACTGTTTTACCTGTTTAAGGAATTTGTTTTTGTTATAATATAAGTAGTCTTTCATGTTAAATTTTGGTATTACAGGGCTTGACAAATTGGTTTTGAATCTAGGAGCCAGGATTTTTTTTTAAAACTAACAGTTTTATTTTCAACAACAAAAATTAATAATGTCCCAAGAGAATCCTCACCCTTAAATATAAGTCCACTTTCCTCAAACCCCTATTTTTTTTTATAAGTACTTTATTTTCGCTCCTCCGATGTGACGATCCTCTCCCCGTCACGAGGAACTCTTCTGTGACCCCGCCCCCTTGAGCGTCATGTGTTGAAAGGGGCGGGACGAAGAGCCTCACTGAGGCACTGCCACTCAGCAGCACGGTGTGTGCAAGCCGGCCCGGTGGGATTGCAGACCAATGTTCACATGGCTGCTTTAATTTTTTTAGGCGTTAGGCGACCGGCTTGCACACACCGTGCTGCTCACGAGGGCCGCACATTGAAGTCCGGCGGCCCGCATTTGGACGCCCCTGACCTAGGGGCCAGGACAAAATTCTGTCGCCATGGCGACTTGGTGCCTGGGACTTGTCGAGACCTGTGGTATTGTATATAACAAGAGTATATGTTTCTAACTGTATTTAAAACTTGAAATTAATAAGAATGCACAGGCAATCAGCACTGCACAACTATTTATCATCCATGTATTTTGTTAAAATATCTTGATCCATATATAATATATATATATATATATAATTTTTTTTTTTATTATTATTGGTAACATAAGGCGAAGTATGTAGCCGTGCTTATTTCGTTTTATCTGTTACCTGACTGAACTTTCAGCATTAAACAGGGGTTGACGAGTTTGGTTTGCATAACACACGCCTATTTTTATAAGCACCCAAAAATAAACAGTGAAACATTAAAATGTGTTTGGCAATCCTCCCTCTCTTTTTTTATTTTATTTTGTAAATTTTGGCTAGAGATCTTTCTCGGTTGTTAAAGATGTGTCCATTATAGATTGTGGCATGTATCTTATAACATCAAACTCTCATGTATACACCTGCTAGCACCATGCACTAATACACTATATGCTGACTTACACGCTAATGCCATACTGTAACATATACCACGGTCAGACTCATCCACACACACTATCCAACAACAAACGCACACAACCTAACACTATAGAGATTGTCAGCTTGGGCCCTCCTTACTCCTTGTTTATGTACGTTGTACACTACTTATCTCCTGTTTACCCATTGTGCAGCACTGTGGAATATGAAGGCACTATATAAAACAATAAATAACGGACCTGCTTACCGCTCCTCACAGGAAAGCATATGGCGCCTGATTCACAATGGTAGCCCTGGCAATTTTTTTTAAATCTATTTATTGTTTTAGCCTGCTTTTCTTGCAAATCTCTAGTGGTTTCTAGTTGCCATGATGACCTGGCATGCAGGGTTTGTAGAGCCCTGGTTTAGAAAACCTCTCAGTATGTTCCAGGGGCACCGATGCATGGAAGTGGCTAATTACTGGTTTCATAGCAGCACCTAAAATAGCACTGCAGCAGATATTAATAGCACCTATCGGAAGCTTTGCAATAATGAACGTATAGATTCCGACACGAAGACATCCTAGGCAGTAGTCGCTATTTTGTAATTCTTAGAATCTAGGAAGAAATCTTTAAAGTGATCATCATACAGTACATTGGAAACATTTGCCGTTTGAAGCAGTGGGAAAACCCCCCCCAGAAATTCCCTGCCCTTTGGGTTTAAGTATTCCTACCTTGACCAACCTCAGACAAACTGACACAAAATAAAACACACTGACCACTATGAGTCGGTTGCACTTACTGGGCATTGATGTGCTAGAAATGTGTGTGTGTGTGTGTGTGTGTGTATATTTTATCACGGCACTATGAACTGTATGTGAGCTGTATCAACGGTGCAAACAGTGAATAAACCCACAAAAACATCTAATGTTTTTATTTAAGTTGATGTACTATTAAATTATTAAAAGTATCTATATAAAATTATATACACTATATAGAGAAAACCTATTTTACTCTTTTTGCTTATCCTTTTTTCCCCCTGTCTGTTATGAGATCTTAAAAAATGTTTTGCTCCTTGGCCTTGTTTTACGCTCACAATTGCAATTTTGATATACATAAACTCTCAGAACACTGCTGTAGAGAGGGTTTTTCCTTCCATGGAAATCAATGAAGTCCAGGTAATTGGTGATCTTTTGTCATGGTCATGGTGAGAGATCGCAGATTGATACTTTGGCAGGTCTTCAGAACCAGCGTGGCTTTTAACTATGGTAGTTATGTTATTCATGCCTAAGAATAGTGAACCTGTGACCATTGTTCACAATATGATGGGTAAATGTACAAAAATACAGGTCGATATTACATACAGGCATACTTATTTAAGTGGAGCTTGACTGGTACTGGAAGCCAAGCAGTCAACGAGCGTTGTGTCCTAGGATTCTGGTGCAAAGAGCAGCCAATACTTTGAACCTGTTGATTGGCAAATTCCATTGATTGGTGTGCAGATAAAACCATTATTCCAAATTTTCACCAGAATAGTGTTTTATACATGACTCCATTGAGTCCATCTTATTAAAAGTCGAAGCTTTGCAGATTTTATGAATGCTGTTAATGTGTCTTCCAGGTTGCTTTTATGTTCTATATTTACTGAAATGTGATCTCTGTATTACAGGGCGGCTTTAGAAGATGTTGAAACAGATGTATCAGAACTTGAACTAAAGCTTGATAAGGTAAAAGATTTGGTCCGACCTATTACTATACTAAATTTACCAGTCTTCAAGAAGTCTAATCAAAAGTGGCACTTTCTAGCTCTGCATGCATGTGACTAACCATCGAGAATTACCAACACAGTCCCTCTTTCATTATTACCCAATGTGTGATTTAAGTTATGTAACTGGTTTCAGTGCTAAAAAAAAATAAATACTGTTTTTTTGATTTGTATATAATAACAAGCGCTCGGCTCGAATCATCTGGAGAGCTTCTGAACTGTGCTTTTTTTGGGGCCAGTTCCGAGGCTTTGCAATGAAGAGTTCAGCCCAAGACACGCGGAGAGCTCCTGAACAGATTCACGAGAGAGAGAGAGGCTTCCCGTGACTTCCTGCTCTCTACATTCTTGTCACAATCGGAGCACCAACGCCAAACATCCTTGCTTCTTCCTGTCCACATTATCTGGCTGACCCAAATACTCAGAAGACTCTCAAGTAGTCTTAGTTCTTCATTTTACTTCCTCGGCTACCACTTCCATCAATTCAAGCTTAAGGCTTTGCTAACCTCTTTAGCGCAAATGCTGATACATTAAGAC